>OU343033.1:13029259-13629259 GCA_910593735.2 Ectemnius lituratus
TCTGTTGATTATCGACTGAATATTGTAGCAACTCATTGCGCACTATATAAATAGAAAATTGCGATTTGGGGACCTTTATGATTTTCGGAAACTTTTCGTGTGTAGTGATTGTTTACTTATCAGTGCCAAATCTCGTTAAATATTTGGATAAACTACAACGTATATTAGGAGTTAGTAAAAAATAATTCATTGGTTAACGGTATTATAAACAAATACATAGAACAAATAATTTCTCGATCACGAATATATCCGGATTTTAATGCGAGTCACCGTAGTTAGAGAAAGTAATAATGAAGCCTAAAAGCAAGGGTGTTAAACAAATAAATTATGTCTCTAGAAACTACAATCTGACCCAATTTACTAATAGGAGTCTCTGCATGCATATAGTAGTAGAATTGAACTTGAAGACTAGCAAGTAGATTCTTTTGTCATATGGCTGAGTCAAAATGCATTTAAATAAACGATTATTACAAATACTGCATTATCACTGAAATCCATAGTCTTAACAAACTTTATAAGTAGGTTTCGCATTTTCTAATTGTTATCTTATAAGGGAGAACACACATTCAAAATATTTGCATCTCCATCAGAATCATTGAAAGTAGATGCACGAAGGAAAATACGCCAGTAAAATCAGTAGCTATCTATATTTTCCAATAAAAAGAAAAGACCTCAAGTATCTTCTAGTTCTTATCAATATGGAACAAGCTTTCAGTCGGTTTTATCTGCATTAGAATCATTCACAGTAGAGAAATATGCAATTAGAATTAGTAGCTATTTATACTTGCCAATAAACAGGTAACAACTTTTATGTTATCAAATTTTTACCAATAAGTGAAACCAAACATGTAGTCATTGCACTTGCATCAAAATCATTCGTAATAGATATGCAGAGAGAAATGTACCAGTAATATTAATCACCGTCAGTACTATCTAATTAATCCAGGAATATTTAACTGGAGTGCACAGAAAAGTCGAGACATTGAAGGAACACCCCGAAGAACTCGGTAATATTACAGTGGTGCCAATACTCCCTCGAACAGAAGCCGGCGTTCCTGGTTGGCCGCTTTTTTAACCTTGCGAATGTTTACCTAAGATTTCATTAAGCTCCATGGCGCTTTTCGGCTGGTTTATCTTGCGGCAGCGGGACGAGCGAGCTTATCCACGTAGTCTTGCCGATACAAGCGGCCAATTTTCATCAAGAAACAGCTTTGTTAGGAGCAGCCCAGTGTTAATTACCCGTGTGCTAACGAACCAGAGCTACGAACTGCGGCTTGCCGGAGCAGCGCTCTTCCTTTTTCCGCTCGCTCGCTCGCTCGGCCGACGCCGACGCCGCCGACGCTGCCGCCGACGCTGCCGCCGTCTACTTTGCATTACCTATTTAGCACAGCCGTGCGAGCACTGCCCAAAAGCTCCGCTGACATACTTGTTGGCTTTCATGAAATTCGTGCGGCTCTATGCGCCACCAATGATGAAACGGAATGTTTTACGGTGCGTATCGGGGCTTCCTTGGATTCTAAAATCCAGTCGCCCTACTGGTAGATTACCATTTACGGGTTCGTAAAGACGTTTATATATAATTACTAGCCCAACCCGGCTATGCTTCAGTCACCTTTCGTGTACACTCTCAGAATAATTTGGTTTAAGGATTAATAGGTTGGGCCTTAAAGATTAATAAATAGATCCTCCATTCCTTTTAGAGTTTGGGAGTTACTTGGAGAACTTCGGAAAGTCGAATATAAGTAATAAATATTGCAGTATTTAATAATCTAACGAGCATCTTATGTTGTGTATATTACACATTAAATATAATGTTATATATGCATAATGTATAGGACGCAGGCAAGAGTTGGAAAACATTCGAGTGAAATTAAAATTACTACGTAAATTATCATTATTTTGCACTGGTAATGACATCCGGTTAAGATTGACTTATATTTTGTGTGCACGTTAAAAATAATTTAATTTAAGGATTAATAGATTATTCTGCCTATTTTTTATGCAAAAAACTTCTAACGATATATAACACGACATATCTTTCCTTTTGGAATTATATTTTTACTCGAGTACTTTAACATTTACTACGAATTCTGCGCAAAGTCGAATAGTATTATGCGTTTGCAAAATTTTCTTACGTTAACTGTTCATCAACGAAACCGAAAACACAACTCTTTTTGTTGCTTCGAATGTTTTACTCCCTTTGTTATACGATTAGCGTTAAAGACCATAACTCATTTTGTTGTGTCGAATGAGAACAATGTTGTAGTTTATACAACATGTTGATTATCCTTCATACATTAATCGAGAATGCAGTCTAGAAATTGAAAAAAAGCTTGTTAAAAATTGTCATGTTATGAATTTCGAAAATAATGTGACTAAAAATACATTTTCCAAATACTTCTTATAATGGGTAAAATGTGAGTTGCATTTATTACTAGCTGTTTTATCCGGCACCACCTGGATGGCATTTCGTGTGCACGTTAACAATAACTTAACTTAATAAATAATAAGTCGTAACATCTATCTCTGTTACAAATACCTTCCAACGATATGTAACTCGACTTCCCACTCATTGTTAAATCATACAATTACTTTTAAAACATCCTGTACAATTTATAAATATTGCAATATTTAATACTTTATTCTTTCAATCATAACTGTATAGAAGAGAGAAAATCGTCTTAAAATTGGTTCTGCTGTTTTTGAGTTCATCTCAAATACAGGCACAAACAGACGCCACCCTTTATATTAGTAGAAATTGTGTCATTTTTCACAATACTGAGAAAACGATTGCACCCTCAGAGCAGAAAGGAAAGTGAAGAGGAGTCCAGCGGAAATTGCATTTGATTCTTCCGCTCGGAAAGTATACTGATTATCTTTGGCTCCTTTGGCGTCATGGGCAGGCCTCTGTTTTTCCCGGAGGACGGCAAAGCACGCGTCCTGGATGACCCGGAGTAACGGAACCATGTAATAACCACGTACTGAACCGCCCTACACCCATGCGCCAGCCGAGTCGAGTATAAACTAGATACCGAGTGCGCATAACGCATAGCATTGTGCACGAGCATACGTGAGAATCTACTCTACAGGGTGTTCCGTATATTTTGAATTTTTGAATTATTGTGGTATATTTTGAACCTGTCACCTTTCAGAAAGATTTCGTACATATACTTTGACTATGTTAGTATTTGATTTGGGTTTTAGTATTTTTATTTATAACATACGATTAGGCAGTAGCAGATGTGAAATTGTACACGGTGCTGTATAAATCGGGCTTGATTATCATCGAGCAATGAAAGTATGTTTAAAACCTGCGACCTTTGAGAACAGTTTTAGATTTCAGATATATACAATAACCACATTCAAATTCGATATAATTATTACTACTTTAGTAACCTTTTATAAAAGATGATTCTGTGTATTTAAGTGTCACAGACAGAACTTTGAAAGTAGTTGGCGGAAAATAAATTAGTGTATATTTTCCATCCCGATCAAAGTATAAAAAAGCTAGACAAAGGATGCTTAACGATTTCTGTAATCCCAACAAAGAAAAAATCTTGTATTTGTGTCCTTGTTCTCTTAATGTTAAATATGTATCGGTTCCTTAATTTTCGATATATTTTTCGATGTTTTGATATAGAACACATGTCGATATCCACCTGTTACGAGCGAGATTTCGCGAGTCCCAAATATACCCAGAGACCTAACCCAGACTAAACCCAGAGATTGCGCTGAGGGCTATTATTCCTTAACAAAGCTCGAGTTTACTTGTTACCCAATCGGTCCTAAGTCAACCCTTAGATAGCACAGAATATCTTGCAACCCAGTCCTACTCAGGTTCGTATTCTCCAATTAACCCCTTTTTGCTACTGACCTCCAATAAGAATGCCCTAAACTTGAAGTTAAACCTTGCTACGGCTTCCCGGATACACCTCGAGCGGTAAGGTTGTATCCTAGTGGGATCTTTTATTACCCTTTTCCTTTATTCTGAACACTTGAAATGTGGTTGACTAAACAGGAGTCGGGAAATGATTAGATAGTTGATTTCCTTATTGAAAACTAGAATAAAGGTCGATATATTCTGGATAATAATATAACTGTTACAAAATTTGAAATAGGGGATAAGTACGAGGCGGGCAACTTAGAACTTGTCCGGCGTACGTGATCCCTTCAGGTAAAAACCTGGACACGTAGGGTAGAGCACACACGGTGGGCCACACTGGCGGGAGGTTTTGCCTACAGACCGCGAGTACCGAAAGGCACTCGCTCTCTTAGATTTAGAGTTTAGACACTCTCACTGTAACCATGGAACAGTAAACATTGTACGTTTGGCAATATATTCATTTACATGATACGCTTCGCCCCGACTTTTTCTTCGCCCACAAAGTGCCTTACCAAAATTTCTTACATAACATAAAATACAATGATAGTTTCCATTGATATGAAATATTGTTCCAAAAATCGTATTGGCGGTTCGTTTAACGTTACGCATTGAACGGGGAGAAAACAAACGAAAGCACTGTGATTTACCTAAGTATCGCGGTTATTCGTGATGTACGTACGGTAATTGTAATTGCTTCGAAAGAGACTGCGCTCGGTTTATTACGGTGTTCTTGGCTGATCCGAGAGTCAGAGCTTCGCCGTCGATGACACTTCGGAACTGATCCCACCACTTTCCATTAGAATTTAGGGCTTACAGACACGAAAAACCCAGTGGAAAAGGGTCTGACTACGCTTGAGGTCTAACAAATTAAGGGGCGTCAGTGCACAGCTGCATCGTGCACTACTATTAAGAATTTGGTTGAATACTAAAAAGATAACGTAGACCGGAAAAATGAAAGTCACAGTTTTAAGGCGCGAAAAATACGCAGGGAAATTCTATGTGGGAGACCAGTAAGCTAAAATTTAGGAATCTACGCGTGAAAGAAAGACGAAAAGTAGTCCGACAAGGATGAATGTGTAACACACTTACGTTATTTCTTCAGTGGTGCTTGGTGCAATGGGTATTTAAAAAATTATACAGTATCAAATACAAATGATTCTATTATACAGGAAGATTATCACAATGCTTTAATAAACATAGACGAACGGATCAATGCGAATTCAAATCCATTACAGTATTACCTTGGGTTTAGTTAACATTTCACAAATGAATCACCAAATCCGACAAATGGTAACAAAAAATGGCAAACACGAATTTTTATTGAATTATCACAAACTGATTTCAATTGTACTCAAAGCTGCCACGCCTCAAAATTCTTTTAAAACAGTTCTTTCCATAAGTCTTACTGAGAAAACTACCGCGCTGAAAGATAACCTTAAAATTCTGTAAATGATCCCCATTTTATGTTATCATCTGCGAGGGCAGCCGCTAAAGTAGAAGGAAAGCAACTCGTAAATTGATTTACACGGCACGAAGACAGCGTGACGGATGGCAGGATATTTCAGTGGACTTGCGGAGCACCCTGTATGCTGAGGATACAGATGAAGCCCATCTCCGAGCGAGCTGGCAGTACTCAGGGAGACAGCGACGCTTGGAATACTCGCGAGGACGAGGTAATAGAGGAACGCAAACAGGAGAGAGACACATCGGGTTCTGATAGGGTTGAAGAAGCCAACACTGCCTGACGAAGGGATGGGGCGATGCGCGTGCATTCACTACGCCGACTAACAAGACAAAACTCGTAAATCCTCGTTGCAATGGTTACGCCGCCACGAAACAGTTATTTAGTGCCTGAACGGCGGAACCATTCGGCCCAAAAACATACTAAGAATGCTAGTTTAAAGTTTAAGAAATACCAAACTGTTTGCATTCATTCGTAACGTTGTAATTTGGAATTAATGTAAATAGCAAATACTTTTCTCTATTAAGTTTCTGCTTTCTATTAACTTTTTCCTATTAAGTTCTCAATTAAGTATCTTATAAGAACTTACAGATTAATGAAAATCGTTTTACTTTGGTTTCTTTGACTTGAATAAAAAAATGTTAATTCATATCTGGTGTTAGCAAATTCAAAGTGTTAGCACAATGTGGATAAGCATATTCACCAACACCACTTCAGTTTTTCTCATTTTATTATGTTGTTCCTAGAGTTCTATTGGACTTCGTTGTTCTATTTATGCGGTTCTTCGTTTGTCACATTGTAACAAACCGTAAAGTGTTTATTCTTTGAGTATGTCGCTTTAATTATGAATGCAAAATGCATTGTATTTAGCAGTTATTTTCACAATTGTTATTTATCAGTTAAATTCTTCTTAAAAGTCGTTTCGTGTTTTAATCTATTTACTATATTGTACTGTGCTTTAAAGCAAGAGAAAGAAAGGAAGTAGAGAAGCTTTCGACGCAGAAATGAACTTTCTTCGCGAATTAGGCCGAAACAATTGTACGAATTAACTGACGTTTTATACCTTTGACGCTTTTAGCAACGGTTAGCTCTAAAATAGCAAGTCTGCATGCTGTTGTGCAGTTGGCAGTATTAACTACAATTATACATATAATTCCCTTGTTATTAAGTTTAATACAGAATAAAGTGATGATTCGCTTTCCTCTTTCTATTTCGCCGAAACCCTACATTAGAGCATCTAACAAACATTTTATTTTTCACTTATTTAGATTAAATACGCATAGATATTTCTTGACAACTTTATGATTATAAAGCACACCTACCAAAAACCACTTCGCGTGAAATATTTGTCAGGCTGTTAATGATTAGTGATTGAAGTAACGTTAAATAAACAAGAAACGTTGGAACTTCTAATGGCCACGCGGTCCAGAGCTTACTTATGGTTTCCGACAGTAACGTGGCACATGAATCAGTGTTTATTCAATAAACGGAAGCTCGATTAAAGAAGATGGAACTCGAGTGGGTGCGGGAGAGGGTGGTGGTGGTGCGGTTCAGAGCGATGAGTCCACTACTAATAATGAGGACCGTCGCGTCTCTCGGACTCGTTCAGAAAACCATCCATTCACCAGTTGCCCGATGCCCCTTGACTCTCTTGGCCTTTCATTTGCCGCAGTCAACATGAAATATAGAAAGAGAGGAAGTTCTCTTTCCTATCCATACACTATTTTTCCGTTTTGATTGGCCGCTCTAAATGCTCACACTTGTAAGCGCTTACAATCATCGTTCGATTTGGACTGTAAATTTGAGGCAGTGCATACACAGTAGCGCAAAAATTGAGGGTTACCTTCAATATTATGAAAAAGTATAGAAAACAATTCTGTTTTAAGCTTATAAAATATATGTGCAATTATATGATTTAAGGTATATTATAAACTAATTACGAAATCATTGCCGTGGATATATGAACGTTTTTTACAAATCACAATTTATGGTACCCATTTTAGGTCAGTCAATTTTTATGTGAAACCGATGGAATCATGTTTTGTAGAAAGAAGACTTAGAGCTTGTGCGCAACGGGAGTGATTTTCAAATTTTAGTTTTTGACAAAGCAGGAGCATTTCAAATTCCAGTAATTTTTATGTCTAAAAGTTGTTTAAACTCATACCCGTCCAGTTTCCCATCAGTTGACTAAAATGAGAAAAAAGAGAGGCTCTCTTTAACTAGGAACGATCACAATGTGCAAAGGAAAGGGTACAGCTACAATATTTGTCCAATTGTCACGAATATAGCCACACCTTTTCTTTGTACATCTTGGCAGTTCTTAATTAAACAGAGTCTTGTTTTTCTTTTTTTACTCAACTGATGGAGAACTGGAAGTGTGGAAGAGAACTGACTTTAAAAAAAGTGTTGGTAGAACAAATGTTTTACATAAAAATTATATATTTTCTCCCTTGCAGTCTTTGATGTTTCACATTACGTATGAACGTGATTAGATAAGAATACTGAGAAGCAAATAAACAAACAAAGCGATTCTAACCAAAAAATGGTTTTAGACGCTTCGATGGGTCATGAAGACCCAATAAGTCTGGAAACTTATCGTGTAGATGTGTGAGTGTAAATTCAGATAGAATGAGGCATGAGAGCCTTGCGCATCCTTCTTCTCATCCTTCTTCTTTAGAAAAATGCTAATGAATAAATACTACTAATGTCGCTATATAAAGGCTATGTTTAAATTCTGGTCTTTTCAAAAATGCGGGTATGTCGCAACCAAGATGAATTGTATCATCCTCGGACTTACAAGCCGATAACCCAACATGAAATTCGAAAACTTCAACAGAAACTCTCCGCACAAAAGGGTAATTGTTCAGTAAACGGTGTGCAGCAACAAATCTAATAAGGCTCCAAAGTAAAAGCTTACACGGCGCAGCGAACTGTTCCCCAAAGCTTTGAATAATCCGGAACTTTCAACAATATAAGTGCGTGCTTTCCTCGTTCTTATTTCTTACCGAGCACGATTAAACTTTCGACGCCGGTCCATACATTTTCTTGTTCGGTAAACGATAACTCCGGTAAGTTCCGCGCGGACAAGTTCGCTCCTAACGAACATAAGAGAAGGCCTTGTTATACTCGTAGTGACTGCTCGTTTCGCAATTCCGCCGACTGCGAGACGAGACAGCCTTTTTGCAACGAGGAGCCTCAAATAGCACATTCAACACACATTTCGCTCATTTCAACGTCCTTTGTTGCCGCTTGTTTTGCGGAATAATTCCGGGCCAACAGATCACCGCAACTTAAATAAAGGATAGCTAACCTCTCAGAGAATTCACTGGAATCATCATCGTAGACAAAGCAACTACTCGGTTTGCGCGCGTATTTGTTAATTATAAATTGGTTCCTTACGCAAATACGAGGCGCAGCAGCAAAAGTTGAAGGACTTTTTTGCTTAAATATTTTTTGTATCAATATACAGTCAGAGTAAAAGTAAGTGGACTATTAGTAGAAACTGTTTCGATAAAAGTTGACGCAAAATAATAGCATTCTTATAAACTTAAATTTCATTTTTTATGTATCTTTACGCTATATCGATTTATTAGTAAGTAATTATAATTATGGATTACATAAATGTATACGTGAAGTATGTTTAGTGAATTAAGACTGCCAATTATGCAGAGACAAAAATTATTGGATACATTATTGCACACGTACTACAGATAATCATTATTTTAAATAATACATAATTAATAATTACTGATTGGTTTTGCTTTTCTTTGTTAGAATTATTGTCTTCCATTGTCGTAGCATCCTATTTACAAGAACGTCGATTTAATCTTTACTAATGCATTTGAATGCTGGTTGCAAATTCTATAACATAAAGATACAAAATAAACAAAGTTAAGTATATAACAATAATATTATTCAAGTAAAGTTTTGTCAGAAACATTCCTACTACTTGTTCACTTACTCTTGTTCCCAACTGGATCTTTCATAGAAGATGTTACTTAATTATGTATTGGATGATATGAATGTCATGTTTTTAAATTTTAAAGCAGCATGAATATGTTCCTTCTTCTATAATTTCTTTTCAATGACATAATACTAATTAAACACTAATAATTCATGAAAATAAGTAATACGTTATTCATTTTTGATTGTCGTTATTATTAATTTAATGTTCCTGAATAATCATTTAATTATAAAGCAGTGGCTTACGAAGTTTCCCAATTTTTGCTGAGGCCTGTACGAACTTTCTTTATGTATTGCAAAGTGGTGTGCAAATGTTCGTGCAAATATGTTCATTTCTTGCATAAAAAAGCTAAAGTGCACCTTCATGTGTCATTTTTCCAACAAGTTTTATTTCCAAAACAATTCACCCACCTCTCTCAGCGGATCCAATAGAAAACAAAGTGACACTCAAAGGGAAACGAGTGTCATTGTTTATAATAATCTAAATATATTTCAACAATAGTATTGAGTAAATAGTCATGGACTTCAAAAATCGCACAAAAACTGTTTTCTTCTTTTCGACAATACTAGCGATTGACTCTCGACACGGGAAGCGGGCCATTCGGTGCTTCACTTTCAGCTTTTTCATTTGGGAGTTTATTTCGAACATGAAACTAAGCTGCGCGCTCGCCAATTTGCCAATACATTACACAGGAACTGTTCATGACTTTGGATGCCTCATACAAAACTGCATTTTTGCGACTCACAAATTGATCTTCCTTCTGTATCAGAATCCTCATTAATGACAGTACTTTCAATTAAGTCTCACCAAAATCGGTCATGGACTTCTTAAGAAGACGAGATTGCGTCTTCTAAGAAAAATAATTTATTCAAAGCAAAAATAAGATTTTGAATGTGTATTGTAGAAGAATCTAATATTAGAAAAAATATGAAATATTGGAATATATAGCAGTTTTTCAAAATCGCACCCCCCCCCTAACGCCCTAATAAACTAATTTATTAAATTAGTTTACACCTTAAGAGAATGGCAGTGACGTGTCAATCGTCTTTAAATATTTCCGTGAAAACCAAAGTACTATTAATGGTTATAGAAAAGACATGGATTAAAATTATAAAAAAATACGTATGAAAGGAAAAAGACGACCGATAATTATGACACAAAAAATACAAAGATATGATTATTCATTTCTGACTAATAAGCCTTAATGTGAAAAGTAGACCGATTTAGGCCTACGTACAGAGTACATTCAGAATTCCATTCCTGCAATTCACGAACTGAGTTTCCCTCCCTTTATTTTCAATTATGCCTTACCACAATCGGACATGAAACGCAAATAAAACTGTTATCGTTTATGGTGCTTGCCAAATAAACTTTGGCGTTCAGTCATGCAGCTAATGGGTTTCGTCCGAAGACGGGATTGCAACTTCAGCCGAACGAAAGGAGCGCCGGCTTTATTAGCACAAAAGATTATCGGAAGCGGTGTTTAATTAGCGGGAGGTGGTTAATGTTGAGCAGTGCGGCAGACTGGATTGGCCGTTCATCCGTTTAATTCAGCCAGGTAATCCTGTCGAGTCCGGCTAGGATGGATCTATGACGTGGAAGCCTGGTAAACCATCGACTAAACCATACCTCGATCTATCGTCAGGCGCATTCCCCGCGCGGGGAGCAGAGTATGTTTTGATAGCTAAGACACGCCTTTGCAGATGCCATTTCCGCGTAGCCGCAATGCTTCGGATTCCACCGATAAAGTGAGCGCACTCCAGAAAAACAGAGAATTGCTTGCTCCATCGTCGAAATCAGTTCATCGCTGCTTCTCTTCTACCACCTTTAGAGGAACTCTGGTTCTTTCGTAACAATACAGACCGACTAGAACCACATTCTTTTCTCAGGCTATTTTGCTACTATCATAAATGTTAAATGCCTGGGGCATTAATTAATGTTGTTACTATAAAAAGATTTATCTTAACGAATACACGTTAACAATATCGTAATTTAAAGGATACTAAGTTATCGCAACTATCATTGTTGGTCATCAATGGTGAACCATTATAGCAGATGTGTCCTATCATACACAATCCTAATAACATCCTTATAATTTAAAATAATGTCTTATTCATATGAAAAATTGTAAAAACTATTTACAAGATTCTGTTATATTCAGCGAATATTATTTGGTGTAACTTATTAACACGTTAGATGTTTTGCACAGACTGTTTAAACTTGTAAATGAACCATAAGGTTTATATATATATATATATTTGCATTATAAAGAAGTTGCAAGTTGAACATATGCTGTTTTTTATTGACTCATAACACACCTTCATAACGACTCCAAGAAACATTCATATACCGAAACCGAGCCGACGGAGAAGGACATATTTCGAGCCCGCTTTCCAAGATAAAAGGAGAAACATTAAAAGATCCCGAAAGTGTAATTTTCAATGTCAGTAGTAGAATGATACTCATTTACAGTTAGAGGTAAATGCTTCGCTACCAGTTTTAGTAACTAATGAAAATACAACTCCACAAAAGTAACGATCACAACATGTTTTCAGAGAATTACCAATGTTTGAGCAGCAGTTGAACAGCTGCATATGCTCATTTGAAAGAACCAAGTTTCTGCTTTAAAATCCTTAGATTACAATTTTTCCACCGATAATTTGTCTCCTATATAATCGCAAAATTTGTATACTCCCTTTTTTCCTTCGAAATTTTATAACTTTAAGAAACTCTATAAAGCTTCTTGTTTTTCTGCTTGGATGTTCATTGACAGAACCTTGTAAAGCAAAGCTTCTTAATTCCAACTTTAATTTCTTAATACCAACAGTATTTTAAAGCAATAGGAACTTTTTTTAAGTTTTACGTATCTTCGTCGCTCTTGACATTTTCTCTATACATTCACTGTATACAAATGCTATACACTTTCCGATAACGGCTCAAACGAGGAGATAACAAATCGAATAACAAATTGATCAATCGAAGATCCATAGTGCATCTACTCCTAACCCCGGTCAAATGACGCTACATCATCACAACACAAAATTCGAGTAACTGGCCGATTGTTTACGGCGGTCATTGTGCCGGCAATGATATGGGCGCGCGCGCGCACGTCAATTTCCCCTGAAACGAGAGTTTATTCTGGCGCTCTCTCGGTGAGCACGCGCCGATAATGCTATTATCAATTTGCTTGTTAATGCCCGGGCAGCCGCGCCGAAATACGTGTTATCAGCGCAGTACTGATAGTGGCGGGACTCGCGCGCGATTCACGATTCCCACCGCTTGACACAACGCGCCGCGCATAACTTCGCATCGCCCGTGAGATATTATAATTGCCTGCTAATCTGCCCGGGAACAAGGACGGAGCTTCCGGCGCGCGTCAACAGTTCGACTAATCATCCGGATTACTACTTTTGCTATCGATTAACTCATTTGTAGACAAGCATTCTATTAATTCATTATGATTTGTTGAGACTTCCATTTTATTTATGTTTTCAGATTAGTCTTTCACTGATTCATCGTGATTTGTTGCCATTTTCGTTTTATGCATGTTTTGTCGATAAGTGAAATACCAGCACATGTGTCTAGTTTTTCGAATTTACTGGGTAATTCACTTACCTTTGAATCAGCAGTATGGATTATACATACACTACAGTAAGCAGGATTATTATAAATTATATAGCAATCTTAATTCTTCACAAATGTTTTCTAATTCTTCTGTACATTTTATATGTACAGTCGTGGGCAAAAGTAAGTGGACAAATAGTAGGAATGGTTGTGACAAAAGTTTACTTAAATAATATTATAGTTTATACCTGCTAATTGTTGATTTACTTTTGTCCCCGACTGTATATTATATGTAGGATTAAATCCTATATATAATATAGATAATACATAATATAGATAACATGATATACACGCATGGCTGACTTTACAATGAACCTTCTGCAAAGAAGCTTAGTGTGGACTGATACAGAAGATAAAAATATGGAAATCGTACAAACTCGTGTGAAACATGTATAAATTACATAGTGTACAAATTACATAGGAACCATCCTATTGAAATATGTATACCATGTATATTAGAATGTGTGTGAATGCTGTCACATCCGTATTTCAACGTATTATTTGTTTTTTCTTGCAGTTAAATATACGAAATCAATTACGTATACTAATAAAGCCGAGAATCAAGTAAAACTAGATCGCTCCTATTTTGTTTTAGAGGAAATGGCAGCAATCCGTACACCCCGAATGAAAATTTGCACGTAATATAGTTACGTCTGATTTATTTCTAAATTTAGGAACTACGAAATTTATTTTATTTACTCAAAGTTATAACTAAGGTTCTTTCAGAAAGTTATAAACTTTCAAACGTTATTTAATTAACTTACCGAACGTTAATTCGATTCTAAAAATGTTGTGGCGTTTCACAATATTATTAAAAACGGAATTTCGTATGTAACTTTATTGACTAAAGGTAAAGAAGAGCAAAAAAGTCGCTTGAAGAGTTTGTAGTTTTGCTTTCTGTGTGCAAATGAATTATTGTTATGCGTACTTCATTATGAATAGAATTCAGTTATCAATTTCTTAATAAGCACTACTTAACACAGTTTCCGACTCACATAATAATAAGTAATTATATATGAGATTCACTTTTAAAGTTACTCAATGGCTCAGTAATGTTTGATCAAATAACGAACATCGTATTAAGTTCCGAGGGTTAAAGTTAAAGCTCTAATTATTTCGATTGGTAATCTTTCAGTCTTGATAATTTTATGAAATTTTCCAACATATTACGGTCATTCGGCTCGGCGCGGTTGCCATTCGCTCTAATTAATAATCAGAACCAGCGTAATATTGCCAATAACTGGCGGCATGCGAATCAGTTCAATAAGGATAATAATAATGCGATTTGAAACTTCATGATACCAATGCCATGCGCACTCAAGAGCGGCTTCAAATGCACAGACGAATCGCTTTGCGTAGCTTAACCAATTGTTTCGGAACCGTAATATAACACAACTATTATACTGAACGAACTCGAAAACAGCGAATGTTCAACTACTGAGTTGAGGAGAAAATAATTTCTCTTTTTGCATATCTCTTTTAATGTTGAAAAATTAGGGAAAGGTTCCTGCAAAACCAATGGCAATACTAAACAAGTCGTGAACAATGGAATTTCACTTGATATTTCAATATTTACACTGTAAAGATACAGATATTTATAATAGAATAAATTTCTATGCTTTAAATAGTGCGTCACAGAATGAATGCCATTTTAATTTCGTTATTCCTTTCCAGTGGAAGACTTTCTTCGTATGTTTTATTATCTATTGTTATTCTAATTCTCCTTCACTTTCAACTTATCATTTGTTCTTATTATTTGTATTACTTGTCTTCATCGATATTCTCAAATGTGAGAGCAATGGAAACGGAACATTATGATTAGTCCATTTGCAATGAGATCAGGATGAAATCTTCTTTTATTTCATGGAACTGATTGATACGCACTGTTTTAGAGACAAACTCGAGGGACAAAAACAGATTTAATATCTGTTTATAACTATAGAAATTTCCGTGAATTCCTAGCGCATTTGATCCTAATTATTCAAAGGAATTATTAACGGGGGATTTATACGCAATTAATACACATTGACACTGCTGTGTTACAAATTACGGATTTCCCACTATTTATGTAATATATAAGCCCCATTAGCGTAAATATCGAAATTTAAATCCCGCGACGATTTTTACATCTCCATTGTGCTTACGCGGATGCAAATCCGTGCGAAATTATTAAACGTTTTGTCAGCGTAAAACATGCATGAAACGTGTTTTGAATACTGTTTTAGCTTTAGGGCAAATTTTGGGTCATTTGAGATTTGTTTATGCTTCATTCGTCTAATTAGTGACAGCATACTTGCAAGGTCAGAGTGGGTAACTTTTTGTATCGTTCAGCAATGGAGTAATATTTTCATAAAATTTTTCATAAAAAAGAACTATCTCTTAGAGTAGTTCATTTCTGTTGCCTTTCGACATAACCTTGAACCTGCCAAACTATGCGTGGATTCACGGATTTATAGAAAACTAGCCATCCCACCCGGCTTCGCCTGGGTGGCATTCGTGTGCCTTGAATGGGCTTTAGAAGTGGTTGTGTGCTGCGGACTGTCATAGTATTTTTTCTAGGGTATCGAAGAATGCTCGTTCCGAATTTGACGCGGATACGTTGAATGGTGTTCCGGCTTCACGCAACATGAATATATACATATTTTGATTTATATATGTATATCAAGATAAGATATAGATTCCTACTACCTAAAAGTTACGAACAGGAGTTATCTGTTTAGCTATCTATAGTATAGATAACTAAACCAATAGCTCCTTTTTATAGCTTTGTGTAAAATACTTGAGAATTAGCACAAAAAAATCATAAAAATAGTTCTGCTGTATTTCATTCGCTACTACTGCGAAGTTTCAATGGCGGATTTATTAACTAGCCAAAAACTGTTGCAGTGAAAGTTTTTTCTTTTTCTGCGAGTAAACCCAGTGATAAAGTATTGTTTATGGGAGAATTATTACACCTAGTCTATGCGTTTTTGCTATCCTTTGACACCGTTGATTTTTACAAATTTTTCTTTTCTCTTTCAATAGAATAATTTACAAGTAAAAGAAAATAAATAGAATAATGTTGTGCCGCTCTTGAATTGCACCACATGATGGACCGCTATGAACGCAGACAGATTAAAAAAATAGTCTCTTAATTTTATTTCTATTATTTTTATATTCACTGAGAGGTAAAAGTCTACTTTATTGATATTCTGCTTCTACACGAATCCTATTTTTATATGTGATTTAAACAACTTTAGTTTAGTTATTTAGCTAATTCACTTGCAAAAGATGCTATGCAAAAAGTGTTTTCTGAATTTTTAATTGGCTAGAATCAGATTATAGGCAAAGCCGTTCTCCCACTAGCAGCAGCCGGACAAACAGAAATACGTATAAGTTGAATGAGAAACAAACTTAGTCGAAGCATATAACAAAGTGGCCCCGAAGGGAAAAACAGTATTATTATTATTAATTATCAAAATATATTTACATAGTAATCGCCATGGATGGTCCATCTACTTGAAAAATCTGATCAACTTCGAAAAACTGACGGCGTACCGATTATAGTTCTCTGGGGCGCTGTCAGTTTTTCGAAGTCGGCCAGATTTCTTTAAAATTTATTTTTTTTATTTAATGGTTTTTAGTAGAGGATGCACTGGTGTACCAGTTATAGGCAAACCAATGTAGCCGAATTTGTTGAAGAACGAAAAGTTAGTGCATTGCGAAATTTATGCAAGAGGGAGTATCGCGAGGACTTCTCCTATAAGTTAGTAAAAGTTTCATCCGTGTCGAACAAGCCGTCTCAAAGCTATCGTCGGACAATCGAAAATTCTGCATTTATGCAATAATAGTTGTTAATATTAAAGAATTTTGAAAAAATTTAGAACGGAACCATTCTGGGAGCATCCTCTGTGAGATAGAAAAGAATTCATCCCGATTGGTCCATCTATCGCAGAGATTTCGCCGAACAAACATTGAAGAAAAATATAGCGGTCGAATTAAGTACCTCGTCTCGAATTAATTCCTCCTTTTCAAAGTCGATAAAAAGTGATCGAAAATCTGTTTTTTCCCCACAAACTCAGACTACAAATGGTTTTATTAATTGCTACGATTGAAAATCGACGGCTTCACAAATATTGTTACTGCGTGTTCATTATTACGAATATGGAAATGTACTTCAACAAGGGCATCATGCGTTTTCAATATTAAATACTTCCGCCCCCCAAAAAACATGAAAATGAAAAAAAGCGCCGATTAGTTTTGTTCCACGTCGGAAAACCATCTTGCCTCATAAAACAAACAAACGTAAATGGATATTATTGGAAAGCCCACTCTTTATTCGCCAATATTCAGTCAATTTATAAAAAAACAAACATAATGCTTGCCGCACCCGGTTCATCACAAATTTAATTTCAAGCCTTTCACAGGGGAAACGAATGCAGTATCCACATCTTTGAGCTATAACTTTTTTAGAAATTAAGATAAAAATTTTGCGCCAATCAAAACCTGCAATAGTTGGAGATAAGTATCCTCGGCTGTCACGCGCTACTACTGCTTCGGGCGAGACTTTACCGAATCTCCCGATTACGTTCAAAGAAAAACTTACAAAATTTCGCGCCCTTTGTAGGGTTCTGTAGTTCACTCATAATTATATTATGTCCGTCCATCCATCAAAGCCAGAATCCCAGCGCCTTCTAAGGTTGTAAACCTTTTCTTTGAAATAATATGTGGAACAATTGACTGATTCGAACTACCCAAAGACTGTTGTCGCGCAGGCACTCTAGGGATGAATTTAGTGATAAGGTATTGTTTAAGGGCAAAGTATTACCCGGGAAACCGTTGCAGTGGGTAGTGAGAAGGGCGAGCTGACCCCCGCCCATTTAATTCTTCCTCCACTTCTCCGCTCCTCTCCCACCCCTCACTCCTGCATCTTACTCTCGTGCTCTCTCTCTCTCTCTCTCTCTCTCTCTCTCTCTCTCTCTCTCTCTCTCTCTCTCTCCCCCCCCCCCCCGACTCTCTTTCCCTCTAGCGCTTTCTCATCCGCAGTTGGGCCATTCAGCGAGCTTTCTGTGGTCCAGCCATTACCGTGCGCTGACTGGTCTGGGCTCTCTCTTCACGAGACCAGGCATTGCACTTTTCCCATGTCGTTCTTGCCGTGAGTGTACGTCTTTCCAAATGCCGTTTCCAAGCGTTCCGCCGGCGCGCTTCCTTAAATTCTCTGGCTAATGGCTCCAAGAGTTGTACCGCCCGCGCGGCTGAAAGCCTCAACCGAGACCACCCACCACCGTTAATACCACTTAAGAACCCCCGAAGACTCTCCTCGTCTGGTGCGAGCAAATTACTGCGGCTGTTTTTGAAATTCGAGCTCACGCCGCGTAATGCCTGAGGTGGGCGGCACAATTTTTGAGTTAATTGGACCGAGTCCTGCGTGACGAAAAATGGGCATGGGAATTAAAATCGCTGCCGGTAATAGCGAGTGAAGAAGGAAATTCGTGCGGGAGATACCACAGTAATTTCTTGGGGATTTTATGGGGACTGTGTGGTAGAGTGGGTGCGAATGTGTATAAATAGGATTTTAGTTGGATTTTGGTGATTCAGATTGCCTTTAATAAAATAATTTATTTTGTATGTTCTAACGATTCATTTTTTAGTGTCTGTAGACACTCTTGGTTTTTTAAATCAGAACTTCAAAACAAGAGATGGGATTATGTTTGTTTCAATTCGACTTTGCTACTTCTTTTCACAAATTTATATGATATGTCACAGTTCTTTTGTGAACTTTGTGTGAATATTAAGTGTTTTGAATCCTCCACATTCATGCTGTTTTGTTTCATGTCTCATTCAAGCGAGACGCAAGTGAAAACTGTATGGGTTCGTCTCCATACAGCGAATATTACCGCTAGAAAAAAAATATTTTCCTGAGAATTATGTTTTGCGGAACTGTCATTAAAACTGGTAAGTCTTGGGATACTTCACCAGTTAAAGATAGTCACAATGGGTGGTTCCGATAGCATTGCGCTAGAAATAATGTTTGGATGGCCGGAAAAAAATCGGCAATGTTTGAAATGTATCGGTAAGTAGAATTAACGACAATGGGTAACTAATTCTACTTAGCGAAATAAATAAAATTGAAATAGAAATTGAAAGAAATTTATTCTTTTTTCTGTATGTTCTTCTGAATAATCCTTTAACTACCTAATAGCATCGATCAAAGCAATATTTGTTTGGCCGGAAACTTTTGAGGGTGGTTGCGATAGCATTGATACAAGTATTATCCAGCTGGCCGGAAACTTTCGAAGCCAACTGTATGTGTACCGGGGAAAATATCGGTCCACGCGCGTGTTAAACGACCGGCTGATAGAGTCAATCTTGATTGGGCGGCAACTGACACGTACAAGCTGGTGTATATTGTGCGGCTTCCTGTTACGCTTACACACCGGTCCAGCGACCGGCGACCACACCACCAAGCCGCCTCTTTTCCCTCTAATTAAACTAATCGTTCGAGTGAGTGAGAGAGAGAGAGAGAGAGAGAGAGGGGGAGAAAGAGAGACAAACTGAAGAGCGCGCGCGCGTCCGTTGAGTCGGACACGCGCCAGCTGAAAATTAAATAGATGCGCCGGCAAATCGCCGCGATAACCGTGCAAGCCCGCTAACGTGTTTTCGGTGTGCTCGATGTTTGTCGCTTGATAAATTGGCAATGTTTCGTGAGGCTCCGCTCACAATCGAATAATGCGTCGGTTAGCTAATTTACGTTGCCTCTCGACAAAATTGTTAATCTGCCAAATTATGTGTGGTTTCTCAATTTTATAAAACATAACAGATATTGTAATCATACAGCGAATAAAAGAGTTTTTATTATATTATATGCTTCCTATTATTCTTATTATAATTAAAGGATAAAAGTACTCGTTCAATAAAAAAGTAAAAAGGATTCCAGTTTGCAATTAAGTTGTTTATTGTTGTATTTACTACTACTAATGATGGATTCAAGACGTCTGAGAAAATGGTAACTAATAAATTCTAATAATATTTCTGTATAATGGCTCTCAGCATATTCGGTAGACCACGTAGTAGCGCGGGACAGTTAAACAGCCGAGAATGCTCAATTCAAATTACAGGCACTTTCTCCATCACCATGACCACTATGCGACGATGTTTGTCGCGTGATAAATTAGCAACGTTTCGTGACGCTTCGTTTACGATCGAATAATACGCCGATTTGCTTGCTGTAGCGTTTCACAACTTTATAGACAATAAGAGATAAGTAGGACATTAGATTTTCCGTATTAAATCAGGTTTCATATTTTTAAAGAGAATGAGATATGCTTATATATCATTATTATATGCTTCTTTATTAGCTTGTACTTTCTATTTGGGTATACTTTAAAGCGATACTCATAAATCTTAACCAATTCTATAGAAGATCACAAATAACACTAGGCATACCAACGCTTATTGACACGTTGTAAATTTCGATTCTACAATGCACTTATTTCCTTCGTTTTTGTTAAACATAAAATCATTAACTTGCAATTTTGTTATTATTATCTAAATCTTACTTTGTGCATTTGTTTTCGTATTAAATTAACAATTAGCTATGCCCGGATCGGGAAAGTGTAACCTTTATTTCATAATCGGTCATTCGACCGCTTGTGGTAAAAATAATTATATGTATGTAAACAGCCGTACATACAGTTAGTAATAAACAAATATTTTTCAACAATGCACAGTGTCGATAGTCGCTTACTTTTACTTGATTTTTAGAGTACAATATAACGTATACATCCTACTTCTTATTTTCTTTAGACTAGAATGTACAAAAAATATACCATTTTTTTATCAACAGAATAAACTGAGTTGCAGGGAGTTAAAAAGCACACAATGAGCGAGTCGATTTGTTAACACGACTAAGTTACTTGCTCGCTGACGTGGAATCGCCGGAGTAGCTTTTCTATTTGACTTGTCGTTAAACTAATCGTCCTTTTACTTTTACTGGTCGTCCGAGAAGACGGAAAACTTGAATGGGTAATTGGAGTGATCGTTTTTGAAAGGATTCTTAAGGCTTCGTTAATACCCCCGATTTCACCAAACTTCCAGCATCGCGGGTAGCAAGGAAAGTCTGAAAAGCCTTTAAGCACTTTAACGACTTTATGATGTTACCCTAACAATTTTTCGTAGCAAGATTTTGCTGTGAGCACTTTCGGATTGTGGTAGTCGATTACTGAAAAATCTCTGTTCGAGCTTCGTAAATTAATTTTAATTTTCAAAGAAGTCCATCGAACTTATGAATGGATTCTTTCCTTTTAACAGACTAACGTTTGTATAAATATTTCTACCCTAACATGAGCAGTAACACAACGAACTTGTACGTATGGTACAGAAAACGTACGAATTAATATAAAAGCATAGGGCAGATCGGGGTAGTTGACATACATTTCATTTCGTGAATTTTAATGTTTTTTGATTAGATTTACTTGAAGTATTAAAATATATAGAGTAATTCTCAAATTAAGAAATTAAGTGATGGACAAGACAATTACAATTACAAAACAACTACATATTATGAATGTTACATTTGTTTGCATATCAAATCCCTAGATCTATGTAGTGCGTATGCATATGTATGAAAACATTGTTTTTTAGGAGCCCGTAAATTTTACTGCTGAGGTTCATAACCCGACGGAAACTACTCCTCTGCATACGATTTGGATGGTTATTCGTCATATGCTGAGGATCAAAAGTATTCGTTCAATAACAACATGAAAAACAAAGATCACAACTTGTTCAGAATTAATTATATTGACACACAACGGAGACAAAAAGTACTAGCACATTCACGATTTTTAAAAAAGTATTTTTACAGCAGAAAACGCTTCTCTCTAAATAGAAATACATTTCCTTGAACAAAAAAATTTGTTATTATTAAAAATTAAATTTAATCCATCAACAATTTGAGCTTTAACTTTTATTTTTCTATTTACTGTAGGAGGATTAACTGGTCTAATACTTTCAAATTCAAGAATTTCTTAGAGAACGTTTTCTTTTTCAAGAAAACTTGTTCCAAAAATACTAGACGCGCCAATACTTTTTTAGCCACTGTATATTCTATAGTTATTATGTAGTAAAATTAGTAGTACTTATTTATTAGCCTTTTTCTACATGTTTTGTAAATGACCTTAACATTAGTCTTAGCAAATACAACAACAAAAAACGTTATTATAGTGGTGCAGTTCTTTTTATTTTGCTAACATCATGATGATGCCATTATTTGCGGTCACAAACGCACGAGGATGTCTTTCCAGACGAAGTAAACGAAAATGCGAGCACTCGTTGCTACATTTGCGTTGCTACATGTTACGCCCTTAACCTAAAACTAGTACAAGCAGGAAAATGGTGTCTCTGAGCGCTTGTAAACCAAACCACACAATGATTCTAAGTGCTTACAAGCGGCGGCGCTTACAGCGTGTAAGCACCCAATCCGAACACATACTCAACATTCTCAACGAGAATGTTAAGTATGTGCTGGAAAAGACGCTTATATAAATGTAATCAAATGGAGTTTAACCTTTGAAAAATTAAATTCCAACCCATATTTGTGTTTTATGCCGTGTAAAAAATAATATTTAAAAATTTCAGAATGAGAGAGGTTCTTAGGAGACAGTAAACACGTATACGCTTTTATTTTTCCCTTTACTTTGTAGAGATCAAAAATTATTTTTGGAAAGTTGTAGATCTCGTGACTGAAAAGAAGTAAATAAATGGTGTGTATTTTGAGCAAATAAACAAACACTTTTAACTAATTAGTCTCTTGCTCTAATTAATATTATTAAGGCTACCGTTAAATTACGAGGAAATGCGAATTTAATACCTCTGTGTTTATTATCTAAATATAATGACAAATATAATTAAAAATATTTATTGTACACGTTTGAGTGTAACTCCTAATTGCAATCTCTGTTTATAATTTAGTTACTCAACGTATCGAAAATTGCAATAGATTATCACTTTAACGTCTTGCCGTACCATTTAGTTTGGCGAAATCCGGGAAAACAGGCTAGAGTGATGCTCGAGAACGGTTGCAATACCCAATCCCCAAAATATCCGAAAAAACAATGCAACAATATTCGCCCAATTTTCATTTCCCAAATCTGGCTCGTGACACGCATGTTTGGTACAAAACTTGTATCACGAGTCAGATTCGTCAAAGTACGGCAAGGAGTTAACCCTTCATGAACCAAATGAAGAATCACGCTATATGACTATCACACTGTGAACCATGTATGTCGTGCTGAGTTACTACCCCTTAACAAAACTCGAGTCTACTTGTTACCCAATTGACCCTAAGTCAATCCTGGATAGTACAGAGCGTCTTTCAACTCAGTCCCACTTAGATTCCTATTCTCCTATTAACCCTCTTTGCTGGTCGCCTTCCAAAAGAATACCCTAAACTCGAACTTAAATCTCACTATTGCAGGCCAGATACACCTTGAGCGGTAAAGATGTATCCTCGTGGAATCTTTTATTAATTAGTCTTTTCCTTAATTGTGAATACTTGAAATGTGGTTGACAAAACAGGAGTCAAGGAATGATGAAACACTTGTTCTCCTTTTTTTAATCTAGAATTAAGTTAAATATATTCTGAATAATAAAAAACAAGAAGAAGACAATACAATAAGAGTTTCAGCGGATATGAAGCATTTTTACAATGGATCTTATTGCGATTCGTTTAACGTTACGAATAGAACGGGGAGAAACTAACAAAAGAACAGAGAAAGAACGGTATATGTTTGCTTCGAAGGAGACTGGTGCTCGATCGACTACGGTGTTCTTTGCAAGTTCGAGAGATATAGCTTCGCTGTCGATGACACTTCGGAAATGATTCCCCCATACCATCAAAAACTAGGGGTTTATATACTCGAAAAATACAGTGAAAGGGGTAAAGGTGGAAGCGTGGGCGCTAGAAGTCTGAATGTGCTAGATAGGAATTTAATTTATGGAGCCAAAGTGCACGCATTTGCACGGCACTTCCCTATTAGAAATTCGGTTGAACACAGCGATAACGTGGACCGAAAGAGTGAAAATCACAGTTGAAGGCTCGAAAAATACGCAGGAAAATTCTGTTAGCTAGCGAACTAAAATTATTGAATTTACGCTTAACGAAAAGGAGGAAAGTAGTTCGATAGGGATGAGTATGTAACAAATATATATTATTTAAATTAAAATACACATTAAAGTAAACCGTTGATGTCAGTTTAATCCCACCTGATATGCAGAAACTTAAGTTAATTCAACATTTAGAGATTCAAACAATTGTTGTATAAGATTGAAATGCATGTGTTAAAATTACAAATTATGAACGCGTTTGCCAATCGATGAACACTTGACAGGAATTCGCACTTCCATGACATTTTCGACATCAACTAAACTATTCAACCACAGAGAAATCATTTATATGCTGAAGTTCATTTAATTCCAACTGTTAACAATAATCGTACATTATTCACATAATAATTTTGTATCAACTTCGCACGAGATAAACTATACTTTACACCTGAAAACGATTTCTATCGCTAATGCGAATTGGCAAATTCGTATTTGCCTAAAGATTCCCCGCCAAGTTACAATCGCATTGCGAAACGAGCCATCAGTAATCCGTAGCCCCATTTTATAGGGCACTCGAAACTGCAAGCAGGCATTTCGCAATATAACTGTAAAGTTTTCAAACATCAGGCCGGATATTTTATTTGCTCTCGAGGGAGGAAATGGGCGAGGCGCGATTAAAACGAAATTCCCGCATTCGCATTCGCTGAGCGCCTCAGTTGTTGGCCACTGGCGGGGGGAGAATGAGTGGATAAAGTGGGGGACGAAGGCTCAATGGAATATCGATGAAGAAAGTGATCGGAAAATAGCGAATTTTGCAATAGAAATGGAATATCAGCCTGTGGGAAGAATGCACAGGCGGGGATTAAGGAGAATCATCCGGCGATTAATGGCACTCACCAGCTGCGACTCTAGAAACTAATTTAAGCGAGCCGATACCTGTAATTATGCCGATCGAAATTAACTCGCCCCCATCCACTTCCACCAACCAATCGCCGTCGGGACGGACTCATAAAACAGCGCTCAGTCTTTGACTTAATATCTTCATTCGATCAAGAAGAAACCAATTGCCGGACTTCCGCGTAATATCGCGGAGATGAAACTAATAATCAATCAGTAATGGCGGAAGTTAAATTACAGGAAATAGGCTGGGGTATCGACATTTTTAATGAAGGCGGGCGTTTATTCATTAAAGGGGTGCACACACTTGGAGCAACTTATAAATAGCAATAAAACAATATTAATTTTCAGGGGTGAAAAGCTATTTTTGAATTTATATGCGACCTGTATTTATACTCCATGAATGGTGTATAAACTCCTCCCAAATAACGAATGTTTTAAATAATTGACGTTAAGCTGACAAAAGGTTTTCCTGATGTTACGCCTTTTATTGAATCACTGATAAAATATCTTTCAATCCTTATTGTATATTATAAATGAGTATTCTTTCAAAATTAAGAATTGTTTGTATTGTGAGCATCATTCATAGGATTAAAGTTACGAGATCACATGCCTTTATAAGTATTACATTGATTCATAATGGTTACAGTTTTTAACGAATGGCAATTGTTTAACACATGTTTAATAACTATTGTTCTGTTGATCCCAAATGCATTAAATGTTTTTTAACTAAGTATTTTGTTGTCATTCACCTACTGTAACTGTTGATCAATTCGTTTTCTTCATACATTACTGTCTTTTCATTTTCAACAATTGATTTTTTCGATCTTAATCGGTCTTTTGGAGTATCTGTTAAGTATATTGTCAATCATTACATCTCTTAACTTAAGCATTTACGTTGAATCAGCGAAATATCTTATTATAACATGTTTTGCGCTGGTTACAAAGACCTTCAATCATTGCGCTCCAAGTGTACGTACCTCCTTAAGCTTGTCGCATGTAATGTAATTCAAAAAGTAACGGAACGGTCGAAATTGGAACGTTTACGAAGGAAACCAAATTTTAGGCAAACGCTGTGTAAAAAATTATAGCTCGCAATTTCGACGGAAAACAACAGCTGAGCTCGGACATTATAAATTTAGCCTGTTGAAAATTAATGAGAGCAACAGTGAAAAAAAATTATAACAATTGTCTTGCAAAAAATTGGTCCACAGGGGTTTTTCTCTGTGATAAAATTATACAAATACTTGCCCAAAACATTTGTACCAATTTATAAAGAGGGAAAGTTTATATTTGTGTGTGTTGGAGGTAAACTCCGAAACCACTCAACTGATTTGCATAATTCTTTCAGCATTGCACAGTGCGTTTCTGTCTGACGGACAGAAACTATATTTTATTCCACTTTTTATCCTCAAAGAATCGAGCAGTAAGCATAAATGCGTCACAAGACGGATTAAAAGGACTTTTTTAGCGCAGATTATTTTCACAGAGAACTTCAGGACGCAACTAAAATTTCCAAGGTTAAAAGATATATTGTTAAAAGATTTTTTCAATAGCTTACTTTAAATGAATTTATTGCTAATGGGTATACAAAATGTCATCTGGGCGAAGGCAGGTAAAACAGGGAGCCGTAAATAATAGGACAGTGTTGCCTTAAGATATTTAACTTCTCATCACTCATTTTCAGCAAGCAGAATATCAAAATCACAAGTAAACGCAATGCCGAAGGAAATGAAGACTTAAACAGGGGTAGCGGAGGCAGCGGAGTTCGAGCTTACAATTGGGCAATCGAGAATCTCACTGCTCCGAGCTACCTAATGAACATCAGAATTGGTCATAATATTCCCTCGGAACTGCTCCGTTTCGAACCAGAGTTTCCATTGGAATGCTTGTTATCGGAAAATTCTGCCTCGAAGTAGTATTACATGTAGAAAATTAAGCAGATTTCCCATTATTGTTATTATACAGTAAAGAACAAAAGTACTAATTCAATGAGAAAGTAAAAAGAATTGCAGTTCGCAATTAAGTTGTTTACTGTTGTATTTAATTTTTATTTATAATTAATACAAATATTAAGAAGATCTAATACAAATATACCTGTGCTAGTTACAATAAACCGAACTAGAGCCCATCATTACAACCTATCAACCTCCCTACACCTCGTATGAATTTAATAGACAACCCGAAATCTAAATGTAACCATAAAAACGATGATATAAATCACATAATTTGTTTAAAAAATATGGAATAAAAAACCTTGCTGCTGCCACTCAGCATAGAAATGCTAATTGACTAAATGTCATAAAATGTCTAACAATAAGCTAAATATATAAAAAGCTATAAGACAAAAGACCAAATCGCTGATACTGTGCAATATACTATGTAAATATATATGCATAGAGCAGATACTGTTAGGGGAAATAAGTCTCCAATGAGGTTTCAAATGGTACTAAATAATAAAATAAACAAGATATAACTGTACAATAATGTACCACCGATGGTCTGGAAATTTCAATTCGTGCGCCAAATCCTAATTATCATAAGGGAAAGTTGTTAAAATCGTAGCAGTTTCCAAGTCGCACTTTCCTGTCTAATAATATTAGATAAGAGCATTACAATCTGTAAGAATTTTCATTCACTAATAATTTTGCGAAACAAATTATTTTCGTATCTTTTATTATTGCCTATTAGTTGTGTTATCTTTTACATAAACTGCTAAATCATCATTGATAGTTGCCACTCTTTTAACACTAACGGTACCACGTCCGGTCAAATAATTGGTTTTAAAATTCGAATTGCGCTGCTTTTTTAAGTGACAATGAAAATATATAATTGTTTACTTTTATCAAAAGATGACTTGTGTATTAGGTTTTGTATTAAATTGATAATTATCTGCAGTGGGTAAAAAAAGTATTCGCGCGCCCAGATCTTTTGAAGCAACTTTTCTTAAAGGAGAAAACATTCTGCTTTGAGAACATTTATTATCTCGCAACCCTTCAAAGGTGGACTTTTTTTTTAAATGTTCATCTGATTGCATAATTAAAACCAAGCTATGCCGCTTGTAGGATGAGTATACTCAATTTCTTGGAATTTTAATTCATTTGTTTCAAATGTAACAATACTTTCATAAAAATGCAAAAAGTGATCGCCCATTCGATTTCTCTATTCTAACCAACAGATAATTTATTTTTCTTCGTAACGAGTATACTCGGCACACACCCTTTAAAAGGTTAAAAGAGCAACTTTCTTCTTTAAAAAAATAGTTTATTCTTAAAAAAGATACTTTGATCTGTATCAAAATTTACTCCAAGAAAAGGGGTGGTATGAATATTTTGTTATCTGTTGTATACCTAAATCAGAAACATATGGGGTTTATTTGATAGCCATGTGTATAAAAAATGCACGTATAAAGTGGCAATGCGCTTAGTGCTAATACCTGGAGTATATTACACACTACTACCATCATCAGTGATTCCAAAGGAAGCGCGCCAATCCCAGAACAATCCGTGAACTAAATCCAACGGCGCGTAATTAGAAAATGGAATTCCGCCTTTTACAATCAGTAGTTAAAACTAGCGACGTAACTCGGCTGGCACATTACAGGTAATCACCGCTCATAAGGCTAATTTCAGAAGCTATCTCTGGCGACGGGCTAACCGTTGAAGCAGTCGGGAATTTCTCCAGATAATTAGTAGTGGTACGCGACTAATGCGCTGGAAGTTCGGTGTTCACTGGTTATTAGGGCTCCGCGGACTCGACACATTTCTGCCAAGTGGCCCCTCTCGTTCCCACCCAACCACCCACCACCGCTACTTCTCTTTCATTCTCTCGCCGACTCTCTTTATCTGTGTTCAAACCCCGCAAATGGACCAGAGTTTCGCTGCGGCTTTAATTGCCTTTGATAGTAAATCGAGCAAACGCACAATCCTGTCGAGTCGTGCCGCGCTAGAGTAACGGAATTCCGTGGAAAACTACTGGCAACTGGTTCAGATTTATCAGGTCACTCGGAAATGTGCCGCGGGATTCGCTTGATTGACAGGCTGGTTTTTGCTGATTTGTTTTTGATATTTGCGGATACATTGACATTCCGTTAACCGTCTAACCGTGTGCGATTAGTATACTCGCCACAAGAATAAATAAACTACCTTTTGCAATGAAAATTATAATTGTTATAACAAAACGAAAACGTGTTTCTTCTGTTAGATTACAGAATCAAACGAGTGATAACTTTTTGCATTTTTACAAAAATGTTGTTATATTTGAAACAAATGAATAAAAACTGCAAGAAATTGACTGTACTTGTTATCCTTTGATTTTAACTACGCAAGCTAGATTAAACAAAAATTAACCCCGCAATTTGTACGTATTAGGTTACCCCAGTATATATTAAGCGCTGTTGAATAGCTCAAATCTGGCTGTTCGATGATTTCTAAAAATACCCATGCATGATTATGGCTGCTGAATTTTTGAGAGAATATTTGACATTGGTTAGGAACTGCTAGAAAATAGGCACAAGTTTCGACTTAACAGGTCCGACACACTCCTTCTTAGTGACACAGAACAGAAGGACTTATTATCAAAACCTGTTTTTGTTTGAAACTTATGTGCTAGCTGTTAGTCTCTCTACAACTGTACATAATATGAATGTTTCCTCCATTGGAGAATTGTGTTCAAAACGGAAATCTCTAAGCAACTGCGAGACATGCACGCAAGGAATGGCAGGTCCAACTTCATATTTTATGTTTCTTCTGACACAGTGTAAAAGTCTTTGTCGGAGGCTTGCGTTTGAAAGCGTTGCCTTCCAGAGACATAAATTCTCCCTTACGTCAATGCGAACCATTTTATTTGATTTTGTGGTATGTCGCAAAGTAAACGATACCCTTTGTGAATAGTAATAACAGAGCCAAGAAGAATCTTGCTGGTATTTTAGTGCACATAGTGGACATTTGCTATGAATTCGGCAGATTCTGTTGCGAAAGATATTCGCAGCATAGCTGAATCAAATATCACATTCGGATTTCGTCCACAAGATTTGAGAATACGTTTTATGAGTCGCAGGGTGCTACATGTTGCAGAATATTTGAAAATATGAGTTTATGTAGCTACATCTATACTTTTATACTCATATATTGGGCGTTCTATTTTTGTCTGACTTCGAAAAATAAAGGGCTCTCAATTCAGCACCTACACTTTCTTTCATATTTGTTGAGAGACGTCACTGCGACTGATCGATCGATCGAGATGATACTTTTTATAACTTGTAAAGGAAGCTTTCAAAATTGTTCCGATACCAACAATTTGTTGATTTGTTTAACGCAAACCGCTTGTATCGGAAAATACCATATGTTGGTTTATCCTAAGCTAACGTTTGCACAACGGGTTGAATCAACAACAAACTGTAGAGTAAAAAACGTGTAAAAAATATTTTAAAAAATGTGTACTAACTTCGAAAATAGGTACCAGAATTGTACCCTAAACAGTAGAAAGTACTATGTGAATATTAATACTGGAAAAACTTTTAATTTTGCGCCGGCTCCCAAATAGGAGGTATTTGTTAAGTACAAAAAAACGGTGAACGGTGTTGCAGGATTTTGTCGTTTGGTGTGCAAGTGAAGATATGTAGGAGAATTATAAAATAATATAAGAGACTAGTATGATAAAGTGAGAGAGAATGTGTGTGTGTGTGTGTGTGAGAAAAATAGAAAGAGTGAGAGTGAAGGATGCTGCTATAGTTATCCAAGACTACTTTTGTATGTTTTAAAAAAGAGACAACCGTGTGCAAGGAGGGCTCACTTATTGATTTGTGAATTCATTCCTTTAAGAGCCTTAAAAGAGAGAAGACGTGTAATAAAATCGTTCAGTCACTCGCGTTTCTGTTTATTTACTACAGATATGATAGGTAGAACTTTGTAAAATTGAAAATCATTGTTATTATTTGTTTAAAAAATAAGTGTTTTTAAGCGGCCGTTATGGTTTTACTTGGCAGCACTCACTAAAGCCTACTTTCCGAAATAGTTTCACATTTTTAAATAAAATGATTGCAAAATTGGAAAGGTAGGGACTCTTGTATCAGACGCACGGACGGACGTGACAAATTTATAAGGGACCTTAATGAACTAGCGTGAATTCGCTTTAAAAATAAATAATACAAATATACGTTCAAAGGACAAAATAGTCTTCATTTTGCGACATCTTTAAAATAGGAGATATTTATTAAATATAAATAAGGCAGAAATTATTTTGTACTTTACAGGGCATCATTATGTTACGATCCCGTTGCAAGTTCTAGTGTTAAATATCAGTATCTCAAGCTTGCGACCAAATACATCCTCCTTCCGCTCTATTCTACTGTATTTTCCATGGCGAAACTCATGGCCGCAAGCTCATGGGAACATTTAGCATGCGGTTATGTTCGTGGGAGCATTCCAATAGGAGTATCCATTAATAATGCACAGCCTTAAGATAAAATTCACTTAGAAAGCATGCATACAGGATAACACGGGCGGAGGCCCGCGGCGGAAAATTGCAAAGGCGATTGTTAACGCTTCATAACTGGCCGTATGCAACGGCCGCATCGTTTGCCGGAATTGGAATTAATCGCGCGAAACAACCGGGAAATTGCACGGAACGAGCGGAAAAAGGATAAAGCTCCATTCGCATGTCACAGTTCACGTAACGAAAAGATATAGATCGCAATTAAAATACTACCAATAACTTTTGCGTAGCCCTAGCCGGGGTTTGTATTAGTAATTGCTTTCATTTGTTTATTTATTGTGACATCGACTGCATTGTTATTGTACAGTGAAGCACAATACGTACACAGTGAATAAAAGAGTATTCGCGTACCCAGATTTTTTGTTTCTCTCGAAAAGCGCATATATTTTCTTGAAGAAGAAATTTGTATTCTTAAAAGGAAATACATTTTCTTAACACCAACCGTACTGACTGTTTGTATAAAGCTATTTAGGTTGTGTTATTGTTACTATAAACTGCTAGGTGATCATTGAAAGTTTCAACATTTTTAATAATTGCGATATATTATACATTCAATTCCGAGATCGTCGACCTATGATAAGTGAATCACCCTGAACAGCGAGTGTTAAAATCATTTGTACAGTAAGAACCCGAAAATAAGAACAACTGCAATTTGTTCAGGAATGATGACATTCTCATATATTTTATAGTTATTAGGTAGCAACATTAATAATAATAGGCACAACAAGAAAAATCTTGACTGCATTACAACAGTTCTTTTTCTCCAAATAGCTCCCAACTCACCTCAAAAATAGCTATAAAAATATAGTAATTTTCAAGATCAAAAAAACTATTTTTAAGTTTAAAAGACTGCCATTTCGTTAAAAATAAAAATGTGGAAAATCAACTTAATTGTTTACTAGCTTTCAATGTCTGCTTCCTAAATACAGTTGTTTTATTTGTGTGACACAAAAATTGCTTGACCTACAATGGGTACCATAAATCGCGATTAATGAAATCAATTTATAATATACATTGAATCATGTTCTTGTACATATGTTTTATAAGCTTAAACCCATTTTTTAAATATTTTTTAAAAATGTCTAAATTTACTCTCAATTTTTGCTTTCCAGTTGTATGTACTGCTTTAATGCAGAAATGGCTGTACTTATATAACATACTCAAATTCTACTTACAGAGTAAACATAAGTGCAAGGAACAACAGAGTAGCATTGCGACTGCTATAGTGGAAGCAGGCGGAGTAGGCAACAAATTCCGTTTGCTTGCTCGCGAAGGCTTGGTGGCCGTGGCGTTCCAAAGTTTCTTGTAGTCACTCGCTAGCTAGCTCCACACAGCCCGGCTCGCTGCCCTGGAAGATGCGCGGCATTAGCCGGCTATATCCTGGAAATTAGTCCGCTGCCTGCCCGGGGAAACCTCGGGGAGTGTAAAGTTAACTTCTGGATTTAACTTTTGAATAGTAAGAAGGGGGTCACGTCTACGGAACGGTGAGCTAGCGTGAAGGATGAACGTGAGAGCTCCTACTAAAACACACTACAACCATCCCAGCCTGTACAGGGTTACGCTCCGTCTATCTGCATGTACGTGCGCGCGAGAGTAGTATGAGTGTAAAGTTAATGCAATCGCTGACTGCGAGCAAGAGAGCTCTGGCATGTTCTTCCCCGGATCGTCATCCTCTCGTTGAAAATACTCGAACTGCTTTCTGATTGGTGTACGCCCAAAATCATTAACCGTGATTTCCATATAATACCTATTGGGAAAGTAATTTTAATCCTTTTACTGCTCCCTTCGAATATTGGTGATTAGCCCTATAAATATTTTTCGTCTCACAAATTATTTGACGCATTTTCAAATTTGTAGTAGGAGCGATATATCAGATTAATTGTGTTGTTAAAATTGACAAATTATGTGCGATAAGTTTGCGGAATTTGTAACAAACAAAACGCAGGATATTAAGTTTAGTTTATAAAAATGTGGGATGCTAGGGACGATTGCCCGACGCTTGGTTGGCGATAGATATTTTGGGCCTGATTAGGATTGACATCCACTAATACAAATTTTCATCAAAAGCACGATTGGTGAGTTCAAACAGGGATACTTTGTATTACAATCAAAATGTAGAAAATTGGCCACGTTATCAGGTAACCATATTATACTTGTTAAATAAAAAAATTGTTTGGTTCATTTCAGATAAAAAAACTCAAAGCTAGACCAACCACTGCAAATCATATTTCATCCAACATGGCTTCACAGACGTTGTTGCACTGTGTTAGTTTATTAAAAATATCGTAATGAAATGTATGATATGGTTAATTCAAACTATCTATTTTAGTAAATATATGATGCACTGTCCAAAAAAACGGACCCACACGGGAGTGGATAATTCGGTTAATGTGTAATAAAATAAAAAGAATAAATAAAACAATGTAATAATAACCCAAATAGTTCTGTTAGCCTTAGGCAAACTCTCCAAACTGAGAATATGCTGGAGAATCACAGGACTGAGTAAACGATTTTCACGCACACGAGGAACTTCGGCGGTACAAAAACAAAGGACGACGTTTGGAAATGGGTCATGCACTCTACAGAGACATACAGTTAATAAAAGAAGTATTCACATACACCCCCTTTTTGAAGCAAATTTTGATATACACGAATGTTTCCTTTTGAACAAAAATCAAATTCTCTTATAGAAGAAAGTTTCCCTTTTAAAAAAAAATACATGTCCCCAAAATAGAATGTTTTCCCCTGTAAAAAAATTGTCTCAGGGAAACCTGCATGTGCGAATACCTTTCCTACGCACTGTATTTTACACGTAGTCCGAATAACGGAGAAGAATTTTAATTTAATTACATTAACGAGAAAGAAGTACTTCATACAATTATAGTAGAACCTTACTTAGAAGTAAGTTCGTTAAATCATTTAATAATAAAGGAGACAGAAAAACAATATTGCTAAGTCCCATTGTTCTATCGGCCTAAGAAAAACTGCCCAGACTAAGAGTATGCTGGACAATCACAGGCCTGAGTAAACGGTTGGTCGAGGAAAGCAGTGCTCGGGAAGTCACTAGGCATTCAGTTTGAGCGAATCAACGAGAATGATTGAGTGAACTGGCTGGACAAAGTACCGCGCACGCGGCTCCAGATTCAAGCCGAACATAAAGGGGTTGAAACTCACAAGAACGGTCAGCCCCTGCTTCTGTACACCGAGGAAACTAGGTTTGCAGGATGGGGAAGCTCGGCTACTCAGCCTATAAGCACTTGAAAATGCACAAACGATCTTCCCTGCTACGAGAAACGGTGGATTAAGTGAACGCAGCAGCTAATCCGATCAACCAATAACCACTACAGTTTCCTGGAAACCAGCTCACTTTTGAAAGCTCTGACCACTAATTGTAAGTTTGAATATCAGCAGAATTTAGTGCTTCTCGCTCAATGAATGTTTCCCTCTTTGAGTTGCCAAAGTTTAGTGCGTAATACAATAGAATATTTTTTCTTTGAAAGTCTTGTATGAAGGGGGTTTCAATTGCATTTTAAACGCCAATGTGGAATATAGAACAATCACAAATTATTTAGTAATTTAAATCATACAAGAAAGTATCTTAATTTTTCTCTGCATCCTGTACAAACATTATGTTGTACGCATTATATACATAATGCAATATAGTGAAATATTTATTCCAGCACCTCTTATAAACAGCAGACATGCAACTATATAAATAATCACATAGATATCTAATAAAAAATTAAGTACGACACTTCCAATTCAAATGCAAGTGAATCACCCTGAGTAGGATAGTTATAACCATGTAAGCACTTGAAAATTCACAAACGATATTCCACGCTGCACGAAACGCTGGGTGAAATGAACACAGTGGCTAAGCCGATCAACCAATAACCACTACAGTTCCCTGGGAACCAGTTCACCTTTGAAAGCCCTGACCACTAAAAGTTAGAATATCAGCAGGATTTAGGACTTCCCGCACGATAGAGAACAGTTTACTGTAAAGCACAGTAGAATATTTATCTAAACACCTTGTTATTCGAACGTCTTGTATGTACTGGGTGTTTCACTTAGCATTGAACTTAATTGCCTTGAGAATCATAAATTAGTTACTAATTTCAATAATACTCCAATATTACTTAACTTTTCCCTATGACTTACTTTATTATATATAATTTTATATTGTATGTGCAATATGTATAATATAGATATTTATATTGTATTGCTCAGAATTGAATGCTACGAACGTGCATATCTGTACGTGCAATAACACAATTGTTGCCTTTATATTGGCTATATTAAGTATAATATTATATGTCCATAAAAAAGAATCTTGTATTGATATAGAATTTGTAATTTCAACATTCCCGCATATTGAGGTTAAAGTTTTCAAATATATATTATCTATAATATTGTATTAAATGAATAATGTACATAATGCAATATAAGTACGAAAATATATGTTCGATAAAAAGTAGAGTTCGGGATCACAAATCTTTAATGAAATCATATTGAATTTCAGTATTTATGATTGCTATTGTTATTGATATTCCTTTTTTAATTATATTTAGATCCACATGAACATAGTAACTGTTCTACTATTCGAAAGTTCGATTATCCGAAGACATAGGTCCCCGATTACTTGGGATAATCGGAGTTCTATTGTCCTGCATTGGATAGTTTCGACAGCCTAAGGGATGGTATGGACCTATTCCGATAGGAAGATTTAACACTCACGGATATTGACTTTGCCTCTAGTTAACCGGAGCAAGAATGAATCTCGTTCAGTGTGTCTGAATAAAAGACTATGGTGCATGCGAAGATTGTTAATTACATTAAAAGCACCAATCAACTGACGAATACGTTTTATCAATAAAAGAGGAATTTAAATATCGATCTAGTCGTTGATTGTCAGCGTGGGTATTATTGATTCGTAGAATCAATATACTGTGTGATTCTGTCCGGTTTTGAACCTTTCTGTGAAAATTTCTATTAATAGTTCTTGCAAGCTCTAATTTTCCGAGAAAGATGACAGAATATAACAGAAACTAATTTACATCTTAGACAATAATAAGACTACCTTAGTTACTTTAAATTATTTATTATTTCATTCGAGTTTGGTACCAGCCATTATTTTGAAATATTTCACTTTATAGAAAAATTCCATCTTTTCTATTGTGTCTTAATTATTTAAAGTCAAAATGGACCGGAAAACCTTATATGTAACTGCTTTTATAACACATTGGACAATAATAATTGAATTGCTTTAAATATTAATTAACATCTCAATTGCTTTATATTACTTGTCATTTGATTCGGGTTGACTATCAATCACAAAATTTCCTGATTTATTTTGTCTTGATTATTTAGGGTCATAGAAAATCCGGAGATCGCCACAGGGTTATCTTCGTAAGGCTGATCATATAACTAATCATCCCGGTAAACGGGTTCCCTTCTCGTAAAGTCGGCGGCATGCCTAGTCAGGCTAGCTTTTATATTTTTCGAAGTCTCCCCGATAAACCACGTAGACAATATCGGCCTGCACACTTCACTGGGCGCCTTTCCGCCGCTTAAGAAAATGTGCTCGCGGTAGCCAGTGTTATCGCTGCCATTTTTCAGATACTCCGACCCATCGCGCCGGAAAGATGTAATACCCCGACTACGTCACTTCCGCTCACAACGGCCTCCAATGAATTCCAGTGCAAAAGACGCTTTTTTCGCCTTACGCTAAGAATGGCGCTTTGAGCTTTGTCAAATTAAATGTCGACCAACTTAATTATCGAAAACTCTCTAATATATTCGCAAATGAATTTTTTAGCTGTATTATTGAAAGTCGACAGTGACTCCTAAAAAGATTCGGATATGTTATTATTATGTTAGTGCGCTGTCTCTAACCAATGCAGAAGAATTCATCTTTTTCTTTGATTGACTTAACCTTTGCACTCGACGACTTTTTCGCTACGGCAACTAGCAATGTTTTGCAAATATTTAACAAACTTCTTACCGTTAACATAATATGACTTTATACAGAAATTAACGTATAAAAATATTCTATTTTATTTAATATTATAAATTATATAATAATACTAATAATAAGATAAATATAATCAAATAAGAACATCTAATATAAATAATAAGAATAAGAAGTTGTCTATTTAAACGAACTTCATCAAAACTAGAAGTGTAAAATTAAACGACGATTAAGAGTCGCCTCTGGAATGTAAAGGGCTAATAACAGGGAATGAAGGTAAAAACTGCGACAAATAATGCTTTCATTCTTTCCATTCCGTTAAAATACACGTTCAACACCGCGCGCGTCCAAATACTTTTCCAACGTAAATTTTCATTATATTTTTGTTTATCGTCAGTAGGATAAAACGTAATACACATTAAACATATAAATTTATGTCACCACAAACTTTTCCATGTATCTGAATTCATTAAAAAATGATGAACTAGTTAATACATGAAAACCAATGTATGCTACAATACTCTCTCGAACACGAGAAGGCTGTACGAATACTAATGCAAGTCACTGTATGTGCATGTACAGGGTGATTCACTTGTCTTTAAAAAAAATCAGTCGTATTCCCCTTATTGCCAAACATGTATGTATTATGTATGGTATATCATACAGATAATATATTATATCATTACTGCATACTATACATTTACTCTACACATATACATGTATCTACGTGCAGTGGATATAGTACTCGCACACCCACTGTTTTGGCAAAAACGTTCTTGAAGAAGAAGTTTTCTCGATCAAAAAAGTAAATTTCCTTCGTGAAAACAGTTTTCTTTTTGATGAAAATTTATTCTAAATACACTTCATGAACCAATATTCTTTTATAGCCGTCGCAGTTCATACGAATAATTTGTTTGCAATTGATTCTGATAATTTGTCTGTCGATCAATCAGTGAAAAAGATCTGAATCAATTGTAATGCGTGGGCAGATATTACACCAAAGTTTTCCAATTATGTAGTTTACGAGTGGTGTGCATAGATGTATGTAAACCCTTATCCTTTAAGTGAAAGTTAACGTCTATTGCGTGCTGACTTGCTGCGTATGTCGATACACGCCATCTTCTCCAACTAACTGTTTATCGTTCACGAAGGTTTCGAAGTTTACCCTCCGTTGAAGAGCTACTTCATAAACTTGTTTGCCTCCTTTAATCGCTGCTCGCTTGACGATGTCGAAGCTAATCTATCGATTACATCCCTCGATGAGTTGCGAACAGAAACCCGAGAGGATTTATAGTAAGTGATACTTCCCGCACTAGTGACATAGATCCTTAATCTATATTTTACATATAATAGAGGAAATCGTGGCTGTCAAACTCACCGTGAAATTTGGAAGGTACATTACTTTTATAATGTAAGCACTCACTAAGGAAGAATTTTTGGGAATTCCATTCCTACTTGGTATTCCCTTTTTATGGAATTAGCAATATCTCGAAAATCGAAGATCTTGAGAAAGGAAAAATTAATATTGTGTATCTTTATTATTATAAAGTAAAGTTATGTACAAAATTTCTTGCTGTTAACGTCACTATTTATCAATATGTGTATGAATATCACTAGAATGATTAATATTTTTTTCAAATCGAGCAGTTGAATGATAATGTATAATTACAAATAAAGAACTAATGTTGTTATTTCTGCATATTTGCGTTGCTACAAGTATATAATTTGAATCATACTTGACAGGGGAAGCTTTTTCGATGCTGTTTTGAATTTTTTGTATCTAGCTGTAGTCGGGCCGCTGAGAGAATGCGTCTGGTGAGGGAGGGTAGACAGGCGGACCAGGCCGAAATTTTACCCTCTCCAGTTACGTTTCGGGAGTTCCGTAGCCTGGCTTCCCCTCACGCGCTTTCTACTCACACATGCTACGGCGCCTTGTAGCGACGCTATGCGTCTGTGTTGAGCTTTGAAGTGAGACGGAGACCCGCCTCTGTCCCTTTCTTAACGTAGAGAGTGAGTCTAATTCTCATTATACATATGTTTAATAACATACATGCGACATATTGGACAGATTTTTATTCTACATCCCCTTTCTATAGCTCCGGGGAATAGTATTTATAGTTACACCTGTAAACAAAGCTTTGCCACCCTGGACGAGACAGTATTCGGTAAAGGAAAGTCCATGTTATATTTTGCAACTTGTCTTAGAGTGACCGGTGCCAGTAAAGTAAAACGACCCATTTGGCCTGGATTAACCCTTACCAGGTAGGCCGTACCTGGTAGGGAATGTTCGGAAAAAGGAACTGAAATTTACACATGATCTGCAAACTGTAGCGAAAACTCATTTCTGCTTACAAATATTGAAAAATGTAGAGAAACAACAACCCTTATAACGTATCGATTAATCCTTATTTCTCAGAAATCATAATATAGAGTCACAGTAAATATAGTATGTCATTTTAGTTTAAATCGGCGATTTGATGCAAAAGAACTGATCCGTTTTAAGAAAAATGGCACCCAACCCTGGCTTGCGGATCGCTCAACGTGTCAAACGGAGACAGACGCAGGTTATCTTTTTCTAAGTTAGGCTGACCCTATTGGGTCGGCCAACCAATAGCGAGACCATAGATGCATAGTGCTAGGACCGCGACGCACCCAAGTGTCAAGGGAAGTGGCGATGACTGCGCTTAGGAGAGGGTAATTCCAGACGCATTCTCTCAGCGGCCCGACTATAAGAATGCTCAGATAATGTAAAAGCTCTCTATAAAAAGAATTATTGTAAATATTATAATGAAATTTATACTATATTTACTTCAAACTGTACTTTAACAACTGCAAAACAAATTTTATAAAGGAAATTTGAAATGTAAGAGAAAATTGCCAAAGTTTACTACCTTTTTAAAGTTTTATTGAATTTTGAGTGAATGTCTTTGAGTCGTAGACAAAATCCATTGAATCTAGATCATTGAGTGTTTTAATCCCTCGCAATAGACTTCCACTTATTCCATGAAAAAGTTGTCGAAATCTTTTGGATAGGGAGACTAATTAACGCGTCGGCCACTTCGAGAACAATTTATATTAAGTTTCAAATTATGCGACTCTCATAATAGGATACAATTGTAGTTTGAGTAAGGTATACCAACTGCTATCATTAATGCACTGAGATTCTGGTGCAACATTCATTTAATGCGTTGCTGCGCATGATAATGTGTGAACATGACCATTTGTTCTAATAACAATGCCATCTCGTTCACTGAGACGAAAATGCAGGATGTCTACAAAAATTTAAATTGACGTCGAAATACTGACGGCACAAAACAATGCTTTAAAACATAAACAAGTAATATATATTCTCTATCTTTGTACAAATGTTCAACAAGGCGAAATGATGCGCTAGAAACTACGAAATAATATCGATTCTATATATTAATTCAGTTTTGCTATAACAATTATAATAAGGTATACAGAATCTTGACATAAAACTTAATACTTGCAGCTTTTCGGAGGCGGCGCAAATAAAATTCTACTTCTCCAAGTTTTTTTCTTTACACTACAAATACGTCAGTGATACGTGTTACTGTAACTCATGGTATTCAATACCGCAGTGGGTCATTTTATCTTTACCCTTCTTTAACCCTCGCCCAGCGTGTCAACCCCCGTTTCTACCCCAGGGACGGCCCTATAATATATGGCAAAACAAAGTATTATTTCATGCACAGCGTGATTTACTTGCATTTGGAAAAACAATGCCAGATATAGCCAGCTATGTATGTAGAAGATAATTATAAATTATCTAATAATTTCCATTATACAAGAATTTTTCTCATATTTTTACAGTATAATATACATTATAATATAACATTATATTACATGCATAATGTATACATATAATATAACAAGTCAAATATTCTCTTCAGTATGCTGCTCCGCATTCGGAATAAGGTCGGAAAGTAAGATGCTGCTTCTACTTGATACAACGCTCTTTCCAGCAGGCTATATTATCCTATATCATTATATACTTCAGGCATGTAACTATATAATTATCTACGTGTCTGATAAAAAATGGGCTATGTCTGTCCTGATTGAAAGGCAAGTGAAACACTCTGTAAAGCATAAAGCGAATTATGAAGTGCAACACCATGTAACAAATTGTAAAAAATCAAAAGATAATACAGTGAATAAAAAAAGTACCGCACATCCAATGTTTTTGGAAAAATATTCTGTTAGAAGAATGATTCCTTTTCAACAAAAAATAAATTCCTTTACAGAGGACAATTTTCTTTTTCAAGAAAATTTATTCTGAAAATACTGGGTGTGCTAATACTTGTTTTACACACTGTAAGTTTACGGAACGTCTTCGCTTTAAGTACTCTTTGACTTATATGATTTAAGCACTGTTAGATAATATTTAAGGCCTAATCCTTCGATATGGTTTAATAATAAGCCAGGTTGGCGCATTGTGATTAGTTCTAACTTTCGATTTTTTAATGGTACCTAAAAATAGTCCTCGATGAGGATAATCAAGCAGCAGTGTTTCCAACTGCCTTCGAAAAGGAGGATGTTCACAATTCGTTACGTAAATTTATTTATTTATCTAATTTTTCCTTTTTACTTCAACAGCTTACTAACGGTCATTTATTTTGGTGCTCTTACTGTCAATTAAAACGTTACTGATGAAGAATCATGGTAACGTTTGCATCAATCACAGCAGTGTGACTTTTATCTCTAGCTTTCTCCTTCCAAGCACTCCCTACACTTGTTCTTCTACGCTAACGAACAGGGCCATTGAAAGGGGCTAGCGAAAGATTTTAAGGGGCTATAGAAAGATACTATAGATTTATATACTACACACGAAAACCGCACTTCGGGACAAGTATCCTTGACTGTCCCACACCATACTATATATTCTACTACTTGGCGCGAGACTCTACTGAATCTCCTGATGTATGTAGAAATTCCCACTTCCTCGCTCTCTATCATGAATCAAAAATCTCCTTATGAACCCACCCCTTTAAACAGGGTGTTTTCTTCGTATGTATTTTTGCCTTGTTGAAATACACTTATTTTGTGGAAAGCGAGTAATGCTAGATTTATCAAACAATGAAAGTGATTAAAATGATATTTTGTTGCAAGTGTTAATTTTAAAAATATAAATATTTTCTGAAATCTTTTCTGGCTTTACCTCTTTGCACTCGAGACTTCCCGTTTTCCATTCGTTTTTGTGATTCAGAGGGGACAGTCGAGTTTAAAGGGTTAATTGAATTTTCCTTTTTCCTTTTCTAAACTATATATATTTTTGGTAGAAGTACATATAGGGTCAAAAATGTTCATATGTCCGGTATTGTGTCATGGAAAAAGAGTCTCAGACATTTTTTATTTTGTGTGTTTCATTCTTTAATGAAAGCAAGTTAAAAAATCAGTGGAATAAGTGTTTGAAGCTAACAATCTCTTATAGATACCATCTTTTGACAACTATGCTTTTGGAGGCTATGACGACTTACTCTCAAAGTTCAATTGAGTATCAGATCAAAATATTCCTATCAACATTCTTACTTGCTAGAGCCAACAAATAGAAGCGTATATTGAAAAATTCCGCAATACTTTTTTACGTCTCGGCCAAGAAATTTGCACCCTGGAACGCCGAATACATCAATAATTCAACCCTGTATACATTAGTCTGTGGTAGTGTTGATGCTAATAAGTCCTCATAATACTTATCAAATTTTATAACTTTAGCCACAAGGACGATAGAATGGTTGCAAAACTGAACGCTGATTAAATTTAGGGTGTAAAAGAGTGGGAATTAAGAAATAAAAGCTGTGCTGTTTGTTTAGTCTCGTGGAGGGCTATTTACCGATGTCAAAAAAAATGCAGGAATGCCAACTAATCATAACCTTAACCATCTAAAGAGCTAAAAAACAACAGACTTCTTTTTTTCGCTTTCACCTACATACACTTCGGTTCCTCGGCTCTAGAGTCGGTTCTAGAGCATTAGGAACCCCTCGTCTGCTTTCGGGTCACGAATTTTCTTGGCAAGTTCGTTATCTTTTTACACCAGCGCGTCGAGGCTCCCCGATCGAACTGACTACGAAACGCATGAAGAACTTTGCGTCTTGTCTTCTTCATTTCACCGTCTCTCACTTATACACTTGCTAAATACACTTTCACAATTCATACTAGAAATCTCATGGAGTTGTTGCAGAATGAAGAAAAATAGTTGGAGAAATTATGACATTTAACACGTTGACCCCCAATTTTACGAATTTTCAACTTTTCCACTGCAGCTGAATAAAAATGATTATTAGTATTACTTTTGTTCAAATAAATCTCGGTGTTTAAATGCGTGCTCGTATCGCTCGTGTTCGGACGGCATGGCAGTCAAAGTGTTAATTAGTGTACTTGCATTTCTAGCGTTTGTTATATTAAACAGTGGATGGGAGTTCCTTTGTTTTTGTGAACGCTTTGTCACTGGTAAATAAATTGAAAGTTTTTCTGCTGACAAATGTTGTGCTGATCGAAATTATAAGTCGAATAACTTGTTGGTTTCTGGAATTTGTATTATGGAACACCGGTTAATTTCATGTTATTTTTTTACAGCACTGCATTCTTCTGCCCGCGTTGAAACGGTTTTTAACAAATTTGAAATGTATCGGATCGAATTTTGTTAACCGCTTATATGCATGTATTGAAACTGACATTGGGATTTTTGGTTTTATGATGAATTTCAGATACAACTTGATGCAAGTTAGTGCATCGTAATGTATAAGTGCTCCAGTTCCTCCACAAAATTTTTCTGAATACAATTGGAAAGGTAATCGTATTGAACGAATCGTATTGAACGCATGCTACGACCGTGAAATATTACATTAACATTAACTTTCAAAATTCATATAAAAATGTCAGTACATTTAATGATCTTAAAATAAAACACAAGAAATAGCAAGGAATGTAATAACACAGGGGGTGTAATCTGTATCAACTGTTCCACTTTGATTAAGAAACTCAGGAATACTTAAACTTGATTTACAATACTATATGGAAAATGTGCCTAAACTTTTCGTGATCTCCGTAGCACTAAAAATTCACATTGACCGACCGTTTTAATGGTTCGTTGGAAGCGGAGAACTTTCGGAATTCAGAGGTGGTAGATTGAATAGTCCCGAAGGTATCCCTCGCATCCTGATCATCTCAATAATTCAGAAGGGACAGGGAGACCCTCTAGAATCAGCAAATCGGGAATCTAGCTGAAGTAAAGGAGCCGGGCTGTTCAACGACCCCTTTTCTAATCATTTTAACTGGTCACGCTTTTGTATCCGTAGCAAGATCTTGCTACAACCCCACGAGGACGACGTGTTCGGCCTCGCAAAATCCGGCAACACTAGCATAAAATTATTCTGTTCTCCTCTGGGTACACTCGAAATTGTTCCAGATTCATCCGATCGAAAACTGTCTTCAGGTTAAAGGTTCATTTACAGACATCAGCAACGTTCCTTGAATGATTTAACCCTCGCCTAACCATGCTGAGTCACTTTTGACCCACATTTCTGCATTGCTGAATAATATTTAATATTTAAAATTTCGGCGAGTCAAGGGTTAATACATTTCATGACACATTAATGTCATGTTTCGTCGCGGACACTGAAGAAGTCATTTCATACCGAGACGGTTCACCAATAGTCTATCACTTTTTCTTCACTTCACCCGAAATAACTCAGAATGTTTTGAAGAAAGTTTTGCAGTCTTTAAACGGCCTAAAATGTATCGAAAAAACTTATCATTATCTCTAAGCGACGCTTAAAAATCACTTATCAAAAATTCAGGTTGATCATAAGGACCCTCAAATTTATCGTGATCCTACTTGCCGGATGCGAAATGATAAGGTGATCACCAAAATAAACTACCTAGATATGAACGGTTTGCCAAGGGTTCATCACTGTTAACTGATTTACCCTAAACGTTCAAGGTGTTCTTAAAGTATATGATTCTTTCCTACCGACATTTAAGAATCACTCCTCAGCAATCCAGATATCGTGACCCTACTAACCCGATACGAAATGATAGATTGATGGAGAAAACGAACCATCTAGGTATGAATGGTTCGCCAAGGGTCTATCACTGTAAGAAGTCGACTAACATCCAAAGTTATTTGCAAGAGACTCCCTTAAACAACCTAAAGTAAAACCCAAAGAACGTCTGATTTTTCTTATACCACACTTAAGAATCACTCATCGAATATCCAGGTGTATCGCAAGGGCCCCAGGGTTACTGTTGCCCTGATACATGATAGGTTTATCACCCTAAATCAGGGGACTATAAGTAGATAGTTTCTAACTCGGAATAAATTTACGAAGAAATTAGGTGAAAGGACTCACCGCTGAGGAGCAGGATGAGAGAAGCAAGGGGTGCGGCGAAGCGGACCACGTGGAGCGACCGCGGTTCCTCAGCACGCTGGACCATCTCCGCGGTGGGCTTCCGGAGAGTACAAGCTCTCCGGATGCACAAGGCTTTCGGCACCCCGGGCAGCAAACAGCCCCCAAGTACGAAGGTTGAAGAACCCGCTTCTTACTCCTGCTCTCGGTAGCAAACACCTTATGTCCCTGCGAGCCTGATACTCGCTATCACCCGCGCGTAACTACACGAACCACCCTCTCTTCCAGGTAAGGCTCGAGCGTCCGTCGCGTCGAGCGCCCACTGAAAGACTGATCCTACGTGCGGCGATCTCGCGCGAGAGACACTTCCCGCGGCGCCGGCGATTCGAGCTTACTCGGCGGCTCGTGCGCCCTCGGCCGCTTGCGAGCTCACTCGAGCCACCACCGACCCCCCCCCTCCGCCCCACGCCCCCCTCGGAGGGGCGCCGCAGGGAGGAGAATGGGAAGGGGAGGGAGGTGAGTGAGCGCCGGTGGGAGCTCCGAGCATTCCCGAGCAGGCCGCATACACGAGAGTATGGAAGCGCTGCTTGCTGGATAGACGCAACCCGAGTATCCGCCGACTTACGAGAACCTCCGACCGCAGCTCAACCCGCACACCGGAGACTCGCCACCCATCCCCGCCGCTGCCGCCGCTCACCCCCTTCCTCCTTGACGACTCCACCCTCTTTGCATCCTAGAGAGCAGCTAGCCACCCTACCTAGAGCCACAATTCCGACCACCCTCGCTCGCCTCTTACTAGAGCGAGCGAGTCGACGTTGGATCTCGGTGGCGGCGGTGACTCCTCGTCGATGACGGCGCGACCTCCAGCCGGACCACCGCCGCGGCCACCAACGACCACCAAAGGCTCGACCCGCTCACTGTAACCTTAAGCCACAAGCTCGCTTTTCACATTGCAACGCTCCATCTGATTACAAACCCTTCACGGCTGTACTTCCTTCCTTCGGTTGCGATTAACTAATTATTCCGGTTCTAAGCATGATAGCAATGAGTATGATGTGTGTGGAAGAAACTGAAATAAGTAGATGGGGTAGAAGCGGGGAAGATAATAGGTTCGAGAAACATATTTCGATTTTTGGTCTGGTTAAGCGTAGTTTTGGGGTTTCAACAATCTTTCGATTGAAATAATTTGTTTTTGGGTAGAATGTATTAGGGTTAGTTACGAAGTTTACGAGTATAAATTTGATTTTAGGCAAAAAGAGGTTCTTTTATCTATGACATAATAAATACCACAATCTTCCCGCGCGAATATAATACTCAGATAGAACAAGAATAAAAATTACTGAATCTAATTGTACGGATTGGCTGGATATAGGAGTGGAATACCTCCTACTTTTTAATATATTAATATGAATGCTCTCTTTATTGTCTTCCACTTTTTAATACACTATAACTCTTGGCTTTTTACTTTGCTCTACTCCCGTTCTCGAACTCTGATCGACTGACGCGCGTCGCTCAAAAATCAGGACCTTAATCACACACAGATTCACCCTTCTTTCACTCCTCAATCTCGCACCGCTTTATCCAGTCATTCTAAGAAACAGTCACACCAGTCGCGTTCGATAACGGTTACTTGGTGTCGCAGCCACCCTGTCCTTTCACCCACATTACACACCGACATCCTCGCCTTCTCATATGCACAGTCATACACATACGCCCATCAATCGCTCCACGTGCATTCTCAAAAAACATTAAGTTGTAGCCAGGAATTATTGGGCGGAAACAGGAATTGTAACTATAACAGGATTTATTCAGAATATGATTAGTTTGGTACATGGAAAAAGGTTCGAGGACAGGCAATAAGTTTTTTGAGTGTACAGAACTCAAGATCAGGCGGTGCTCGTATGTATATTAGGTTCAGTGTACAGAGGGGACTCGATATGATACAAGGAGGAAAGATTTTAAGGATCGACATTCTGACGCTTTTAGACCAACTGATCTCGTATACCCATGAACCGGGCGTCCAGGAATGTTTCCCCGTGCTCTCCCTTGATCAGGCGTCCGGGTATTATCTCCGTACTCTCCTGGTCAAGGGCGCCTACGAAAACTCCCCGTACTCTCCCTCGTCAGACAGGCGTCCAGAGATATTCTCCCGTACTCTCCTCTCGGTCAGGCGCCCAGGTATGTTCGCCGTACTCGCCTGACCAAGGTCGTCCTCGAGAACTCTCCGTACTCTCCTGCTGCGTCTCAGGCGTCCAGGAGTCATTCTGTACTCTCCTGTTTGGTAGGCGTCCGAGTATAATCGCCGTACTCTCCATACCAAACAGGCGTCCGGAATATACTCCCGTACTCTCTTGGTACTATCGGGCGTCCAGAGATATTCCCCCGTACTCTCCTCTCGGTCAGGCGTCCAGGTATCATCGCCGAACTCTCCTAACCGAGGACGTCCACGGGAACTCTCCGAACTCTCCCGTTGAGGCTAGTAGGCGTCCAGATATTCTCGCCGAACTCTCCTACTAGCGCTCCGATTACCCATCCGAGAGGGCGGCCGATAGTCTCACCTCGCCCTCTCCCTTCGGAAACAGCGTAATGGGCGTGCGTGGCCGAGATCCGCGGTTTTATAGGACCCGTTGCTAACGAAATCAACAGATCCGTCGTTAAGCGCGCGGTCAACGCTCGCGCTCCGCGCCTCACGTTTCCTCTGCCCGCTGTCACCCACGAGCGGCGATGACATTGTAAGCGAACGCATTCTAGAAGATTCCAGGCGATTCTAGAAATCCTTGATGCTACAAAGTCTTATTTGCTTTTAATTTCACGCTCCTACATAATCTGTACCTTTATTTCAGTGTTTTAACTTTACAACTAGTAATGACACTTCCTAGGACGTCGAAAGGATGGAACACAAATCGAAATCAGATGGCAATTTAAAGTTCATAAAGTTCATTATGAACCTTCAGATAAAGGTTGTGTCTTCTTATTTGTGCCCTTTACTAAACTGAAGGCATCATATTTACGATAAAGGACACTAAAACAAGTCCTGTATTTTGGAGTAGAACAGTTTCTTTTGGACAATTTGAATTTTAATCCAACCTCAGTAGCATTTTTAAATCATACAATTCCGAAACAGAAATTAATTTTGCAACTCAATCCCGCAGCTATTTCTCCAATAGTGCTCTGAGCGACAGATGGAACTCACACATTTAATTGAAGAATATACTTGCACGGTTTCATTTCCTTGTCCATTACCGCCTCCATTTATACAGTCTTAGTTAACATAGCTGACATAGAGATAGAATAATAACTGTGCGAAAGAGATTGGAGAAATAAGATACAATAATGCATGTTGTCCCGTGAACCATAATCCCGGCTTTATTCATGCGCCTAATAGAGACTTTTAATGCCACGAAAAACTGCAATTGCGGTCACAGCCAACTACGCCGACAATCCTAAACAATGTGCTTGGGAACAGAAAGAGTCTCGCAGAAAATGCGAAAAAAGACCAATCGCTATATAGCGGAGACAAAGATTCCATGTCGCCACCTCCCCCCCCCCCTTCCCCCTCCTGCCCGCCACTCCTTGCAGCCCACTTCATCTCTTGCTGCAGCGGCGAGAACACCCGGCCAATTAAATGGGGCGTAGGTCATCGTGCTTCCGGTTAACTGCCGCCCTCTCACTTTCGGGGCCGTTATGAAAATTATTATACTTTCCTACGGTCCAAAAACTTTGCCCGCAGAGAGGGCCGTTTCGGTAGAAACTCCGCGGTGAATTAACGCACTTCTCCTGACGCCTTTCCTCAACATTATTTCGCCAGCAGGCTCATCCAAAACTGGAAATGAATTTATCTATAGGAATACTGATATGTCTCTGAGTGCATAAAGTATTCTCATATATATCTTTTTTTAAGTAAATTTTCTTATACAAGAAAGTTCCTTTTTAAGAAGAAAACAAATTTTCTTTGAAGAGAAGTTAAACCTTCTCAAACCAGAATATTTTCCCCTTGAAGAAAATTTACTTTAGAATATTTGCGTGCCAGAATACTTTTTCTTACCCACTTTATACTTGTGGTGGTTTGTCAATCAATCAATAAGTATTTTTGATCCTCTATCAATTTTGAGAAACAAATCAATTTTATGTCATTTATTGCTACCTATTAAACGTGTTATTAATTTCCCAAACTGCTAGATGACCATTGAGACTCCTATTTCATAGTTGTAATATATTACACAATACCGACATCGTTGCTTCCAACGCAAGTACTTCAACCTGTAGATAGAGTGTCAATTTTAGTAACTTGGAATTCATTGATATCGTTTGGTAATAATGTATATAATAATTGATTGTTGATTGCTTGGTTGAACAAAAGAACAGTTTTTGATACGGACTTCGGAACAGCAATAGTATCAGATAATGAATTACAGTAAGTCTGTATTCTATTAACTTATATATAAGACTCTTGGTTAGCACAATACTGATATACAATCAGCATAAATATTTCTGTAAATATCTGCAGTTTAGTTACATTTGTATTAAATAAATAAAGTCAGTGCCTTTTACAAATGGTATCAAAAATGCCAACTTTAACAGAGTGTTACTACTAAATTATACGAATATTATAAAGAGATAAAGTTTGTGTGTGTATGTGTCCGAAATGATATCAGAAACTCCTCAAGTGATTCAAATAATTTTGTCGCTATTGGAGAGTATGCTTCCTTCAGATGCATATAAGCTATATTTTAATGCGGTGGCTCCTCAGGGAACTGAGGATGAGCAGTGAACATAAATTTCCCGCAAGACGGATTAAAACAACTTCTCCTACACACAGAATATTTTATATAATCTCGAGAACTACTGAACGGATTTTTATACGGTTTTTTCCCGTATAAAGAGTTATGATTTAAAAATATTGTAACCGTTCAAAAACATTAAAATGTAAAAAAAATGCGCCGAGTAGGAGTTTGATACCCCGACGAAATTGAGATATAACCAAAAAAATGGAGGTGTCATACAAAAAAGCCAAGTTTCTATTTAAAGATACCTTGATATAACTTGCATTAGCAATTAACAATAATTTAACGATTAAAAAAAACTTGACATGTGCGCGCTTGATAAAAATTTTGTAACTGATCAAATGACCGGTTATGGTATGGTTAGGTATATCTGAAGTGCCGATACGGCTAGTGCTAACCAATTTTTTGGTAGAAATAATTTGTTACATAAAAATGATTCATTTTCTCCCTTTTACTTTTGATGTTTTGCATCAAACAAAGTGGTTGTAGAGACTTCGATTAGTCAAGTGCAACATTTTGCAAAATCGAATAGTAAGGAGTATATCTCTTTTTGTGGGGAAAGGGTGTAATCTTCGAGAGGCTTCCATATAGTTTGTACATTGACCGAAGACGTTACATTGCAATAGTTAACAAAATTGTTATAAATAATTTAAGTACCGTACAAAATTTTAATCATTGTGACACATGTCATAGCATATTTTCCTTATATAAAATATACTGTGCACATAACCAATCATCTCACCGATCGTTCAACCGTCGACTAAATGAAACAGTCAGTTTGCACCTCAGATGTGCAGCGCTCAGCTACGCGCTAGCGGAAGGAATGTTAGCTGGACATTTGAGGAATCTGACGAAAACGCAAACATATTATATATAAACGCTGGCAGATATTCTTGTTTCTTGGCTCGTTGGATTCAGACAAATTACCGGAACTAGGTTTAATTCATAAGTTACGCATCCGAGCTGTAACTGTTGTAAGAAGCAAAGTGAAAGTTTGAGACGGGCCGAATCGAAAATCACGTTGGTTCGGACTAAGTTCGCGAGACTCTACCGAGTCTCCTGATATTTATTATTTATACAGGATGTGTCAAGAACGACTCCAAAATTTTAAATGTAATCAATTATTCGTAGAATTTTGTTTAATAAATATAGCTGCAACGACTTACTATTCTCTAAATCAAATGAAACGAAAGAGTCGAATTTCCGGCTTTCTTGGTGACCGCTTAATACAACGAGAATTCAAAAGTCATATTAATACTTGACTTTGGTGGAATTTCAAAGTAAATCTTAAAATATTAGAGGGAGGGTGTAATTTTTTAAAAAAAAGAGTTTGTGCTATACATTATTAGAAGACTTTTTGAATAGAAACAACTGCAATAAACTAATATTCTTCAAATTAAGTTATTGTTAACGTGTACACGAAATGCTATATTAATACCTATAAAAGGGAACGGCTATCTGTCGGTTTCTACGTTTGGAATAAACTCGAAAGTGACTGAACGAGTTTTAATGCGATTTTCTCCCTTGTATAACATTAGGATCCAAGCTAACAATCTCTTCTTCCCTATCTCCATCTTCTCCATCTCTATCTTTTCTATCTCTATCTTTTCTATCTCTATCTTCTCTATCTTTCTATCTTCTCTATCTCTATGAATATAAAATAAAATAAAGATTTTTCTCTTTGCCCGCTTATTACTCGAGAACTACTGAATCGATTTTGATGCAGTTCATTCTAAGGTGTAGCGTGAGTCTCGGGGAAGGTTATAGACTATTGATTATCACGATAACAAATATAGGCAATGAGCATTCGAACAATCAATGTTCCGTATGGGATAACGCGTCAAGCGGATGAGATACACATAAAGATTATAGAAATAGAAAAAATATAGAATAGTAAAATTTACTGGTTTAGTCGAAATGTATGTCTTAAATTCCGAAATATAGAATTTCTTCTAATTTCATTGTTAGATCGCCTTATTTGAAATACTGTCACAAAAGCACTGTACTGTAGTATATTGAGTCGTTGACGCCATGAAGACTGAATCATAATGAATCTGGGTTAGTTAGGTCTGGGTTTTAAATCTGTGTTACATTTGTATTAGGTCTCTGCAGGTACTTGGAATGCTGTCACAAGACCACAGCTATATTTACGTTAAGGTTTGTATTGATTGTTCGACTATTTGGTACGCTCACTGGTTACTCTACCTGGGTCATATAAGATCCGCCTTTAAGTGTCTCTAACTTTATTTCTATAAATTTCCCCGACATATATATGTATGTGGAAATGACCAGGAGAGCGTATTGTATGACATGTATCAAAATCATTGAAATTGGTGACGAGCCGACTTTCTAAATAATTACCCTGTTTCCAATACAAATTATCTATTAGCGATGCATGCGTCTCTAATAAATATGTTTCCATCCGTTGATTGGAGTTGATTGGAAAGCATTCGTTTGTAACAATAATATTTCCATCGGTTACTAGAACTGATGACGAGACATTCACTTCTAACTATCAGTAACTATCATTGTACTATTTACATTGAAAATTACACCTTTGGGATCTTTTAATGTTCACCCTTTTATTCTGGATAAGTGGGTTCAGGACACGTCCTTCCCCTTCGGCACAGATTCGTTATATCAATGTTTCTTGGAGTCGATACGGAGACGCGTTACGAATTAATTATAAAAAACAGCACATGTCCACCTTGTAACTTAGTTATAATGCAATAAGTTACACTAAACAATGTGTGGTGAATACAACGAAACCTTATGGATAGTTTAAATAATCTTTCACAATGATAATATGTTATTTTAAATAACAGAGATGTGATTAGAATTGTGCTCATCAATACATAAAATTCATCAGGAATTAAGAAATAATTTCGAACTATGGCAGCTTGAAGAAAACGGATACAGCACGATGTAATAAAAGAAGAAGGGGAGGATTTCGGTCCTAGAAACTGCACGAAGACAAATACGTATTTTTATGCAACGCATGGTGCGAAAGTTCACTTTTCGAGGCCTGCGTATCGTGCAGAAAGTGGCTGATTCTCGCACTCTAATCTATATTCACACTCTTACTGCTGGCGTGCCGAAAGTAGCATTTTATTTCATTCTATCGATCGCTTTACCGCACTAGTGCGCAAAGTAAATTATTACCGCACTAGTGCGGTAATGAGAAACAAATGATTAACGGTATTTTGTTACATTTTCTGCTAAGTTCAGAGACATATGTCAATCTGTCGATCCAACCAGCAATAGAAATCATACTTCATTTTTTTTCGATTCACTCAAAGTGAACTTTCGCCGCATTTGTTGCATAAAATATAGTGTCCTACTAGTGCGTAAGGCAGCCAACCTCCAGATGGGTGAATTTACATCATTCGCCTTAGCGTACGCGACATTGACAGGAGGACTCGTGTGATTTCCACACTCGTCCTCCTGCCAATTCCGCTACGTCATCGGCTCATGCAGCAACTTCACGCATCTGGAAATTGGCCACTTTCCGCACTTGTATCACAATCTACTATTATTCACTTTTGTCTAGTCTGTGCAATTAGATGGACATATAAAAAAGTGACAAGAAGCTCTATTAGTTGCAACAGAAAAATGTAAAGCATTATTCTGTAATTAAAATTAAGAATATATTACATGTATACGCTACTAAAGTGTTATTGGCATTGTGGTACAAGACATGTGGTTTGTCGGATCATTAGAACATAAAATACGGCAGTATTTACTTTGTGAAATGTACATGCACATGAAATATGGACCGAGTGAAGCAAACTAATAGAGTTAATTACTAATAGACATTTGATATCATCCATCTGCACATGCGGCGATTCTCTAAAACTAGTCCGCAATAAACTACACGAAATCTTAGATAACTATTCTTCCCTCACGACTGATTGGATCAAGATGTACCAAGAGAAGTTGTGCTAGATACGGTGGGGAACATGAAGCAAGTAATCAGTTACCACCGGTAAGGTAAGTTTCCGCAAGGATGTCGAGGATGTCGCAATACAATTTGCCGCAGTTTCTGTGTCTAACATCATTTTCTGGACTCCAGTCGAACCGCCGGAAATTTTTATGACATTTCATTCCCCGAGATTGCGAGGAGTTTCTACAAAGTCACTTACGGAAGAACAGCGAACGTTTATACAATTATCAATGAGTTCACTTTTTCTCGGCGAAAGTTCTGGCGAAGCAGTTCGTTCACAATCAGGAAAGTTTATAATTTTTGTTTTTCTAGAAATAGTTACCAAGGCTTTCAGTGGAGGTTGATTTGAAACACGGCAACGGAAGTCCGAAACTGTGGACAGCAGCGATACAAAAATCCACACGGAATCGTATCTTCCCATGTTAAAATATATGTTTTAATTATACATTTTTACGACCGATATCCTTATAATACTTGTAATACTAGAAATACCTAACTATCGAGATACGTCTCGATTACTAATGCGCTTTATTCTGAATATATTTAAAACTCGCTGTACGACCCGGCTTTTCCCGGGTAACATTACGTGTGTATGTTAACAATAATTTAATTTAAAGAATAATAGGTTGTTGCATCTATTTTCATTGCAAATATTATCTAATAATAATGTATAGTCAATTTCTTATTCGTGAAATTGAAATATTGCAATTACTTTCGGACCACTCTGTATAACTCTCAATAGGTTCATTCATAATAACTGGAATCGTAACTGCAGGAGAAAAAATCGTATTATGGTCGATTTAGCGCATTTCGAGTTATCCTTTATATTAATAAAGACGAAAAGTGCTAATTAATATTACTAAACTATTTTATCTCAAAGATATTCAAAATAATGTTCAAAAGTTGTATCTACAAATTATTTTCCTAATAGTACATTTAACGACAGATTTAACCCTTATCCTTCCCATGTTCTTCCAACCTTCCATTTGCATACAATGGCAAAAAACCAATATGTCGAAAAGGTAAACACGGTTAAAATCGTAAAACCTACATCGAGCACCGGTTTTAATCAATCAAAAAATATTTTTTTTTTTCATTTTTACAATAGCTGTAGAAAATTTACTGTTGTTTCTCCTTTTTCTGACAATGTGACATATTAAACAAAAGATGAAAATTTAAAGATTTGGGTAACTGCATTCCATTTTTTATTGTAATAATTCTTATTGTGTACTATTATTACTGTACATGAAAACAATGTATTATTTTTTATTTGTAGTAGTTCGATTTCATGTAGATACAACGTAAAAAGCTAATGTTACAGAGTGCGGTTGATCCAACTTCAATTGTATCACTATATGACGTCGTCGTGATGCTACATTGTCGATGCTAATGATGTTGATATATGTTATAGAGTAAGTTCTCCCGATCATGTTCATGTATATATATATAAATAATGAGCTTAAATCGCTATATAATTTACACCAAAATCATTGAAATCAGTGATAAGCCGTTTTTCTAAATAATTACCTTGCATGCTTAACCTAAAAGAAGAAGCAACAAAATAATGGCGTTACTGCCACTATGTCTCCACCTAGTCGTAATGACCAGTATGATTATCATTGATTCTCATAGCACAGGTATTTAATCATAATTTCAGCTCAAAATGTATAACTATTATAAGCGTTTAAATAGTAAGTGACAAAAGCATTCGTACAGTAAAAACCTTAAACAAAAATAGAACTGCATTACTGCAGTTATGCTTTTTCTTGTTGTATTTTCAACTAATAATGATGAGTTTGATATATCTGGAAAAGACTGTTCAATAAATACTTCTAACGATTTTATGTAATAACTATCACCATTAGATGTCAATCTAATCAATAGTAAACAAATTGTAGTTCTTTTGATTTTCATGTTCTCCTTGTATGAATACTTTCCACCCTCAGTGTAAGCGCACTTGTCGTTCGCATCTCGGTTTGTCAATATTTTTGAAAAAGAGAAACTGAAATTTCGCGTGTAAGTGAAAGGAAAATAAGTGGAATTTTGCATGAAATTAAAACCTCAAAATATTCAAGAAAAGCTTTAAAGTTTGAAAGATTATTGTATTGGCACTGTGAAAGTAAGTGCAATTTTGCATGGGAAATAAAACATTTCCTCTCGCAGTCAGTAAAAACTAATCTCTAAAATCTTTAGATATTCAAGGGAAGCTTTAAATTTGAAAGTTTAAAAGCTTGAAAACTTGTGTTACCAGGTTGAAAAGTCACTGCTTTTACAATACAGCTATTCGGAATGAAGCAGACGCGCAGATTATTTCGATAAGCGAAGTCCACAGGAACGAGTTTATTTCCGTTTTAATTAAGCTCGAAAGTGGAAAAGGAACACAGGCAATGACGAAGGTCTACATGAGCGACGCGCGAAGCACCGGCGGACTTGTAACCGTATTAAATTTTGAGCGCACAAAAGCATACACCGATTGTATTACATTGTTAAAATAACATTTCTGGCGTATCCGGAAATTCATTCTGTGTTGAAACCGGCAGTATCATCTCCCGTATATTTCCGCACAAGGTTTGTCCATCGATACAGCGAGTACGTTTCGAATATCACTTTTCTATACCCATTTTTTCAATTCTATTTTTCTTTAACAAAAATCAAAGCTTGCAAGTGTTACATATTCATCCTCTCGGACTACTTTTCTTAACATTATTTCATACGTAGATTCAATAATTATAACTCGCTAGCTTCCTACATAGAATATTCCTGCGTATTTTTCGAGCCTTAAAACTGTGACTTCGACTCCTTTCGTTCCGTCTTATCTCTAGTGTTTATAGCTTTCTAGTAGGGGAGCAACGCAGCGTGCCCTTGGTGCATCTGTGTAGTTCCTTAGAACTCAAGCATGGTCAGACTCTTGGCGCCCTATACTCCCACCATACCCCCTTTTCACTGGGTTTTCGGGTATTTAAGCCCTAAATTCTAGTGGAAAGCGGGGGAATCAGTTCCGAACTCTCATCGACAGCGAAGCTCTGTCACTCGGACCAGCGAAGAACATCGTAGTAGATCGAGCATTAGTCTCCTTCGAAACCAGTCAATATTACCGTACGTACATCGTGTCATATCGCGATCGTTAGGCAAGTCACAGTTCTTTCGTCAGTTTCTCCCCCGTTCAATATCGTAACGTAATACGAACTCAGTTTAAGTATATTGTAACAACATTTCACTTCCGCTGAAACTCTCATTATTATTTTTGTATTGTATTTTCATTCAGAATATATTGATCATTGTTTTAGTTTTATTAACAAAAATCATTGCTTCTTTATTGGAAATTCCTGTTCAGTCATCCTTGATTTAAATAAGCACATATAAGGAAAGGAATAATAAAAGACCCCACGAGGATACACTTTTACCGCTCAAGGTGTATCCGGCGAGCAATAGTAAGGTTTAACTTTAGCCTAGGGCATTCTTTCATGATCAATGAGCAGGATTGAGTCTGGTTAAGGTGAAATAGCCCTTAGCACGATTCCAAGACCTGTTCTGAGCTACTGAAAGTAACTAGCCATTCTTTTAATTAACAAGGTCCAGTCTTGAGTCTGGTTAAGGTGAAATAGTCCTTAGCACGATCCCAAGGTCTGTTCTGAGTTATTTGGAAGTAACTAGTATAAAGGGGTAAACAGGAGAATAGGGACCTGAGTCTGGTTAAGGTGAAATAGCCCTTAGCACGATCCCAGGATTGATATAGGGCCGATTGGGAACTAGAAGACTCGAGTCTGGCAAAGGTGAAATAGCCCTTTGCACGATCTCAGAGCATATTTAGGACTCGCGAAGCCTGGCTCGTAACACAAGTGATTAAAACTGACATGCGGAAGGACACATTTCCTATACCCTTGCCAAATAAGTAAACGCAATATTTAATTTTCAAACGAAGTTTTATTTAATTTGGAAAGCGATTCTGATTAAAATAGAATTATGATTCATACTGTGCAGTACACAATTAATTGATAATTAATTAATTAATTATCAAGTGATTCAATATCAACATTCAATATTATAGACAGTGTTTCACGTGTGTGTTTGGTATACCAAATGAACCAGTAATGAGTCTAAGCGTACATTGACATTGTGTCGCTGCAATGTCTTCAGTTCAGGTAAGAGAGATCAACTATTTTTTATTCTACACGATCAACTTAATAACAGAAGAAACAGCAAAATAATTAGGCTTTCCTTTTGTCCATTCCGCTAAAATATTCGTTAAATATAACATGTGTGCGATCAGTTTTGAGACGTAAACTGTGACTATACTTCAGTTTATCGCTTCCGGCATAAAAAGTCATAAGAAGGGAATGATTGGGCAAAGTGTAAAATTTGCGTCTTAAAGATGTTCTGCGAAAGATGTTTCGAAGATGTCCACATTTTGATTTTTAAAATGCATCCGTCACGTCATCTTTCGTCTGACTTTTTGTGGTATTTTTAAAGCTTTACAAAACGTTGTGAAAGAAAACGTTTTAACAACATCCGAACTTTACATCTTTTGAACGTTTTAACAATGACTTTAACATACGGCTGTTTGGTAATTGCACATTGTTCCAATAGTATAGTATTGTCTCGAAAATTGTTGTTTTCTCCAAGTATTTGTAACGTCTTTTATATGTTGCTTCAGACGTAGTGTGGACATCTTTAAAATGTTCCATTTTGCGATATTGGATGTCGGTCAAACGTACAGGGGACGTTTTTGGGACATTGATGGGCATCCCAAAGACGATACGAATTTCTCTATCGGGTGATTTAAAGGTGTTTTTAAAATGGCGTTGTGCTATCTGGATGGACCGATTGATGAGCGTATGTGTATAGCTCTGCATATGAGAGGATATGGGATGCTGTGTAATTCGAGTGAAGGAACAGGGTGACTGTAGCGGTAAGATTCATAGAGTACACCAGGAAGATGAATGTATGCAACATCGACTGGCCATTATCGAACGAGAGGGATATGACTGTTCCTAAGAACGACTGTGGACAAAACGGTGCGAGAGTAAAGAGCGAAGGAAGTGTGAGTGTGTGATTACGTCACAAGGTCTCGGATTTCGAGGCGTCAAAAGTAGACCTGAACTAATGTAAGAGTCATAGAATAAAGTGCTGAACAGAGAATTATATAAATAAATAAAACATTAAATAAATAAATGATACAGTGGATGAAAAAAGTACTCATATACCCAGTGTTTTTGGAAAAAATGTTGTATAGATAGTAACTCTTCACTAAATAGAAATGTATTTTATTCAACAAGAAACTGTCCATCTTTAAGGAAAATTAAATTTCCCTAGAGAAGACAGTTTTCTTTCTTAACAAAATTTATTATAAAAATACTAGGCGTGCCAATACTCTTGTTATCCCCTGTATGTATGTATGTCAGAGAAACTGTAATATAAATTTAAATCCTATAAAAAAATAATTAATTAGTTAACACTTTTTTAACAACTGTACTGGATAATAATTATTCAAATGAGATTAGTCGGGTATTAGTCCACATATGAACTTGTGAGTACGGATGATGTTGACCCGATTTTTTGATATTTATTCCCTTGTAGCTACCTGACCAAATCTGTAAATTTCAAAACTTCAAATTTCCAATGTTACTATTATCAATCCTCATTCGATAATTTTAATTACCACTAATCGTGGAAATTTATTTTCTCACCATCCTATTATAAAGATGTGAAATCAAATTGAAGATCGAATAGTACGTTGTCTTATGCGGGGTAACTCAATAATATAGGAAATTATTTTACCTTAAACCTGGAATCTTCAAAAATCAATCCGAAACCCAGAGACAAATATCTCCCAAAACGTCGCTTTTTTCTCTCCTTGCTTCTTGTTGGTAGAAAATCGTCCGATCAGCTCGGCTGACATCCACAATTATCTTGAGCACTTCCAAAAGTCAACCGCTGACCGATGGAACTGTTAACTTTACTTTGCATATTCCTTGTCGGCGTCTGTATAATAACTTTTGTCAGCGTCTGTCCCCAACACATGCAAACTTGCATATACCGATAGATTCTAGACCCAAATCCCCGCATTTCACGGCGATAGCAGCAGCGTTACACAGCTTTTGTTTAGTCATTTTATTAACTTTATTACGGCAAAAGAAGATGGTAAAAAATTCTGCAAAAATTTGAAAGCATTCGTAGAATATTGATAAAACACGGTTTTTTATATGATTCTATAGAAACGTTAAGCCGCTAAAATCGCTAATGTGACTAACTGACGGATTTTGACTCTGACGCACGTGTTAAAAATGCCAACTTCAAAGTCCATTATTTCAGAAACGGCGCGGCGGAGTTAAGTCCACTAAAATTTGGTGAATAGTTGCAGAACCTTATAAAGATTATTCTGTCAAAGTTTAAACAAAATCTATAGGAAACTGTTTTTTGATACAACTACCTTAAAGAAATGTATTTTTCCAGGAAATTATGAAAGAAAATGTACTCGAACTGAATACAACAATTATTTTATTGGAACAGTTATACATTGGAGATTATATTAAGAAACAGAGCTCAACGTTTTATGTAAAAAATATGGCCGACAAATTAATTTCAGATTATTTTTTGCCATTGCCCTGTCAGCATGATTCTGGTCGAATCTGTATTAGCTGTACTGTACTGTAGCTTAACTGTATTAGCTTTGACTTGACAAGGCCGTTTCCAACATTTTGTAAAGTCGACAAAGTTGAGCAATTCGTTCTTCAAACAGTGACCCTTTTCGCGGAAATGTCTCCTCTCGTTATGTCATAACAGCTGTTGTTAGGAGCTAACAGATCCTAAATCTAGCTAAATTATATTAATACATAAATAAGCATTAATTAATTAGGAACTCTCGTTTATTCACTTCAAGGTGAAGCTGCAAATAAGTAGTGGCGAAGTCGGGGTAGTCGGCGTACATCTCCTAAATCACGATGGAATTAGGAGTTGTTTCCAATAGACAGTTGTCTATTGCCGAGCCATACACCTCTAATAAATATATTTCCACCAAACTCTTGGATCTGATGACGAAGCATTCGCTTCTGATTATAATAATAGTATTTCCATCAGTTTCTGAAACTGATGGCGAGGCATTCACCTCTAATTATAAGTCGGTATCATTGTACACTTAAATTGGTACCTCCAATCTTTATGTATATGTATTATACGAGTTTCGGTTTCGTCTCGTTAGATCAATATTTCTCCGTCGCGTTAGCGTTACTAATCAATGAAACAACAGTAGATGTCTAAACCTGCAACTTCATTACAATACATATTTATATACCTTCCAAAAACATTAAAATGTAAAAGAATACCCAAATAGCAGTTTGATTCCCTCAAAAAAATTGATTCTCCATTTCATTTATCAAGAAACATATACACAGTTTCCCCCCAGAAATGTCTCATATTAATTCAAATCCCTTAAAAAGATGTAACAAAAAAGATATAGATATCATACAAAACAGCTAAGTTTTCATTCAAAGATACCTCCATTTAGCATGCATTAGTATGTAACAATAAATTAGCAATTAACAATGGCTTTCTTGTATGATATCTAGATCGTTTTTGTTATATCTTTTTAAGAGTTTTAATTAATATGGGCCATTTTGAAGAGAATCTACCCTATATCTTCTTTCAAAAATGAAATCAAGAAGCAATTTTCTAGGGGAAATCAAACTGCTATTTGGCGCATTTTTTTACATTTTAATGTTTTTGGAAGGATTTCATGTCTTTTTATTAGTTAATGCTTAAGAATAAACACAACAAAATTTCTAATTATTTACCCATTACCCCTAAAGTGTTAATAATTGCTTATTATTGCTTAAAAGATTCGGATGCTACACACTTGACAATTTTAACTATTGGTAATCACCACTCATTTACCAAGTGGTGTGTAAGTTACGAACTTAACCCTTTTGACATTTCATAATTCTCAATAATCACAAGACAACAGGGATAGGGATAAGGACAGTATGCTCTTTTATTAATTAAATAAAGGATTGAACCCGAAACAAAATAATAAAATCGGACTGTGTAGCATAACCGGCTTCACCAATGTGTTGGTAATGCAAATACCAACCTGCAAATACCAGCCATATTGTCTCCTCAACTCACAGCATTTCGGAGCGGCGCCAGCTCGAGTGAAAAAAGTGAAAGCTACATTTTTAGAAAATCTTGAATATGAATCTTATAATCCGCCTGGCCCTTCCCACGAGAAAAATAAGCAGCAAAAATTCATATCTCCTGAATGACCGAATGGATTCGCTTTATTGCTAGCTCATTGGATTCAGAAAAATCAGCAATGAAATACAAAACTCAGAAATAAATTGTTGGAGCTGTAACTTTTTCATAAATCGAGGTGAAACTTTTAAAGCAGACGAAAACCGCTACACTTCGGGAAAAGTATACTCGGTTGTTGTGCCTCGTCCTATATATATATACTACTACTTGGCGCGAGACTAATAAGGCTCCTTATATAAACATTTTGGGTGGTTTACATACAAGCCTCATGCTAATTAAGAAGTGAAAAAAATTACCCTGCGTATCGAAGATAGTGTTGTCAGGTGCATGTGCACTTGGTTCGTCAAAAAATGTTATAAACTGACACCGTTGGGTAGTGTGCAGACAATGAAGCTATGTTTGTAGTGTACGTAATTTAATTGATTGGTCATGTTGATTTATATAGAAGTTTGTACATTTTTTATGTAATTTGCAGTGTCTTACCTTTTCAATAAAAAAGACGCAAACGATTTATTCAATAGTTTCCTCTAAATAGTTGTCGCGCTGTACACTGTTAAAATTTCCAACATAAAAAATTACTATCCCACTGATCCGCTTTGACCAAAACTTTTAGCTACGTTCGCACCATCTATACATCAGGAAACTCGGTAGAGTCTCGCGCCAAGTAGTAGTAGCGCGAGACAGCCGAGGCTCTTATCTTGAACCAAGTGATATAGTACTTCAATAAAAAACGCAAAATCTTTTGCAAACTAAAATGTCTTGGAAATGAGTAATATCAATAAATATAAAACAAGCCATTTTAACATTGATGCTAGTTCCAATCTTAAAAAAGCACTTTTTTGTCACGGTCACAAAGGTTTGCAATACTTAAATAGTACTAATGATAATATAGATGTATAATGACTGTCAATCTTATATCTATGTCAATATTCTGAATAGTAAACAAACAGCAGTTCTTTTTATTTTCATGTTCTTACTATATGAATGGTTTTGACCATAACTGTAAGTGTTACATCTCGCAAATCAGATATTTCTGAAATCTTTATTATACAAATTAAAATATTTTAAAAACTAGCAATAAGTATGAATAAATTCAAAACAACCCAACACCGTTGCTAGATCCAACCTTTAAAAAGCCCTTTTTTCTTGCGACTGGAAAGTTTTTACTCCTTTAAAAAGGGCGAAGTAGCATGGACCGAGAAGTCCGCGGCAGTCGAGTTATCCGGCGAGCCAATATGCATCACGCATAACACCTTAAGAAAGGTCGGGCGAAAACGGCCAGAGCATTATCCCGCGTTTTCGCCCTAATTTTCGAAAAGGAAGAGCGCAGTCTGCTGCAATGCAGTGGTATCAATGCAACGCCGAGTCACGAAAGCCGCACCGCGCTCGTCGTGAAATATTCCGGCACGGCTGAATTCCATTCATCCCCGCCTTCTCGCCTAAGTGTCTCAAAGTAAGTGCGCCCTGCCTCTCATCTCCACGGCCGCATTACTCGCGCTCCAAAAAGTATAAATTAACGGGCGCGCGCGCGCGCCCGCGGGATGCTGCTGATGGTAGAGCAACGCGAATGCCACTGCTAATTCCCTGGCATTGTCTTCAGGGCATGCTTTCGTCGGGAGATCAATCGTCCTCGCTTCTCTAACCACCCTCGCACCACTTACTGCGAGGGTCACTCAAATCGCCCATTCACTTGCAATACTCTTTATTCCTGCGGTTTAACCCTTTCAATTACTCATTTCAATACAAGATGATGAACGCGACTCTGTTAAAATTTCGATAGAACCTGTTCAACCATTAAATGTAACAAATGAACATCTCAGCCATATTTATAACTCCTTCTAAGTCAAAATCGTTTTCTTTAAGTTAGTGTCTAGGTAATAGTAACTTACTACTCAGTCGGGATATTAACACTACAAAACGGATTAAAATGGCACCTTATACATAAAAAATGTTATATAATTTGAAGAACTACAGAACGAATTGTAAGCGGGGTTCCCTTCCCACGCAAATTATAAGTTAAAATATTGCTATGTCTTTTACTTATGGTAGGGTGTTTCCATAATAACTCAATAATTGTTGGTTAGTTGGTGGGTGGAATGAATATTAAGTTGTAATTGCAAAAACGAGAACACTTTAGTTTATTCGTAGAACACATGATAGTGAACGTCCGTACACTCAGGCCACATGGCTAAGGCAAAAGATTGTACAGGTGAGAAGTTGCTCCATTCGCAACTTGCTCTAGACATGAGTAAGGAAAAAAAGTGTATCCTATTGTTTGCATACCGTCGCTAGAATAGGAGACCCATTTCTGTAACGCGGGCTATTCGAGTCGATTAACGATCGCTATCTCCAACAATAATTTCAGAAGGAATCGCCAATCGAATTTCGTTGGGAGATCGATCATCGTCGCTACTCTAACCAGCCTCAACGACTTACCGTAAGGCTGACACAAATCGCACATTCACTCGCAACACTCTTCATTCCTGTGATTTAACTCTTTCAGTTGCTGTTCGTAAATGCCATTTCATTATAAGATAATGAATGTGACCCTATTACGGTTTCGATCGAATATGTTTAACCCTTAACAATAACAAACCTACCTGTATGTGTATCTATGAAAAGGCCTTAGTGAACAGAAATCAAATTGACTTGCGATATGTAAGTGGTTAACAATACGAAATGAAAAAGTATAATGTAAACATTGATACGAATTCTCGCGGCTAAGATATTATATAAGTGTACCAAGATCAATGTAGGGAGTCTTGGCGAGTGTAAGAGAAAATATGATTGATGATTTCAAAAAAGTACAAAAAGACGAAAAACTATACAAATAAAGATAAATAAAAATTCGTCACACGGTTTTAATAGAATGCGCTAAAAAGTAAAAAATAATTTGTTTAGCTATCTCTGCTATGGGGCCACATATCCAAAAGTGTTCAGGAATTTGTAGGGGTAGGACGATTTTCAACCGAAGCATTAACCTCAGTAGCGATACTAAAAAAAATTATTAATCCTTTAACTGCGCATTTAATCCGATATTTCCCTCCCTCCATGGGCAGAACTTTTAGCTTCCATTTTTTTATATAGTTAATCTGTAATACATTTTAATGTGAAGGAAAATCTTTTTTATTATTATCGAATATCACGATTAAAAGATGGGACATATGAATTATTAAAAATATTAAAATATAATATTATTATTCTTGTATAATGTATTATTATTATAAATTTACTATTCTTAGAGTACAACCAATAACTTGTTACGTATAGACATTAAAATAAACCACAATAAACTAATAAAATTATAAAGCAAGTAAATAAATTATTATAACAGTATGTCTTACATTATGATCCCATCAGCATACAAAATTTGATACCTTTTTCCTAAAATGGGCACTGGCAAAATCTCTATCATAAATATATCTGGTATCGCCGAGCAAGCAGCCGCAGACTTAAATTTACAGTTTATCACAAACCAGCTACCAGCAGCTACGGTTACGACAAAAATGTTTATAGGTCCAATCGCCACTAGACGATGGCAGCAGCTAAAGGGTTAAAGAAAGCCACTGAAGAACACGTAAAAATGGATTAAAATCTAATAGTATTGAAACTTTTATCACGCTTATCAAGCGTTACTACTTATCTTATCTTTTTTGCACATCGGCTACAAAATGTAGTATAAATTAGTTAGTTCGTTAGCTCATTATTAAGGTCCTGTCCTGAATAAGGATCGGGACTGGCTAAATGTAGTATAAAACAGTAACAATGTTATAACATGAATGTAACTCTTTTGTAGACGGTAATATTAATTGTTTTTTATCGCAAATATTTAGAAACTATTGAAGTATTATTGAAGCACTTTGAAAGTATAAATTAGCCTAATGAAAAACCAGATAGCGCCATATGTAAATGGTTAGGGAGTGGATGCGATTTAAGAAACCTACCACGATTGTAGTTTTATTATTTATTAACCCTGAAACATTAGTGAACAAACAATTTTAATGTGTCAACCTAAATCTAACGGTATTGTCATCATCACCAATTTTTACAAACATAATTTGTGTAATCTTACCTGTAATTCAACTACAAGATGTGTCAAAAAATTGCATCAATGTAATGACTTTTCTGTAAACATTAATAATAAATCGGGTTCTTGCGGCAAATGTTTAAAGATAATTGAAACATTATAGCCATACTCTGAAGGTATAAACTAATTTAATTTAAAAAAAACGGATGGCGGTGGGTGTGAATGTATAAGCAACGAGGTGCGATGACAAAGTTACCCAACTGAATAACAAAATAATAAAAATAAATATATCAGAAGTGAATAATCGATAATCCAGAGGAAATCCTCGCAGAGTTCCTTTCGGTGTCTCGGCGTGCATCCACCTTGCGCACTCGGCAATGCCGAGAGGTAGTGCGGCGGCCGGTTTGCGGCTTCCCCGTTGCGGAATGAAGTTATAACCAGTTGACTTTTGCACTGGGAACTCCGTGACCGCCCCGACGGGCTATCAAATTGAGTTGCGAGTATAACGAGTGCATGCCGCGGCACTCGTTACACTCCAAGAGAGGACAGCGCCGCGCCAGGATTTGTTGTGTAATTCCGTCCGCGGAATATCCGTCGCCGCTGGAATGCAATTAATTACAGTGGCAGCATCCGTTAGTGACGCATTAACTTGGCCCTCTGTTTACGCAACGGGGCCCCGCTCTGCGCGCACTGTTAATTAACGTCGCGCACGCCGCGCACTCTCCGGCTGGGCAAGAAAAATTCCCGACAGTCAGGTCCCAGGAACTGGCAAGCTTCCTGGCAAGCTTCGTACTTGGTGTTTGTGGCGCAGGATATTTTAGGGTCCCCACCGTAAATTATTTCTTTTGGTAGTTCACTGTTTTCCATTAACGAACCCAACTTTATGATAATGCTAGCTGTCCTAGCTCTAACTCAACAGTAACCTAATTTCATGTAAAGTAGTCGCAACGTAGATTTGTTTCTTAAAGGATTTGTTAAAATTCGAACTATATGTATATATTTAGTAGTCATATCTTCAATATCACCTCCGAAATTTTAGTATTCTATCTACTAGTAGGAGTCAAATGAAAAACTATCCACTAATAGAAGGACGTGATATAAATATTAATTTGGAGTGGTTTTGCTCGACTTTTGACGCGATTGTGTTGCCGTTAATGTAACATGAGTTATATGCATGTAATATGACTGTAAACAAAGTTCCATATCTAAGTGTACGACTGCACACGTCATTTGACTTATATTGTCCGAGCTCCACCGCATACATTGTATCATAAACCTTTTGAAGATACTGTCGTGAAGCAACAACCTTAATCGTTAAACTGCTCTTGGCATCAATTGATATCCAGATCAATAATCATTTTTCTATTCCTTATTCATCTACTTTTATCGTGCTTTTGCGTGACAAAGCTTCGAAATGGTAGTAATGAAATTTAATAATTAATTAATAATTATATGTCAAGTATTTTAAGTCTAATATTTTTTAATTTTCAATTAACGATAATAGATTCTAGTGCCTAAAACTTATCTCTGAATCGCAATTTGTAATACGACAATAGAGGAATATTCACTCTAAATTCCAGTTCATTTTTGTGAAAGCATTGGAAATAAAATTTGGAAATAAAAATAATTCTTTGCGCGCAGAACGGGCAAAAAATTAAACTTTTTGCGCAGTCTAAGGATTCAGGAATCATAAGTTGTAGCAACTATTTTTCTCATGAAAATCTTTTAACGATATACAGTCGTGGACAAAAGTAAGTGGACAAATAGTAGGAATGGTTGTGACAAAAGTTTAATTGAATAATATTATTGTTATACTTATATTTTTACTTAGAACAGAAATAATAGGTTATTGTAATCAGATTTGCTTAAAAAATCTTCTAACAATATGTAACTTGACATTTTACTCCTTTTGAAATTGGGAGTTACGTTTGAAGAGCCCTCTATAAGTAATAAATATTGCAATATTTTCTATCTTATAATTTGCCTGAATCATTACGGCATAAAGGAGGAAAAATCGCATTAAAATCCGCTCAGTGGTTCCCGAGATATCAAGTTTTCTGTACGACAGGAGCTATTTTAATCCGTCTTGGAGCGCATTGGAGCGCTCGGTGCTCCATTAGTAGTAGTTCGTTGCGGATCAGTAAAATGCAGTAAAATGTGACTTGTGTCCATTTGGCAGAAACATACGTTTCACTGGTGAAAGAATAAATCAAATTGGTTAAATAGTTTCTTAGATTACTTCGAACATACACATACAAACCTTCTTTCCTATTATTAGCGTTAGTATGAAAATGCACACGCAACAGTAAAAACCACCAAAGTAAAAAATCATACAAACATTTTAATTAAAATCTCCTCGTAGATCTTCCTACAAAACTCAAGAGGAAACACCGAATTGACTTGCTAGCAATTCACTAAAACATTCTGTACACTTGCCAACTGCGGTATTGTAGAAAAACATACTCTTAAGGTTGTCAGATATTGAATTGAAATCAACACAATTATTAGTATTTGTTTATAACAAATAGACAGATTTCATAAAGGATAAATGCTAACCATAAAAATATACATGGAAACTGCGAGTCTTCGTGAAAATTTTAAGTTTAATTTATGTATTACATATTCCACATTCCGAGTAAAGATCCGGTCGAATATTTCTTTGACATTCCAGAGTGAATTTTTACAAATTGTACATTAGTAATAGTTACTGGCCATCACTCTTTCAGGTGATTTGTGCCATGGTTTCAGCCACAAATTCACCTTTTCTTTATATTATATATGTATAATATCGAAATTAACATAATACGAAGCTATAAATCCCGAATTAAAGTTTGTCAAGTGACATTGTAGACATGAGTAATGTACAAACATTAGATTATATTCCACCTCGGAATCGTTATTTCTAGTGTAAGTAGTAATTCAAAAAAATCAGCGATGAAATACAAAATTCAGAAATAAATGCTTGGAGCTGCGATTTTTCATAAATAGCTTGTAAATTAGCTCTTTCGCTTCGGTAGACGCCTTCACGCGTTCAGAAATTTTACTCACAGTAGGCTTTTGAGGCGCATATGTGCATTACAAGTGGATTGCGTTGCTTTTTATTACAGCTAAAATTATTTCCCTTAAAGTTAAGCTTAGTGTTCTGCATTAAAGTTTGCCACGTCCAAAGGGTTCAGGAGTTTGGCTCAACGGTAAAGTCTATCACAATCTTACAAAACATAGATTGCTGTAGACTAACTTTCATAACACTGTTGATGCAAACGTTATACATATATCTACTAATATCATTTTGCATATACAATCGGGGACAAAAGTAAATGGACAAATAGTTTGCTTGAATAATATTATTGTTGTATAATTTGTTTTAGTTTGTATATTTATATTACATAAATTTACAATCAGCATATGAATGGATGAGTAAACATTAGATCAGGAATTTTATACGTTGTGTGGAACGTCGTTTGGAGGCAGTAATTCTAGAAAAATGAAGCAATATAAAGTACTAATTATTAATTATTTGAAATAATAATCGTCTATATTACGTGTCCAATAATTTCCCTGCATAATTAACTGATTTATCACTAAAAACACTTTACGTATACACCTATCTATTTAATAATTATAATTATTTACCAGTAAATCTATGTGACGTAAAAATATATAAGGCATAAAATTTAAGTTTATACCAATAATATTATTCTGCGTAAACTTTTATCCTAACTATTTCTGCTACTTGTCCACTTACTTTTGTTGGCGACTGTACGTATAAGTGATAGAAAATTTTTGATTAGTTTGGAAATAATATATATATTATGTTATACTATATATTTAACCCATTCGTTTCGGCGATTCGGTCCGCCGTAGTGTCCCCACTGAACGGGACTCCGAGCCGAAAGTGTAAACATGCCGGATATACATATACCGGCGTTAGAAGCGAAAGGATTAAAGGAGTGTCTACATAAGCGAGCAAAAAAAATCAAGCCTTAAGCAAACAGCGGCACAGTATTTTGTACTATCTTTCTTAAAGTACTGTCAAAAGTTTTAATACCGTACTGGCAAAAAGGACTGCAGCAGAACATGTTGTAATATTTAAGATGAGTTGAAGAAACAGATATTATACTTTACGGAGTTTGTTGCAGTGCACGATAAGAGGAATACCTCATTAAAATAAGAAATTCCAGAATTAGAATATGTAAACCAATAGATACATTTTTCAGAATTTAGAAAAGCGTTAGTTCCGCCATCCTTCGGCAGGGTTCAACACGAAGCGTATAACCTGCGGATGATAAATCGTTTCCTACGGATGACGAACGAGTGTTACTTATCGAGAATATTATATTATAATAATTCTTAAACTGTATGAGGATTATTATTTAATTTATGCCCACCTCTTATTGTTAGCAAATGCAATTCTTTACACTAGTGCTTTAGTAACTACAGCAATTGATTTACCCTTTTCTTCCACATTAATGTATGTACATACATATAATATTTTTCTGTAATTATTTATCTTTAACCTGTTTTAGCAGCGTTAATTAAATTCTGAGGAATTAACGGCAGATATAAGTTGTCAACTTAAATAACTAATGAAGTTAAATAAGTTAACTTATTTAGTTTCTTCCAGAAAAGTAAAAGGTTTTACGTTATTGGTCGATCGCATTTTTTACTTACAGTGGGTGCGATCGTTTATGAGTAGTGGCACTGTGACGTCGAAAGTATTTTTCCTGTAAAGATTACTACCATAAAATCGAACGGTCTTGCAGTTGTACTGGGATTCTGGCGTTACCCTACCACTGCAGCCGTAGTACCCGCAGTAGAAAGTGGTGTGAATATTCGTGACGTCATAATCCTTTGTTAGTAGTGAAAAAGTTTACTTCGGTCTATAATCGAACGCTCGCTTAATACTGGCAGTACTTGTAGTACATAAACGAACGCAACTAATATAAATAAGTTGCAGACGTATAAATCTATCCATTCAAACTAAGATCAATATAGGAGAAATAAAAGGAAGTCATCTTTAACTTTATCCACTGAGCCTACATCCGCAGTGCGCGTAAGCCTTTCTTGCTCCGTTAGATGGCGAATTATGATCGACACATTTAAACACGTGATATACCAACATAGCGCTTGTCAGAGCAAATAGCAAATAATGTTCTATTGTTTTTAGGTACACACATGTTCGCTCATGCATACAGGATGTTCCATTTTAATTAACGCTCTTGAATATCTCTGAAACCATGCGAAATATATGAATTTTGTTTTCTCCTGGTGGTAGGATTTCAAAGGGCACATGTTTTAATTAATAATAAAAGTACCTTGGGTGGGGGCGTCAAAGTCAACTCAACAGCAACATCAGTTTTTTAACTAAAACCAATTTTTTTAAAAATATTTACGCTTCAACGATCTATGACTGCAGATCATCGAAGATCAAATGCAGCCGAAGGCCCAACCGCACAGTATCAATATATACTTATACGGTATACATATACAAACCAGTGTACTTAAAAGAATTTTTGCCATCTGAACAGATTTCTTTCTTCAAGAATTTGTTAAAATCCGGACTACATACATATATTTAGAAGTTATATCTAAAACATAACCATATCTAAAAGTCTACCCTCATTTGACTCATATTATTCACCGCATACATAGTACCATCAACTGTTTGATAGCCCCAGTTTGATACACAATCACCTTAAGGTAATTCTGATGCATATTATACAAGAATTAGATACGAAATGGGACATAAATTATATCTTTATAGATAATCTCGAATTTTATTTTATGTATCTTTACGCCACATAGATTTATTAGTACATAATTATAATTGTTAAACAGACAGATGTACACGTAAACTATATTTGGTGAATAACCCAAGCATCAATTATGCAGGCACAAATCTAAGTTGATACATTATTATACAAGTAATACAGACGATCATTATTTCAAATAATTAATAATTAGTACTTTGTGTTGCTTCCTTTTACTAGAATTACTACCTCCAAACGACGTTGTTCTCGATGTGATCTCTACTAATGCATTCGAATGCTGATTGCAAATTTATGTAATATAAATATACAAAATAAAAAAAATAAGTATATAACAATAATATTATTCAAGTATACTTTTGTCAGAACCACTTCTACTATTTATCCAGTTCCCTTTTGTCCCCGGCTGTATGTCATATATCTAACAATAAGGTCTCCAAACGAAGTTTCAGATGAAAATGAAAGTATGGTTATTGGAAATACTTGCAATTTATTAATATAATCCAAAATAATTATTTGTTAATGATACAGTAGCAACTGTTTAAAACCATAGATTGGTTTGAACCGTTGATTGGCAGTGAGTAGTTTCAAAAAAAATGATGATGGTCATTGTAGAATAATTAGTTTTGAAAAATGATATGAAAAATATTTTCCATGTGACAAGGTTCTACCTACCATATTTTCGGCACAACTTGAATAAAACTTTTTTTTTTGCGTTTCAAACTACTGAACTCTCCCTTAAGGCATGACCCGCCACGCACTTGGCCGCTTTTAGCATAACAGGTTTTTTTTGCAGAGCAACATTTTCTTTATACGAGAATACCTGCGCAAGAGCGGGTAAATCGCTTCGTTTATTATAAACAGGAATCCATCAATAGCTCATTGAACAGTGAAATCAACAGGAAGTCAATTTAAGCATTGCAAGAATTATTGCTTCACAAATTATACCTTTTTCGTTTAAGTAGGTCCCGGCTACGTACTTAGCAACTTTAGTACTCCATAATTGTATTTAACTTGGGTAGGAATGAGATTAAGTATTTTCATAAAGTTGTACTAGCTATTGATTCACTTAAGTTATATTCACTTCTCATTCAACACATGTGTAAAGTGTGGAACTTGCCAAATGTGTACCCAAGAACCACTTAAGCGACGGGCTTAAAATTTACTGTAACGATACTGATACTGGTACAACTTATTTTTTACCGACTATGAAAAGGAAGAGGTACTCAATTCGACCGCTACACATTCTTTTAACATTAACAAACGTGGTAGAAGCACGCAGCTGCCTCTATCGCACGGCAGCCGATCAGAATTCGTTACTAAATTCACCGCATGGTTGAAAAAGCGGGGCAGTCACCTCTGACCTTTCCCAAAATGTGCGTTCCCCCTTAAGTAATAAAGTAATTCTTGAACAACACACTTAGCAAGTTTTATAGTTCAACATTGTGATGAATTCGAATAACGCACTTTATAAGTTTGACAGTTCTATTTTGTGTTGAATAGGAGAGTAGAACTGTTAAATTTATCAGATATCCTCCCATAGTACTGTCACATAATAACCTAAGTACATACATAACCAAGCATCCGAACGTCAAGCAAATAAGACATAGCCATATTGATTGGTTAGTTAATTTCTATATGTTTATCTGCTTTCTCTGACATCATCTCACATATATCTTCTCTCTCTAAATTATGATACAGCGCCATCACGTACTCCCATCTACCGTGAACTATGTTAGAAGGACATTTTTGGTCTGAGCCTTCTTCTAAACCCGATTACAACTGAGAAAATAACAGGAGGAAATTCTTATCTCTTGAACGCATGGACCAATTTCTTTACTCTTTAGCTCGTTGGATTCAGAAAAATAAATTAGGCTGTCTTCAATTGATGCCTGTGAGCTGTAACTTTTTCGGAAATCGAGGTCAAGGTTCTATAGCAGACGAAAACCGCTATGATTCGGGATAAATTGCCTCGACTCACACTGGTATATATAGCTACTACTTCGCGCGAGACTCTACCGAAAAAGAAGAACGTGTTCCAAGCTCGCTTATGAAAGGAAAAAGGGGGAACATTGAAAGATCCCAAAAGTACGATTTACAGTGTAAGTAATAGAATGATTCTCACTTACAATTAGAGATGATTGCCTCACCGTCACTTCTAGTAACTGATGAAAATATTATTGTCATTATTAGAAGTGTGTAGTTCGCTATCAACACCGACAATCAAAATCATCCTTTATGCTAATAAAACATCCCGTATAAGTAATAGATATAGCAATATCTTAAAGATTATAACCTGTTTAAATGATAGTTTTGTACAGGAAAGAAAAACGCATTAAAATCCGTTATTCAGTGGTTTTCGAGATTACATAACATTTTCTGAAAGCACAACGCTATTTTAATTCAACCTGTGGCGTACTGATCCTCACTGAGGTGTAAGTCTGATAAAATGTAGCTTATGCCCATCTTAAGGAAATACATTTTCCAATGGTGAAAGAATTATCCAAACCGGTTGTGTAATTTCTGCATTTACTTCAAGTTAATAAAAAACAATTGCTATCTTATTAACGCTTATTTATTGTGTAGATATTTATCTCCTCTAAGATTTGATAGGTTATAATATACAATTTGAAATAAATGTTAAACTATTTTGAAAAAGAGATCAATTCAAAGGGAGCATATGGTACACACCCAAAATATTAGCCGAGTGAAACCGAGTAGAACAGATGTTAACCAATAAACTGAGGTTACAGAAAGTAATTTGGAAAAATTCACCGATGTCATCGGTTCGAAGCATGACCAGCGGAGCCCCGATTGGATTGTTGTTCGACAGTTTTGCTGGAAGTGCAACGCTCCTTTAACACAAAGCGCTGACTTCGCAAACTAACGAAGTGCTGCGTGGCGACACGTTCGTCGGCCACGTTATCGTCGTCTCTTTACATGACTTTTCAACGTTTTTGGAAAAATATTCCTAAAGAAGAAAAGTTTCATCTCTAAATAGAAGCTGATTCTCTTGAGCAAGAAAGTGTCCTTATCGAGAAAAAAAAATTTGCTAAGAGAATTTTCTTTTTTAAAAAAATGTATCCTTACATATTGGGTGTGCCAATACTTTTTTTTACCCATTGTAACAGTAAAACTACCAAAACCGCTAAAATGACATGCTTAACATTGTCACATGCTCATCCTTATCGGACTGCTTTTCTCCTTTCTCTCTCCTTTTACTCGTCTGCCACGTAGAATTTGCCTGCGTATTATACACAGCTGCATAGCGCACTCCTGCTATGCAGCACTCTTGGCCCCCCATAAATTCTTAGACCTCAAGCATAGTCGTACCGCTAGCGCCCATAGACTCATTAGATTTTTCGGATATATAAACCCTAAATTTGAGTGAAACACGGGGGAAATCAGTTTCGAAGTGTCATCGACGGCGAAGCTCTGTTTCTCGGACCAGCAAAAACATCGTAGTAGATCGAGCGACAGAGTCTTTCGAAGCAATTACAAATACCTTACGTACATCGAGAATAACCGCGATCATTAGGCAAGTCACAGCTTTTTCGTTTGTTTTCGCCCCGTTCAATACGTAACGTTTAATGAACTCACAATAAGATTTTTGTAACAACATTTCATATGCATTGAAACTCTCGTTGCATTTTGTGTTATATTATTATCCAGAATATATCGAACTTTATTCTAGTTTTGAATAAGGAAATCAACAGTCTAATCATTTCTCGACTCCTGTTTAGTCAACCACATTTCAAGTATTCACTGTAAAGGAAAAGGGTAATAGAAAATCTCACGAGGATACAACTTTAACGTTCGAGGTGTATCTGGGGAGCCGTAGCAAGTTTTAACTTCAAATTTGGGGCATTCTTATTGGAAGTCACTAGTAAAAAGGGGTTTATTGCAGAATAGGAGCCTACGTAGGACTAAGCTGAAAGACACTCTGTGCTATCCCAAGATTGACTTAGGGCGGATTGAGTAACAAGTAGATTCAAGTCTTGCTAAGAAGTAATAGCCCTTAGCACGATCTCTGAGTATATTTTGAACTCTCGAAGCCTGGCTCGTAACAACATTTATTTTATTGAAATATATGAGATGGTTAATTGTATACATCGGTTATCTCTTTTTATGATTTGAGGCTAAGTTTTTTATTTTGCACAGTTAGAAATAACGTACGGAATCATTTTGACTAATCACAAAATGTTTCTTATTAACGTTTAGTATTTCTCCAGTATTGGAAATGATATATAAATACTTTAAAAAATGCGACACATGTAAATTATCATACACTTCAACCATTTGCTTTCGAGACATTTTTGAAATATGATTCACTGGAAACTAAAACATACATATAGTTTCTTAGAATTACGTTTCCTTAGTAAGGAGGATGTTATGTATGATGTATTTTACACTTTTACAACATCAATATAAATACGTATAGGGTACACAGCCAGTATTTTCAGAATAAATTTTCGAGAAAAAGTAAACTGTCTTCTCCGAGAATATTTATTTTTCCTTAAGAAAGACGCTTTCTTGTTCAAGAAAATATATTTCTATTTAGAGGGCAAAGTTTAATTCTTTGAGAATAATTATTCCAGCAACAGCAACACTATACAGTATAAATAAACAGTTGCTCCTTGAATTGGGTGACTTTTTCGAAAACATGTTATATTGACCCTTTCGGCAGAAATGGCACGGAATACAGAGAGAGGGAAGGGGGCTCTTCTGTACATTCACTCATAGACCGGTACGTGCGTTTGTAAGGCAGGGGAAAGAACACGAAACTTGTGCTCATACCGGTGGACCTAGGTCGAGTCCGCCGAACCACCCACTCCGCGCAGTGCATGAACGTGCTGAAAAATCAGCGGTGACAAAGTTGGGATCGACGAACTCGCGTCCCGCTCATTATGGGTTAAGTGCTTATCCCCCCTGAGTAGATAACACTATGCCAACTTGCTGAATAACGAGTTTCCTCGAAAACAAGTAATTTTAGTCCTTTTGGTAGAAGCAGGTGAAGGTTAATCTTCGATGCTTCTATTGTTAACATATCTGATACTGCTAACAAAGGGAATAAGAATTTAATGGAAATCTAATGGCTTGGACAAAGCAACGTCTACCATGGGAAATGTATTTTTAATAAGATCTTCCTTCTCCGTGCATATGCAAACACTAATTTATTCACCAACAAAAGCGCTGTTCAACTCGGCTTCAAATTCCTCGTGCATAAAAATGATAAAACCTGAAATGTAGGTTAGTGCAAGAACGGCGATAGTATGTCGTAAACCTAGAAGAGTATGCCAAACCCACTTTACGATCTAAAAAGTATGCATGGAAAGTGGTGGAATTATGCATACGGCATACATATAAGAATTGTATTACCTGATTCTACCAAAGAGGTAAAATTACTTACTGTCAAAGAAGGTGAGGAAAATACTATATATATGTATGTACGTGCTACTCACGCAAAAATAAAGGAAAAAATTAGTCTTTTTGACGGAAATGCATTTCTTACCATCAGATATGCATTCACAGTAGGGGAACAGCAATGAAACACCATGATAACCCCGCAAAAACACCATAAAAATACCGTAAAAGCAGGGATTTTCCTTCCTCCCGGTAGAGTTTACGTGTTACTCATGTATTCCAAACCTTACCAATCGAGAGTTGCGGTAGGCTGGCTCGCTTAGTCGAATTGAGTACTTCCTCCTTTTCAAAGTCGGTAAAAAGGTTTTGTTCCGATCGGCACAACCATCGCAAAGATATCGCCGGACAAACATTAAAAAAATATATACAGCAGTCCAATTGAATACCTTCTTCTTTTCGAAGTCGGTGAAAACCGTTGTTTTCCAAAAACACGATATTTAAGGGAGTAGTCCCTTTTCTGCACTACTTTTAAGTGAGATTTTTGTGATTTTTCTCCCGTGGTTCGCAATTCAACAATAAAAATTACTTTTAATTAGCATAAATGTGGATATTGCATGAATTACGAAAAAAAACACATTTCTTTAACCACGGGGTAACCTCCCCGTAGTGCACACCAACAAATGCAAATGCTGGCGGTACATGGACAAAAATGTAAAGGTAACTTGGATATGCTGTAACTTTGCAGGAAAAAATCGGAACCACTTGTTACTTTATGTATTGAAAGGAAATTAAAAAATGTAGAGAGCTCAACCTCCAAAAAACAAGTACAGAATCTAATACACATGTCATAAATTCAGTTGGTTCAGTTTATTTAGCTTCCTTACTTCCTATGCTGGGTTGCTGTTTATACAAATATTCAACAATATATAAAACACTTATTTGATAGAAAATAAGCAATAGTCCCCCGTGTAACTTACTCTGATACACAAAAAGTGACAAAAAATCGGTTTTCAATTTTTTTATCTACAGCGCGGCGCACCCAACCAAAACATCTGAAAAAACAGAGTAAAAGTATCAATAATATATACTTACTCAAAAAATATAAACGCAGACCCGCGACTCCTTCAATATAAAACGAATATTTCTTCCAGCACGTTTTAGGTTTCTTGTATTATTTACCGTGCGGATTTTCAATTTATAAATCTGAAAAAATTATATAGTGTGTGCCTCATTACCGAAGGCGCCTCTCATTTTTGTCAATTTTTTTCATAATATTTGCTCTGTTATATTCCTTCAGTCGAGATACAAAGTTGAAACTTGACACAAACTGTTTTTCCTTGATATGTTATCGAATGAGCCATCGCAAGTCGAATTTGGTTTGGGGGCACTTTTCACTCCCTTACCCAGCTACCCTTTTGTCTATGCTATACGACTTTTCTGTGCTTCTTGAATAGAGTGTTTTCCAAAAGAAAGTCATGTTCAGGCTTTCGGTAGAAATTGATATAGCCTAATTTTCGATAATTCGAGTGTTAAATAGCGTAAACCGTTGCGAAGAATTCTACCCATGCATATATTAAAACGATCCACATTGAAATTGATCATGTAATTTCATAGTTCTTCAGTTATAATAAGGTAATAAAAACAAACAAGCTCTGTTTTGTCTATATAAATAAAGATGTTGTAATAATAATAGGTTGTAATAATCCATATAATATACGGTAAAAAGTGGAATATGACAGTGTGGGTTCACAGCCAAATGCATTGTTGCGTATCCGCCAGCTTCATAACCTATGTTCGGACTGTAATGTCAATTACCGACGTGATAGGATAAAAAAGATCGCAAGCGAAATATTCTTATCGATTTATTCAGATACTGTTAAGGCATGTCCACCAACCCAAAGAAGTCAACGATTCCGATATTCAGATTTTTTGCCGACTTGGAATTCTGTATATTATAAAAGCGACATTAAAGATGTTGAAACGCTTTTTCGCCCGGATCACTCCGAATTCAAACACGCAAGTCTGAGCTAGAAAGCATCCATAATTATCCTAAATCCACATGTGTTTCTCTGAGTTTAATCAAATCGTCGTCTCATCTTACTAGCATGATTTAAGAACAATTTCCGACAAGCAAAGTGCTTTAGTGCTCCACGGGCGCTGAACCTAGCCAAACACCGACCTGAGGGAAGTTCTAATTTGAATCCCAAAGACGACGCAACAGATCACTCGTATATATGTGGCTTCGGCCTCGGACACTGCTTATACCTGGCCGGAAACGTCAGAGGTTCCGGCCAAACGTGAGTCGGTATACATCAGTCACGATTGGAGAATCAGACATCTCGCTCTCGCTGTTCGAGATGTCTGGTCTTGTTGCGTGTTCACGGGTTTATAGAATCTGAAGTGGGTAAGTGTGCCCGTGGGGTGCTGAAGCACCCTGCTCGTGTACAGAAGGGAAAGTTTGAAATAAAGGTAAACTGAGTTGGATTTAAACGAGGATGAAATTAATATATTGAAATAAGGCCAACTACTACTGTCCAGTACAAGAATGACAAAAGGTCTTAGTCGCTTGCTGCTAGAATTCGAAGTGACGTTTACGTGTTACGACACGTAACACGTATCCGTATCTCCAACACGCGAACTAGCCGAGTAAACCGTCAGGCTAGCAACTTCAATTCAGCGGGAATTCAAATCATAAAACGCGACTTTTTCCCTCGCGAACAATTAGAATTAGGACACGGCATCTGGTACGCAGACGCTCAGTAATTCGTAGTAATGATAATCAGGTACGGTTAATCCTGCAATAAAGTAATAAACGGAGAAGTCACTTCGCGACTTCTTCGAATCCTTCGCTAAGCCTAACACAATAGGCCGTAAAATTCTCGAGCGCTCACTCTTTCCCTCGAACGCGCCGACGAGCGTCAGCGAACTACAATACAATCATAAAAGCTCACTCTCCTCGCCCGAGCTCGACTCGCCTCGAGAAAGGGTTCGGGTTTTCCACGGCCCAGGGATTTTCCCATCGCACCGCCATTTCCCGCCAGCGACCCAGCGCACGTAGCCGTGCAGGGTAAGAGTAGTATCAGGAAGGAGAGGGAGAGTCCTTCGACTGCGTGCGCCTCCAAAATTTAGGGAAGGAGTAAGGCCCACCGGAAGGGCACCAATAGAAATGCGTAAGGGCCTGCGTCTGCCCTAGCGAGCGCCTGATTGGCTCCTTTCTCACGCGCCGGAGAAAGAAGCCTTCGAAGACGTTCGTCGATTCCGTGTCTTCAGGAACGAACGTGAGTTCGATTTAGAGCAGCAAGCGACTTACATTTTTCTTCCACATTTTGTATTGGACAGTAGCATTTCTAACTTATTTCAATATAATAACTTCTCCTCGTTTAAATCCAACTCAGTTTACCTTTATTTCAACTTTCCCTCCTACACGAGCAGGCTGCTTCAGCACCCCACGGGCACACTTACCCACTTCAGACCTTTACCACCCATGAACACGCAACATACTACGTAACAGTCTACCCCCTGTCCTCCTACACCTCGTGCCCTCGAGACCGTCGCATATATACGACCGACTTCTCATCATAAATCTCACAGACTATACTTACCAGATGGAGCCACAATCGCAACTGAATTAACCTCAGTTCACTTCTGTTTACATCCTGTTATTTAAAGTTTCCATACACAGAGTACGTCGCGTATTTGTATACTATCTGTATACTAAAACATTAATGTAGAGTGTGGAGAAATTTACTACTGTACATATAAAAATCCACAATAACTTACCTTTTTCATTATTTGCTTCGCAAAACGCAACTTCCTAATGACTCGCTGTTATCTGTTTCATTTGAATTAGCCAGTGGACAAGTTATTTCAGCTTTCTATTGGTAGTCAACAAATGAACCAATCGCATCGGTTAATCATACTTCCACAGGAAATTGAATGTTAGTCGAAATACACAAAATACGTGTTGTTGAATGACGAGCGCATATAAAAATGAAAACGGCGTTAAACAAACTAAATACAGCTGTTGAAAAATTCAGCGACAGCATTTCCAACTTTCCGGTTGGCGCCGTTTCCATAGACGACTTCAAGCCCATCGAACAGAGGATCGAAACAACGCGGGAATCATTGAAACAACTTGACACGCAGCTGCTGTTGTTTAAGACCAAGTATCGAAGTCGTAAGTTTACTTAATAATTGCAGCTAGCATGGGATGTAATTCTCTAGTCTGAGCGAAATGAAAAACACCTAGAAAATATTACAGCAAAAGAAAGGAACATTCTTGGTTTTATGTAGCAATTCTGCTGCTTTTGCTGAACTATAATTCAGCATTCTACAGTACAGCATAAAAACTCATAGAGTGTTCCTGATTTCCCTAATTTCTATCATAAATGTTTAAAAATTAACATAGATCCCACTTTAGACATTTCTAACGAGTAGAGTCGACATTTCTGTTGTGTCATTTTTGGTATTTACTCATATAATTGAATTTCTGCAAGTCCTTTCTGTAACTGGATATTTACCACAGAATTAGATGAGGGAGATACAGTGGGAGAAGAAGAGGATGTTGTTTTCAAGAACATGGAGGATGCAACAATGCAATCGATTCTTAGTGATAAAGTCATTAAAATGTGTCTTCACAGTAATGCAATTAAGAAAATCTTATACGATGCTGAAAGCGATAGCAACATGCAAGAGTAGGAGCAATTCTGAATTCAATTTCAACTTCTACATAGTAAATTGACTATAACACAATCCTAACAAATTTATTTCTTCTCATGCTGTAGGAAGATATGTTCCTACATGAGAAAGCTGGTGGTTCATAATGACAATGTAATGTCATTGCAACAGGACATCACCAATGCCTCTCTGGAGCAGTTGAATCTGAAGATACAATGCCAGAATGCGCTCTATGAATATAAGAACTTCCTGAAGAAACAGGAAGACGAAAGGGCAGAGAATCTTGAGGGAATTACACCTGGATTATCGAAGTACAATTAACTTCATATCGGATACAATATATGTGTGAACCAACACAAATTTTGAACTGTTTGAAATATTGTTTTCAGGGCCAAGCAGAAAGTGCAAGCTGCAGTGAAGAAAGTAAACATAATGAAGCGGCTCATTACAACCTTCATTGCAAGCTCAGGAATGTTGTTGATGTCTAATGAAGTCTTGTTACCAATGTTGGAAAAGCACAGAAAATTACTGAATTTGGAGCAACTGACAAAGATTAAGGAACAACAGACAATGTCAGATACACAACAGTAGATTGTACACTCTGTACATTATTCAGTATTGCAAAGATATTTTTATAAGTGTCATTCAGACTTTATATTTGTAAAGGTTTTGTACTCGTGTAGGACAAGAAGCTCATATTCATTAACAATAGTCTGTGGTGCGTTAAATAAAGTTCATGGGCGATAGAAAAATGCCTTGCATTACATTTCCAGCTACTACAGGCCTGATTACTTTGAAATTTCTATCGTCCACTAACATTCCAGTGTAGAAAATTGTTTTGCGCTAAGCAGGTATTTTGTTTTTCTAATGGAAACATTGGGTTCGTACAAATGTTGGGGATAGAAACATAATGACTAAGTGAAGCAAGCCTGATGAATATGTTCTTCACAATTGAAATCTCTCTAATTGAAATCTCTTTGAAATATGTCATATAATGCTTTCATACGCTTAAAATACGAGGAAGTATGTAACAAAGCGTTCCGGTACAGAACACGCATTTCGAGAGCGATATTCTGAGCCATCGTATGTCACTCAGTTCGAGTTCCAAGAAATTACCCCTTCCTTTGCTTTGATGCTTGCACGCCGCTGTCTACAGAAAATGTCGAGCAAGCGCAAACTAATTCGTTCGATGTGTAACTAAAAGTGTTGATACAAACTAAAGAGAAAACACACAACACATTCAATAAGAACTTTTTTTTCATTTCTTAATTTCTAAGCGCGCAGACACAACACATATTTACAAGAATAAGCTTCCGCGCATTGTCAATGTCTTTTTTTTGTTTACTTCACCTAATAAAGCGTCCTGTGAGACGGTGTTTCATTTTACTGTATTAATCGTTAAATAACAGCTCGTAAGTCAGTAATATACGAGTTAAAAATTAGGATATCAATCACAGCTTATAAATACAGTAAAAATTCAGTGGGGGAGAGAGGTGTACATCCTTCTTCGAGGCAATAAAATCAGAGTAAAAGTGTTAATTCGGCCCAATAAGTTATAATCGCGTCTCTTTATGCAAAGTGCAAATGCAGCGCAAAATTCATTTTTTGTTCCATTTTTTTATTTTCGATTGTTGTGGTCCGGTGTGTCGTTCAGTCTCGTACTTATCACTGCTTACTCGCAAACCACTCTCCACCTCTCTTTCGCTATTACGCTGTCACCGGCGTAAACACAGACAGAATTCACGATGATAGTACTCAAAACAATTTTAATTCTATATACATTAGTTCCTTGATTCTCGATTAGATAATAGGATTAAGATGAGTGGAAGGAAAACGAGTCCACTATTAGTTTAACAAAAGCGCGCTATGGGTGAAGTTTCATCTGCACCGGTGCAAGAACATCATTCCCCGTGCGTCTGCAGATATACATACTGTACGGGCAAAATATATCGAGATATACGCCTGATATCATTCTTAGAACTTAGCTCATAGAGTAACTATAATTTCATGCCTCTTTAAATCGCTTCTCCTTGTGAATATGCAGTAGTAAAATTACTCGATTTCTACTATCGTACGACGACCGCAATCGTCGCAGTAGTAGTACAGTTCCGTGTTTATTTATTTTTTGTATCTCATTTAATTGTTATTAATCGCTATCATTGATATAAACTCATGAGCAAGCGCGCGAGCGTTGCTCATTATTACCCCATCGTATTTACCTGCACATTATACATGTATGCATAAACGCATATACATAGATCTATAATTGCAGTCAACGCACTCCTTTTCGCATTTTAACGACGGCCTCCTTTCTCCTGCCAACTTGTATCACCGTGTGCGTACATATATCTCCGCTTGAACATCGTGTCGCTCCTATGTACAATTGTAACCGGCATCCGGCCTGCTCATCTGGAGCGTGCTCGTTTTACAAACGATGCGCGTTTAGCATAGAAAACGAACCCGGGTACGTCAATTTCCTATAAGTCTGCTCAAACATACACCCATATTACACTAGACGAACTGCCAGCAATGCGCGCGTGACGCCAAGCCAATTCCATGCGTGTGGCAAAGCAGCTAGACGCGAGCCAATTAGTCGCAAGAACATTTAGTAAGTCTCTCGGGACGAGAAGTGAGTTTCTCCGCAAATGAAAATATAACAATGCGAGCTCGCCTGTGAACATTGAAACGGTTCTCAGAGGCATGTGAAACGGTCGCAGTTCCAAGCCGGTTCTTGCAACTAAATATCAAGCAGACAGTGCAAGTTGAGCGGGAATGATTAGGAAGAGAAGAACTAACTTCGCTAAAAGGATGTACATTTCGCTATCACGTGTAGCCTCAAGACTTCGCAGTAAGCGTGGCGTTTGATTTACCATACGACGACTAATATGCCCGGAAATACGCAAGTCTCGCGTTCATTTCTTTCCAGCTAGAACGGAGTACGTGAAATTGTTCATTCGCAGAGTATATTATGCGGCTTACATAGTAAAGAAGCATGACTTCCACCCTCGTCTGACTTCCTACGGGCAAGGGAAATGAATGACGCATATACTCGCTGATCTTAGTCCGATCTATTCACGCACCAATTTACAAATATACAAACAATCGAAGGTGGTTCCCGACAGTGGATAGTCAGCGACAACACCTGCAGATTACGTTGGCGACAGCTGCTCTGCGTTATGTACTATGATTCACGGTAAGAAGAGGAGAAATCGATGCAAACTAAACTGGTGATTGCACTCACGGTACTTGTTAGTGAGAGGAAGAAAGCGTGTCTTTTAATCACAACCATACTTAATTAGCGTACTTAATCAGACGTTGAACAAAAGGTTGACGGTGTCTTGGAAAACTAGCGACTATACTCCGAGCTAAACTGAAAACATGGAAACGGACCAATGTCGAATACATGAAGAATTCCCGACAGCGTATCGAACATATTAATAGTTCAACTTTCAGTTTCAGCACTGAGGGTCTTAAATAATAAACTCTCTACTAATTGAAAGATTATTCTTATTGTATTTTGAAGCCTGCGAAACATGATGTTTGAACCGTTTGATCTCATCTCAATCGTTTTTCACGAAACATGAGTTACTTCATCGCAGCTCTCACAGTGTGAGTTAAGAGTGAACCTTTGCTCGCTCTCGCTGGCGAGTCTACGAAAGGAACAATACTCTCGACACATGGACGATGATGTCGCGCGCGACAGAGAGGAAACGTTTACATGTGCGAAAAAAATGCAGATATAATGAAAAAGGATATCGATAGAGTCTAGCCTAGTTCTGATCTTCACTTAAGCGTATTTCTTCAACTTGTCAGATTGCCGTGTTACAGCAGCGAAGGATCGACCACTTCCTGCGGGAGCAAGAAGATCCCGACGCTCGCGGCCCGTGCTAAGTACATTGATCATTCTTTCGTCGCTGAATGCATCTGCCTTTCTAATCGACCATATTCAGTGTACCACGTGTACGGACACTCGCAGTACCCTAAAATGATATATTGGTATGACGCGGGACAGCATCTAATCGTCGGTTAGACTAACAGAAGTTTGGATGTTCACATAGCCTGTCTACATTCCTATAAGAAGATACAAATCTTTACCGGAGAACCAAGCTTATGGGAGAGCTATGCTTCTTTCTTCTTTACCTTGGCTTTGTTACAAATTGGTAGCATCATCGGAGCTCTTCTGCTCTTGCGCGACAACCACGTGTATCATAGACGGCTTTGACTTTCTTTTCATGGCAGTTAACATGCAGAATTATGGCTGTGACGACATACGGTGTTAATGCTATCGGTCACACTTATAGTACAGATATTATGATCGTGAATTATGTTACGGTAATCGGTGTTGTTATGAGAATCGTTTAGTACAGTATGCTTATATCACATGGTAACTCTGCTCTACCTAGTATGAGATGCTTCGATAGTCACGAGATACCGTCGACTCGCACGAGAACTTTCATATTAGTTTACAAAGGATTACGATCATTATGTTACTTTCTTGAGCTTCTTACTGCTGATATCCATGCGACACAACCCGTAAAGTGCGTGTTTTTTTAGGAATTCTAATAATAAAGCTCGACGGTTTAAAATAATGCTCCCGATATCATAAAATGTCGGTCTCGCGTAATAAACTTATGAAGCAACGCATTATTCCTAGGGACAGGAAAGGCGCATTTGATTCTAATTCCTCGTCTTAATGATTTAACGACCAAAAGCACGCAAATGTAAACGTTGCACGGAAATCAATATGGAAAGAAGAGCGAAAGTAAACAACCCATCTACGTGGCAGTACATAGCACCACTTTGGCGAAGATTTTGAAACAAAAAGATCAAACGAAAAATAGCTTCGCGGCATTTCTAGTTCTAGAGAAAATGATGCTGCAAATTTGTAACAAAACATTCGTTGGCACTCCAAACTTCCTTATTCGCTCGTACAACTGGTAAGGCTTGCGAGATCTTATTCTCGCATCTTAAGCCCGCAACGTATTATCGTGATAAGTCTCTCGAATCTCTGTTTGCCTGAATGCATCGTGAGAAGTTCTACGAGGGCTTTCTATAATCGCAATGTTCTCCGCCGTATGATTTTGTGAAAATAGTATACGGTAAAAGTCTCTATGAAAATTCCCCACGAATCGTACGATATTGCGAGGAACGCAACACGCGTCTTTTGTTCCTCTTATCCCATTCCCTCTAATATATTCTTTATTGGTAGAGCGATCGCTTGAAACGAAATTCCGGAGACGTTTTTGCGTCAAAGTCAGACAATGCAAGTCTTTATTGCTTTAAAAACAGACCTATATTGACGGGCGTCTCAATTACAGGCATATTTGGTTCTCTTTTGTTACATCTCTTAATACTTAGTTTCGTAACATGCGTAATCCACGAATAAAGAAACTTCTCCGAAATTGGCGATTTCCCCGTACAGATCAGGCATGGGAAACGATTTCTTTCCCGAAACCTAGCACACTTGGAACCCGGGTGAACTGTCTCGATACATAGCTATGACTTTTTTTCTTGATCTACACCCTATTAGCATTCTGTAATACACGTTAGGACCTACACACAAAAATCTAACTCTTCGATATGTTGTGTAAAATTTTCTTGTTAAAGTTCAAATCATTGCAGCATTAAGTCACATCTCCGTGTTTCGTTTTATGGAAGGCATGGAACCGAAAACGACGCCGATCGCACTAAAAACGCGCCCGTACATTACTTCTATTCCGACGTAATGGATCTCAGGGTATAAATGTAAAAGTTTCACTCGACGTGTCCTACGTATCGTTCAAACACATCATACCAACAACTGAAGTATCACATTGGTAAATCTTCACGAGAAACAATAATTTACCATTAATATAAAGGACGTGTATCCTTTATAGAAAAGGATCCGCCGATAGACATCATACAGTCAGTGCGGCAATGTACGATACGCCTTAATGTACTTACATAGAAAAATGGCAGATAAAAGTAACACTTGGGACCATAATACGTTCGCCAGAACATAATACGATCTACACATTATTCATCAGTAACGCTAATACTGCAGCACGTATGCATCGCATAACATATAAAGATACAAAATTAATATAGTAAAGCTTCGTTACGAGATGGTACCAAGCATTCCATCGCATCAGGAAAGCATCGTCTTCCAAAACGACGGGCAAACAAATGCGGGGTGGCCGAGCACGCAGACTGGCCGAAAGTAAGGAAACACACGATCGATTAAGCATCCCTTGCAAAACATTGTTGCAATATGATAATAAGAAGCATACAAAACAATGTTCCCGCATTCGCAAACGTCCCATGATCTCGCGTCACCAGCTGCGTCAGTGAAATCCCAATAGATGTAGCTCCGGCGCCGCGTGACTGCTTAAGCTTTCAGTTTCATGCCTTCAGGTGTAATCAGACTTGATGAGAATTCAGATTCCAATGCAAGCAGGAGTACACTAGGCTCGTTATGTGGGACTATGGGTCCAATGAGATCTGCGACTTCCTCGCATGACTCGCGGACGAATTCGCCTAACAACACGGTGCGTATTCGACACGCTACATTCGGAACGGAAACACCGCGGCCACAAACACCTTCTCTGCCACCTTCGGTGCGTCAATTCCTTACTCCAAAGCGTGCGGGTGGTCCGAGAAACTGCCCTTGTAGCGCGCAATACCGCTCTGTCAAAGGATGCGCTATCAATTACGGCATTAATCAGTAAACGAAGATCATTGATGTCGACGATGGCGATAGTGACAATGATAACGACGGCAATAATAATAATATTAATAATAATAATAATAATAATAATAATTACCGTGAGAGTTACAATAATTATAATAATAATAGTGGAAATAATAATAGAAATAAAATAATAATAATAGTGGACGATACTTGTAATAATAATCGCAGTACCAAAGGTAATCGTGATAATGAGAATAGATGATAAAGCAGCAATATCGATGGGTGTCCGTCTAACTGAGTGAATGAGTCTGTCTGTCTGTATGTCTCGCTCTCCCCCTCTCTCTCCCTCTTTCTTTCTCTCTTTCTCTGTGAATGGTGCTCAGTTCGAAATGGGCGGCGGCATCGGCATGGGTGTGATATATCATGAGGGTTGGAGCACCGAGTCCCGGGACGTAGAGCAGCTTCCGGTGCGCAGGGGCTTCCGGTAGCCTCCAACAACTGGCTCCCTTTCTTTCCATTGGCTAATCGGCTTGTCGTTGTTTTGCACCACTATCTACGTCGACGTCGTCTTCTGTCGTTCGGTCTGTCTCCTCACGTTCGCCGAGCGTTGCTCTCTTATAATTTTCATAGTCGCGACACGCTCCTCGACTTCGTCGGCACTGTTACCCTCGCACCGTACTGCCCCCCCGAGACCAACGATAACGGATAGTCATTTCTGCCTTCCACTTTTCTTCTTCTTCCGCTTGAAAAAGCAACAGCATCTGGAAATGAAGCAAACACTAATAGGATTTAGAGTCGTCTTCTTTTGATCGCATCGTCGAGTTACATCGACATGCACCGAGCAGGACAAGGCATTCCACAATCGACCTTTCCTTCATTGCCATCCGGATATTCCCGGAGTTTTGCGGCCAATGATATTGGTCTTTCTATCAGGTGTTTAATAAGTGCCGTAAATGATTATAGCCATTTTGTGGAAAAAGGAATGGAGATGAACATTGCTAGTTTAAAAATTCTCATTCACGGTTCCTTTTACAAGGGAATCATGACAGATCGAATCAGAGAGTCGCAAGAACTTTTTTTAGCCATACAGGTTTTGCTAACTCGTCTGAAAAAACACGGAACAGTCGATCGAGATTCGCCAAGTATTCCGGGGCCAACGCTTAAATTATTATTGAATAAGATGGAATTGTGATATTTTCATCTCAGTCTAATTCTCTACACGAAAGCTATAGTCATTTACGCCATTTATGAGACACTCTGTAGATGTGTATAACTATGTGTGTGTGTGTGTGTGTGTGTGTGTGTGCACGCGCTTGACTGCAGGTTTTCTCCTAGCACACATCTACCTGAACGTGCATTTACACGACACAGTGGATGAAAGTACGAGGGTGCTCTCTGGAATGTGGAAGCACCGAGGGATGGAAAGGAAAGGAGAACCAATTAACTTATATCCGGGAGGTGTAAAGATAAAATCGATACTACCACGTGCAGAATTAGAAATGAGCGCTACTGATGAGGGCAGTGGTTATTCATCGTGCCAATAGCGTAACATTTAATCAGTATCACCGTAGACCAATAATATTATATAATTTTAGTTTCGTAAACATAAAAAATATAAATTTTGTCATTCAAATTACAATTTGCTTTGCAAAAATTAAATGGCAAAAGAGGAATCGTTTTCGTTTTTATATACAAATTTGTGTTATGATTCAGGGAACATAAAATATCGTTATTAAGGAATCTCGATTGAAACAAAAGATTAATTTTTTGAATAGTATTTCTTTCTGATATTATTATTTAGAAGGAATTCCCGTAACATTTCGCTTATAATTCTGTATTGTAACGAGTTCTGGTATTAACTATATTATACACGATTGATTGAAACAAACAATTAATCCTTTGGATAGTATTTTTTTCTAATATTATTCAGAAAGAATTCCTGTAGGAGCCATTTATGATTCTGTATTGTGGCGAGTTCAGGGATTATACAGGTAGTGGATTCAGCAGTGGAGACAGGAGTTTGTGATGTTTGACCGGTGAGCTTTCCACAACGACGGCAACAGTTCCGTCCTCCCAATGATTTTGTTCTGCAACCGCTACAATTGTATTTTACATGTGCCGTGCGAAATAATAATATAGCTACTCTAAAGAATTGCAATATAATTTGAAACCAAAGTTATTAATAACTGTTTCTACAAATCACTCCAAAACCTGTAATTTGGCTCACCAAATTTTTAAGATAACTAAAACTTTGATTAAAATCCAATCTTTATTAATAACTCCGTAAAGACTGTGCGTTTAATGTGAAATTGATCGTATGTAAATGCCAAAAATAGATGTCTTTATATTTCAAATGAATTAAATAGTTGTTACACATTCTTGGAATTTTTTATGAAAATCATCCGGCAAGCCAATACGAATTTTACAACAGGTACAGTAGAACTTTAATTATCCGAACTAATTGAAGGACATCCTCAAATACTTATAAAAAGAAAAGGAATTAATAATGGGAATCATAAATACTAAAATTAAATATGATTTGATTGAAGACTTTTGGGTCGCAAATTTTTTTAGTTGCTGAAGCTGTATTGTGACCGGTTAAACTACTAGAATAACTGAGCGTTCGGAAAAAGGAAGTCCATCGGTATCTAAAATTCCATTACAGTCCACTCCAAAAACTAAGTACAACGAATAAATTATTAGAGAACATGCGATATTTATAACAAATCATGGTGTACATACATCATGACATGAATGACTCTATTCCAAACTGTACAGAGTGATACATTTACATTTGAATCGGCACTTTTAGTCCCAATTTTTATCGGATACTGTGTATATTAGATATACTACATAAAGTATAAATTGCAATATAACTCGTGAATAATTAAAATTACTAGAAAATTTATAATTATCCTTATATTGCGCTCTATAATCAACAGTGATGATTCAAAGGCAACTAAATCACCCTATACACGTACACATACTGACACATGAGTAAAACAATGATGCTACATACGGGTACAGTAGAATCTCTTTTATCCAAACCTCCATTACTCGAACGCTCTACTATTACAACATTTTGTAATTCGAACATATGTTGTATGATCATAATATAATGTCTACCTAGTAATGTAAGCAGTTATAACCTATCTTTAGTCACTAAAAAGAATTTCGACCCATTGTTGAAAAACTGAGAAGAAGCGAGAAACATGTAAGAGATAAAAGTAAAAATCGATTGTAAGACCAAAGCGAAAGAACTCGCTCAAATAATTTTGGTCAATCAGTTATATTAAACAAAATTCAATATATAATTCAATTTCGGAATCCTAAACCTTTCAACACCCATAAACGTATATTCAAATCATATTTAATTTTACTATATGTGATTGCTACTATTAATATTTGTGTTCTTTTTTTAAATATGTGGCAATTAACATCAAGAAACTGCGTTATATTATTCGGATAATTCGAATAATCGAGGTGCTACTGTAATATACAAAGTAAGTCAACACCAAGTACGAAATAATTGAAGCATGGATGATTCCTGTGGTCGGAAATATTGTACTAATATCATCATTTTTGAATGACGGTAAGAAACAACCGAAGCCGAATTTTGCAAAATGGCTTTAACATTTTTGATTCGGTTTAGTATGATCAATCCATGGCTCAATTATTTGATGATTGGTCTAAGTCACTCTGTATAGGGACACTCCATCAGATACGAATTGCATCCTATCTGAAGGAAATCTATGAGAGAGGAGATAGTGAAGAGAAACGTTGACAAACGGAAAGTGTTGAATACTAACTTGGTTTCATCGACCATATCCACTTCCTGGGGCGCCGTGATTGGAGTGTTCGAGTGTCCCGCCGTGGGATCATCGTTCGCCAGTTCGCCATTCGTGGAAGACACCACCTAGGTACAGAGAATAAGAAATTAATAAGTAAACCACAAAATACGAACACATGTGGGATACGTAGGAGGGGAAGCAGCGCGAATGGCACCTATTTTGGCACGAAAGCTCCATTTCCTTATAGGTTATAACACATGGAAGTTGTTGACTTCGGCCATGATAACCTTTAACTATTGACGTGGAGTTTTTATAAGTAACTGTTAGCGTGATATCTGAGGTACTGCGATATTTAAATAATTATTCGAATGAAATATAGTAATTAATGTTTTAAGCGTAGTAGATATGGCTTGGAGTAGGATTAGAAATAGAAAAAATATAATAATTAGATATTGAACTATTTGATATTTGTTTAGACTATTGTAATACTAGTAACAGTTTTGCGGGTGTTTAACAAACTCCGAGGAGTCTGTCAAAGCGCACGGTAACAGTCAAAGGTTAAATCATGGTTATCAAACGCAGGATCACCAAAAAATGCGTCGCGGGATTTGGTGTCTGACAAATTTTTTGATGTTGCTTAATTTTCAATGTAAAAGAACTGGATGGCTTCCCGACTGGACAAACGAAGCATCTAATAATAAAATCTTCTGTTTTCCAAATTACAATTTCATTTATACGTAATTCTATGTAATAGTACTAAGAAATAATGGACACAAAAATGGGCAATGAATCAATGTTTTCTTATATATCAAAAACATATTAAGGACCAAAAAATAGGGCCAAGAACATCCCAAAATCCCGCAACACATTTTTGGGCCACCGGGCGCGCATTGATACTTGGGTAGTGGATACGGATAGTATCAAAATGGCTGACAGGGTCTAGATTCTCAATAGATGTACTTACGTAGGAGCCACATATGTATAAAAGAGCACGATTTTACATAGGAAAGGGCTGTTAACCTATCATAATCTATTTAAGTGCATCGTTGCTTTTAGGTAATTTTTTACGCTTGTCATGGAAACGGTTGATGTTATCCTAAAATGACTGGCGCCATTGCGTTACTCGCTTGATTTTACATGGGAAATGGCTATGTTCAATTATCATATCTGACATCTTCGAAGGTTTTAAATTATATGTAATGAACTGTCATTCAAGCAAGAGTTACGAGAGACATTAATACATCGTGACAATCATGTACAAACATGTGTAAATGTACAAACATGTCTAAACACGTACAAATGTACCGAGAAGTACAAGTATATAAGTATACAATTGTGGGAACGTGTCCGAACATGTATAAATGGACAAACATGTCCAAATATGTACAAACGGACCGAGGAGTACAAAGATACAAATAAACAAACATGTATAAATGTACATGTGAGCAATAGAATGATCTGATGGCTGATAGACGAGAACCAAACGAAAGTCAGTAAACTGTATGTTATGATTAGATCGAATTAGTCGAATGCAAGAGGAATCGACGAAGAGCAAACAACAAAACAACATGCCGCAAACCAATTCACACAGACTTCCAACTGACCATAATCCTGCGTTGCGTGGACTAAAAACAGAGCATAGAAAGTTTAAACGCTCGACCCATTCGCACTTGAAATTCGTAGCTGCGGTAGAAAACAGGCCAGGAAGGGAAACAAATGGGGAGAAAGGAATTGCAATCCACGGAGTTGCGTGACAAACGCATCCGACCTGGGTTATTTTACCTAACCATTGCGATAAGTATAATACAGGAATTCACTGTTATTAACGTGTTTAGAGATTGTGCATCCTACCTCTCCTTTCTTAAATAAATGGTGTACGAATAAGAACAAAAAAGCAGCATAAAGACGTGGTAAGGATAAAAGTTAATCAGTCTTCCCATTTTAGAGGCAAATAGTGCCACTATTCATACACTGTATAAATGTGAAACCAAAAAGATCTGCAGTACTGCAGTTAAGTTTTTCCTTGTTGTATTTACTATTACCAATCTTTTTAATGTTCCAGTATAGTCATTATCAAACACATGTCAATGTACCCAATGATGAAAAGTTGCAGTTCTCTTTATTTTCACGTTTTTACTGTACTAATATTTTTGACCCTCACTGTAGTGCATTGTGTTTTACTATTGTGATCCAATTTTTTTATTGAATGCAACTGCACATTGAAGAGTGCAAACATGTATGCTAGTAATAATTGTTACGCGAAATGATCTTATGCAAATGAGTAAACCCTTCCAGTCCCAGGGAGACATTTATACATAGTCATTTATGTATAAACGTTTATGCATAATCAAGTGGAGTTTTGATTCTGAGAAATTCCCATTATACACATATTTGTATTTGAGCATTCTACTTCAAATGCAAACGTAGCTTAAACTTTTTAGACCCGAGAAGACACTTATACATATTTAGACAAATGGAGTTTAGCTTTTCAAGTTTCATCGACTCAATACCATCGTTATCACGCTAACTGTCAGTTTAATCATTAGCACAGCATAAATCTATATTTTTAATACATGTGAATGCAGCAATATTATGTCATACAATGGGTCGCTTTATAAACATGTTTGTAAATTAACACGTAAATATCCACGCTATTATTCGCGAATTTTCGACTAATCCTTTAATAAAAGCTGTTACTTGGAACTTATGAACAATAACTTTCAAATTATCAGTGCTTGAATATCATTAATGTTTGCAATCCCTCAACTTAGTATTTATAGCTTCGCAAAACCCCATTTAAACACAAATATGTGTTTGATAAACTTGCAATGCGATTGGAACAATGTAGGAGTGTCTGTGGGGAATCGCAAATGAATCACTTTAAATGAATAAAGATAATTTTCAAGAATATATAACAACGCCGGGACCGAAAGTGTTAAAAACGGATTAAAAAGACATGTACGCACTCCTGCCAACTTCGAACTGTTCGGATAAGTTGAAATCGCTCATCCTACTTTTTGATATCGCACAAAACAACAGAAAAAAGTGCCTCGTGCGAGAGTAAGGCCTGCGGGGGTTAATGAGCCGAAAGAAATGTACAGGATGATTCACTTCCCTTTGAATCAGTACTTACATATGTATATTATATTACATACATTTTGTATAAAACACAATATTGTATTTTTTTAATGACCTACATAAGCATAATAATTGTCTTACCCGGGTGAAGTTTCGTGTGCACGCCAACAATAATTTAATTGAAAGACTAATAGCAATCGAAAAGAATTACAGCAATCTTTGTTGCTTATATTTTCAAACGATGCATAACTCATTTTCATTCATCTTTAAAGTTTGCAAGTACTTTTGGAAATATTTAAAAGAATTCAATAAATTATACAGAAGGAAAAATTGCATTAAAATCGGTTCCGCCATATTCGGATTTCTCACGAACACACAAGTAGTCAAGCGTTGCCTCTTTTATGTGTACAGACTGTACCGAAAACTTGATAAATATTCATGTACAATAAAGACTGCTAAATAATTTATGATCATTCCACACATACACCGGCGTTTATCTGGCAATAATAATTCAAAAGTCGAGTGACTCAGCCTGTACTCTCCAAGTGGAAGAAGACATAGAAGGTTCGGGGAGGAAGTGGGGGTGGCATGGGTGAGTAGGAAGAAGAGAGGTTCCGAGAGCTTGGATAAGGGAGGACTCACCTGTACGGAACCGTGCCTATCAGCAGGTGTTAACGTACCACCGGCCCCCGATTGCTTCACTCCGTCTTGGCACGTGTTCCCCACCAACTTACCGCCCCCGCCGCCCACCCCTGCGCCAGCGGACTCCTAGGGGAAAGAAGCGCGACGATTGTCGCGTTTACGAGGCGTTAAGCGATCTGCCGACACACACACCACTCCCGAAACAAACTCTCCCTCTTTCATCTCTCTCTCTCGCTCTCGCTCTCTCTCTCTCGCTCTCTCTCTCTCTCTCTCTCTCTCTCTCTCTCTCTCTCTCTCTCTCTCTCCCCCCTCCCTCTCTTTCTCTCTTCCTCTCGATTTCCGAGGGAACAAGCCCGAACTCATACAACCGGCGAGTTACCCCCCCGTCGAACGTACCCCTCGTGGCGTGGCTCGTCGTACAGGTGGAACGGATCATCCCTAGCAAGAACTACTCGCACGCACTAACTGCCGGAAGCATGATTACGTCGCGAAAGTACTTCATATGTGTGCTGTTGGTTTTAAGGTGTCTCGTAGGAAGAGAATTGTAAAAAGGGGGCAAAATTTGTTGATTTGTGGAGTTTGTAATTCACTAGGAATTTGCTAAACAATAATAATGACAATAGCCTTTTTATTTCCGCCATGACTTAAGAATTGAATCTTATCTTCTGGGGTTCCTCAGTTCAGTAGGAAGCCTTTTTTCATGTCCGTCCGTCTGTAACAGTGTCTCTCCGACCCCCTAAATTTTGCAATCTTTCTGCTTAAAATTCTATAATTATGATTTTGTTAAAATTAAAACGGTCACAGTAAGATAATCAGTTTGGGACTAAAATAAGATAAACGGTTTTATATTTTCGATACAATTCCCAGGGAAATTGTAGTTCTTATGGGTTCCAAATTAAAGGAACTCTACCTTCATGCGTGGCTCGACCCTTGACCACTTTTTATTTCCTTACACACACTACTTTTTGAGGAATTGATTACGTAATCGTCATAGTGCATAACTTGGAGAAGGATCATGTAAATTTTATTGCAATATGGGTAATAACAAACCTGTAGTAGCAATATTCGCGAAGCCGCCTTCGTTGAAACAATATTCATCATAGCTGATTAATCGATGAATATCCACATGATTTAATTTTGTTTTCTTAACAAATAGTATTCGAATAGGGCAACATTTTTGTAAAAACTCGATCCGCGAGTTCAACTAGGGATATCTTTCATTACAGTCACATTTTACAAAATCGGCTTCATAGTCAAATAGCATATCTATTTCTTAAATAAAAAAAGTGGCGAAACTAAAAGGGCACTGCAAATTATATTTCAAGGACCGTGATTTCTTGGGTGTTTCTTAGCGTGCTAATTATTGCAAATATGGTGATAAAATCTACACAATATTGAAATAAAATTATCTACTTTTTATAAGTATAGGATGAATTTTCAACCAAAATATTTCTGTATAAGGACAAAATTGCAGATTTGATTCACTGGTTGAGAAGTTATAACGGATACATTTTCAAAGACGATAACTTCACGATTATCCCTACAGCGTGTTTGCTATTGCTGATATAGATATGAAATTTACAGGGTACTTAGTCCAGACTGTATACTCTAATAAGTAGATAATGAATTTAAAAAAAACAAAATCGATATATAAGACAAAAATTTGTAAATGTTGTCCCTTTTTAGGTTTCGACTCATACGAGATACCTTCATGACAGCTGGAGGATGAATCGACTGGATGACTATTGGGGAATTACGATCATCAGCTGTGGGACACATCTATGCTGCGCGTGATGAATGAGATGCGCGATACACAGGAGCTGAGGAAGTGACTGATCTACATTCTACATTCTAAGTCGAGATTAATACTGATGAACTGGCAGGCATTAACAAAATTACTAGCGGAATACCGGGGCTCCTAGTCGCAGGTTACGCTCAGCTTCAGAAAACTTCTTCACTCATGTCACCGCTCGGATCGATCGCACAATCAATAACGTCATACGTTCAGCAATCGTAAAGCAATTCCGGATAGCGATAGCCAATCGGGAACAGCAGTACCGTGTTGTACAGGCCGAGCAGCCTGATGTAATATTAATGCGCCAGATGCACTCGCGTAACGGTCATTCTACTCCAAAACGATCACTTTTGGCAGTATATCTTCTGATCTCGAAGAAATTGTAATATGTTGCCCATGCGAAACAATGAAGGGATACAGCTATCATTTGACAGGGTTCAAATTTGTTTAGAAATTTCAAGGTATAAAGAAGACGATTTCCCTTTTACGCGTTGACTAATCCGTCAATTATTGCCTGGGATTGCTTAGTAGGATGTTGTCAGGATAAAACCAAATTTGGATTAAAATTGATTGCTTACGAAAAACAAAGAAGGACTAATGTTGTCATTTGACTCCGTTCGAATTTATTTACAAATTAAAAGGTGGATTTTATTGGCGGATTAAAAATTGCTTGGGATTGATCAGGATCAGGGATTGATCAGGATTACGAAATAAAGTTCGAATATAATAACAAATTTGAAGGCATTAAAGAAGGTGATCTTCACATAATATCCCTGCACAAACAAATTTCTATGTTAACAAAAATTAATCTTCCAGGCATAATTTTGGACGACAATAGATATTCATTTTAGCATTATCAATCCAGTTTCAATCTATGAATTCGCGAAGATATTCTTATATACCAAAAATAAAATTTAGAGAACCTTTTTGAAAATACGATAAATAAAATGTATACTACAAGTTTTGTTATATTTGAAATCTGTATAAAAGATAGTGTTAGTAAACTTTTTTCTACAAGTGAATATTTTTCAACTTTTTATTAGAAGTAATGTAGATGTTAATTTAGATTAATAAGATATAAGTAATAAAATAAAATAGAAATTCATTTATGCAGGAAAAAACCGTGTTTCTTAATACCCTGTAATTTGTAAACAGATTCAAACATAGTCGAATAATAACCCCGCCATTCCATTGCGTCGGGTAGACAACAACATATTACAATATGATGAAAATCGAAAATCGTGCTGCCAAAAGTGATCGATTTAGCATACTAGAATGACCTGTAACACAATAGTCATACGCATTGCTCGCCTTGAACGTCAAGCATGTCCGAGCAGATAAGATAACGACATGTATGAAGAAGTAAATCCGGCCGGATTAACGCAACTTTTTCTTAAGTCGCTTACGTATTGGCCTTGCATCTCGACGTGAACCTCGTCCATCATGAGGACCTCATCCTCCTCAAAATCATCGTACTCCTATGCATTCGCGGTGGCCATGACCGCCCAGGAAAACAGACAACCCGTTAGACACATTACCCTCATTTCACAGGAGCGATTCTCAACGAGACTATCGCGTGCAAGAATACGAGCCTTAACACTAAAACTACCAACGGAATCGAAATGACTTATTCGTTCATATTTATCACTCATTTCGAAAAGATTTTAATTTACGATATGGTTCCTGATTTTTATTGAAGTATGCAGTTTTTTAATCTAGAATGCTCTATTTTTTCCTTTTACTGAGTTTTCCTTTCAAAAAACTATAAAACCTTTTACATTCGGAGGTTTGTCCATAGTTTTACTATTATTTGAAGTAAGAGAACACTTGCTTTTGAAATGGAAAAATGTAACTGTGAACTGAAGTGTATTTATTTGCTGTCGAAAAATGATTTATTATAAGTTACTGCCAAATAAAATATATATGTTTTCGGCATACTTTCCATTTCTTAGTAATGTTGTATATAATTTACTTTTTGGATCAACAATCTTGTGTCGTATCATTTCTAAGTCAATGTAAGAATATATATATAAATATATCTTTATTTCCAAAAGAACGTGATTATTCGAGAATAAATCATTTTGATCCTTTTGGAAGAAATAAGTGCAGATTAATCTTCGATAGTTCTAGTGTTAAGGGCTTCTTCTCAGTAAGACGGCCGGAAAGTAGGTATTCTTTGCGAATTTTTTCCAAAAAGCATCAAAGCTACTGAAATAAAACTTGGTACACATATTACTAGTGTATTTAATTATACACATAATTATTTTATTACCAAGTATCGCATGCTTTTGGCGTGACGTGGGTCGCTCGTAACACTTCTAGGAAAAAAGTGGTTTGCAGTGTGCAGGTTCTCTGCGGTGGCAGACGTGGAAAAAAATCCTGTAGTGTACTAATTAAGTATGCATTGAGGTAGAAAATTATCCACTTTGGTTGAAAAATACTGAAAAAAACAAAATTGCTGCACCCCAATGTGAAAATATTACTTTTCCCTTAAAAATTTTTCATTTTTGGCCTGTCGACAATTGTAATTTTTGCATATTTAGACTATAGTCGATCGCTCTACCTATATCTATAAAATGAAGACGTGTGCGAAGTGTCATGATAATCCCTTCAGTTGTTTTCAAAAAAACCAGCACACCCCAAATTGCCTCTCTTCATTGAGCGCGATTTATGTTACGTAAAAACTATGCGGTATTTGGTAATATAAAATTATTCACATATCCCAATATGTGAGTAATAAATGTCTCCAGTTTTATTTTAATAGCTATCATAGTGTTTCTAACGAAATTCCGAAATGAAAGATTTATTATTGAATCGTTTCAATGATAAAAGCCCCTTATTAAAATATCTCATAGAAGTAAAGCCGCAAGAAAGGTGGTCAAATTTGGCAATTTTTTCCTTATACGCCAGTTTTTTGAACACTCACTTACTAAAGTACATAGTTTAAATAAATATAATATAAATTTCATTAACGCCATTTGCGATACCCACTCTAACTTCGCGATTTTTCATCTTTAATGACTCAAACAATGTTTTTACATGCAAGATAGATGAAGCTACTTGACTACGTGACCGTCTTTTAAAATTTCGATTGTAACCAACGATATCTCTTTCTGAACTTATCGATTGACTGTTTTTGGACATAGTAATATATAATTACTTATATAAAAAAACGGAACATTGAAAAACGCTTGCTTAGTCAAGTAACTAATTCTGTCAAAATGATCTGGTCAAAATTTCAGTAAAATTGATTGATTGAATCGATAGCTTTGCGAATATTGCTTTAATGTCTTTGTTATTACAAATATCAGAATGAAATTTATAGAATACACACTCCAAATCATGTACTTTAATCTACACATGATGAATTTTTTAAAAATATTGCGTCTAAGTAAACAATTGTGACAACTGCCACCTTTCTTGCAATTCTACTTATACGAGATTTTTTAATAACACGTTCTCGGCATTGGATCCAACACGATTTCCACTACGGTAGTCTGATCCTCTCAGCGGTGCAAGTTGATCATTACAGAGTGAAACCTCTTGGAAGCAGGAAAACTTAATCTCTCTTTATGAATTAGGTGTCCCGTCATGCGGTTATTTCGAGTCTCACAAAATCGTCAAACTACTCAAGTCCATGCTATAGCTTCGGAAAAAGGCAAACGTTGTTGTAACCAAATTTCCGGCAGCAACACACTTCGCTAAAGCGACGATATTCCATCGTACACCATTTTTCAACAACTGTAAATGTCAATCACCACTCTGCTCAAATGCAGCGCTTTCTAAAGAATGCTTGATTTCGTTTGCACACGTCAAACTTCATATTTTTGGTATTTGTAAATAATCTTTACTTTTCATGTTTATTATTGTACGTCATTGTAAACTCCAAACGGAGTTAAATCTGCAGCTGACACACATTGTCACTAGAAATTTTAAGTTAAGTAAATTTAAACAAAGAACCGTATTGGAAGAAATTTGGAAAATGAATCATGTATATATTGCAATAATAGCCAGAGAGAATATAAGAAAATGTAATTTTTGAAAAGTTACCACTTACGACAAAATATCATCCCAATCATTTTAACTGTTTGGTAAGTCTAGCGTTAATTAAAACTTCTTAGTCAATGTGTGTTTGTTCTAAAACTATTGTAGCCCAATTCTGAATTCGCGGTTTTTCATTTTGAATCTGTTCCATTGCTGCTCTGTAAAAGTCATTGATATAACCAATCAGTTATGAGTGTAAATTCCAAGCAAAGGATAATGAAAGCAAAATTTGTGGAATCTCGATTGAAGCTTGATTCAAGCATCGTTTTAGAGATCGCTCAATTTGTCAAAGTATTGAATGAAATTAAAATCGATTGTATAATACCTTGTTAATTGGTGGTCGCTGATCGCGATTCGGAGACACGACGATTTCTTGTCCAGTTTGAACCGATAAGACTGGCGTCGACTGAAATGAGAGAACGAACACATTATTCTTATACCCTTTGATACAAGATACAGTAGCGTACGCAGGAATTCGTACTAACGCTGTTATCATAGAAACAGCTCATAAAGTGTAAACTGTCAAATCAGTGTAAACTGTCAAATCACGCAAACAGAATCTTAATTTTTTAACTAACATCTTACAATTTTTCGCAATACAGTAAACCATTCCTTGTCCCAATTTTTTACTACATGAACAATCTGTTATAATTTTTACATGATTTTTCTCGAAGTCCATGAAGACTGGTGTTAAGAAAAATAGAAATAATATAACAAAGTGTTCGGATAGTAAAACATTCGGATAAGAAATTCAACTGTAATTCATTATATCTTTTTGTGCCTGCATACACCGCTGTTGACAAATTTGTTGCTCACATGAGTGCAGTTCTACCGTTCTACATACTTATTTAGATAAACAGAAACTTTGAAAGGACGTACTTGAAGGCAGTGTCGGGACAAAGTTTGGCGAATATCTGAACTTTTTACTAATCTTCGCACACAGACAGACACACGCCTCTGCCTATATATAAGGAGGAGAGTGTACACGCAATTCAAGAGAATCTAAACTCAAGTTATTGTTGAGACAAACTGGAAAGAGAAAGTTATTACGTGAACATGCGCAATCTAAAAGGGAAGCTGCGCGGCCGACATGCAAATGCAAAACTAGAAGCCAAGGAGCATGTGCGACGAACGGTTTCTCGGCTATCGAGGGGAAAAACTTGCTTTTGTGTCGCGTGCGTATTGCCGGGCACCGTCGGCATTTTCAACAGCTGTAGCCGAGCAGAGTGGCCACGTAGGAGGAAGTTAACCCTGCTACGGTCTTCGAGTCATTTTAACCCAACGTGTTCTAATTTCTTTTAAGGACTGCACGGTTTCCAACGAACACGTACTGAAATTAAATATGCTTCGCTCTGTTTACATGACATTATATTAAAATTCTATTATCTTTGATCAAATGATTCGTTAGTAATAAAGACAGTTTCGTACAAGGTTTTCCAATCTTTCTTGACTCAACGTATTCTTATAGTTTTTAAGGACTGCAATGTTTCCAAAATACATCGACCGAAATTGTGTTGAATATGCTTGTTTGTATTGACTTAAGATTATGTTAAAGTTCTACTCTCCTAGTCAAATAGTTTGTAAGTAATAAAAAGTTATATACTAGGTTTTCAGGTCTTTTTTGACCTTAAATGATTAAGGCGCAATTAAATAATAGACATCGTTCTCTAAATTAAAATGTTGAAAAATTATGACTCATAGTAAAGTCGAATTAAATAATAAATAATACAAAGTAACTTATTCTCCACAATAAAAATTAAAAATATGATCTTTACATATTCAGGTCATGGTTTTACTGGAATCGAAGATCGTAGCAGATTTAAACGAGTTCAGGGGATGTGTGGACACGTGTATATTAAGTATTAAATTTCTGACTGACTGGGATCCCGTACGATTCTCCAAACAGAAGAAAACTTCCTCAGCTAAATAAGAACTTGCAAAGCACAGCTGGAAAATCGGTGTTTCTCGTATTTTGATTAAGCGTGTCTTCATATGAGAAGCTTATTCGAATCTGTCCAATTTCATCCGGTTGGGAATCATATCAACTCTGTCATCAGACTATTTCTTTTTTATGCACAAAGCTTAATTTATCATGTTTTAAATCGCATAGACATGCGACAGATGCGACATCTACCCTGTTGAATTGTTCAACCCTTTCTCTCTCAAAAGTTTGATCCTTTCTGAACAATATGCCATTTTTCGCTTATCAATATACATTGGATAGAAAAAGTGTTTGCACACCGAGAGTTTTTGGAAAAAATTTCGTATATAAGAAAATGTTTCTCTCTAGATATAAATACAATTTTTAGGAAAAGAATGTGTCTTCCTTAAGAAAAAATACATTTCCTTAGAGGAGACAGTGTGTGAATATTCTTTTGCCCTCTGTATTTCATAGTTGCGGAATTAAACATTTTTCAAAAATATATCGTGTTGGAGAAACTGTGTATATGGACTGCGATAACTTTGTATAGAATCACCCATTATATGAGTATAAAAGTATAGATTGTGTTGGAGAAAGTGGGCACGCATTCAATGAATCGACCGTGCGATGGGCCAATCAAGATTACGAAGCAATCAGAGTAGCAAGACTTCGTTCCAGGCGCAAGCCAGGGGTGTGAGGGTATTTCGAGGCCGGCGTGTAACGTTACAACAACCAACCTTGTCGGATTTCGTTTTTGCGATGTGCGAGGGCGCAGCCATCCTGAGTGCCTTAAGCTGCTCGAAGTTGGGTGGCTAGAGTTACATTGGGGCAGCATGCAAAGGGCAAAAATCAGTGAAACAAAATTGCCGGAATCGCCGCAGGCCTGTCAGACGTTGCTCTTTCTCTCTTTCTTTGGGTACATTCGGGTTGGCCGCTAACACGCTTTAAGCACTTATAAGCGACGCTTACACCATTCGGTTTTACACCATCCATTTCAAAGGCGTTACGTCTCGAGAATAGGTATCGCCTGTGGTTTAAACTGCGAATTGATCCAATGCAAGCTTTGGGCATTCTCCCTTCGACGTGTAACATTCCTATATTAAACTTAAACTAGTACTTTTATAGCATTGATTCTAGCATTGAAGTACTGCAATAAGAAAAGATTGGCTCGATGCCAACTTTGATTAAACTTTATATGAAAAGATCTACCCCCTGATGGATACGGTAGAAACGCGTGAAAAATTCTTAGTGCAACAGCAGCCAAAGCGTTGACAAATCGACATCTGACGTCACGACGTCAGCACCTGCCTTTCCAAATTCTGAAAACGCCTCAGCATGAACGCTTGCAGCGCGAATGCGTCCATTCCGAATGCACTCTTTTTATCTTCCACTCTCTCTCTTTCTTGCCCTCTCTCCCTCTTTCTCTCTCTATCTCTCTCCCCCTTTTTCTCGCAAGCGCGAGACCATGTCCGGGTGCGAGACTTACTTACCCGCAGAGGCGCTAACTCGGACATCAGGCATACTACTACTTTCTAGACTCTAAACTCTAGACTCTGGAGGAGCGCGACCGTCGATGGCTGGTAGATCACTGCAGATGAAATGGCGCGATATCTTCCCTCTAATTTACCATTAACTCAGATCGGAATTCTTCCCACTTCAGGCTCCCGCCTTAACCTTTTACGGCCTGCTTTATTTTGTATAGTTATACCTGCTCAGGTCCACTTGAATTTCAAGGGAAGTGCAACGCGGATAATGATTAAAATGTTGGAACTCACTCAGCAAAGAACCGCAAGAAGTTAACAGTTTATATTGACAATATCCAATTAATTAGCGTCAAGAGCTCATTAAAACTTATGCTAAATTTGTAGATAAATTCTCGACTGTGTTGAGATTATATTATTACATTCTGCATTTGTCAAAACTGAAATCTAAGGATTTTTGCATTACTATTGCTTTAATGAGATTTGTGTCATCTCTGTACCTCTTCTTTCCCAGGGTTCTTTGTGCAATATTAAAGCAATTGAAGACATCTTGATTAGACTCTATGCAATAATTTGTGGACTCAAGATTGAGTTACAAGAGCCTTCGTAGCTAATTAAAACGAGCCATTTGACCTGCAACAACCTGAGTAACTCCGAGAGCCAAGCGCTCGAGTGAAAAAAGACGACCAGAATCAGTGGCAAAAATCGTTTAATTTGGATGGGCTAATAGCTAGTCTCTGGGTACGAATTGCACAAGCTAGTATGATCTAAATACGCCCGCCAAAACGGAGAAAAGAGGGTTTTGAGTAGAGTTAGCTTCTGATATATATCGACTCCTGCGATACGTGCTTCGTCCCTGCCTCTATCTCGCGAATGCTCTCTGCTTCCGTTCTTTCTCTTGCATGCACAGCGAAGGAAATCGAGAGAACGATTTCCCGGTGAGCTCGCCGAGGCAATCTCACTTGAAGAGTGTATCATCGCAATCACGCACCACCGTTTTGTCGGTCCAGTCGAACTCGCCGTCGTTCACGAAGCCCCGTCGCTCGAACAGGTCTTGGAAGAGCTTCCTAAGGTACTCGTAGTCCGGCGTCTCGAAGAAGTCCAACCTACGCACGTAGCGCAAATACGTGGCCATCTCCTCCGGGTGCCCGTCGCAGAGCACCTCGATCGGGGTCGCACGCTTCGTATCACCGATTTTTTGGTATCGCTCCTTCAGGGTGTCCGCTTTCAAACCTTGCCATGGCAGGCTACCTCGCAGAAAGTACATGAACATGTGACCTAACGCTTCCAAGTCGTCTCTCCTACTCTGCTCTGTGGGGAGAAGAAAAAACAAGTATTAGTGACACTGTCTCTTCTGAAGGGCGAGCAACTTTCACATTATATTACTTAAACGCTTTTTGATCTGGTACTCGTCATGAAATATGATGTTGTAGTTTATGATCCTTAATTTATTGATTCTATTAACGTTTTCTGTCCCCGAAAGATGCTTTCATAAAACGAAATGGTGTTTATCCTTACAAAAATTCCATTTTCAATAATCAAGAAAATTCTTCGATTCATTCTACTATTCGAGACTTATTATTCAAATATTAAACTATTGCTGAAATTAATTTTGCGAATGTGTTGAACTCAGAAAAACTTCCTAACAGGCTTTTTTTGTTCACATTTACATTTCTTTAGTATAAATGTGAAAACAAGTTTTCCTTTATATTAATAATGGTTGTTTAATAATCTGTCCAAACTAAGCCTGTGTTTATTACGAATGTGACGCGCATGAATGATGTGGAACTCTATGAAATATTCAATTTGACACGAACTAGACTCGTAAATGATGTATTCGCAATGCAGTCGTACATATACCACTAGTGTAATTGGGTCAACTTTCATGAACGGCGGTATTCATTCTACTCGGAGTGACGGATGAGTTCAGTGGCTAGGCTACGTTTAGTCTATGCATGAAGTAGCATTCAGGCGTTGGAGAAAATTAATGATACATGAAATCAAATACTAATCAATTGACTGATGCTAGAACAGTAGCAATGCAGGACATTTAACTCTTTCAGTCTTGGTATTTTTATAACTATCTATATCATTGCGTAGTATAAAAGAAAGTGTCCGCATGATTTGGAAGTACTTTCCGGCAAGCTTTCTTTGTGTTCACATGAACAAATTCCCATGTCTGTATGAATGCGCTAGTCTACTAATATAAAGAACAATGTTTGTTTGTCTCTGTATTTGTCATTAACTAGAAAACCGCAGAACCGATTTTAACTATAAAGTATTGCAATATTTACCACTTATATAAGGTGTTCCCAAAATAATTGCAACATTTTCAAAAGAATGGGTGGTCGAGTCTTGCAGTATAGCTTCTAACGAATGTATCATTAAAAGTTATATTTTAAGAATAACTTAGTATTCTGTAATTTAAGTAATTCTAGTTTAAGTTTAAATTCTCTAATTTAAAACCGGGTATTGGCCGGGCATTGACCACAATCTACTACGAGTTCAAATATAAAAATATACTTTCATTAGTCTAGTCATTTAATCTTGCGGTAAGTGTCGACAACCAAAAAAAACTTATAAGCTCATTGAAACTAATTTCTATCCGGCGAACAAAACGGTTCATTTCCGATTCAAGTGCTGATGTGAAACACAATCCGCTCCACCGCAAAGAAAATCGGGACGTGTCGTAGGCCAGATCAGCATGGTGTTTTGTGGTTCAGGTGTACAATCTCCGCGGAGCACATTTGCCACGAACTTTCTCCGCCCTCACACACGACATACTTGTAGAACTGTACTAATAATATTTCTGTTATTATTGTATAATATAATACCTTATTATTATATAATTATGTAATAACATTTATATGATAATATAGTAATAATAATAGTAGCAGTAAAAAAAGCTGTGAAATTCCTGCATTCCTCGAAATTTTTATGGTGCCGCAAAGAAAATAGCAAAATCTGTTTTTTCCCTTGATAAACAGAACTTTTTATTCAAAATTCTTTATACACATACTTATTTTGGACTGAAAGCTGAGGAATCAGTGATGCATAGTTGCAAAGTTTCTAAGAAATAAACGTAGAAACGAATGATCAGAGTGTGTATACAATGTAAGGCGTGAAAAAATGATGATTGAGAATTTCAGATGATCGTGGAAAAGTTTTGTGAATGCACATGCGGTGGCCGTGGTATGTAGAATGTAAGTAGATAATCGAAGCTCTATACTTAACTCTTACTGTATAAATAAACGGACGCTAAACGTCCACTTGCATTTACAGGTGTATCATACTAGATCCAGTAGATTAAAAAAGTACGTATACCCAGTGTTTTTGGAAAAAGTGTTCTTATAGAAGAAACCACTCCTCTCTCAATAGAAATGCAGTTTTTTGAACAAGAACGTGTCCTTCCTAAAAAACTAAATTTTCTTGAAGGAGACAGCTTTCTTTTTTTATGTGCAAATGCGTGTACATAACATTAAAAAAACATTATTTGCCATTTGCACTAACAGGATACGTGCACTAATACAGGACTGGTATGCGGGAACCAACTTTAACCTTTAGCTATTGTTGGCGCTTTTACGCGTTTTGAAATTTTGCTTACTGCAAGCTATTAGCGCTTACAAGACACACTAAAAATATATTGCAATGAGATGTTACTGTCAGAAATTTGCTTTTACTCTTTCAAGGGTTTGGGGTAAATTCCATGCCGTCTGATTCTCTGTTCCAAACTTGATTATACTATAATATAAATATAGATATAAATTTTAGTGTTTTATCTACTAATAGGATTCGAATGAAGATCTACCTAGTGGTAGAAGAACATGACATAAACGTTTACAAAACAGATCCGAAATATTCTCTGTGTAATTTAAAAGATACAAGTAGTTAAAGTAGGAAATTTAGAGTGGTTTAACTCAATTTTTGACGCGATCGCCGTGCCGCTAGTGTGCATGAGTATGTATACAATAACCGTACAGGGTGATGCATGAGACTTGGAATCAGCTTTTTACCATCAAATTATCGGTAATACCAACATTGCGTAATTGTTTTGTTAGCCGTGTAATGTCACTTGTGTCGTGTGCCACTTGGGCTTACACGGAGTGAATCGCGACAGATATTGGCGGCCTATTGATTAATTGAGAAATGCAATAAATGCAATTAAACTCGTCTTATGCTGCACCTCTCCACGTCCATCTGATTGGGAAGAATAGTGCGGCCACACTATGGTATCCGCCCATGAGACATAATTAAATGTTTATAAATGCGGTTTAAACCTTTGTTTGTCGATACTCGCAGAGTAATTCTGAGATGAGATTATTGCTAATATCAAAATATATAATTTCTCTACCAGCTTAAATAGCGAGGAATTAAACAAACTATCAGATATTTGGGATAGAACTGGAAGCGTCTTACCACGATAACCACTATTATTATTGGACAAGCGTTCATCCTATTAATCATAGCCCGCCCTCCGGAGATTCAGTTGAGAGAAATTTTATATGAGACAAGACTTCATACGGATACCATATATTTCAGAATTTAAAATAAAACTGTTTCATTGAAGTGCATAAGTAACATTTCCTCGAGATTTTGCATTTCTCAATTAATCAATAGGCCGCAAGTATCTGTCGTAATTCACTCTGTGTAAGTTCACGCGGCACACGACACAAGTGATATTACACGGCTAACAAAACAATTACACAATGTCGGTATTACCGATAATTCAATGGTAAAAAGCTGGTTCCATTCTATCTGTTACACCCTGTATACACAACCATCCATGTGTGAGTGCGCAATACGACTAAAAGTCTACCGTCGGTTGATTCATATTATTCGGGCTTACACGCACACACTGTACTATCAATTTTTCGATATTATTGTCGTGCGACAACCATTGTAAACCGATCAATATCTGAACACCATTCATCTGCGTACCATCGGTATATGTGTAGAATGTTTGCCTATATCGTCAAAGAATGCCTGAAAACCTATATCGACCCCATTTATCTTACTTCATCAATGATTCTGTTAACATGTTTCAGCTAAAATCTTGTTAATTGAAATCACCGTTCTGCATTAGATTTCACTGTGGTCAAAGGGTTAAATATCTCTGAAAGAGGAGGGCAAAGGGAATTAGTTACCTTTGCCAAGATGCGTGTTGATGCTCATGTAGCGTGCGGTACCCGTGAGACTTTTGTGTTCCCGATATGGTATGTGCTTATTTGTCTCCAAGTCTATGTACTCTTTGGCCAGTCCGAAATCTATAATGTGTATGATCTTCTCCCTCTTTGTTGAGGTCCGCCCTATTAGGAAGTTCTCCGGCTTGATGTCCCGGTATATCAAGTGCCGGCTATGGACGTACTCTATCCTATGGAGCTGTAAAAACAACAAAACAATATGTACAGACTTTCTCCAACAGTTTATCAGCAAACATTGTTATTTTTTTTAACGTGAACATTATCGATAAATTTAATTATGTGATGGAACAATACACGATGAGTCACAACTAATTGTTCCTGGTACCAATTACACTTGACAATATTAGATGACTGCAAACTGACATAAGAGTAATTAACACCAGAACTACCAAACCAGTAAAAATGGCTGATTTTATACTATGGTAGAAGTAGGTATACATTAATTAGTGGTAGTTCTAGTGTTAATGATCGCTTAAATAAAGGTTTATATTGACAGAGGAGAAACATCCGCCCGTAAACATTACTTTGGGAGTAGGGTATGTGATTATTTTAGGTTTGATGTATGATTTGTGACCATTATCCCATTCAACCCTTTGTGGACCAGGTGGAAAATTGTTGAATAGCTCAATATTATCAATATTATGAACAAATCTACTGGGCAATAAAATTGCTCGAACACGAGGATGTTCGAATATTAACGAAAGCTACTATACAGCATTTGAATAAAACCTGGCCCCTTGCAGTTTCAAAACCATTCAATTTAACCCCACTTAGTACTTGCAGGGTTAAGCCGGTATATTAACACTGGAACTGTCGAAGATTAACCTAGATAGTAATTAAGAAGAAGAGATTAGTGAGATTAAGGCATAGAATAAAGACAGATAAGCGATGAGAAGAACGAAAGAGGGATAAAAGAGAAATGAATGTAATTAGAATCAATACTCATGCAAACCAAGTTCATTGTAGGAAATTAAAAGAAATACAGCTAAAATTAAAATAAATAATACTAATTTGTCTCTCTTTGTTGTCGGTAAATTCACTTAACCGGTAGAAATACAACAACTCGGTTCTGTTAAATAGGGAGGTAATGAAGATGTGTGGATCCACATTAAACACTAGAAATTCGGGAAAAATAGTAAATAAAAAACAAATTAAACGTTGCTGATTCGACCACAACTATTTTAGACTTTTAGATTCTTGACTTTAAATTTGTGATAGCACTCATTTACAAACAAATATGCACAGTGTTTTCTTTCAGGTTAGAATCTAAAAATCATATCACCTTACAACGTTACACAAAATCAGCTAACAATTCAGTAAAGTATTGTAATCGACCTGCTTTAAACTTATTAAGGAACAGACTAACAAAAAATTTGATCTTGGAGTCAGCTCTTTAAACTACATTAAAGTGTACAACTATTTTTTTGGTATTATGTTAACAATTTTCTATCAACATAAATGTTTCTGTTTAATAACTGAGTAACGCTTCTTTTAGAATACTAAGAGATACCGAGCGAAAATAATAATTTTCGGAGTCCAAAAAAAAACTCACTCCTTTTCTTCATTATACTGTGAACTTCGTGGAATTTCTCAGTCGCGGTTTTACGCTTCCCGCGCGAAAGTCTAAATTAAAACAGAAGTTATGCTGCTTTATATTGTGAAAAATAAAGTTTATAAATGAAATTGAGGTAGTTGTATTATACTACTATTTTAAGAACTGTCTAACATTTTTCTGATGCATAGAGGATATTAATTAACCATTTATAAAGTTTGAACTCTATTGATCGTTTATGATGGTAGACGTTATTAAAAAAGCTTCTTTGTACGTGTTTTCTATACCCGGCAAGTGCAAGTGACACATTTTAATTTTACCGTCAATCAGGATGTTAAAGTAAAGGTATATAAAAAAGTATGATCCGAGTGCTAGAACAAATTCTCCAAATTATTAACAGAAAGAATGGTAATTTATTATGTTTTTCCAGTTTATGTTGTACGGGTGTATCCATACACGCATACATAGTATACAATAAATACTATGTATATAACAGTATCTAATACTTGATAAAAAGCATGACTGAGATACTCTACGTTTGACCTTTGGATTGCATACAGCGCGAATACTAGCTTAATAATTTGGAGAGCATTTCCAATTCAAAAAAGCGGGTAGCTGCCTACGCACGAGGGTAGAATTTCGTTGAATTTCGTAGTTGGAAGCATACAAAAAAAATATAATTTTTATTCATATTGTGTCAAAAATATAAATGTTCTTTTTCTTTTATAAAAACTAATTCTTTGATAGTGACCATAAAACTTTTAATTAGAAATTGAAGATAGAATAGAAACTTAGAAATGTGAGAGACTCTGGCTGTGACATACAGACAAAAATAATGAAATTATAAGGGTTCCTATTGCACTACGGAACCCTAACCAAAGTGACTTTCAATTTTTAAGCCACGTCAGAAATAAAGAAGCTATTTCTCATTGCTATTGTATTAGTAAACGCTCGCAAGCTTCAGCGCACTGTGGATAAAGGGACGGAAGATTTCCCTTCTGGTGAATTTCCCGTATTAGGATCCTGTCTTTCCTCTTTCTCGTCCCCGGGAATTTCAAGCTCTCCGGCGAGACGTAGGGAGATGCTGATCCTGTCACATCATATTACCGCGGTATACTGTTTCATTAATACATGCACTGACGCGGAAAAGTTCTCGAAGGATCGACTTTCCAAATCCCCCGCGGTAAGTGAATGTCTCCATCATTGGAAATAAAATGTTACGCAAGAATAATTATATTGGAATCCAAAGATACTTGTGCTAGTATAAAGAACAACGTTTGTCTACCTGTTTGTATACCTGCGATAAACTAGAAAACAACTGAATAGGCCGTTTAACGCGGCTGAGTTGATAGAAGAGTAAAAATACTAGGGGTGTCAAATTTTCTTGGCAGCCACTATAAATTAAACAATTTAAAAAAAGGAAGTAGCTAATTGAATGACTTTTAGTGTACATGCGGGCGAAGCCGGGAACGACAGTTGGTAGTAGCAGACACCCAGAAACTTAATTTATTTTATAACTAAACGGCAAGCTACATACGTGCAATATTCGAGGTATTGATTGAAAGTAGTGTTACCACATTCTCGACCGGGGAATGTTTGCAGAAACTATTTTTTATACAACTCAAAATTGAAACACTCATATGTGTGTAACTAATCATTAGCTTTTTTGGCATGCGGTGTATTTTTTTGTAAACTTTGTACATGGCTTAGTAAGTCATTCTAATATTGCTTTATGGTCTGATAGGCGCTGTATTGTATGATGATTGCATAATAAAAATTTTATCAAATTTAAGCTGTTTTAATTTAGCACAATTTTAATAATATCAATCTTTAACCCTTAAACTGCTCTCGGCATCAATTGATATTCGGACTTGTAATCACTTTTCTATTGCTTGTTCACCCACTTTTATCCGAAATTACCATTTTAGGAGAAAGTTTTGAAGCGGTAGTAATTATATTTATAATTAACTAATAATTATGCATACATATACACAAAGTGTAAACAATATAACCCGCATCCTCTTCCTAGGTGATAGGAGGGAACATTCTAAAGCGATACAGTTCATATTTTTAGGTCCAATCTTTTTTAGTTTATTAGTTATAAGATGTTTAAGGTACACAGGCTATCTTCGACCCCGTCGATAGTCCATAAAATGGCAAGAACATATACCAGTGCGAGTGAAGTTAACACCCCCAAGGACAAATCGCGGCTCTTATTGGCTTAACTAATAATGCTTGTAGTATTTTGCATCTCGTTGGACGATGTTTGCTGAATCGGTAGTCCGGGAGCGTAGGGGGGACAGTGGACTTCGGCCCCTGCCAAGCGTCGGCGTCGTAGCGGAATGTAACGTGACACCTTCGGGGGACCGTCCCTTATCTCTCTTTAGAATAGACTGGGCCTTACCTCTTCTATCTTCAGTCCAAACCGATTTCTCCGATTCGAACTGATATAGTTAAAGTTACATCCCAATGAGTCAACGTCGAGCCTTATCTAGGGTGTGTTCGTTTATGTACCGCAAGTATTTCCAGTACTGAATGAATGTTCGGTTATAGGCCGAAGTAAACTTTCTCAGTACTCACAAAAGTTTATGACGTCACTTCCTACTGCGGGTACACCGGCTGCAGAGGTAGGGTAACGCCAGAAGCGACAATACACTTTAAGACTGTTCGGTTTTATGGTACTAATTTTTACAGGAAGTATACTTTTGAATAGCCGAACGCTATTCACAGTATACTTTGTGACGGCACATTGCCAGTACTCGCTCTACATAAACGAACGCACCTCTAGTAAGGAGAGGTTCTCGGTCACTCCCCAATGCCAGCGGCCTCGCGTTTGATAACTACCCGTATCAATAACTTACGGCTAACTTTAAGATGGAATAACAATTAAACTAAAAGAGATAGGACCTGAACATTTGAGCTGTATTGCCTTAGAATCGTCCCGCCCCACAAGCACCCCTGAACAGGTTGCGGCTTATATTATTGACACCCTATATGTCTAGTACTTCACGTGTAATACTTTTTAATTCTTAATTAATAATAACAGAATATAGTCTCTGAAACGTATTTTTGGATTGTAATTCAAAGCAGGAGAACAAGTGTATCCTTTTTAAATTTCAGTTCAGTTTAGAGGAAACATTGGAAATCAAGTCTTGAAGTAAAAATAATTGATTGCGTTTGAGAAGAGTGGAGAATTAAACTATTTCCGCAGTTTAAGAGTTAAAGAATAATAAGAAGTTGCAACTACTTGTGTCAGGAGAATCTTTAAAGGATCGACTCAGTAAAGTCTTGCGCCAAGTAGTAGTGTACAGGGTGTAAACGAAATAGTTCCTTGTGCTTTCACGGGTGGTAGTGGGGGACATTCTAACTCGATACAGCCTATATTTGATACATCGGCGATATAGTCGAATCAGTTTAGTCATTCAGGAGATATGAATTTCTTCTGCTTATTTTTCTCGTGGTAAAAGCAAAGCAATTTATTAAGAGTTATTTAGGAGATTTCACAATAATGCCTAAAAATGTGGCTTTCATTTTGCTCACACGAACTGGTGCCACTCCGTAACTGCAGGCAGCGGAAACAATACGGCTGTTTCGTGTTTACGTTTTATATAAGTCCGATTTTATTATTGTATATTTCAGATTCAAAGCTTTATTTACTTAATAAAAGAGCATATCGTCCTCTCCCTTCTACCCGTAATCCTATGATTATTAAGAATGATGAAATATCCAAAGTGTTACGTGCATAACTCACAAACCACTGTATTTGTTAAATGAGTGCTGATTACCAATAGTTTAAATTGTTAAGTATGTAACATATCAATCTTTTAAGCAATAATTAGCATTAACTTGCAATTTAAGGGAATGCTAGCTATTAGTAATCAGTACTTGCTCACACTAATTTCAGAACTTTAGGTTTGTGCTCCGTCAGCTAGGAACTTAACAGACAGGATACACCAAAACTAAATTGCGTATAAAGCTCATCTCATTAAACTTGTAAAGTGTAAAGTCAAATCATTTACAATTTCAATACATTCTAGATATTGGTAGTCTCTCTTTTACTAATCTGAATCATTGTTTGCCTTAATGCCTTAATTATATTAATCAAACGATATGCTTATACACAGTCTAATTTAGTTGTATCTTGACTTTCAAATTCATCGCTCAAGGAACGTTTCAGCTAAAGCTCTAAAATGATATAAGCAAGCAATAATTCCCAATCATAGGTCATATAGAGATATACTAATTAATAGTAATCAGTATTTATTTATCAAATTTCATCACGTTAGATTGGGCGCTCCCTGAGCTATGCACTTGGCAGTCACCGAAGTTAGAGTGCGTATGAGGCTATAGCTTATCTAATCTGCATATTAAATGCATCCTAGCTATTAGTAATGTGTCATTGCTGATCTGAATTCTTGTACATCTTAATACTTTACAAATTATATTAAGCAAACTATATCTTTACACGCACTTTACTTTTAGTATATCGTGGCTGTCAAGTGCGTAGTGCAAGGAATGCTTAAGCTAAAGATCTGAAATGATGTAAGTAAGCAATGATTACCAATCATATGTATAGTTTTGAGGTTGTACTAGCTATTTATTGATAATCAGTACTTGCTTAGTAAACTTCAGCACTAAAGGTTGTGCGTTCCTTGTGTTAGACACTCGACAAGCAGGATACACCAAAATTAGACTGCGTATAAGAGATGACACACATTTTAACATTTTTTTATCAAACCATTGGTAAATAAGTACACATTTTGTATGTGTATTCTTAACCATTAACGAATAAAAAGACATTGAAATCCTTCCAAAAACATGAAAATATACAAAAAGGTCCCAAGTACCAGTTTCGGTTTGCCCCCATAAATTGCTTCTTAGTTTTGTTTTCTAAAAAAAAGATTCCCTCCAAAATATCTCATATTCACTAAAACTTCTAGAAAGGTATAACAAAAAAGACATAGGTATCATGCAAGAAAGCCAAGTTTTCATTCAAAGATATCTCGATTTAACTTGCATTACCAATCAAGAATAAATTAGCGATTAACCATAAAAAAACTTGGCGTGTGAGCGCTTCATTCAAGGCACTTACTCTGATTATACTACTAATAAACTTTTAAAGAAATTATATCGTAGTAAAGTCAGTATTAGGTTTAAAGTAATTTCCCTTTGGTTTTTTACCTGGCATTGAAGTGCGCAAACGCCAAGATTTTTTTTTATTGTTAATCGGTAATTTGTTGTTATTTACTGTCTTATGTGATGTATATCTTTTTAGGAGTTTTATTGAATATAAGACATTTTTAGGGGGAATCAATATTTGTTTAGAAATCAAAATAAAGAAGCAATTTTTGTGAAGAAATCAAACTGCTACTTGAGGTATTTTTGGAAAGTATACATATGCACATATGTATAGCATTGTTTCCCATTCCTTTTGAAAATATTGAGTTATTCTCGAAGCACCCAAATATAGTGTATCGAAATTGCACTGGTTGCCGCAATTAAAAGTCCTACCCAGCTTCACCAGGATAATATTTCGTGTATAAGTTAACAGTAATTTGGTTAATTCTATTTTTTATCAGAATAGAAATAATAATAAGAGGAAATAATAAACAATAACTAGGCGGTTTAATGGTTATAGAGAAGTGAATATAGTTCGGTCTATAACCTCCCGGTAACAAAAGCCGTATTAATACGTCTCAGGTCAATCATGTATTAATTGTTTGGGGAGTCGCGTGGGACGCGCTCGGTTTTGATCCAAATCCAATTGTCCCAGTTGGAGAGGCTAGGAGAGACGGACAGGTAGGCAGCGGAGAACTAATTGGACTTACGAGTTGCATGGCGATGCTCAGAACGGTCTTGAGCGTGAACCTCCTGCCGCAGAGGTCGAAGAGGTCCTCCAGGCTGAGACCGAGTAGTTCCATGACCAGAGCGTTGTACTTCCCACATGGACCGAAGTAGTAGACCTCCGGTATTCCCTCTGCGCATACCACACGTAGCAAACCAATTAGTTGTAAATATAGCCTGCTGCCTTTTCAAACTACCTCTTACAAATAGATTCGCAAAAACCTATTTAAAACCAATAATCTTGTTTACATGCAATTTTTCCTACTGGAGCAGAAAAGTTCCTTATTGTTGCTTCAGTACGAACACACATTTGGCTGACTTGTTAATTGTCTTGTTTTTCTTTCTACGTTTAGTTTATGAATATCTTGAATTTCTCGATTGCGTTTATGATAAACCAAACACCTAAAACTACTTTTGAAATGATTTCGGAAAAAAATTAGCCCTGGAGTGAGGTCGAAAAATATTTCCCAATTTTCAAATATTGTAGGAAATCATTTATTTGCATACGCTACACTTCTACGCGTATTCTTCCGAACGTCAACAAATAAATTTGTATACATAATTAAAGAAAATGGAATATCTGCATAAATATCGGCAATCTAATTATATCGTGCCTTCAGGAAAATTAATATCCATACCGCGAAGTTTAGCAAGCTAAATACTAATTGATACAACTAATAATTGGTGTATGAAGAAAAAGAATATTCTACTCACCACGCGAACCCAATAATTTGTAAAACCTATATTCTAAATGTAGCTGAGGCGCCTTTGACTTCATTAGTTCCTGGAATAATAAAAATATGTTAGAAGACAATTGTGAATCGACGCGCAAGTAGCAGATAACATGACAAAGTTTTTACATCATAGCAATATCTATCAATACTATAAATTCGTGATTTTTGCGAGACCGACGGACGATTTACAGTGATGTAAAAATTCCTACACACGAATCCAGGTGCAATTTTCATCTTTATACTCCGCCTTTCATTCCGAATGCAAAATGCATTTTATTTAAACCTCTTTCCCGCTCGCGTGCTATTGACTTCAATGCAATGCAACAATAAAAGCTACAAACAAACTTCCAATGAAAAACGAGGCATAATGCTTTTCCGCGGCGGAAAGAATGGTTTTGTTCTGAATTAATCTGCTGCGTAGCGTTTTAAAGAGCTGCAACCTTTGTGAATGCGAGAAAAGTTTTTTTTCACGAATTTATTTTCGAAGCTACTGGCTTAATTGTTACGTTTTTGTTATGAAACATACTGAGAATCAAATTAAAATTTGTAATAATTTTATTGAAGCCAACTTTGTCAGAACATTAATTTCAATAATTGAAAATATGAAAATGCAGTTTTATATGATTGTTTTGTGCGTTCGACACTGAATGATTAATCTTGCATGATGAACAATTGTCCTTTTATCGAAGTTCTGTTGATGTCTTATAATAAAAGTTTACTCACCATTTTAATTGCTACGTGCTCATTATTGTAGAGGTTCTTTCCTGCAACAAAAGAAATGATGAGTGGTTAGTATTACTGTTGGAATTGCACGAATTGTCTTTCTAGTCTATTTCTTCTGTAATTCTGCTTTTGTGATTTACATTATTAGATAAATGCCGCAGTAATAAAAGTTTAGTCAAACAGTTTCATCAACGGGAAAACATCCGAACGAATGAGAATAGTTTTATAATGTTTATATTATTATTCCGACGTCAGTAATTTTATTGGTTCGTACAAATGTACAAGCATTAACTTCATTATAATTTGTGCGATATATGCAATTGTTCTAGCAAATACCTTGACTGGAGAATAATAAAAATGAACACGTAATAAATATCTTTTTACGAAATTCCGAATGAGAAATACAGGATCAACACATTTGAATATTTCCGAAATCACACGAGATATCCAAATTCTGTTTTGTTCTTGTTAATACCATTTCGAGTGGGTAATATTTTTATGGGAGAAAAAGAACAAGGTCAAACGAAGGTCAGCATTATTGCTCATGATTCTGTAGTCACCTACGACTTGTTAACTGACAAAAAGATGTGATAATTAAAACATAACTTGTAAAAATATGCTTCGTTATTAAACGTATCTGGTATACTAAAATCTTGTAAATAACAAGTTATTTAATAGTAACTAATAGAAGCATTTAAGGTCGTTGTCTAAACGAATTTGTGAAGGATACCACAAATGCTTTTATCAATAACAATTTAGTAATAGTCTAGATATTCCGACCAAATTTAATATAAAAACATATTTTTAAATAGTTGTTACTTTTGTAATCATTGTAATAATGAGTTACAGTCGCGTATAACTAATAGAATTCGACGTTTCTCGTTAAAAGGATATAGTATACATATGTATCTTGAGGTGCTTCATTTCAAATTTAACGAGGAATCGTGTTGTGCTAGCATAACCTAAAGCAGTCAAACAAGTTGCCCACAGAGCAAAGTTTCCAACGCGGCATTTGATTATTCTCGCTAACAAACGAATCCCACTGCGAGGAACAATGCGGCCTAGAAGTAAGTTAGGCGGATAATGAGCTAGCAGAGATTAGGATTTCTAGTTCTAATCGAATTTCCCTGTACTTTATTGAATTAGCTTTGCAAGCAGTTCCGTTGCATTTCGGTAAATGTTAACGACTTACCATTGCATTCTTTGACAGTCAAAAATACAAATAAAATACAGAAATTGGTGTTCGACGTTGTAGTAAAAAAGGTTTGGTGGGGTTTTTCATTTTATGCTTCCGTTTGTTAACGATAGTAAGCTAAAAAATTAATTAAACAACCGCGTTTCATTTCCTGTTTCGCATGGACCATAAGTTTCAAGCTAAATTTTGGTTTATACTGACAACATTCGAATCAATCCCAATCAATTCTCAATCAGCCAATACCTGAATCCAAATTTCCTGAGAACAAGTAGTTCCGAATACAGATAGAATTGAACACACATACATGTCTCACTCGCACTTGTTAACGCAAGAACGTCAACCAAATTGGTTGGCATGTGGAATACTACTGACATAAAACATATTTGAAATATATGTATGTTCCAAAATCTATACATTTGAAATGAAATGAATATTTTTGTAAAGTATATATAGAAAACAATTTAAACATAACAAACTATTGTATAAACGGTTTGGAGTACCTGAAAGATTGGAACCTATTCAATCAAGTACACGCAATAACAAACAGTAATAAATGGCATAATAATCAACTCAATAATAAAAAAAATCACGGAAGTATTAATCTAATAACTGTTAAAACAAATGTTCACATCGTGATCGCTAATAACACCAAAGTTAATGCGACCTTCATAAATAACCCAATATAAAAAAGCAAATGAATTAAAAAAAAGTTTATTTACGTGCCTTCGAAGAAGCAAAAGGCTGAAAGCGGCTCTCTCAATTGGCTGATGCACGTCTTACACGAAGCACAGGATCACTTTGCAGGCAAAACAAGTAGAAGGTTACCACCCCCCGTCGCAGATAAACCGAGTTGCATGGGGGAAGTCGCAGCCGTCCAATGAAACAATTAATTGAGCACGTGCAGCGCCAAGATAGCTTAACTAGTGCATACACAGCGAACTGCTCGTGGCTAAATGAACTTGCTGATTAACTCGGCTTCCCCACTGATGGCCGCGGACATAATAGAAATCTTGCAGCCCTGAATCTCCCCAGTGCCGGTCGTGTAATGACAAGATTGTTTAATAGCCGTTAGCTAATATTATACAATGTAAACTGAATTAAAAAAAAAGTATTTTTCGAATAAGTTGACTCGAAAACGGAAACTGTTCTTTATTAAGATATTTCTTTTCCTCTTAAGAAGAAAAGGTTTCTCTTCAAGAAAATGTATTTTTTTAAGATAAAAGATTTTTTCGTTAGGAAAATTTGATACGAATACAAATTCAGATGTTTTTTATTAGGTTTTAACATGGCCTCTTTAGGCTTTTGCACACTACAGATTATCGAGAACCAATCATTTTGTTGGTTAGAATGTTTATTAAGTATTTTTATGTGCTTGTTTCGCAAAATGCAGTTGCGATTCATTGTTCGTTTGTCAGTTGGAATGTTCACTATATGTATATTCTTATGCAGAAGCGCATATGGATGACTATAAAGACAGACAAAAAAAAAATCCATAGTGGACAATCTAACGAACAATAAGGTTACGGATTGAGAGTCTATCTTGTACGTATAGTAGGCCTTTTAGAACTGTCTTTTGGAACTACTCTCTTTTTGACTGGCTTCAGGTCGAAAGGAATCCTTGACACTGCAAGCCCACGATCATCTTTTTTTCACACACGCACACACGCTCGTTCTTTCAATGGCGATCCTCACACAAGCACACTGCTCCATCGTCTCATTCAGTCCAGCCATTCTTCTCATTCTTCCGTTTCTACTTGTACATTTCCAGACCCACTCTCATCCACAATTTTCGATCTGCTATAATATTGAAAGATGCGATAAATAAATTCAAGAATCGCGGTACACTCAGCAGAAAATAACAATGAGCTGGAAATTGGAAGGACGTTGGTGACGACAATGAAAATGGTTACGTCGCACTGAAATTTATACATCATAAATCATAGACATTCCGCCACTGTGTATACATATTTTCCACTTATTTGTCTGTATAGTTTTTAAGTAATTAACGTTCAAACCTCCACTCTTTATGCAGGAGTTCTTACGGTGATAAGGGAAAAAGTTGTCCTTTATGACTTAAAACTCTAATATCACATTTCACTGTTATTTGTAAAAATTATAAACTTCGGTTTTAAACCTTACTAATAATAATTCAATGTGTTGGAAAGCATGAAGATAGAAATAAATTATGAAAGGAGATGGAAATAACAATAGTTTCATGAAAAATGGATTTTTTAATAAAAAAATTTGTTTCATTCGATTTGGCAACGATGTCAGAACTGTATGAGAACACATAAGTGTTTCCTTTTTGCACCCTATCCCTCAAGGACGTGACCAACCACCTTAAATAGAATACCACAATTTAGAACGGAAAATTTTCATTCTTATTCAAATTGTATTGAAATGATGCAAGTAAAACCTTACCACATTGAAAATCAATTTTCATCTTTTTCCCTAAAGTTAATTGTTTAAGAATGACAGTTATTATTTTACTTGACGGTGTTCAACAAACACTATTCTTTCGCAAATTGTTTCACAGGTTTAAATAGGCAAGCAAAACTTTCGGTCAATTTTCACCACAATTCAAATCCTGGTAACTATTATAAATAGCAACATCGTTTACACTCCAAAACGGTGTGTAGGCATTAAAGTTTACTACAAACTACAAGTGTCTATCATATGTTCAAAATTTCCGCGAAAAAGCATCAACTCTGGTAAAAAAAAAGGGTAATGTTACTTGCTATATCATTGTTTAATTTTAAACTTATTAAGGCGTCGTAGAGACTATTACATCACACTGCTCTAAATGAACCAAATTAACCAAAACTGAAAAAATATCAACATATCAGTGAGTAATTTCGAAGTTACATGACGTCATAGAGACTTTCAGTCCAAATAAATGAACTAAATTAACTAAAACTGAAAGAATATGGACGTATCAGTATGTAATTTGTTAGAGTGTTTTACTCCACGGTGTGACCCAAAAACTAACGAAATTAACAAAAAGTAGAACAATATCATCATATCAGCATGTAATTTCGATGTTACATGGCGCCATAAAAAGACTTTTACGCTACTTTGTGTCCAAGAATTGAACCAAATGAACTAAAACCGAAAGAATATCGTCGCATCGGGATGCAGTTTCAAAGTTACACGGCGTCGTAGAGAGTTAAATGTCTGACCGACAAAGCCAGGCAATCGCATAGGAAGTACCACGCGTCATTAGATCATTTTTACGGCTGCCAGGCAAAGTATCGACTTGGCCGGCGCGCGCCAGTGAAGTTCCACGGCAGGAGCGAAGTGTGCGCTTGCGAGATGTTTCCGTGCTTCTCAAAGGAGCATATTGATCGTGCGAAGTTCGAGGAGGGTGCACACAGTGCATACGCTGCAGAGAAGTCAGCGTGCAGACTGGATCTGCCGCGTGCATTTCCGCTCCCTTATTTTCTCGACAGCCATTACCAAACAACGCTTATCAATAAAAAAATCTGTATCAATAAAGAAATGTCCTTTTAAAAAAATATACACCGGCAGATTGGATTTACCGAGTGCATTTTGGTTGCCTTATTTTGTTGATACGTACTTTCAACCAGCGCTTATCAATAAATCAATATTTAGTAATAAAAAAAATATTTTTAAAAGCGTGCAAGGTAGCAGACTGAATCGGCCGTATGCATTTCTTCTGCCTTTTTTCATTGCAGTTATTTCTAACCAACACTTATTAATAAAAAGAATCTCTGTTAATAAAAAAACATTTGTAAAAGAATATGGACCTACTTTGAAACTAGGTAACACACTAATGCGCTAAGTACAACATATTGTCTGTTTTATTTAAACATATTAAATATCTCTTAATTTGGAGGCAACTCATTAATATTAACAAGTGGCAGTTTTATTTTAGTAGTGCTATATTTTTAAATTTAAATTTGTTTATATCAGTGTTGTATTTGTTTTGCTATAGTACTTAAAGTGGCTGCTTCAAGATTAACTGCAACATTTCAAAGGGAACGGAGGTTGAACTATAGATTGTTAGGTTTTTGCAACAACCCATTACACTTTAGATTAAGATACCGTTAACGAGAGAAGTCTTGTGAGACAGCTGATTTTCTCTTCTCTTCACTTCTTCTTTACTAATCCATTATAAAGGGCACCGGCTGCATAAATTTTAATGGGTTCTTCTCCCTTGTACAGAGTTATGAACCAATCAAATGATGGACTACAAAAGATTGCGGTATTTAGTGATCCAAAAGAAACTCTAAAAATTTGAAAAGAAATTAGTGCTGAGCTATGCATCGTTAGAAAATATTTGTAACAAAGACATGTTTCAACAGTCTATTACTCTTTAAATTAACTTATTCACTCGGGTGAAAACAAGTTATAACTAGAGAAGTAATAAGATTCCTAGTAATTTTCAGTGCTTTATTTTGTAGTATTATTCGCAAATATTTTCTAATGCTAAATAGTCTACAAAAATTGAATTTTCTTTCAAGCGCCAAACTATATAAATTATTAAAAAAGTTTTACAACAGTCTATTATTTTTTTTACTCAGTTTTTGTTAATCTGTACGACATATCAGCTGGTTGAAACTGCGTGGAACAGCTGGTCTTAAATAAAATGAAATCGTCAAACACGCTCCGTAAATATATCGAGCGACACCGCACCCGTTTAATAACCATAATTCCGCGGCGGATCTCATTCTCCCATAAGCTGGCATTAATTAACGTGGCGGACCGTAAAGTAGTAATCGATCAATATTAATCAGGCCGGCCTCGATAACACATGTCGCCGAATAGGAACGGTAGAGCCTTCCCTTTCCAGCTCTCGTTCTGCTTACTCTATCGCATGGCACGACCCAGTCGTTTGATCGATGCCTCATTATATCAGATAGCAAATGAACATTTTAATTACCGAAAACTCAGACGGTGACGCGCGCCATGCCACCCTAAATGTGTAATGCTTGCACCAGATATACCTTTCACCTTTTCACTGCTTTGAGGTTCAACTTGTCAACTTAACTAAACCCAAATCAACTCAAACTTGTGTTCGAGCTGTTTTATAAAGACAATAAACCAGAATCCCTTTTCGCGCTCTACTAACGAGCTCAGTACGTCCTTAAATTTGGTTTATTCACAATATATATATTTATACATATGCTAAAGATACAAAGTGAGATAGTTGCTTGTGTATGTATACAAAAAACTGCTGTCTGTACAAACACAGAATAATTATAAATTATCTAATAATTAGAGTTCCGCAGTTCATAAGGAATCCGTGCAATTCCGTACATGTTGCACTTCTTTTGTGTAAAAATTTGAAATGATTTATGAGAATAAGTTTTAATGAGTACTTTCCAGTAAAATTATAACGGTCACTATAAAATAATTAGTTTTGGGGCAAAAACAAGAAACACGGGGCTTTCAATTTGAGAGGGTTATGCAATACCATATTTTTGATACAAACCGATTTAAAGCCTAAAAGTCAGGAACATAAATTAAAAATGTATATTTCGCAGTAAAAAATATTGCTCTCCGGAGTCAAGCTTGTATTTAGGAAAGCTCCCGGGGATATATTGAAAATGTATTTATTTTAATAAGTCGATTATGAAATAGCAAGACATCTGAAGACGCTTACAACTTCTGAATTGTTAAAAAAAACTTGGATCAGCTTGATATAGTAATTATCGAGTTTTCGAACTTCGTCGATGACTTTGGCAGACAAGTAGTTTGTTCTGTTACTAGAAACTTCATGTACGTTGAGCGATCAGTGCATTGCATAATGTTATTACACTTTGCCAAAATTAAATTGGATGTATTGATTAACCTTTTAGCGGTGTTTTACAAGTACTATACTGGTCATGAGGATTATGCTCTTGGAATAAAGAAATCAAAATGGGCAGTGACTTCTTGAAATCTTTATGAAATTAAGTATTACTCATCATCACTAGATTCTAACTACACAAGCAGATAGACATTTTCGAAAAAGAAGTCCACGGTTAAAGCGTACACAATACAGTATACTGTTTAATCCACTGTTATGAACATTTAACAACTGTATAAATTCTAAAAGTTAACTTTAAATGTTCCACTCAAGAAATTTTTATTTATTAGCTTTACCGATTGTTATACTAGTGAAATTGTAACAAAACTTGTGTTTGGTAAAAGATGTCTAAGTTTGAAATACATGTCGCATATAAACGCCAAGTATAGAAAGTGGAGTGAAACTCCTACGAAATTCATTTAATTAACTTTAATCCTGTTATGAGAAGTTGCAGAGCGTCTTTTGTTGCACCACTCACGTTCGTTGTGCGTCAGAAGCATTTGAGTTAATGGTATACAACAAAACTTCTCTTTGTTACGAAAACCGCTACCACGTTAAAAGCGAAGGAATATTATAATTAACTTTAAACTTTCATTTAAGTTATTTCCTTGTCGTGATATTACACGATACTATTTCTGGTAATAATATTGTTTACACAAACAATGATATCAAAGGAAAATTTGCCAAAACCCCTTTTATTATTTTTTAACTTCAATCTTTATCATCGTGCACATAAAATGTCAACCAGATGAAATCGAACATTTCCTGTGCAGGTTAACGTTATCTTAATTTAAAGGATAATAGGTTGTTGTAACTATCTCTGTTCCAAAAATCTTTTAACAATACTCTTCGCCCATCCTGCATAAGTTATAAATATTACAATATTTTGTATCCTATAATTTGCCTGCATCATATCTCTTGAACGAGAGAAAGCTCTGTCGGTCGAGTAGTTTCTCAGGTAATCATAGATACACGTACACAACACGTCTCTCTGTATAATATTATTATAATGTATTATTAGTATCATTAACTGTAACGGCTGTTTATTTTATAGCTATTGCTACTGTGAACGTTCAAATGATCGGTTATGGAATAAAGGTTATATTTTATCTGATTAGGATATAGCTAATTGTTAATTTAATACGAAAACATATGTACAAAGCAAAATTTAAATAATAATAAAAAAAATATATATTTACATTTTTATTTTTAACAAGAACAAAAGAAAGAAGGGCATCGTAGAATCGAAATTTAAAACCTGTCAATTAACCGGGTGTTGATACAGTTAGTGGTATAAATATATCGGACAAGTATTATTATGACAAGTATTACTATTCCTATTTAGAGCGAAGAGTTTTCTTCCACAAGACCATTTTTTCAAAAAATAGTGGAAGTGTATACTTTTTTTATCTACTGTACATTGGTCTATAAGTATAAGTAATTATACTCATCTAGCAGAGCGATCGGTTAGATACATGAACTGGGTCGAAGATATATCGAAACTTTGTTATACCGGATGCTGGCCGATGCACGAGGGAGGGAAAATCTTTGGGTGATCCGATGCACGAGGGAGGGAAAATCTTCACCCCCATTCCAGCCTTATCCAAGCTAAACCAGCTCGTCTGCCCCTGCTGCTTTCCAACCCTGACCTCCTTCCGGTATTTGGATTTTCCTGAATGCGGCTTAATTTTCTTAATACCCTCCAATACGGATGCACCCTGCCGAACGGTGCATTCTTCATCTCTTCTCAGCGAAGGACGCGATATTTTCCTCGAGGAATGCCTGTTTCTCGAGGCCAATCTCTTACCCGAATAATGGACAGGAAAAATCTGTGAGACAATTGATAGGAAGATGCCGGAGAACCTTTCAAATCTTCTCGAAATGTTAACGGGCCGTCTACAGCTGCAGTCATCGATTGTAATGTGAAAGACACGAAAAATAGTTATTTAATGGTTACAAAGAGAGTGTCCGACTTGTCAGGTCGAAATCTGTGCTCTTTTTTGTACAAGTTCGTAAGCCAACATGGAATACGTTCCGCAAAAGTCAGCTTCCACGATCCACTATAGATATTTCTTAAAATTCATCGAAAAGCCAATAATAAAAGTCCATTCGATGGCGCTGAAGAGCTACATCTGTTCGGAGTGTCAAGCCTGTCAGGTCGAAACTCCCGTGAAATTTTCGGTATTTGCTAATAATGTGATGTAAAAAGTAGTTATAACATTTTAACTGTCTATGTTCTCTGTTTAGAATTCTCTGAATTCTAAAAATACTTGCTACGCAAATACTTTTTTAGCCCTGTACAGCTTTTTTCGTTGAACGCCTGAATAATTTATTTGAATTTATTTAATTGTTGATATTCCATTTTTCGTCCTATTTGTTATTAACAGAATGAGGGATAATTTTGTAATGTATTCAAGTCGAGATCGTAAGCTGTTATTTGTCTGAGGTAATCATTCACGCACATCTTATTCATTCTCACTCTAAAAACTCGCCATATTCCTCGAAACTCGTCTCACTTCCTACATTTTTGCATAAAACCCGATTTTTAGTTTGTCAACGCTGACCAAATTGTAGTTCTGTCGAACACTTGTGACTTTCACTGTAGAGTAATTAACTTATACATTGTTCTGTAGTCGGTGAATCTAAATTGAGTTTACGGAATTCTACACTAATTGGAGAAGATCCAGCTGACGTCGGCAGACACAGACCCGATTAACCCGAGCCAGTACGTCTCTGAAACTCGAGCCGCCTTTTCATTTGCACCCCTTAGCGTGTATCTCGCGTAGCCGTGAATCCTAACCAGCAAGCAACACGCTAGCCACCACAAGATTCCTGCCGTAAACAAGACTTTCGCTCCTAATGTCAATTTGATTGATTGTTTACGTGTATTACAATGCGGAGATTTTTTAAAAAAATTTAGGACTACTGAAATTGTTTAATTTGTTGGTAATATTTAATATTGAGCGAATCTATTGAAGATAATTGTACAAAACGTAGGAACTCGAATATTTTGGAAAGTAATAACTGTGGATAGATGAAAATATTGAATACAGCAATTTTGCGTCTTGACGTAAGAAATAAACATGTATGTATAAATGATTTGTCCTACTCTTTATTAATTATTGTTAAATTCCATTTTTTCATATACATTTTTTATTGCTGCCCAAAAACAGTTTAAAAGGCTGAGACCGTCGCTTAAAGAGAGGTTGATTATTTCTTTTGCAACTAAGAGTTTATAAAAACATCATAAAGGCTGCAAAAAAATATGATTGCAAACTACTCAGAATAAGCTATCATATGACTGCAACTAAATCTTTAATTTCGCATTTTAGCCTAGAACTGGCTAATGAATAATTGATAAATATTTTTTTTTCACAACCGGCTTTTATGTAGTCTCAGAATACGTATAAAACCGTCACATTTTTCATTGAACTATTTTTTAACAGTTCCTGCCATTACGGAAATAAACGCTGCAAACGAAAGGACCAACCTCTTTTTAAGGGATGATCTCACCTCGTTTAAACTGGTTTTGGGCAGCTATAAAAAATATTCCTGTGTTTAAGATGAGGTTTTTTATATTACCACAAAATTTCATAATTGTCTGAGTTTTCGGGTTTGCAAATGTCCCTTGTAAGTGAAAAGTGTGCCAACAAGCGCCGGTCTATTACCATATGCGTCAGAGTTAGTGTCCCTTGCCACTCCCAGTGGACTTCGAATGTTTTCCCGACCGACTGCATCCCATCACCGAAGGTAAGTGGTTTACGCGAGGCTAACAAGGTTGCTCGTGTGGCAAAAGTGAGTTCTGCGGCTTTTGAATGCGGCTGAACTGCGAATGCAGTGTAACCTCTGTGCAAGATTGACCACATATGCCGGGCACGTGAGTTCTGACGAAACATCCGATAAAGCGCGCGGCTACAGAAGCCGGTCAAAGTATAAATCCGCGCTTTCGGTTTGTTCACCAAGGGTTTCGCGTTCGCATTGAAAAAACTCGGATAAGATCCGATTTACCAGCTGACCAAGAGCACCCTGTCTCCGTCTTTTAGCATGGCCTCTACGACTTTTGACACCTTGTAAAGCAGAGATCTTTCTACTTATGCTTGTGTAATTGTGTATTAAGAAATGCGCCCGATAATACAAAGTGTTTGTTCAACTTCCGTTCATGGAGCCAGTTACAAAGTACTGAATACAATCAGTTCGACATTAAAAATTTAAATTGATCAAAAAACATGTTGGAAATGGTTAGTATTATAACTGTTTTCTAAAACTTGTACGGTTTCTGTAGATTCTACAGATTCATATTTAAATCATATTTAAATCGATCCCGAAGAATTTTGTAATTTCACACGAAATAGGGAAAAACTTTGGGTCGAACGAAATAGAACTTGGATTTGCTTTGTACATGGTGTTTATATCACGTATACATATATGACCGCTATAAGATAAAAACTACAATATGTAATCATCCCAGCAAATTAATTATAAATCAGACCCCTGGAAGAATTTTACAAAATGAGATAAATCATTCTCGAGTTATTAAAACTACAGATATTCCTATTGTAGATAGGTAAAACATTATCTCAATGACACTTGGCTTATCGATTCTACCACGAGGGTAATAGATTCGATAAATCAAGAACTTTTACAAAAAATGATATCGCATTTCAACATATCTATACTTTTTTCACACTTGTATAAAAGAAGTTTTATCATTATGCGCTCTCAAGTATGTCATACGAATCACCTAACTATTACAATAAACCAATAATCTATACATAAACGTTGCGAAGGTAATGTTTGCCGTAAATAAACATTAGTATATCAGTAAATCATGTACGATCTATAAATTTACTACCATAGTACCTGTTTTTAATGTTTTAATCTTTTTCGAAATTCTGTTGATTGTTGGCTACTAACATTGTATGTATATTTATGTCCCGAAAGCTCCATGTAGCAAGATAATAGAATGTAAGGAGAAGGAATCCATTATGCGATCGGAACTCTCCAAATACCTGTTGCTGTTGCTCTCTGCTCTCTAACATTTCTAGACCGGATAAAAAGCTCAGAAATTTCTCCTCAAGGATATTCTCGAAAATTCCAGTAAAAATATTGTGGGAAGCACGATGAAGCCGTGTAGTTGGCGAAACAAAAACAGGAGAAAAGTTGGGATATGCAGTAAAACCTTTTTTTTTTTATAATGTTGAAGTTAACCCTGAATTTTTGCGCTCTAGGTGTGTAATATAAATCACACGCTTTCACCTCACGGCGATGCTATATTTCCGACGGTAACAACAATAAATAAATAATACAAAATAGCAAACAACTAAAAAAAGTTTGGATATACGAGCTTGAAATGTTAGTCGAACATCTTGTTTGAAATCGTGCTAGCATCGTCGATGAGACACCAGGAAGTATCCACGTGACTCTTCGTCTCAGCAGCCAGCACAGCTCATCTCACTCGATCTTTATAGTGTATCGATCACATTACTCATCTACATGCGTGTTCACATCCCACTCGTTATCGGTACTGACTGCTTTAAACTAGATAGTCTGGACAGCTCAGACGCTCCAGATTGCGTTTAGTCCTTTGTAGTCATTGACAGTGCCCGCGGCCGTATCTACTCAATGGTAAATCATTAATGGAAATCTAAATGTTCAATTTATAAGATATTACGGTTTGCTAACCAGCGTTTGATGCGTCGGAATGATAATTCTTTTATTCCATATTTTTTGCTGTTTTTTGAAGTGTAGCAATTTTTACTGATTGGCAATCAACATTCCAACATTCCATTTTTCCTATTCTCTGTTGAACTGTATAAATTTTTACTAATTGGCACTTAACGCTTTGGTAACGTTTTGATCAATTTTATTTTGTCATGTGTCTGTGGAAGATGGTAATAAGTACTGTTATTTAAATAGTTCTTCCTTGTACGTTTCATAAACATCCAAAGGAAAATAATTAGAATCAAAGTAAAAAATAATAAGAAAATAATAACAAATGACGCTCCAGATTATCTTTATTTCTTTGCAGTCACTGACAGTGCCCGCAACCGCGTCTACTCAATAGTAAATTGTGATTTAAATAGTCATAGTGATTTAAATTTGAATATTGTATTTATAAGATGCTACACTTAGCTGACTATCGTTTGATGCATCAGACTGATGACTTTTGTATTTCATTTTTCCCATTCTCTCTTGAATCATATCAATTTTTACCGATTGTTAATTGACATATTATTAACATTTGAATAAATCTTATTTTGTCACGTCACCGTGAGAAATACTAATAACTATTAACGGTTTGCTCGCTGTGCCTAAGACGGAAGTCCTCCATTTCTTTTTTAATTATGTTATACTATTTCTTTCTTGTTTGAGTGTCATAGTTAATTATTTCTTAATGCTTTCTTAATACAATTATTTATCTTGTTGTAAGAATAATATTCAGCCATCCCGATTAGTAAATTATTACGATTGTGAATTATTATAGTTACACCTGTAAAGTAATTGTAGATTACTTAAATTGTATTTAAGTAATTGTAATTGTATTTTAATGTATCTTGATTAGTAAATTATTACAATTATAAGTTCTTGCAATTACAATCCAATTGCAAATTAATTGTACATGTAAATTATACCGGAGATTGCGCGCTTTCCATTACGATGTTTTATCACAGTCGCTTTGTATTCGACATTATCGCTCGATCTCAGTGAAAATTAATAACAAGAAAAAGAAGGACGACATATTACGACAGTGACTCGATAAATCGGCTAATGTACTCTAGTTCGGTTAATGAGTCATACACATAAAGAAGAAGGCGTGGTGCTTTATGAGCAATCTCGCGCGTATCCTCGTCTTACTGATAACCATATCAACTACTTTTTCTTTAAACTTCTTTATACGACTGTTGGTTTCGTGCCTCGGTATCAATTCTATCGAATTATCAAACAAACTACACACAGTCAGAGTCAAAAGTGATCGTAGTTAGAACCTGAAAATGGAAAAGTTATGTTAAGACCAATGAAAACTCAGCTTTTGTGTAATAACAATAGCTAATGGTAAATCAATATGAATTTTTTTTTATATGTAACAGGCGAATGTCCACTACTAGATACAAAAAGTTTCGTAAGATTGGTTCATTTGTCGCAGAGATATTACTGGATAAATTGATTAAACTGACATGCACTTAATGGTCGTTATACAATAACAATAGTAATATTTATTCGTTAGAATTTTCTTAAATATCTTCACTTAACATTAGTTGCAATAAATGCAACAAAAGGAATTTAACTTGTGAAGGAACAACACCTTGGGCCGCCCCTGAAATTGCTTCGAGAAGATTCGGGGGGCGGCGGTTCCGCTCTGATCCGAGCAGCCGCATGCTTGGATACCGCGCTGTTGATTGCGGCGGCAGCTCGACTTACCTAGTAACGACTCTGTGTAAGAATCGCGACCGCGGATGCGCTCGCCTCTTTTTCGCTGAATTCTTTTGGGAGAGGACGGTGTAAAATCGTGGCCGCCCAAAAGAATGAGAACAGGACGAAACTTAGCTATCGGCCGCCTAACACCGCAGGAGAGTTCAGGAGTTAGCCCCTGGACGTCTCTTGGAATGGAGAGGATCAGTTGTTAAAGGGGGACGCCTACCTAGAAGCCTTAAAAATAGATGCATTTCTGAGATTTTTTTTCAAAAATCTTAGGTACAAGTTCGGTCAACATTTTTTTTGTTACAAGAGGCTTCTTTTGCCTAACTTTTAGTAATGTTTTAATTCCCATATAATTAAAATTGTAAGTACTATTAATTTATTTATTCTAACATGTTCTATTAACCGTGGCCACTGCTGCTCGGACCTGGATCATCTACAATCAAAAAATGAGACGTGTCTGGACAGCGTATTAAATCCTCTAGGATCCCACAGAATTAGATTTTTTTGACACGCCAGAGTTTCTGTTTTTAAATGAAAAAGAAGCAATTAATTTGCAAAGAATCGGTAGTTCATATTTAACACGTTACAATTTCTTCCATTTTATTTTCATTAAAAATATAACTCTATAGAGTCCTAGAGGATCTAATACGCTATGCAAACACGTATCATTTTTTGATGGAAGATGATCCAGGTCCGAGCAGCAGCGGTCACAATTTTAATTACACGGGAAATAAAAAATTACTAAAACTCTAATAACATAATGTTGATCGAACTCGTACGTAAAATTTTTGAAAAAAAATCTAAAAATTGCATGCGTTTTAAAGCTTCTAGGTAGCCTCCCCACCCTCTCTCTCTAAGCCGGTCTCCCACCGAAAGCGAGAGTATTGGAGAACTACTCCGATGCCCCGTGTCGTTTCACGCGTTTCCATATTACCCTACGAAAGGGAGAGTTCGGCCAGGAAAACCGGATGCTTGATCGTAGGAGATGAGAGAGTTTGGCTGAGAAAGCCGGACGCCCACGCGTTGTCTAATCGTTACTAGGTTAACGATGAAAATCCAATAAACAATGATACGAAATACTGTATATCATCCTAGTAGAATCCTGTTTGGAACGATATCCTGTCCTATCCCTACCTTACATGCTACAAACTGTAATTTTTTTGGGGTTCTCTTAATTTTTAGTTTATTTCAACATCGTGGCAGTAATTATTCACAACTACATACATACATGCAGAAACACCAGAGGATCTTGTATTTAATATATTTAATAAATTTGTATTAAAGTATTACAGTGTTAAAGATCCAAGAATATTTCTTTCTTTGCATAAATGAAATTTATTTATAACTTTAACGATATTTCTTTTATACGATGATTTTCTTATAAATGATCGTTTTTATAATGAAAGGAGACTTCTTCGATAGTCAACACTGTGGCTACAAATTAACCAATTGTTTAAAATATCGTTTCACAAAGGCTATTTCCGCGAAGTGTAAAATGCATCTTCCTAAACTTCAATCGGGAGGTAACAACTCTTTTGCATTGTTCATTGAAACCATCGATTTCAATTACTCAAAGCGTTTCAAAATTGAATTGCTGGCACAAAAGCGACACATCGGAATTCTAATATTCGCAGTGGCTTTTACAGTGATAATCCTTTTCGAATTTTTTTAATCATCCTTGTTACTCTCATTCGAATTGTATGCATTTTTAAAGGGTTTTCTTAAGCTCTTCGTGGGATTATGTGTATTTATTTGTAGCTATGTACGTGTAGAAAGCAAATTAATTTGCTCAAAAAACTTTCAAGTATAAAAATGAGACGAAAAGGTAAAACGTAAAAAGAACGTATGAACAACGAAAATCTCGGCGGAGTTAAAGGTAAAATATAAAAAAACCAACAAAATTTTCGTTGCTAATACTATTTTTGTATTTTTGTACTTATTCATATCATTTTTTACAGGAAACCTTTACAAATAGACAATTAACGTTTTATTAATATTTTCCAATGAACTAGTTTTATTAACATTTAATTGTATTTCATATAACGTTTTATTGACTTTAATTTCATTTTGTCGTGTCTGCGTGGAAAATACTAGTAAGTGCTATATAATTGCTTGAACAGTTCTTGCCTGATTTCATAAATATCCAGCGAAAGGTAACGAAACTATATCCCAAGGCGTTTAAAAATTGAATTGTTGGCGCTAAAACGACTCGTCGAAATTACTATGCTCGCTAGTGGCTTATCAGATCAGCTGGGATGCTCGCGATAACTGTCGCTTATTTACATGCCAGGAACTCGGCCACAATGATACACCGGTGATCCCAATGAAAGCGAGCGCCGACCGCGCCGCCGCGAAAGTGTGTTTGGCGCGATGCCAAAAAAATCGTGGCGAGGACGTTTTTTTCACAAGCGGCGTCATCACGCGGCATTCAGTTCCAGCGAAGGCATGTGTGTGTGTACGATTCGGATTCCACGAAGCTCGAGAGCACACGGAAATCTTGCCATTCGCGAAACATCTCAATCGTCACAAGTGTTTCGCGATTGGACTTCGTCGAAAAGCAAACTTTCGGGCTTTTGTATTCAATCGTGTGTTTATACATCCTAATACATGTTGGAAGTCTAAGAATAAGTTGCGGAATGGAAAGCCCCAGTTTTTGGGAGTCATTGTGAAAATTATTATGATTTAGTGTTTTCACATGTAATAGTATTTCAAAATGTGGACTATGTTTGTTTTGTAATTATCAGCGACAGCAAATATTTTTATAAGATAACGTATGGGTTTACTCAGCGGCAAAACTTGAAAGAAAAATACTCTATGAAGAAATTGTTGATGAAATTCAAATTTCATGAACTCTTGATGAAATCATGAAGATCATGAAGAAATATAAATTTCGTCTACTTTTAATGCAAACATAACGTAAGTTAATACAGTCGAGAAAACACATACACATTTTCATGTTAGGACGCACTTTATTCGAAATAAAAATAATTTTTTAAATTTATAAAAATGCCAAATATTTAATAAAACTTATAAACGGTGAAATCGACTCTCCTGAATAGGAAGGCTGCTCGATTTCCAGATGCATTGATACTCTATTAGCAAGGCAAGCACTCAATGCCGCTATTGGTAAATGCATTTCGGGGAACGTGAAACGGCTGACATTTATCAGGTGTGACTTGCACTTGTCTACGGGAATATTGACAGGATTTTCGGCGAGCGATAATTTCATCGCTCGCCGGTGATTCGTTTGGCTTGTGTGCCTTCAATTTTCGCAGCAGCCGGCAGTCCGCTTGAGCGACAAAAGGTTTGCTATCTTTTCCGAGTACGTATGTTCAGGGAAACGGCTTGATTGGGCTGAAGCGAGGAAACAGAATTACCCGATTCTATTTAAAAGGCGCTGCGGCGCGTCTGCTCATTTGTACTCAGTCTGACTACTTCGTTTTGTCTCTCTATTACTCTCTCTATTTGTGTTAGACTAGATAATCTCTTTTAAAGTAATCAATGTTCAGCGAAATACCGTTTCCAGCCTACGCATTTCGTTAATTATAATGATATAAATAGTTCGATTAATTCTCAATTTTGAATGGATTTGGAGGGTAAGGTTGTCTAAATCGCACTACTTTTCACAGTAAGGGTTATTACTCAGAAATGCAGAATAATATCTTTATATTCCTCAAATCGTAATAAGCGGGAGTAATTCCTCTTCCTTGTGTAATTTTTTATAATTGTAATACATAATGACTAGGTTGAAAATAATTGACTTTACAACATATCTAAATCGTGCGATTTAAGGTAGTTCTATCAAAAAATAGTTTTCTATAAATTTTGTTTAAGCTTTGACAGAACAATCTTTATAAACTTCTGCAACTGCTGGCCAAATTTTATTGGACTTGACCACGTCGTTCATGAGATAATGGATTTCGAAGTTGACACTTTTAACACGTGCGACATAGCCAAAACCCGTCAATTAGTAACATTAGCAATTTTAACGGCTTAAAACGGCTTCTATAGAATTCTATAAAAAAGTAACCCGTGTTTCATCGATATTCGACGAATGCGCACAAAATTTTTGATTCAGGTAGGCTTTGATCGACACTTCAAACTATAGTTTAATTATCTTTACACGAAGTGCGTATAATTCTCAACTATTTATGGCTTTAGTAAAAGCATTACGTGGTTAGTTACTCTATGAAATATCGTTAAACGAATACTACTTATGCAATGTAGCTCTTTAATGTTTTATACACGATCAAAAAAAAACGCATCCTGATTCCGGAAATTAATGTGTTAACATAACTCAAAGTGCCACAGTTTACAAAACAAAACTCACATCACTCTCGAAACTATTATTTCTTTAAAATATTATCTAAGAATTATTCCACGATATTATTTTTTTACTTTAGTAGATAGAAACAGTTTCATATTTAATATCATGTGAATGTACTTGTTTTAATTGTTAACTATTATTACATATAATACATTTAATTATTATTGTATATTCCAATGAGTTAATTTAATAATCGCGTGACACGAAAAATTAACGGACAAAGCTTTAGAACTGAATTAAATCGAATTAATAAAACATGAGAAAGTTAATTGAACGTACATCTTGAGATTGAAAAACGTGAGACATTACATTCGATCAAACAGGTTGAACCAGCTTCCAACCGAGCGAGAAAAGGTAAAGCAGACACTCGTGTAAGAAGAATGTTGCAGAGCGTCAATTAGAAGTGCAAGTGCAAGCTGCAGCAGCTGGTTGTAGCAAGTGCACTACAAAGAAAGGACACGGCCGACCAAACTGCGCTCGATCACCAGATATGATTAGATCCTTTCCTACTTGACTACTTTCAAGCCTTGAAGGTCAATAACCTTTCAGCCACGACTACTCGATGGCCTTTACCAGTGGGGTAATCGGCATAATCTTCACAGCTTCTCATCCCAACGTTGCTAATTAACATAGTTGTCGCGCAGTATATATTGTCGAAAATATTAACTTAAGAGACAAAAATTACATTCACTACGACGGGCAACTCATCTTCATCAGTATTGCTTCGTATTAACTCTTTAACAGTGTTTGACGGGTACACTCGTCACGAGGAGAAATAAATTATCTTTTGCTGTAAAAATCGTAATTATTACACCAAATGAAAAATGTGTTTCTTTACTTATGTGGGTGGATGTTTGGTTGATCATTGTCAGGATGGAGTTTATTATCAGAACACGTTTTGTTTGTAATTACAATTTTGTGACTGATGTCCTACCTCTCGACGATTGCGTATTTTTCTTCGCCCCGACGTCGGCGACGCAACGTTTCGAAACGTCGAGGCGGGCTCGGTTCCGAGAAAGTGACACACACACACGCACACATTCAGGAGAGCTCACAGACGTGGCTCCCCTCATTGACGCGCAAATCTACTTCTACACTTAGAATAAGGAAAGCGAATGGGCAATAACTTCTTGCATATTTAAGAAAATATTGTTATGTTTCAAACAAAGGAATTGTTTGCAATATTTGCAATAGGAATTAAAATTTGAAGAAATCAAGTATACTCATCGTCACTTGATTTTAAGTACGGTAGCTGATAGACATTAAAAAAAAAGCGACTCGTTAAAGGGTTAATATTATGCAAAGTAGTGCAGGATGCAGAAAAAGTTGGAAAAGATGTACTGGTATCAAATATTTTTGGTGTAAATGTATTATTTATGGAAGTTTTTGATCTCGAATGGATTTGTTGTTCAATTATTAGTTAGATTATGTCAGTAGCTATATTCTTTATTTGTTTTAAGATAGTTGTCGCGCTATATACAATGCAAAATATTAATTTTAAAAAGCAGAACTATATTCACTATAAGTGGCATCTAATTTTCAGTAGTGGATGTATGTATATATTTATTTAATTAGAGCTTTACAGCATGCATAGTATATCTGAAATTCACAAACAATAAATGATTTCTCCTAAACGTTTTTTTATGCCTTTCTACCTATTTATATCCTCGCCATTATATAAGAAAAATACACTCATAATATAATGGAAACTGTGTACCGCAATAATGGTGGCAACATTCCAAGTTCCGTTTCATAAAAAACTAACATTCTTTTCCGAACTACGACTCTTTAATAAAAGCGGCTCTTTTAAAAACGCGTACAAAAGGTACAATTTACAATCGATAGAATGTACCTTCCTAGACAATCAATAAAGTTCAATATTTACAAGAAGTTAATTAATAATCTCTTTCTCATGCTATACAAATTTCAAGCAATTCCTAAAACAGTGGTACTGTGCGACAGCTACTTCAACGATTAAGATGGGTTGAGTTAGACAACGGTTTCAATTTTTCCAAATAGTTAATGTCTTATGACTAAAAGATTGAGGAAATTCCTAAATTTCGCTGCTTACAAATGGTAAATTCATAATCTCTTCTTTATTAGTAAGAATTTTCGGGAATTCCTGGAAAAAAGTGATATGGCGCGACAACCACCTCAACGATTAAGATCGGCTAGGCTGCAGAAGGGTGCCACACCCCGTCACCACATCACGACGCAGCTGTTGCTCATTGAATGCAACACAATCGATAATAAGCAAAGACACGGCAGGGGGCGACAGGGGTAGAATACTTTGCCATCGGCGACAGTTTTCAACCCTTTGTGCTTACAGGCCTGAACGCAGCTGACTGTTCTGCGTACACCTGTCGCCGCTACACAACTGGCGCTGATCAAAGCGGCCCGATTTAAAAATCCATCGGCCCCGACATCAAAGTGCGCACCACGATTTTGCAATTAAGTCCTTACGGCCCTGGCTCATTTTCCAATTAAGTGACCATTTGACCTGGCAATTGATTACTCCAGCGCATGTTAAAAGTAGCCGCGTATGGGTATCTCCCCGTGATGTGCCCGTAAGAATGAATAAATTATAACAAAATTACAGTAAATTGTTTTTAAGAATATTTTCTTTGTTGCGAGTGGGTAATAATTTGTAATATACTGAAATGTTGAAAATAACGAAATAGAGTCAGGGAAATAATAATGAGAGGTATAATGTTGATTCGTATAAAAATACTTCAAACAAAAGCTGAAGTGCTTTTATTAATTAAGATTATTCCATTTTCCCCGTGACTGTATTTCGGTGTTTGAAATATTTTAATACTTTGTTTGTGTTAGTCATTTGCAATACAAAAGTATATTCATAAAAAATATTTTTCTAATTATTGTTTTCAATTATTTCGATAAAAAATACTATCTCCTCTAAGAACATTTACTTTCTCCTAAGCAGGATACTTTCTTGTGCAAAGAATGTATTTTCATTTAACGATTACAGTTTCTTTCTTTAAGAACATTTATTCCCAAAAGACTGGTTGTGCAAGAGTACTCTTTTTCTCCACTGTAGATCAAAATCAAGTCTTATATTTGTTCGAAGTCAACAATGATTAATAAATTATTGTTCGTAAAATCATTGTTTAAGTATCAAATTTACAATCGAAAGTTTTTAAAATTTTAGTTTTGTGCTGTAGGTATATACCAAAGTTACTATGTCCCCAATTTTTCTGACATTTCTAAATCAAGTTTTTCCTTTGTATTATGTTCCGTATTTTGCATTACACTTTGGGGCAAAAGTGCAGGAAGTGTTTTGCGCTGCGTGGAGGATGATTGCTGCAGGCGCGCACGAAACATCTCGTGCCATTGATAAATCTAGGCGAGCGAAGGTGGCCGCCGTGTTCATTCGGTGAAACACGACGACCACGCTGGATTACAAGCCGCTGATAAATCGACCCGTCGCACACACATACATGCAACACGCGCACGCGCCCGCACGCTTTATCCCGGAAAAATTGCGAGCGCACGCACCTATTACGTGACGACAGACGAGCGCCTCCGTTAATTAGATTGCGCTGCTTTTAAATAAGCGCCACGTATTACGCACTCGGACTGTATCGTGTTGCGCGGCTCTGCAGACGCCAGCAAGTACAGGTTGATTTAGCAGCCTTTGAATCCGCAGACACGTTCCTCATGTTTTTCCGTCTTTTTTCCAGGAATTGATAACCGAAAGTAGGAACTTGAACTTCTCATATATATTTTAAACCTTCGAGGAAATCTAACCAAAAATTAATTCAAATTTACTAAACCTATGCTCATTTTTTGTATAAGTTCGTAGAGCAGTCTAAAACACTTCTTCAAGAAATCAACTGTCATGATTAACTATAGGAATATTTAAAAATCATCGAAAAGCCAGATTTTACCTATTCGACAATGCTTAAGAACTATAGGTCCGTTGTATTTTCATGCACTAGAAATGCATCAAGGGAGTTGAAATTTTGCAACTACTTTTTACAACATATTATGAACAAATACAGAAAATATCATGGGGGAGGGGGTTAACCTGACAGGTCTGACACTCACAAATAATGGTCATAAGGCTTAAGCGCTGCTGAATAGGTAAAATCTGGCTTTTTGATGATTTTTAAATTAGATTTACTCGTTTTCGAAGTTGGTTCGTATTTTTTGCCGGGAGAAACAAGAATCGAGCATTTCGGAATAACAATGCAGTATAATAACAATTGGTTGAACGTTAACCAACTTAAAAAAAATATAAATCCAACGATTTGGTTACCTCCTCCTTTCCGAAGTTGGTGAATAAATGATTTCCCAACTCATTATCATCCAATAGATAATTGAATAACAAGAACAATCTAAACCAACAAAGTCAATAGAATAATACATTTACACCAGAAATAATTTGTATCAAAGAAACTTTCCGAACTTTTGGCGCATCGTGTACTACTTTGCATAGTATCAACATGCAGGAACACTACTGAAAATGACTTGCCACTTACAGCGGTTGTAATTCTCACTTCCAAAGTTAACATTCGGCAGTGCAATAAGTTCGGTAATGTTGCAATTTGCACGACTGTGTGCACTAGCACTGGCAGAAGCAGTCACTATGCAACTACTAACTGGTTGTGCACGTACAAACGTCTGCGCGTGAGACTGTAACCTCTCTCTCGATACGTTACACGGGAGGTGAACTTATAATTAGGCGCAATCAGGACGATAATTGGGTGTACTTAAATTCCGAGTGCGCGCCGACAGTGCCGAGTGACAAGCACGCCGACGATGAAAATCACATACGGCTACAGAGCAAATAAGTGGGACTTTGCCGGCGCAATCTAATTCCTGAGTGGTGCGGGAACTTTTGGAGTGAATGGTTGACGTCGCCGAGCCACGGTTAATTAAACTCGTTACCGCCGCATTCAACTAGGCCTAGAACTAATTCTGCGTTACAATGCCGAGTGTTACGGAATAATGCAAAGGGCGCATATTACAGCAGTAGCATTTCCAAATTTAATCCTGTGGTTTTGTATGATTTCAACTACTCGTCAATTTTTTAATTTCTGTTTTTCAATCTTCTTGATCATTATGAAGTATATGGTATTATATATTTAAGAACCACTGTATTGTTTAACTAGATATGGAATTAACTCTGCGTTACAATGTCGAGTGCTACGGAATAATGCAAAGGGTGCTATTATAGCGGCAGTGTTTCTAAATTTAACTCTGTAGTTAGCGTGCATCCAACTAGTCGTCAGCTTTTTTTAATTCTGTTTTTGACGTTTTTCAATGTTCTAGGTCGTTCTGAAGTAAGGAACGTTGTACTTTTAGCAAGTACGGTGTTGTTTAACTAGACCTACAGCATTTTGAAACTCAATCCTGCAATTTGTATGCGTTCATGCTACACATCAGTTTTTGCTATGTCTGTTTTTTAATCTTCCAGGTCTGTATAAAGCATATGAAGTTATATCTTTACCAACCACAGTATTGTTAACAGCATTCAAGTTTACAAATAATTTAATGTTACGGTGAAGTTATGGTTTTAAAGGATGTAAATCCATGTTGGATTAATTAATAGTATTCAATAATTACTATGATTTGAATAATAGATAGAGCAACGTGTTCTACAGCACCTAAGTACTTACGCGACGAAAACCACTTTCATGCACTATATTTCATTCAATGTTCCATGTATTTGGTTATGTTGATGTGCTACATACCTGAAACAGAAATACAAAGAAACTCTCAAAAAATTTTCTCTTCTTGATTATCGCTGTCAATATTATATTTTTTACTAATGTGTTTCTACGGTATTAACATATTGCCAGATACAATACATGTATGTGTTTCGAGTATCGATCACCGCAACCAACTGTTATTTATATTTACATCTTTTTAAGCGCTTACAGTTGTGCTATAACTTACAATCCACCGCCCTCGCCAAAGTCATTTAAGAATGATCAAAAATAGAATCAGATCCCCGCAAAACCATGAGAATAAAAAAAAATTCAAGTACTCCGATCCCCCAACCCACCAACCTCGTCAGTCATTTAAAAATGATCAAAAACAGAAATGGATACCATTGGTAAACGAAAGCCAAGTTATAATTCAGAACAGTAAATTAGCGATTAACAATAATAAAAAAAAATTGGCGTGTGCGCCCTTCATTCATTAGATTTTAGATTTAAATTTGTTTCTCATTGAATGCTTTCCTCACAATGAAACAATGACCAGTCTTAGAATTTGAGTAGGAATGAGTTTAATTATGTTCATAAAGCTGTACCAATAAAGAGATTAAAACTCTTAAATTTGCCAAATATCCTTGCATGATACTGTCATAAAATAGATATATCTCATCTTATGTTAGTTAGTCTCTTTCTATACAATGTTACCTTCTGTCTCTACATATAACATCATCTCACATCTGTCTTCTCTCTCTAACATTATCTTACAGCTTCATCACGCTCTGCCATCTGCGTGGAAAGTATGTGAACGTTCTGGCATCTAGCGTGGAAAATATGTGATGGACATTTTTAGTCAGAATGTGAATCTCTTACTGAACCCGGCGTTTTCGCTCGAGAAAATAACAGGAGGAAATTCATATTTCTTGAATGCATGAACCAATTTCCTTACTCTTTAGCTCATTGGATTCAGAAAAATAAATTAGGCTGTGTTTAATTCATAAGTTATGCCTGCAAGCTGTAACTTTTTCGGAAATCGAGGTGAAAGTTTTATATCGATCGAAAACCGCTACACGTCGGAATAAGTTGTCTCGGTTCCTCGCGCTGTATAGCTATAGCTAACTACATAGCACGAGAGTCTATCGAGTTTCCTGATTTGATGGCCAAACGTAACAGATTACTACCACAGACATGCTCTCTGATCCAAATTTTTTACTAGATCCGTACTCTTCGAATGCTTGCACATACTAGTGTCACATACGACACAAACTGTTTGCCACAGTAATGGTGGAAATGTTTCAAACTCAGTTTGATAATAAAATAGTATATATTTTTGATGCTGATCCAGCTTGATGTTGTAATGGTAAGTATGCCATTTATTATCCTTATTCTTGCCAAGCCATACTTGTGTGTATAAGGAATGCGTACAAAAGGTACAGTTTTCAAATAAAGGGATCTGTTTTCAAACTCCACATATAATTAATTAATAATCTCTTCTTCATGCTATAAAAATTACAGGCATATTAAAAAAAATGTTATTAAAAAAATGGAATAGTACGACAGCAATTGTCAAGCAAATTCTCTCTCTCAGCGACGAGGAAGGGCAATGACGATGCGGTTTAATTTGGAATCAACGATGCCACTATTAATTGAACATATGCAGTCAATTTAAAAAGTATTCATAAAGCAATCAATTTTAAGTAGAACGTAGTACTGCTCTAAAACACATATCAGATAAACAAAATGATAATCACATACTATCCAAATTTTATTCAATAATTGTTTTAAATACATCAGAGAAGATGTACAACTGTTTCTTTATAGTGTTCGTTTTAATTGTAAACATCACATTATAAAAATTTGTGTTAATTAAAATTGATTGCAGTGGGAAAAAAACTTTTTACACCAATTGTACAATACAATATTACGATTACAATTTTTGTTAACCAGTAATACACAAAAACAGTAACACAATGAGTAGTAATAAATGTCAGATAACAAAATTATCTCGATAAAATGGGTGCGGGTGAAATATACTATTTACTAATTCCAAGGCAAATGCATCATCTTGCACGTCGGGGAAAATTGGGACGACAGATTGGGAGGAAATTGGGCTGAGCTTGCGCGAAACTGTGCAACATGGGGGGAAACAGTAGCTATATTTCGCCGAGATGAATATGCAGAAGGTCGAGCTATTCATTCGCATCGCAAAAATTCTGGCCCGCAAATCCAAATCAACTGGTATGCCGCGATGTGGAAATGATCGACTCTCGCTAGTTCGTATCGTTCTGCATTGGGAAACTAAAGGATGATGAATAATTCGGCGAATCTGCTTTAAGCGAAGCATGATTAGTGCGAATTTAGATTACAAAATAAGGCTGACTTAGGAATCGGGCGGCAAGTAATTACGTAAGTAATTACGTAAATAAGACATAGTTAAGAGGAATATTTACTGATGCGTTATATGTATGCCCCAAACAAAACGTTTAATTTGCCTTAAAATCTTATTGCTAAAAACCGGCGAAAAGTATTTTATCAACAAAACTTGATTTTATTACACTGAATTTTCTACAAAAGCAAGTGACGTATACATAATAAGTCGTTTATTATACACATGAAAGTACTTGATTAACTTTCAACAGTTTTATAAATTAAGACCCATGTTAGTAAATTATGAAATATGATTGCTTAATTTAATGCACAGTAATACTGCGCAAACGTGTTCATAAAAAAGTTTTCCCTGGTTTTTATTGCTACTAATGTTGGCTATACTGGGAAAATACTAATAATCTTGTATATTGGTTATCAAATACATATTTATATGTCAATATAATCAATAGCGAGCAACTCGCAGTCCTCTTTGTTTTCACGTTCTACCATGCACGAATACGTTTCAGCTCGTTGCATTTATCGCAATAATCGATTCAGTTTTAACTTAATTCGATTTAACGTGTAGTATTGTTTGAACACTCGACCCACATGCGCACATACCGGGAAATAACAAGATAACAGAGAAATTCGAAAATCTGATAAAAAGGTAAAAAACAGCTCTCTCTCTCTCTCTCTCTCTCTCTCTCTCTCTCTCTCTCGAGGACAACATGAGTGGCGCAAGCCTCAAATAAATAGCGTAAGAAGCGGCGGATTTCGTGTTTTCGTTCTGCGATACAGAATTGATAGAGCTACAGAATCGACGAAATTTTAGATGAATTGCTATGATTGACTTAGCAGTGGATCGGTAAAAATGTCAGCGAATGTTATGCATTAACACTAGAAATGCCCGGTCAATTGACCGGTTTTAAACTTCGATTCTATGATGCACTTGCTTCTTTCGTTCTTGTTAAACATAAGAATGTAAATTTGTATTTTTTTGTATTATTATCTAAATGTTACTTCGTGCCTTTGTTTTCGTATCAAATTAATAAATACCCGAATTGGAAAAACATATTCTTTATTTTATAACAGGTTATTTGACCCCTCACGGTACGTTATAAGTCGGGCCGCTGAGAGAATGCGTCTGGAATTACCCTCTCCTAAGCGCAGTCACCGCCACTTCCCTTGACACTTGGGTGCGTCGCGGTCCTAGCACTATGCATCTATGGTCTCGCTATTGGTTGGTCGACCCAATAGGGTCAGCCTAACTTAGAAAAAGATAACCTGCGTCTGTCTCCGTTTGACACATTGAGCGATCCGCAAGCCAGGGTTGGGTGCCATTTTTCTTAAAACGGATCAGTTCTTTTGCATCAAATCGCCGATTTAAACTAAAATGACATACTATATTTACTGTGACTCTATATTATGATTTCTCAGAAATAAGGATTAATCGATACGTTATAAGGGTTGTTGTTTCTCTACATTTTTCAATATTTGTAAGCAGAAATGAGTTTTCGCTACAGTTTGCAGATCATGTGTAAATTTCAGTTCCTTTTTCCGAACATTCCCTACCAGGTACGGCCTACCTGGTAAGGGTTAATCCAGGCCAAATGGGTCGTTTTACTTTACTGGCACCGGTCACTCTAAGACAAGTTGCAAAATATAACATGGACTTTCCTTTACCGAATACTGTCTCGTCCAGGGTGGCAAAGCTTTGTTTACAGGTGTAACTATAAATACTATTCCCCGGAGCTATAGAAAGGGGATGTAGAATAAAAATCTGTCCAATATGTCGCATGTATGTTATTAAACATATGTATAATGAGAATTAGACTCACTCTCTACGTTAAGAAAGGGACAGAGGCGGGTCTCCGTCTCACTTCAAAGCTCAACACAGACGCATAGCGTCGCTACAAGGCGCCGTAGCATGTGTGAGTAGAAAGCGCGCGAGGGGAAGCCAGGCTACGGAACTCCCGAAACGTAACTGGAGAGGGTAAAATTTCGGCCTGGTCCGCCTGTCTACCCTCCCTCACCAGACGCATTCTCTCAGCGGCCCGACTTATAGTGTTAACTGTCAAGATATGTTTCTTTGAAAATAATGCGCATAAACAATTATAGTAAAATGTAAGGAAAGAGATAGAAATCCTTAAGCTTGACAGTGAACGTATCAATTCAACATATTTTACACTCTCGAATGACATTAACTTTTTTTTGGTTCACTTAGGCAATTAAATTGCACACCAAAGTATTATCAATAAACATGAGGAATCATGCACAAGAAGAATCTGTGTTATTATTTTACAACAGTATTTGCTGGAGCGTTAATGCTCCAATTATGTTATATCACCATTGGTTATACTATTATACTCTCAAGAGAGAAATGGGGCAGCACGGGTGGCGCAAGCCTCGAATAAATAGGGTAGAAAGTAGCTCCGTTTCATATTTCGCGTTTTCGTGCAGCGGTTCGGAATTGGCGGAGCGGCAGATCGATGGAGCCCTATATGATTTGCTATGATATCTCTCCCAGCATGCCAGGCAAGCGTAATAATAGTACTTTAGTCTAAAATTACGATTGACCATCGACAGAAATACCAAGTCATTTACTACCGTCCGATGTATTCGATGTGGGTAGAATTAAGCTATCACGTAACCACTGCATCTGAGTGATTGTCATCGAATCACCCCATTGAATTCATACTTTGCCAAACACGTAAGAGAAAGTGTTAATGCAACATTCAAGTGGTTGTTAAGCTATATTAATTTTTTGTTTAGAAATTGCTTGAATTTTTGGAACAAATAGAGGAAATTATTAACACGTAAGCCTACCAATGCCTGAATTCTTCTACCAAATGTTACATTATACATTTATTTTTGTATTCAATTAACCATTAGTTATACCCGAATCGGAAAAATGTAACCCGAATTTCACAACCGATCATTTAACCTTTGACGGTACAAATAGCTAAATATGTATAAACAACTGCAATTACTGAGTTAAACATTGATACGCCAATTGTGTACATAAACTTTTTAAGTTAAAAATAAGTCTGAAATTTACAAACAACGTGACAATTTCAAGCCAATTAGTCAAGAACTGGTTAAATAACCGGTACAGTTAGTGTTAATGATTCATTCATGAAGTTTCTACTTGATTGCCTGTCTACGAATGTGAATTTTGTACATTTTTCTTCTCCACATTTTTCATTTTAATATTAAAATGGATTTTACGATTACGATAAAAAACTACAGACTTGTACAGGAGTAAAATATAAATATTCGAGAAAATGATAAAAATCATGGACCGTTATGTTAATGAGATGGAAAGAATATAATTTTCTTGTAAAACAAAAGTTACAGCGTTGCCACCAACACCACAGTACTCATTTTGTACTATGGTATATACTAATGGCTGTCCTAGCCGGCTTCACCCGAGTGGCATTTCGTGTGCCTGGCATTGCTCGGATTTGTAATGGAGTTTTGAATAAATAAAAACTAGTTGTACTATGTACAATATTTTTTAAGGAATTTAAATTTGTACAATTTGGTTGCGTTTATTTCCTCACCTGTTCCTCGAGAAAATAATAGGAAACAAATTGTTTAAGCTACTACACAAATTTGCTCAGCCCTAAGTTAGGAGGGGGTGCAGGTTTTAGGCGTGGTTGGGGAGGTGCGGACCATCCTAGTATTCTTTCTAAGGTATCGAAGAATACTCATGCCGAATGGTAATGCGAATACAGTGAACGGTAAGGAGCTTTTTATTTTAACCATTAAAATGGTTAAAATATATATTAGAATGGTTCTGATAAAAGTTAACTTGGATATTATTATTGTCATATATACTTAATTTTTTGTACTTTTGTTATGCTACATAAATTTGCAATCACATAATAAAGACGTGTGGCCAATTAATCGCAATGAAAAAGCAATCTTTAACAAAAGTTTTATGATTTGGCATTAAGAATGCAAAGTTAGCCAACAGCTACACTGGATAAATCACCACAAATTAACTAATTCAGAAATAGTTAACGCATTTCTAATTAACAGAAAACTAGTTAGTAAACATATGTTAAACAATTGCCATCCGTTAAATACTGTAACCATCATCAAACAATGTTATAGATATAAAGGCACGAGATCGTATAATTTCAATTCCTAATGTCATATACAGTTTAAACAATTTTTAAATTTTGGTGAACACTTATTAATAGCATATAATAAGGATTGAAATTTATTTTATTTCTGAGCCCGCAAAAGGCGCAAGATGAGAGAAATATTGTTTTAGATTAACGTCAATTAATTAACAAATTAATTATTTAGGAAGGGCGAACTATTCAGGGGTATAAATACGAGTCGCAGAACCCACAGTTTTCAGTTTGGATTTGACCATGGACTAGCTTAGGCTAGAAGAACCCTTCGTGAACCACAACTCACAGCCTTATGTTGCTTCGCAACAGTCGCGTTATAAAAAATTATCAGCATATTGTGGACCATCGCCAGTTCACAACGCATATTGACGCCTGGTTTAAATACCAGGGTGAAGACAGTGGACCGTTTTTAAAAAATACGGTTAGTTTGTCTATTCATCAACAGAAAGTGTTGTTCGAGAATTTTTCTAAAACGCCTATCCATCATCCGCCAGCAAGCATTCCTACGAATCAGCCAGTCTTGAAAATAGAACACGGTCTGAAAGGAAAATAAGTATTTTCCTGGTCTGCAGCTGACGGTCACGCACCAAAAGAAATAGAAATAAATTAGATACTGTGTCGGATTTCCTCGGTGTATCGTCAGAAAACTATAAACGCAATTTTTGAAGATTTTTCAACGTTCTTGAACGTACAAACCCAGTGACGGCCGTGTCGAGCTTGCGAATATCCGCGAACCCAAACTGAACGTACTACAGCGGTGGCTGTATCGAAAGTTCAGTGCTAACACTCACTGCCTCGTAAGGTAGCGGCTGAGCAATCACATACTTTACATGCATTCAAAATATCGAGCTGCACTAAATGACTATGTACTTTCGTTGACGGTCAATCGTAATCTCTTTTCACCTCTTCTCTATTAACGTAACGGGCAACGTTTGGTTATCTGTTTTATGTATGTATGCTTCCGATAAAGATTCCGCGCGGAGTTATGATCTTGAAAAGTTATAGGCTATAAAATATTGCAACATTTATTACTTATACGGTGTGTCCGAAAATGAATTGGAAAATTCAAAAGGATCGATTGGTCAAGCTATACATTGTTAGAGGACATTTACAGGAAAAACCGGATCTACAATTTATTATTCCGTAAACTTAATTATTCTTAATGTGCACACAAAATGTCACGCGAATGAAGGCTGCTAGGGCAGGTAATTGCTAATATAAAGGACAACGTTTGCCTATATTCACTCCCGTAAAACACTAGATTGCAAAATAGGCCAATACGTAGCTACGTCAAGAAGTAGGCCACAAATCGACAGGGGCAATCTTGCGTCAAAGGCTGAGATTGTCGAGGAGCAGCATGTAAAGAGAATAATTGGGAAGTCAAACTATACATTGTTAGAAGATAGTTGCATGAAAGATAGGAGGAACAACAATCTACTATTGTATAAATGAAATTATTGACAACTTTTATATGAAATGTCACTTGAATGAAATGGAACAGAAGAGCTAATTACTAATACCAAGGACAACAGTTGTCTATTTTTTATTGCAAAGGTTAGCATGCAGACAGAGTCACTGGGAATTCGAGCTATACATTGTTAAAAGATACTTCCAAGAAAGGTAGATGCAACATTCTATTATTCTATTATTTAAATTATTAATAACTTTTACATGATATGCATCAAGACAATTGTTGCCTATTATTTTTATTGCAAAATACCAAATATAACAACCTACTATTCTGTAAGTTAACTTGTTGTTCATTATATGCTTTTATAACTATTAACTTGTGTTTTCTGTCCGTCTGTTACTCTACTGCTGCTGGGGTGAACTTTAACATTTTTAAACGCTATAGTATTTTAGTACAATATAGCAGCATATATATTTTTACAAAATTATTTTTTAATCTTTATATTCTTCACACGAAATGTCATCCACTAAAGGGACAGCATTTATCTCTTTTTCCTCCTGCAAAATACCAGGCTACAAATAATAGGCCAACACGCAGCCGCGTTGAAAACTAGGCTACAAATTGACAAAGGTGATCGAAATGCGCACGATTTGCAAATGAAACGATTTCGGCGTTTAATCCTGTAATCTTATGTCAAAGGTCAATATGCAGACAGAGTGACTTGGAAGTCAGGCAACGCTACGTTAGAAGATATTTGCAATACATGAGTGCGAGAACCTATCATTATGTAAATTAAACTATTTGAATAGAATAGGTTATTAAATTAAACTTTTCGTGTAGAATAGTAAATAAACGAATAGAATTGAATAGAACAGTTAGTTACTAATATAAAGAACAACGACTCTCTATTCTTCCCCTGCAAACTAGATCAACACGCAGCTATGTCGAAAAGTAGGCCAGAAATCGACGGGGCCAATCGAAGTGCAGGATTTCCAGGCAAAGTGATTCCGACGCTTAATTCTGTAATCTTGTGCCGAAAGCTAACATGCAGATAGGGTGACTTTGAGGTCGAGCTACACATTGTTAGAAGATATTTGCAATATGTATACATATACATAGATGTAGCATATACACATAGATTGTAGCAACTTATTATTCTATCAAATAAATGATTGTTAATGCGCACAAAAAATATCAATCGTTAATGACTAATATAAAGGACAATGTTTGTCTATTTTTTCCCCTTACAAAATACATTGCTATGTCAAGAAGTATCATTCTGTAAATTAAACTATTGGTTACTTTTACACAAAATATCACTCGGATGAAACCGGGTAGGAAAGCTAGTTACTAAGATAAACGACATTGTTTCTTTATTAGAAACAATGTTTCTTCATTATAGAGAAGTAACTACAAATCAGGTGAAGCAATCCCGGCGCTTAATCCTGTAATCTTGTGTCAAAGGTCAGCATACAGACAGAATGATTGAGAAGTCAAGCTATGCACTGTTAAAAAATACAATATTTGCAAGAAAGATAGGTGCCTACTTTGAATCTATATATAAACTAAATTAGTATTAATATACAGAAGAAATGCCAGCTGGATGAAGCGTGCTACGCCAGTTATAAGGACAATGTTTGTCTATGTTTCCTCTGTAAAATAGGCTAGTTGTGTTGAGAAGTAGGCCAGAAATTGACAGGGTCAATCGAAGTGCGCAGGATATGCAGGTGAAACGATTCCGGCGCTTAATCCTGTAATCTTGTGCCGAAGGCTGAGGATAGTCGAGGGACAAAGCATGCAGACAGAGTGACTGGGAGGAGGCCGCCTAGTATCGACATCAAGTAAGTGGAAAATCGAAGTGGAACGCGCCAGTGGAGGTAACATCGCGGCCATCGATCGAACTCGACTGTCCTATTCCCTTTCGCATCTATTCCTCTCTCACTCTCTCTCACTCCTGTAATCCGGCAACCCCTACGCACCTCTCTCGCTCCAACCGCACTCATCCTTCTCGACGGCTCCGTCATCCGCACCCTTTTCCAGCATTCCTACTCTAAAGCCGCCTACACACTCGCACCGGATTATATCGATTTTCGGGATTACAGCTGCCCGAAACGCTTTCGACTAATATTTAAATAGCTAATATTTTCGTAGAGTATAAGTGAGTGTGAAATAGTTGTAAGGTAGCTAATCCTGGTGCGGTCTTGGATTCAATATTGGACACAGCATTTCTTATGCGTGGACATAAACTGTGCCAAAGGATTGACCAGGCACCACAAATATGTAAAACTGCCACTCGGTTTGTTAGTTTTTCAATCGATAAAGTATTCGTCTAAATACAATATTAACAGGATTTCTTATCCATGAAAATAAATTGTTAATAATTTTAAATATTTGGATAATTCAATCAATACTTTGGCACAGTTTATATTGATGTGTAAGAAGAGCTGTTCATAATATTATATGTGAATGAATATTTTTACGGTTATAAAACCAACACACGTAGCCTCTCGTATGCTTTGAGTGTCCAATCATATGTATGTAAGAGTGTAGTGCCTCTTGTTCACATCACATCAATGCATCGGACGATATTTGAAAAAGCCTCAGGAACGTAAGAATAATAGCCGATATATTCAAGTTCATAAAGGCATTGAACGTTATTAACAATATTTATTTCACTAGCTATTGTCATATTCTTCACCAAATTGTTAATTACCAAAATACTTTACCAAAGTAAAGTGTTGATACGACTTTTATAAATAAATCGTTTTAAAAAAATGGTTTGTCTCTGATGAAAATTAAGGTGTTAGAGATATTTTGATAATCAATTCATTCGTTTTTATTTCGAGAGATGTAAATGATTATGTGGCTCCTAGATTTATTAGAATTAGTCGACTACCAAGTGCAGAAGAAGGTCTGTATTATTTTTCTCAGTTGTCCTTACAGTTTTCTTATTTTTACATAGAAGTGTACATAACATACATACCTATAAAATTTATGTAATATGTGTAAATGTTGTTAAAAACACAAAGATGTAGAATAGAAAAAATATACCTTTCTTGAAGAAAATCTGCGTTACTATCAGTAAAGTATGATTTACAATATGTTATTAGGTGGTCGGACTAAATCTCTATTGCGGCGCGGTTGACGTATACTCGTACTCGGCACTGCTTCATTTTAATTCCGCACCCTATGGGGGATTTTTAAAACTAAGTTCCGCAGTTAAAAGGTTAAATGAATCTACTATAATTTACAATGACCCACATAAAATAGTAAATAGAGTCGGTAACGAGAGCAGCAGTATAGCAAAGAGTACATAAGACTCTTCATTATTTAACTCTGCTATGGCCTTTGATTCAACTATTAAAGTTCAGGTCTTCGACACGAATATGCGACATTCCTATTTTTAATCTTACAGTTTAAATGAAAGGTCGAGGAGACGCAGAAATATGTTATTTTATATTCTACAATGCCTTTTGTTACACAAAACTAATAGAATATCTATACTGTTCTACCAAGTCTCACATGATAACATACAATTTTATGTGATGGTTTATTAACGCAAATACAAAGAATAAATTCAAGATACTTGTAGAATGAATGTTGACCAACAAGTGTAAAGGTGTATTCTTATTGGAGCAAGAACAAGGAAGTTTTTGATGCTTAGTGCTGTTCAATATTTTTGTATTATCCATATTAGTGTTTTGGCTCCTCTACCATCAACATACGAGCAACATACAGTAATTTTTGTTGTTGACAACAGCAACATTAAGAGAGTTTTATTACATAGAGAACTATTACAATAGAGAACTATTACAGAACATTAATTATGCATAAACGTTCTGTACTTATGTACTCGCTGTCTACTTATAATGTACCCCAGCATTTTTCGATGATAATGCGTTCTTGCCGGGTTTTATTAATCGATACTGTCAAGAAGTATTTCTAATTATGCAAAACTTTTTGAGTAATTTGAGAACAGACTGTATTAATGAGTCCCTATTATGCATAACATTATACTATATTCATAATCTTTTCATACGTTCAATCCAAAAGTAAACAAATGGTTTCTCGTAGTTTATTATTATTCTATAAACATATATTCTATCAGTTTTCAAAGGGTGACGATTGTAATGATTACATATATTATTTATTTTCAAAGATTTCGTTTAGTATGGTACATTATAATAATGATTGCAAAAGTTAAATGTTTTGATTTTAAGTGTATTAGAATTTTGTTTACACCTAGCAACTCGTCACTGACAGTAAAAACATTAAAGGAGCTCTAAGAAATTTTCGTTAAAAAACAACATATTTTTCAAGGAACACGAAATATAAACACAAAGTTCAGTTGTTAAGCTAAGTTGGGTTAAGTTGTAAAAGTTAAAATGTTTCTTCAGTGAGGAGACAACTTAAGATAAAAATTCGTTTCACGAATATTGTGTATTTTTTAAGAACTCCTTTTTCAAGAAACCCAAAGTATCAAGAAATAATTCAGTTGTTGTTAAGTTAGGTTAAGTTGTAAAAATTAAGTTATTTCTTTCGTGGGGAGACAGCTTAAGATGAAAATTCTCCACACGAGCTCTGTGGTGTGTACTTGGCTTCATCAGCAATCTTCACACCGACCCTCTTGAATTTCGGGCATGTGCACCACCCCTATTGCTGTCGCTACCCCTTGCCGATACGAGAAACCACCCCGACCAAAGCCGGAAGTGCGTCGCCGTCAACAATGCGAATACCAGTTGCTGCGCCGATGGACCTCTCGAAGAACCGGTGCCCTCCAGGCATATCTGAGGTTACTAGCTTCCAGAAACACATACACCTTTTTAGAGATACAGTGTCTCTCAGAAATGAAGGACCTTTTGTAAGATCTTTTAATCTTTCCAGTTTTATACATTTTCAAAAACGACAAGACAATAAATCAATCGAATAACATTATTTCCCGTCTCGACAGTTTTATAAAGCTTCAAAGATTATGTTTCACAATGAATGGTATAGGGTAGAGTGAAAACAATGATAAATTAAACGGGAAAAACTGTTTCTAGACTGTTAACCTTTTAAAATCTACCTTCTCAATTTTTACATTTTTATAAACTCCCCAAAATTATGTTTAACAATACATAGTGGTGCAGAAATACGACAAATTAATCGAATAATTTCTATTTTGATCTTTTTACCTTTGCAATTGTTATATTTGTAATAAGATTCTTTTATAATAAAAAGATGAAACATATAGTTTGATCTTGTTTCTACACAAAAGTAGAAGGTAGGGTAAAAACAGCGACACAATTTTTCACTAGCATCAAGTTTAAAAAGTGTCATTATTTCTATCTCACCCTGTACAAAAGGAAGGGGAAGTGATCGTACACATGTATCAGTTTGTATGAATGTGCCAATATCCAAAATCACTGAACGTATTTTAATGCGGGTTTTATCATTCTACAGAATCTTTCTTGAGAAAGATTTTGATGTATAAAACATTCTTACTAATGCAAACAGCAATTTTTATCTACTTTTACATGTTTTTACGATAAACTCGAAAATGTGTACAGTTATAATTTAGATAAAAATTTGAATATTTATGGTAATTATACAGGGTGTTCCAAAAGTAATTAAATTATATTCAAAATGAATGAAAAGTCGAGCTACACATTGTTAGAAAATATGGATTTGTAACAAACCCATTGCTACAATATATTATTCATTCAATAAAATTATTATTAATTAACGTAGACATGAAATAGCAGCGCAAAAAACAGGTAGGATAATTACTCCTTACTAGTGTATAAAAAAAAACATTTTACTGTCTATATATTTAATATAAATTCGAAAACGTCCGAAACGATTTTAATGCGATTTTCATTCCTGTATACAATTCCGATACAGGCAAAATATAGACTATAAAACATTATTAATCAAACACAATTATTATTAACGCGTACACGAAGTGTCACCCCCATAAAACCGAGTAAAACAGGTAATTTCGCGCAAAGCAGAAAGCAGGAAAGTGTGTATGTGTGTGTAATTTATCGAGCTGACCGAATATTTTTACGACCACCTGTAATACATGCACATTCACACAAATTCTGTGGCGGTAAGAACACGCATAAACAGCACTGATAAAAAAAGAGTGACGAATAGTTTACAGGAAAATCTGTAATCTCGTAGAGCGTCGAAAACTTGTAAATTCGAAATTCGTGTCTGTAATAAAGCTGGGCGTCCTTCACCCTGCAAAACCGCGACCGACTCGGATTACTATATGTAGACCGCACGAGGCGGAAAAATGCGGATATTGTCGGAGAAGAGCGCTTCAGCGTCTAGATTGCGACATTGGATTTTATCTAAAAATAGACCGGGACGAAAAGAGAATTTCGGTGTGTCACCAACTTCGAAGGTAGACACGTGGAGATATTTTAAACGGGGAAGTCGCAAAATGGAATATTAATTTCAACAATACGAAAAAGGGTAAACAAGACTTTTGTTTTAAGCTTACGTATATGTAGGTATGTACAGGTATATGATTTAATGTAAATTATAAATTATTTTCATTTGTTTAATATTTCATTAAACAATTTTTTCTGGGAAGTAAACACTTGAAGTGCGCAAGCGGGCCAATTTTCAAAATTCTGCTTTTTAACGAAATCACAGCCTTTTAAAGTTCAACTCAGTTTAAGTGCCTGCATTCTGGCAAAAATAGTTTCATCCGTGCCAGATAAAAATTTACTAACCTACAATAGGTATCGTAAATCGTGATTTGTAAAAAAACGTCCATACAGTCATGGCAATAATTTTGTACTTATGACCGGTAAATTAATGAAATTAATTCATAATATACCTTAACTCATAAAAAATGTGTCGAGAAACAACATCAATGTGACGACTTTTCTGTAAACATTAATAATACCTCTGGTTTTAGTGACAACTGCTTAAAGACAATTAAAACATCACTGTTATACTCTAAAGGTGTAAACTAGTTTGATACAAAACTGGATGGCGGTATGTGTGAATTTTTAGCCAGGGGGTGGGTTTTGACAACCTTATCCTATCCCCCGCACCGAAGCTCTCACTCTCGAAGTTCTCCTGGCAGAACTTCGACAGTCTTCGAAGAAGATCTACTTCACTGGCAACTTCAGATAGCGGCGATCTAGATCAGCAGAGTCTACGGAAATAACAGCAAGTTTCCCACTTAAAACATAAGCAGCTATTCTTGACAATCTAGTGTGTTACGCAGACAGATCTGCCCTGTTCCAGATATGTATAGATAGATGAGATCATTATAAATCAGCGAGCGGTGCATCAGGTGGTAAACTTCGCACTCTCCGCTACGGCGCTTTCCGCGTGCTTTGATAAGACAGACACGTGCCTCACTTCAGCAGGATTTGGCTCGTGAGAATAGCTTGAGAGCGTCAGTAAAGTGTAAACCCGATATACACGGTGACAGAAAACAGTCATTCAATAGGAATATTCATTTGCGATGATTCCTTGATCGAATCTTCACTAGCAGAAAACTTTGGCTTGGTAACACTTCGTGTGTGCAAGTTAAGAATAACATCATTTATCATTAATCGTACGAACGCTTGGTTAATAAACCAGTTTTAAACTTCTTTTAGTATAATTTATAATTGTTTCATTATTATCTAAATGTTACTTTGCGCATTTGTTTTCGTATGAAATTAACAAAAAGCTGTACCGGAGTTGGAGCCATATAATTTTTAGCAGCTTTTACAAATAGCTATACATACAGTATAAATTCCGGTATGCTTAGTGTTATAGTTGCAAATATCTCCTTTGAAGCGCCGGGGTTACTCTACAAGAACATGAGAATAGCTTGATTGAGAACTTCAATAAAGTTTAGATTCGACATACACGGTGTCACAAATAGGTATCTAATGGGAGCATTCATCTGCGATGATTTAATCATTAAATCATCCAGTCGCAAAAGTGACATTTCATAAAAAATAATAGGTTGTTGCTACTATCTTTTTTAAAAATATCTTCTAACTACACATATGTACACACATAACTCGGCTTTCAGTTCTTTTACATTTTGCAATTACTCTTGGAACACCCTGTACAAATAATAAGTATTGCAGTATTTTCTAGCCTATAGATAGTTTGCCTGCATCATAGCTCCATACAGGGAAAAAATTGCAGTAACATTAAAAATACCGATAATTAACACATATGCATTTCTACGAGGGAAGGAAAGAGAAAACCGGAAGGCAAAATTGAAATATTAATCATGCATGTGTTGTAATAAAAAGAACCAAAGGTTTTAGAAAATAAAATTTGTGAAAAATGAGTATCTACAGCAAAATGTTAGTCCACTCTTTTAGACTGTCTGATAAATCTCGTATTAGAATAATAATTATTTCAACTACTTTGAATGTACATAGCTTTATACAAGGTTGTCCATAGAATAATGTTAGGCCACATTTTTTCAATTCGGTTATACGCCATGCTCCACTTAATACGAAAATAATAGCACAACTTCTAAATAATAATTGAAAATTTATAAATTAGCATTCTTATTTTTAAGAAGAATGAAAAAAACGAGTGCTTAGTACAATCAAAGTTTAAAACTAGTCAATTGATAAAGCGTGTCTTTAGTGTTGGAACTGTATTCTTGCAAGCAAAGATGTATTAGGGATTCAATATGTAATTGTGGGTCACACTGTAGAGTGCATAGGTTCCCTTCGAGTGAATTTCAGAAAGATTACTCTCTTTTACGCAGTTGTGCTATTCGAGTGCGCCCAATAAAACGTTGAACACTCGGAAGCCACTAAGCAGAAACTCCGGGAATCCACAACCCCTTCCTAAACGGAATTTCCGCCCGGAAACTACGTACACACGATAAAACTAATATTTGCAAAGCCTAACTTGTTAACTCTTATATCAATTCACTATCGGATTTTCCGGAATATTTGTTTCATAGTCGCAGTAAAAAACATTGCGAAAAAGAATTAAATGAAAACTGAAGAAACAGTAAATACAGTGTTAAAAAATCTGAAATGAGCATGAGTTATTATATTCATTCACACTTCGTTATTCGAATTCCTACGTGTCGCATTTATTTTCGATCGCTCACCTCCCGCTCGTGACTTTTCATGTTACATAAGCGGAAGTGAAACTCGATGAATATGTTATAAGCACGAATTAATTTATTAGACTTGTAATAACAAACTAATATATTTATTTAATAAAATGTTAATTATTACGTTGTACACGATACTATAATAGTGTGGGGAATAAGGTGCGAGGAAGGGTGAGGATCAGTGAGTGGGATAAAAGCAACGGTCGAGACTTTTATTTCTAAGAAGTCGAGAGGGGGACCGAGTAGTTAGAAAGGATGGGCGCATGTGAGAGCGTGGATGTGTGTATGCGCGAGGAATGAGAAATGTAAGTGTGGACAGATTCGTGAGTCGGGAACGAGAGTCTGAACCGGGCGCATTAGGAAAACTGGGAAGACCTCTGCAAATTACGTTTCATTATTATCTGTGAGACTAAGCGGAGCCTGAACTTGGTGGATGGGTGACCGAAATGAATGCGACACGTCAGGAATTCAGTAACTACGTAAAGTATAGTATATTGAAATCTGAAGATCAGGAAATACAGGAAATGCTCTTGGACATCACTCGCCGTCAGGTTACCTGCGTCAGCGTGGCCAGGTTTGGAGGTTTATGACCCCTGGGTTTTCCCTGAAGAAAAGACGTGCCCTGCAGAACCTCCACGAGGTCTGCTTTACACACGCATACTCATGCCGATTTATAATTTTCTAACATATCCTTGTGGACCAACAAAATCCCAGTTAAATAAATACCATTATTAACACTTCAAAGTCCCAGGATAGTGAACACGAAATAAACGAATAAGAATAAGTAAACAATATTTCTCCGATAGTTTAGTCCATCATCCTCGTTTACTTGATGGTAAAATGCTTTAACAGAAACAGAATGAAATTCGCTAAAACTCCTTTCGAGGTCAACATCTGAAATAAAGGAATCTAGCGTCCATTCTGTTCACAAACATTAAGAAGCAATTTTGCAGTATGACATTCCAACAACACGGAAATACGACAAAATGATAAGTAAGGAGAACGATTTCCGTCTGGGGGACAGCAAGGAAACGAATGCTTGTTTGATTGAATAAACTTCTGTCTTGACTGAGCAACTACTTGGAGCTACGTTCGATCTATCGAAAAGATAAAAGCGAAAACGTAAGTTTTGCAAAAGCCTCGTTGATTCTGATACAACAACCAAACTCTCTAAATAGTTTATAACTACTTGTTAATAATATATTAGTTGCTTAAAGTATACAGGTATCATAAGTATTTTATATTGTATATATTGTAATAATATTGTTGTGTGAAGGAACAACATCTTGGGCCGCCCCTGGTATTGCTTCTAGGAGTTTCAGGAGGCGGCGGGGAGCGCCGATTCTGCTCCGATCCGAGCTGCCGCATGCTTGGATACCGCGTTGTTGATTGCGGCGACGGCGGCTCGGCTTACCTAGTAACGGATTTGTATAAGAATCGCGATCGCGGACGCGCTCGCCCCTTTTACGCTGCATTCTCTTGGGAGAGGACGAGGTAAGACCACGGCCGCCCAAAAGAATGAGGAGAGGACGAAGCATTGCTATCGGCCGCCTGACAGCGCAGGAGAGTACAGGGGTTAGCTTCTGGACGCCTCTTGGAATGGAGAGATCGGCTACCAAAGCCGGTCGCCTGACCGAAAAGGAGAGTACTGGGGGACTACTCGGATGCCCCGTATCGTTTCGCGCTTTTCCTTATTACCCTACGAAAAGGAGAGTTCGGCCATGAAGGCCGGACGCCTGAACGTAGGAGATGGGAGAGTTCGGCCAAGAAGGCCGGACGCCCTCGTGTTAACTGAAACCGTTACTAGGCTGCCGTAAGAAAACGAATGAGCCTATCCTACAACTATCCTGTTTTGTTAACGAAATCCTGTCATGTATCCACGTCGCAATAAACCCTATTCTTGTTCATTCCCAGCATCCTGTGTTCCTAAAAACAAACCCACCAACTATCCTACAGTTGTATAATACATAATACCTGTTATAATGTCTGTATGATTTAAAACAAATAATATTTTGTTACCACGAAGTTAAAAAATATTTACAGAGTGTGATTGTACATCGCAGAACAATATTGTAATAATAAACAATAAACTATTATAAAGAGTGTTGTACAGGAAAAGCTTGTTTTACAACCCTATGCATTCAAATGCCCTTCGCATGTGGACCAACGGTGCAAGTGCCAATGCAAGGAAATCAATAGAGCACTAAAAATATCCTAGCCGTTGCAGATATAAAGTAAGCTACACATCGCAATAAATTCTTGTGTACACATATTGCAACTTTGTAAACTCGATATTGGTCGACTCTCCAATCTCTGACACTGGCAATTTCATTATATTCGATACACAATAACTGTAAACCCGCGTTTGCAAACAGATAATTCCGGTGTGACAACTCCATGTTATGTAACGTTATAAAAAGGAAGGACCAATATATTTTGCGTAGTGCCGCAAAAAAAATGTTACATCTTAATTAAAATTATAACCAAGTAACTGTTATCTCAATCCTTTGGAGTGTTAACTTTGACCTCATTCCGCTTTAATGTCAGTTTTAAGTTGATTAATGTAATTAAGGTATTTATGCCTGCGTTGTGGTTATTTCAATTATTAAATGATTTTATATATTTGTAAGGATCACGATTTTGATATACAAAAGTGCGAAAACATTCACATTACTTATCTATGTAATTAAATAAGAATATTAAAAAGCAAATAAACGAATAAAGCGATCATAACTCAAAAGAGGTTTTATATGCTTCGATTCACGGAGTGCAATGTTTTTTCACATTTTTTCCCGATTTTCTCCATATTGAAGAGTAAGGAGTATGTCTCTATCTGTGAGAAAATAGTTTAATCCTCGAGAGTCTTTGATTATAGCTTGTATGTAAACTGATATTAACAATTTAAGTCAGACCAAAAAAGGGTATGTAAAAGAATGAACACCTAGGCAAAACTCCCTCCTAAATTTCAACTCTTTGAAAGCTATGAGAGCTGAGAACAATTTATAATTATCCTCTAAACAGCCTGTAGTTTACAGTAATGTTTCAAAGGCAAATGAATCGGCCTGTACTTGCCGTGATTAAATAAAGTGTTGCGTGCGCGACGTTATACAAGAACAGCAACCAGCTTTCAATGTAAACAAGGGCGACGAACTGTAACATCTGTAACAGCGCTCGTTATCGAATATTGATAATGCGCATCCGTCCCGGGAGTAATGAATACTGCCCAACGATGTGTAAGTCTTTGCAGGGCACAGGGATGTTCTCTCTCCGGAAGGTAGACACGCGTCACATATTTGGAAAACGATTTAACGCGGGGCGCCCTCCTCAAATGGCGCGTGAAATTGAACACACACGTGCCTTGTCTACTGGCGGTCTAACAGTCGCTAGTCAGTCAAGTGCAATGTGTACCGTGGAAGCTTAGTGGTACTTTAGAGGCAACTGTAACGCATACATGTATTTCTACGAGAGAAATATAAGTTTTAGAAACTGAAAGTGAAAAATGAAAAATAAATTTATAAATTAGTCATGCATATGTTTTCATAGATACCCATTTTCAAAAACTGTATTGTCTTATTTATGACTTGTTATTGTCTTTCCTGGCCTTTATTCTACTATATGCATTATGGATTTATGAATTTGTCTTCCACTTCTAAAGTTTATATTTCTTATGTTAGAAATACATGTATGCGATTCAGTTACCTTTAAAGTACCACTAAGCATCCAAGATACACACTGTACTTGTCTGACTTGTGATCATTATACTCCTAGTAGATAAGGCACGTATGTATTCGATTTTAGAATAACGTTTCCTTTAACACTAAATTTGCCGAACAGTTAAAACTGGTGGTACATATTTACTATAGGAACTTATTTTTCAAAAATTATATTTTCTAAAACCTTTCTCGGTTTTAACTGTAAACTTTTTGGTGCGATAGTATACATTTTGATACAAACATGCACGATAAATTAAGAATCTCCTCCTTTTCGAAGTCGGTTAAAAATAGGTCCAATTTGAATATTTGTGATTTTAAGTTTTTGTACATATAACTAGTATGCGAAAGTGCTATATTTTTATTTCGAAAAGTTTTGCAGTGCCAACTTACATATTCAGATAGCAGAGAGCAGTTGTGTGAGTGTTGATAAAAAGATCCCAAAATGTGTCTCATAGTTAATTCAAGCAAATATGCTTGATTTACCAAAAAGAATTTCCATTTCATTTAAAGAACACTAGCTTGTTATAAATATCTTTTAACAATGAAAATCGCCCTATGAAACAAAACGACTTTCTATGCTCTTTTGGAATTTTGAAGTTACATTTGAAGCATCCTGTATAACTAATAAATATTGCAATACTTTATATAGTAACTATAATTTGCCCAAATCGTAATTTTATATAGAATAAAAATTGAACTTAAATTAAGTCAGTTGTTTTCTTGTTTATTGTGATACAGAGTTACCTTTATACGTATTGTGGGATGCTATTATAGGCTTCCATTTTGAGTGTGTGTGCGTGTATGTGTATGAGTATGGCCGAGCGGACGATTGGTGATTGTGGCGCGGATGGATCATCATTTGTTTCGAGGCGTAATTGAGAAGGAGAGGGGGAGAGGGAAAGTACGAGTCGCAGTGTGTTGGGAGACTTGAGAGCAGAGTCGTGGAGAGTCTTCCAGAGATGAGATGTGCAGGAGCGTTATGAGAGAATCGTTGTATGTCAGAGTCGGTGTGTCGTGGATGTTGTTGGTGTACATGAGTAATAAATCGAAACTATACCCAATTAATTCCCTTCCCTCTTTTCGTTCCCACAACTACAATTAATGGATCGCCCGGGATTCAAAGAATCAAGGGAAAAGCTAAAAACGGGTGGAGTGTTTCATAAGACAATCTTGTGTTTAAGTCAGTGTTTAAGTTAAGATGATCCGGCTGAAAGAGTTGCTGGAAGGGTTCGGTGTATCCAGTCTTGGGAACAAAAAGCCAGTTTAATTGCGAAATTAATAGATATGAACCCTCAAAGAGACTCTCTTGCAATCATGGATGGGATTGCGATAGATTCTGTGAACGCAGAAGCTAGTGATGTTGGTGCAGTTAGTGCGAAATCCGAGGAACAGCGTGCGGATAGGATGTTGCAAAGAGAATTGGACATTAAATAAGAGGGGAAGAAGTGGCCGAGCAAGAAAGGCGTCTAGCGCAGCTCGAGGTAGATGTGTTGCGGCAGCTCCAACAGTTGCATGTATCTAACATTGGCCAGGCAACAATGTTGCCAGTGAATTCAGTGACAGAGCAGCCGAAGATCAAGGAATTGCTTTTTATGATGGGACCGAGCATGTGTACGACGGATGGCTAAGACAGGTACGCTTATTGAAATCTACGTACCGATTGTAAAAAAATGCAGTCAAGATCCTTATCGGATCGCGACTTAAAGGAAAAGCCTTGGACATGTTTCATTCCAAATCTGATTATTTCGTGATGTCCATGGAGGAATTTTTGTATGAGATGCGTTGCTCTAAATACTTTCACGGGAAGCTAATCCTGGGAAACCGCGTATCAATCGCCGAAGTTTACATGGTCGACTCCATAATAAGGGCATTCTTGATCTTGTATTACGAGACCAAGCTCGTATTAAAAAATTTCGAAAGTAGTTATCTTTGTTGGAGGACATTGCATTGAAGAGTATGCCGAGTAGTGCGAAGGATAATTCCAAGAAGCCAGTCCAGGCCAAGGAAGTCCGATACGTAGCTTTACCGAGAAGCGATACTATTTGTGTGGCTCGAAGGATCATCTTGCAGCCGGCTGCCCGACGCCCGACAAAGGAGAAGGGGGCTAAATGTTTCGAGTGTAGAGTGTATAGGCATCCAGCAATGGATTGTCGAGGCAAATCAAGGGAAGTAAACGCTAGCTGTGCCACTGTAAAGGGCAAAGACGATTAGCATTACAAAGACATTGTAGCCAACGGACATAAGGTTATTACACTAATGGACACAGGCAGTGATTTATGTTTAATACGAGCGAATAAATACGTTGAATTTGGTTCGCTGTATTCGAAAAAAAGTTACGTAATGCTTAAAGGTAGCGGTTCAAACGATAATAAAACGTTGGGAGAATTTCAAGTAGATATCGTAGTAGATAAAGTTGTGCATCCGACTACAATACGTGTAATTCGAGACGATTTTCTTAAAGCGGTGGAAATTCAGATAGACGGAATCAAATTTTTGTAAGGAAGTTCCCAAGATACTAGACATCTTTGCAATTATAAAAAATAGTTGTGATTACGGATCGAATTCGAAAGATACTTCTTATATTTCGAATGTGTGCGATAGAAGGACAGTCGAAGCCATGATCGAAGCATACGATTCAGTCAAGACTTGCGAAGTGAGAGTAAAAATGAATATAATTTTAAAGAACGAACAACTTGTCTATCAGAGAACTAGGCGTTTGTCGCCTCTGCAGTGGCAAAGGCAAACGTACAAATTGATGAATAGCTTGATGATATCGTGCAAGCACCACCGTCCGAGTTTTCCAGTCGGGTAATCATTGTTAAGAAAAAAGAGGGATCAACGAGGCTTTGTGTAGATTATCACCAACTTAATAAAAAAATGATTCGAGATCGATTTCCACTTCCACGGATAGAAGACCAGCTAGACTTAAAGTTTTTAGTGTCCTACACTTAAAAAACTGAGGAAGAGTGTGTGTTTGTGTGTCTCAAAAATGCGCTTCAGCAGTGCTAAAACTAAATCAGGTTGGTACTGAAATTGAACTGGACACGGATGCATCGAACTATGGATACGATGTTATCCTTGTCCAGTGCGATAATAGTCATCTAGCGTTTCATCCAATTTTCTACGCAAACAGGAAGAGCACACCTGGCGAGGAGAAGTATACAAGCTACGAACCGGGGGTGCCTGCGATAATTAAGTCGTTGAAGAAATTAAACATTGTGACAGACTGTAGCGCGTCCGTGCTCACAATGAATAAAGCAAATTTATGCGTTCGAGTTTGCTCGATAGGCTTTAGCATTGGAAGAATTTGAGTATACTGTGGAGCATCAACCAGGGAGTAGTATGAGGCAGCCGCTACCCACTTCCGTGTGTTTAACGATGGCTGAAGGTCACGACAGCATGACCGTTCGGTTCAAGAAAGCACAGCAAGCAGATAGCTATCTGCAGAGAATCGTCTGTCTTTTTTAACTAGAAAAAATCGATGGTTATCGTTTGTGAAATAGCCTCTTGTTCAAAGAAGTCAAAGATGATGACCGTCTTGTACCTAAAGCTATGTGCGCACACGTGGTCAGATGGATCTAAGAGCAGGGTCATTTTTCTCTGGGAAAGACTGAGGCAATGTTGAGAAAGGAGTTTTTATTCCGTAATATGAGCTCTAAAATCGAGAAGGTTATGCGATATTGCTTGAGTTATACGCTTGCAGAAAAGAAGCATGAAAAGCAACAGGAGTTGCTGCATGCTATCGAGAAAAGAGAAGTGCCGCTCGATACTTATCATATTGTAGTAGTGGGAATGGAAAGAGGGAAGGCAATTAGACGATTTAGTTTCGATTTATTACGCAAGCACGCCAACAACACCACGACACAATGCTCTGACAACACATTATCTCTCACAACTCTGCTCTCAACTCACTGCGATTCATACTGTCTCTTTTCTCTCTCTCACAAATGCCTCGAAACAAAAGATTAGCGCTACCGTCACCAACCGTTTATGCCTTGACCGCCGGCCACACTCACACTCACACTCGCACTGTAGTCCTAAAATCGTATCCCACGATATCAACAGATTGTGCTCAGATGCTGAAATCCCTAAAGAAGTAAGCAGCGGTGTTCGGGAATCTACAACAGATTATTTTCGACCGGGGAAATGCCTTCACGTCAATGCATTTAAAGATTATTCCGCTAAGAAGAAAGTTGAGTACATCCTAGTGTCGACAGGAATACCAAGGGAAAATGAGCAGGTTGAGCAGACTAACACCTCACACCACTGTTAACTAAATTGTCAGCTTCCAAGCCAGAGCAGATGTATCGCTATGTTGAGTTGACTCAACAGTATTTAAACTGTATCCAAAGTCGCAGCACGAAGACCATTCCTTTTCAGTTGTTGTTTGGGACTCACATGCACCTGACAGAGAACTATTCGATTCGGGAAATGATAGAGTAGGAGTCCAAAGCTATATTCTTGGAAAATAGAGACGACATGCGCAGATACACAAAGAAATTTGCAAAATGCAGTCACAGAACAAAAGAGCTTTTAACAAAAAAAGAAAAAAAGCTAGACGATGCTGGCAGGGAAATACTTGGGTCTGTATGTCATTACTAAGGTTTTAAGGGATAACCGATATTTGATGCCGCGGATTGGAGACCACGAGGAACGACAAAATACGTTTACAGCAGCGAATTATATGAAGCTGTGGGTGGAAGAAGATAGTTAGGATTCGAGTGCGTACGGGTGTTGAAACAGCTGAGGACAGGTGTTATACCAGGACGGCCGAGTGTAGGATGCGATTATAGGCTTCGAATGTGAGTGTCTATGCATGTATATGTATGAGAGTGGCCATTATTGTTCATGACCGGTGGCAGTTAACATGTTAATAAAAGAATTTGTTGCACTAATATTCCCCATATTTTACCGAAACTTGTAATTTCACACCCAAATGTGTCAAACTTTGCATTCTGCTTTATACGAACCTTGCTAAACTTAATTTTGACAGCTTTTAAGAGACGTTCTTCGCGCTATCTATTTTCGTCACGCGTCATAGTCACTTTTGTCCACAGTTTGTAATCAACTTAGCCTTTTGATTCTGCAGATTACAGGGTATGCAGTTAATGCACTTTGGTTGCAAATATGCTTGTTTGCCTGCTTATGCAAGCGCAAATATGCTTGATGAAAGAGTGTGTCGAATCGAAAAAGTTATGTAAGGTCGGTTAGAAGGAGCGCGTAGAAATGCAGTATGTGAGTAACGCTTACTGTATATTTCTTTGTGAACCAACAAGTTGATAGCTTGGAAGAAAACTGGTGCTACTTAAAACAGGAAAGTTTTGGAAAAACGTAATTTAAAAATGTCACCGACTTGTTCCGATTGTAAGTTCCACATGTAGGCAATGGATTTACGAACAATAGCTTATTATGTCAACTTCAAACCAATATTACATACATTTTTCACTCAGTGTTTTTGGAAAAAATGTTCTTAAAGAACATAGTATTTTTTTCTTAAGAAAATGTATTCTACAAATACTGGATGTGCTAATGTTTTTATAGAACATCATATCTATAAATTAACTAATATTAAATTAAGTATATACCATGCGCGCTCTTCATTTTTCTGTTTTATATGAGTAATCAAAATTTGTTCAAAATCATTTTCGAGGGACGTTAGATGTTCATTTCGAACTCACGAATAACTATCACAATATGTATAGAAAATATTGTATCGAAAATTGTTCCAAAATTATTTTCAAGAAACGTTAGATTTTAATTTCAAGATGACTAATAAGTATCAGAATAGCAGTTTCGCAACATCCAATGTAAAGAAGTACTTAATCGGATTCGCAATGACACATTCCTACATTTCACTGTAATTACTCTTCACTGCTGCATCTATGACGATACCATGATTTCATCATTCCAATCTAATCGTTGTTGCCAAACCAACTGAATGCTTACTTCAATCGAGAACTGCAGTTGATATAATCTTGAACGTCTGTGACTTTATCAGAGAACAAGTGGCGCTATCCTTCCCTAATACGAACCCCGAACCTGGTGATTTCAAACGACAGAGAATGAGAGACAAGTAGCCCGAACTCGGTCGAGTGGACCGGGCCTTGAATTTCTAGGGGAAAGGTCATGAAAAGGAGAGTGTCTCACTCCAAAAATTAAGTTGGCCAAGATCAAAGCCACTTTGTGCAAGTTTAAAGTCTTAGCAGACCAAACACCTCTCAACTATACAGTGCTAATTAAGTTAGTGTTAATCTTCCGGGAACCAGGTGGGCTTAAATTCAATGGTTTAACACAGCAAGCGATCTAGTTTTATTTAAATGATATGTATATTCGTGGGTAGATAATAAAGATATGTTTGAAAAAAGCGACAAAATTAAATCATTAATTGAATAACTACTATGTTTGACGATTTGCCCGAAATTGTGAATACGTGTAATTCACAAAGAATCAGTTCGAATGCAATTTTTTTCTTGTTTGCTGGTAACTTAAAAAAAAATAAGTTTGCGAACAACGGTGTATTGCATTTGACCCGGAGTATTAGACTCAAAATATCTGCAATACTGCAGTTAAGTTGTTTCTTGTTGTATTTACGACTAATATCGGACTCGATCCATTTGTGAAAGTGCTAATGAATACACATGAATAATGTTGCAGTCTAATGACCACCAAATGTATGTTAATGAGATGCGCAAGTCTGAAGTACTTAGCAGGTCAAACACCTTTGAAGTACACATTGCTAATTCAATTAGCATTAACCTTCGTTGACTTTAAAATTGCAACAGGTCTGTTTTTATTTAAACGATAGAATTTGTAGATGAAAAATAAACATATGCTTAATTTAAAAAAACAATAAAATTACAACACTTGCATATGCAGTGAGGAACAAATTATTCTTATAGTAAGAATATGCAATGAACAAGAACTGTATAATTAAATTATTATACACGCATCCTATAATATTAAAAGAGTAATTTATTTATATTATGAATTTTATCTTGAAATGGAGTAAATCTTTGAGAAGTAATTTAGCAGGTTAAATAATTAGATTGATTTCCACAAACTAAAAATCTACCAATGATAAATAATTTGAGCAGCACATTTGCAATGATTTATGAAGCTGTAATACGTGAATGCGCCAATGTTTAACTACCTCGAATACGATTTCCCAGGCGTTAAGTCTTTCAATCGCAAATTATAATTATACATTATATTTTCTTATTATACCTCCGATGCAAAGAATGAATGAACAAAATTGCAATAAGAAAACGAAGACTTCAAATAATAGTAATGGCATTAGTTGTTATTCTGTTAAAGGCATTTATGCTAGATATACAGTAAAATGATTGACCACGACATATTAAGATTAAAATCTTATTCCTGAATGTGGCGGAAATAATCCCATGTAAAATATAAGACATTTTATAGAAAATAAAAGTTTAATTAGTTTTTTATGTGCAATACATCAAGGCATAAACATTCAAGTTTTTTGTCGACTGACAATTGCCCTAAAAAGATTTATATTTATAAACTATTTGTTTTTAATGTGAAAAGATACTCTTTTGATAAGTCGAACGAAAACGAAACCGAAATCAATTAATAGGAAACTGATATACATAGTCCAAGTTGTTTCGTGGACTGTTGCACAATTCTTCCAAATCCAATGAGGAAATTACTCGTCCTCCTTAGATGAATGTATTTCGAAAGTGTACTCCTCTCGAGGACCTTAGGGATCCCTTTTCAAGTAGTACTTCGCGACGGTTAACGTGGGCCCCAGCTGTTCCAACGTAATTCTGGGAGCAGTCAGTTACATGTACAGGGTCATCCATTTGTCTCTACATACTGTCAGATACACACTGCTGCATATAAAGTAATATGAACTACTTTATAATTTAAACCCAAAAACATTAAAATGCAAAAAGAACACCAAGTAGTCCCGTCCGCCCGCCTAACCACCAACCCGCCAATCTCATAAAAATCATTTAAAAATTATCAAAAATAGAAATGTATATCACTGGAAAACGAAAACCAAGTAATGATTCAAATATAATTAACATACAATAAAGCCAAATTTTTATTCAATGACACTTAAATTTAACTTGCAGTTTGAAAATTGCAAAAAAACTTGGCGTGTACGCTTTCATGAGCATTCAAGATCCAGTATCACGTAATTGACAAAGAGACCACTGTTTCTAGCAATTTTACCATAGGTAAGTGCCTCGAATAAAGTGTACTTGAATAATATGTTTGGAATTTGTAATAATGTGTGCACAAGCTGCAAGTAGCAAACCAAAGGAAATGGCACTGTTGTGGTGAGGGAAACTCTATCAAGTGGGACGTAGGTGCTGCATTCGAATTTAATACAAGGAAAGCGCGTGGTGCATTGATGCTTAAGGCGAAAAAGTCAATCACACCGTGCACACATCAAGTTTTTATTATTATTGTTAATCGCTAATTTATTATTGTTCTGAATTATAACTTGGCTTTCGTTTACCAATGATGTCCATTTCTGTTTTTGATCATTTTTAAATGACTGACGAGGTTGGCGGGTTGAGGGGACGGACTACTTGGGGTTTTTTTCATTTTAATGGTTTTGGGGGGACATCTGTCCTTTTTGTTAGTTAAGCGGTAAAAGGTAAAATAAAAATATAATTTGGAAGTACCCATTTGACAAGTGTAATACTTCAATAATGTGACGAATAGGAAGAGGAGGCAGCTTACGTGTATAATTTAACATACGAAGCGTTGGACTTAATTATATGCAATTCGAGGGCATACTATCTATTAGCAATTCATATTTGTCCAACAAATTTGGAGTCCTTCGCTTAAGTTATACATCCTTTCCTCATTCGACACATATGAAAAGTGTGGAACTTGTCAAATGTGCAGGCTAAGGATTACTTAAGCGACAGGCTTGAAATTCGATGAGCAGATACTAATTTTCCACGACTAGCATGCCCTTAAATTAATATTACGATTTGGATCAACACTTCATAAGTTCTATTAATTCTCTTACTCGACACATTTGTAGTGTCAAACTTGACAAGGGCGTACCGAAAAAACACTTCAGTTACAGATTTCAAACTTGCTGAACAGATAATAATTCAAAACTACAAAAGTGAAAGATCCAAAGTTTTCAGAGCAAATACTGATTACTTGTAAGATTTGTAGTTCAGAAATCAGTTACACGAAAGACCTGAAGTAGCACTTGACTAACAAACTGTTGCTTTTTCGTTTAAGTGGATCCTATTAGCTATGCACTTGAGAACTTTGGTGGTCTATAATTGTATTGAATAAAAGGATATTGCTTATCAGTGTTAGAATTTCAGTAGGAATGAGTTTAATCATTTTCATAAAGCTGTATCAATAAGAGAATAGAACTGTTAAATTTCTCAAACTTCCTCGCATTATACTGTCATAAGGAAATAAGGCATATCTACCCATCTTGTGTTAGTCAATCTCTTTCTATATGACTATCTTCTCTCTCTGATATCATCTCACATATGCCTTCTCTCTCTAACATCGTCTCACAGCTTCATCACGTTTTTCCATCTGGCGTGGAAAGTATGTGAACGTTCTGACATCTCGCGTGGAAAATATGTGATGGACATTTTTGATTTAAATCTGAATCTTCTTCTGAACCCTACGTTTTTGCTCGAGGAAGTAACTCGAGGAAATTCATATCTCTTGAAAGCATGGACCAATTTCGGAAATCAAGGTGAAAGTTTCGTATCGATAGAAAACCGCTACACGTCGGGATAAGTTGTCTCGGTTTCTCGCGCTGTATAGCTATAGCTATAACTACTTGGCGCGAGACTGTACTGAGTCCCCTGATTGTGGCAAAAATATTCAACTCCTATTTCATACACTTTTTATAATCAAATTCTTGAGAATCGTAAATTACTTGTTAATTCATATCTGGAGAATAATATTTGATAGTTTTAGGTTATATAATTTTGTTACTCATAGAAAAAATATTATTATAGATTATTAGGAACTATCTAATAATAGTAATTATATATCTCAGAATGTTTCCCAAATCTTCTCTACTTTCTGTATGTTTTTTACAAGACTATATTGCAACTACAATATACAAAATATATGGATTATACAGTGTATGTGTAATAGAAAATAGGGTAAACCAATGCTTAACCAAATCAAATATCATCGCACTACTTGTGATTGCTATTATTAATAATTGTGCTTCTGTTTATAAATATAAAGAAATGAATATCAAGGAATTAATATTCAAATTACTGGAAAATTACCTTATTTGAACAAACATATCCCCCAATTGGTCCGGATAGTCGACCAATAAACGAATATTATGAATTGTTAGGAAAATACTGGTGACGTTGTGAAGGAAGTGGACGTTAACGTAAGGTATAATATGAATCTACCTTAACCCATACTTAATTTCGGCATTTGTGTTTGCTATTATTGATATTTAATTCCTGTTTTTATGGATATAAAATTGCCTTATGCAAACAAACGTGTTCCAATTGGTTCGTATAATCGACCAATAAACGAATATTGTGAACTGATATGAAAATACTGGTGGCGTTGTCAAGCCGGTCAGTGTCACTGACGTCAGGTATAATGTGAATCCACCTTAAAGCCGATCAGGCGCAAGTGTCAGGGTTGGCAGAGCGACTACCTTGCACTTTGTACGTTGAAGCTCTCTTTTTACTCTCTTTCTCTCTTTCTCCCCCTTTCGATTCCAATACATTTCCCGGTAGCGCTCAGCTGCAGCTGCACCCTGTCAATTTTACTCTATCATTCTGCCATTTGCCATCGGCAACTGCGGCTTCGCCACCGCTTTTTCGAGGATCGAGCGTCTCACCGTCGCTCCAACGACGCCACCCGACACCACTTTACCCATCCCATGGGCTCCTTGGCGCATTACACCCTCACGAACTTCGATGCCAATTTCGGAACAAGCTAAACGCCTGTTCTATGTCTCTTCAAAGAACTAGTACAAGGAATCACTGTTTTCTATTGATCCTGTTAAATGGTACAGTGACTCCAGAAAATAATGTGTTTTACTATATATATTTATTCACCTTTTTTTATTAAACCAAAAATCTCTAGAGTGACACGTATTAATATTTGAGCAATCTTATAAATAGTAGAAATCATTGCTGTGTACATTTGTTTACAACAGCGCTAATTAATATCATATCATTTGTTTTTTTACCGTCCATTGCTTCTCACGCTGCGAGCGATAAACTGAAGCACGTTGAAAATTAACTTCCCGAAATTATTCTTAGGAAACGTGCTGTATGTAACGCGTACTTTACTGGCCTGGGAAAAAACAGCGGTTACTTGCCACAGCTTTTTGCATTTTTTTCTTGTTTTATGAAACGGATTTCAATTCTTATTTCACACGTTCTCCAGAATAAAATATCTGAAAATCGTGAATTAGTTGTTAATTTATATCCGAAGGCTGATATACTCATGAAACAATTGTGTTATAGAAGATTAATATTGTTTCAACTACCCAAGTGATGGTCAGTAATTGTCTCTCTTTATCAATTCACACCAATCGTCATATCTGCGTCACATGACGTTGTTTCCATCTGCCTGTCCTCAACCCATTCAACTGCGTCTATGTGCACGCTTTGATTGTCTTTCGAACTCTGTTTCTCTCTTATGCTACAATGTACTGCTGATAAATGTTGTTAAAGAAAATGAAACATCTTGATCGGCGGAATTATAGACATGACACGCCATAGGCGTCATCGGTTGGTCCAGATGACAGAGTTTGCATTACATAAGTGTGTGTTTGTGTGACCATCGCTTATCTGTTTTTGTTATTCGATATTGATAGTGAGTAGCTGAGCAATATTGTTTAAGTTTACTTTAGTTAGCAATGTCGATGACGCACGAGACAGAACTGCATACAAATTAGTATCATGCGACGAAATAATTTGTAAGATTGCCAGCTTTTCAGAATTACTTTCTAATTATCGACAAAGACACTTAAGAGGGATATTTACGAACCCGGAAGTTCAAATAGTAATGAAATTTTATGGAAATATAAAGAAATTCATGTTAAATAGAGAATTAGTTTTTATTGCTGCTCAAAAATAGTTTGAAGGGATGAAATTGTCTCTTTAGGAGAGGCTGATTGTTTCTGTTGCAACTCAAATGAACGAGGCAGTGTCCATACGTATTCTAAGAAGTATAAAGGCTGCAAAAAATATGATTGAAAACAACTTGGAATAAGCTATCATATGACTGCAACAAAATCTTTACTTTAGCATTTTAGCCTGCGAGCGGCTGATAAATTACTGATAAATATACTTTTTTGACCAAAGCATGAGGCTTTCATGCAGCCTTAAGATTCTAACATTTTAAGAAAATCGGAATTTAAAATTTGTGTTTGCCTTGTGCTTTGTATGAGCAAAATATTAAATACTATTGCTATATCACGTAAAGGGAATAATAAAAATCGATGCTCGCACTAAAATCAGAAGCCTATTTATTACTACAAGTTATGACTGTCGGATATCCAAAGAAATCCTAAAAATATGTTAGAACACATGTCGTCGAAGCCCCGAAAGATGCCTTGAGAACCTGAATCCCTAGAACCAATAGTCCAACACGCCGCTTAGTCTCTCGATATGCAGTGGCTAAAAAAATATCGGTACAACCAGTATTTCCAGAATAAATTTTCTTAAAAAAGAAAACTCTTTTCTGAGGAAATGTATTTTTCCTTCATTTTCTTCCTTCGTCACCTGTTTTTAGTGTGACTTTTGACATTTTTTCGTTAATTATGAAGGAACAACTTATTTTTGGTGTACTTTGCAGATATATTTTTAAATACAACTTTCGTGATTTTCTAAAAGTCTAGAATGATTCGCACGATAACTTGCACTAGTCATTGGAAACAAGAAAATGCAAATTTTTCTTTATTAATATGGCCATGACTATTGCGTGAACCAATAAAAGTGAAATATTTCAACGTTTCCCATTTTGAGAGCAATTTGAAATAATAAATAGTAACGAACAATTTAATGGTTACTCTTGGACTTGGCACCATTTTATCAAAACATGTTGTTTTTCCCCTTGGTTTACGGAATAGCGATGTTCATACTAATTAAGAAAAGTTTACATCTTTCCTTTTTTAACCAATAACTAGTCAAAGTTAAGCAGTCTTATATAAAAATAACACAACTGACAGACAGCAATAATTATAATAAAATGTATTTATTTTGTTAAATTAATAACGAATGACAATACTTGCTAATTCTAATGTAAATTCATCACCCTATGTATACATACCCTATACCCCGGCGAAAAGACGGATATTTGAAGTTCGAAAAGTTGATCAGTCAGATCTCCCCGTGTCACGGAGCGCGCAGGGAGAATTCCACGCCCCAGATCGAAGGTCAATGAGAAATGGCGAGCATTCGTTCTAAATAACTGCGCGCGGCCAGCTGTGAGGGCCAACGCGGAAATATACGAGGGCAATATTGCTCGGATATTCCAGGAGAATTTGAAGTATGCACACCTATCCTTTCATGCTGAATTTTTGCGATTTCGAGAAGGAACTTCTTTTTAAAAAAATAGGTCGGCAGGTGCTCATATTGAATGTTTGAAAAATGCTTTGTTCTCTTATATGTTATAAGCTGTCCAGCACTGTATATTAAGAATAATTTACATTACAGTGACTTCTTATAAACTCTTTATGAACGATAAATTTAGAAATTTATTATAAATAGCTATTTATGAAAAAGAATGATAGAACATAATGAAATGATTAAAATGTAGTCATAGTACTATTTGACTTTATGTAACTTATTTACGTTTATACATATAGTATCTAACTAATCGCCAGATTCAAGCGGACAACATCGACTGTATGTGTGTTAATCATAATGTAAATCGCAGTGATTTTATATGAACCCCTTCATTTATGAAAACAAGCAGAATGTTACAAGTATCATCAGAGACAGTATCAGAGTACTCGCTGCCTGCATCATAACTGCATTAAGGTACGAAAATCGCATTAAAATTGAAATGATTAATTTTTCTCATAAGTTTAGTAAAGAAGAAAAATTAAGAAATTCACAGTTCCAGGACAACATAAAAGAATTAACAATTCCACGAGATGGAATTGGATTGGAATTTCTTGTTAACAAAGATAACATCTCCAGCAGAGACTCGAGGGAAATACGAAGTATGCATGTCTTCTCTTTCATCCCTAGTTTCGAAAAGTTTTGATGAAACTTCTTCTTTAAAAACAGATGAGCAGACTGAATGATCAAAGAATACTTCATTCGAAGTATTTACTTCCTCTCATCTCCAATTTTTACATCGCCAAAGAGGAATTTCTCTTTAAAATGCAAGTCAGTCGTAGTTCCTATCGAATGATAAAAAAACGTCTTGTTTAATATACCCGGTAAAAGTGTCGAAAGTATGAAAAGGTTCTCACAGTTCTAGTTCCTCAATTAAGGATACGTTGGAACATACAGTTTGTCACAGTTACCCTTTCGCAATTCATGCAATCGGAAAACTAATTAAAGACAACTGGCAATTCAAGTAATTTTTTTCTTTCAATCGCTTGCAATTACTGCATAAATTTCTCTGAACACTAGAACGAAGATCAACTGCACCTCTCGAAGAAAGAAGTTAAAGGTTCTTACCAGAACAGCCGTAGAAATTCCTGAGAATCTTATTAACACTCCATTGGTCTTCTTTTTTTTCCTAACTTGTTCTCATTCTTTTAAAGACTGTATTGCTTCCAAAATAGCATATATCGAAATTGTGAGTATGCTTGTTTCTGCTCATTTAACATTACGTACATAACAGACATAATAAAGTCTTATTGTTCGTGGTGAAATGGTATGTCAGTAATACAGGTTTTGTACTGTAATTTCACGCTTTCGTATATCAAATTCACCCTTCGAATTCACCTTTTTATAAATCAAATTCACTGTGGTGGAAATCAAGTTTTTTTACAAATTTATTTTCTTAATTTGTTGTAATAAAAATGGAATTCATAGTTTATTATTTCTACCATCATATTGTAGGGGTTGGCTGGATGTTGGTGTGTTTGGCGTGTTCAATACTCTCCAGTCTTTAATAAGTTAATAAGAATGTTCTCTTTATTGGAAATCTCTTGATCCACTATAATATTTGTTTGTTCCTTTACTCTGCTCTCCGTCGATTCTAACTTTGCCTCTGATGATCTATGCTCGACTGAGCTATCATCTATCCAATTATTCCTTTCTCTCATACATAGTCCTTATTTGCTCTTACATTGCATGCTCCTACAATATTCTTTAATGATGAACCTCGCTGAAGAAGTATTCTTAAAAATTAAATTCTATGCAAGGAATATTTTGGCTAATTCTCCAAACAATAAATACTTTGTTATTGTGATTAATTTGTTCTGTTGCAAGTGTTACTTTTACTGATTGCAATGATTGTTTCAGGAATATGTGAATAAAATTACCGCACGCAACAATAAGAGAACTACTATGGATAAATTTCTGTATGTATGTATAAATATTTTTTATAATACATAAGCATTTTGTGTCACTTCACGTTAATTTATATTGTTTTATGTTAAAGTAGTGTTACTGTATATACAATAAAAACATTTCTATCAAAATAATAACGTTACAATGGATATTTTATTGTTGTCGAAGAACTTAATTTCCAATAGGGGGAATTTGATTTGTAAACGGATGAATTTGAAGTGCAAGAGTGAAATTGCCGTGCAAAATCTGTAAAAATAATTGAATATCCAGTCTTCTTGTGTTCGTTCACCTTAAATAATTAACGCAGAATTAAATGATGAAAGTTCCAAAGTAATTCCCTAAAATAAAATATCTCAATAGGATGACTAATAGGAAAGTTGAATGACATGATAAATAATGTAAAGTAACTAAGATAGCCTTATTGTTATTGAAAGTCTGAATTATTATTTAATGAGATTCGAATTTAGCTACGATCCTCGCATCACATAAAATCGTATCTTACCATGTGAAGCTTTCTAGAACAGTACAAATGTTTGTGTTGGTTTTTTGTACTGAAGGATACTATAAATGACAAAATAACATATTTTGATGCTTCCTTTCCCTTTCGGTTAAATCGTGCAATTAAAATAAACAATTCAGTATATTTAGGTCATTTTTTACTGAAAGACCTTGAGGGTATACTTGAATCGAAGGCCGTAGCAGGGTTAAATAATGAACAGTCTTATGTACTCTTTCACCACTGTTGCTCTCATTACCGACTCGATTTACTATTTTATATAGGTCATTACGATTTATGAAGAGATTCATTTAAAGCTCCCTTAATAACATACTATAAACCATACTTTGTCAATAGTAATACAGACTTCCTTCTAGAAAGATATATTTTCTTTGTATTGTACTTTTTTGTGTTTTTAACAACATTTATATTATACGAATTTTATAGATATGTATGTTACGCAGACTTTTATGTAAAAATAACAAAATTATAAGGACAACTGAGGGCCATCATAAGCCGAAAGGCAAGGATTATGGTAATAAATAATTAAAAAATAATACAGACTTTCTTCTGCACTCGATGGTTGATGAATTTTAACAAATTTAGAAGACATGATAATTTACATTTGTCAAAATCGAAACGAATTAATCAAATAACCAAAGTATTGGTAACGCCTTAATTTTCATGAGACTATTTGCTTTTTTAACTGCTTTATTCTTAAGCGTTGCAGAGTTCCGAAATTGTTACTAATGGCGATATTTACATTTGTTTATACAATTATTAGCCTAACGCTTTGGAAAGTTAACAATTTGGTGACGAATATGACTACATATTTATGTGCTTGAATATGATGGCTATCATTTTTAGGTTGCTGAGGCTCTTGTGTATGGCGACTACTATGTTAAATTTTTTGATTGATTACTCCAAATATTCGAAAAAGCGGCTTGATTTATTAGTTCTTTAACCGATACAATATGTTTAACGACGTTTCTTCAAACTGAACTGTGCCAAAGGAACACCCAATTAAAAGTAGCTCAGAGTGTTTTTCGTAACGAGGTTTGCTCTGGCGGAATACATAGCGTATATTAATTGAATAATAGTCTGTGTTGCGATCGCATTTCAGTGTAACGAACTTAACGCTTGTTTAATGTCACCGGGCTGAAATCGCGTTTCCCCGCGTCCCTCTAACAAGATTGCTTCTTAGAGAATTAGGTGTAGCCATATTGTTTGTCAACGTAATCTTATTGATGACGAAGCACCTGCTTGTATACCTTTACGTACATTGCTCATGCCAGCCAGGTAATTTCCGAGATTCTCAGGCACTCTACTCTTATAAACATTTGAAGTAGTTGTTACGCTATTTGTATAATATTCTTTTGGGAATTACCTGAAATTTATCTGCAATTTAGATTATTAACGAAGCATTTATAATTTAACGTTTCCTATAAATGGTAATTACAAATGACACAATTTTAATTGTAGCATCAAAATGGATGTTGATATGTAGAAAAAAATACTCCAAAATATACAGCAGCATTAGGGTGATATTTTAATTGTGATGAGTGCACCCCCTAGATTGCTTCCAAATAATATAAAAGAAATTGCACCCAAAGTTTCATGCTCCCAAAATATGATTCTTGTACAGTTTTCTTATGAAATCTATATACTTTTTTTAGTAAATTATTATTTTTATTAAATACTTTTAATACATTATGTATTAAAATTATCAAAAAATTCCGTAAAAGGGGACTAATACTGCCGTTTATTATAAGATAAGGAATATAAAAATATGTTTCTTCATTTCCGAGTACTAAGTCCTAATGTGAAAAATAAGGGGATGTAAGCAACCTCGCCCTCTATTCTTCTAATATGTAATAACGCTGGTAACAATTACTCGCCAACGATATAGTATAAAGTTATTTAACGTAGGAGTTAATAACACACTTTCAACACCCAAAAAAACAATTTTAACCACCATTCTAGAGAATTTCGTAAAAAGCAACGATCTCTCTTCAGGTGAGACAACCGTCCAAAGTGTTAAATATTGGTACATCCAAAATTTCCTTGGAGTTTTAGTCGGTCTTAAAAACATTATAAACTCAGGAAAAGATTAAACAGGGGTCTAAATGTGGTGGAGCGAATCGTATTTTATTTTGGCAATTAAAGTAACTTTAATCAGTGCAATTCCCGATCGTCGGGATAAGATCTAGCAGTATCAATTATCTCGCGGCGGGAGCCGCTAAGCCTGCACCACTTAATCGCTGCTTACCCATACCGCTATCAGTCGCTATCGATACCCCGAATTATTACGCTAAACGCGTTCTGGTTAATACACTATTATCGAATGGAGCCGTGTGGTCTGAGCGAAGTGAAAGTGCTACACATACAAACATGGATGCAAATACTATAATCTTACAGATCTATTTAACGCCTCAACGGCTCGGATTCACACAGTATACTGTACGAGAAAAAAAAATTGAAAGTTCATGAACAAAAATCCAAACTCGATAGAAATAGTTAGCAACGCTTTACCGCCATGGGAGAGGTTTAAAAATTGTTATAATCTTTCAACACTCCTTTTGGAAAGATCAAAAAAATCAATAACGACATGCACCTTTAATCATAACATTTTTTGTTTCAAACATAAAATAATTTTTGAAAAATAAAAAGTTGATTCTTGAGAAGATAGTGCTTAGTGAGTATTTTCAAGAAAAATTATAGCTGATTCTGTAAAATAATTAGCTCCGAAAGCAAATATTAAAAAACAGCTTTCGACAAAGTTTGAATAAAAAATCAAGTTTTCGGCATTCAAAATTACAAAACTGTGCATATTAATTTGTAATTAACAATGAGAGTTAATAGTATTCGAGTAATTAGTACGTAGAAAAAAAGTTCTGTGTATAAGCTGTCTAATATCGTAATTCTTTTCTTTAAAAACGGAAATAATTCGTGAGAATAGTGTTTAATAAGCACTTTGAACTAAATTAGCAGAGAGGATGTGGGTTTAGTGACAGTGCTGCTATATAAGGTAGTAGACAACTGATGCAAATAATCAGGCAGACTACACTGCTAAAGTGACAAGGCGCTTGCTCGGCATACGCACTATATACGCATACGCATACACACTATAGATGCATTTCATGCGTGTAAGATGCGAGAAAGCCAATTTGGAGCGCTAGTGCTCCAAATAGGCACTTTAATCAAGCACGGCAAACTCTACTGTATACGAGCACCACGCAGATTTAATCGCAGCACGCGGTGCATCTTGCTTCAGTGGACATAACGTTGGAGCGCGCTACCTGTTTATTACTGACTTTTAGAGTAATAAGCGTTAAGTGGATCTTTACCATAACGTTCCTAAATGACACTCCCCCACCCAACGTCTAAAAATTCACGCGTACCACTATCCGGTTTTTTATTAAATTAGTTTACATATTCAGAGTATGGCAGCACATAAAACAATTTTATATTTAAGAGATAGATAAGACTATTTACATATGAGGCAAATTTTCCAAATTTTAATTGCAGCCAAAAATATCCTTGTTTGAATTAACCGATCGAGTATTTTTGACAAATTTTACCCTTTTTACCATTCTAGTTTTGTGATATAGCTTAAGGTGGTTGTCTCACAACAGTATCATCAAAAAGTTTATGATGCGATGTATGCGGTGAAACACGAATAATGTATAAGTCAAATCACACTGGCTTTTGATTGTGTACAATCGCATTGTGCACTTACACATGAAACTTTGTGTACAAAAAAATCGAGCGAAACTTCTTCAATTTCTTACTTTCAATATTTGTATCATTTAAATCCAGCACACAATATTCTTGATTTTTTTTCGTAAATATTTATACTGTATCCTGGTATTAGAGGGTCAATTTTTATTCGAATCCTACCAGTAAATACAATCCGAAAGTTAAGTACACGTCATTAACACATGCCTTATAGTACAGGCGATACGAACCAAAAGTATTAATTTCGACGGCGATTATCTCAAGTTTAGAAGACAAAATTTTCTTTAAATGATATCAGGTTTTAGATATCACTTCTAATTATATATGTTTATTTTAGCAAATTCTTTTAAATAATCTATATGACAACTATCTTAAGATAATTCGCATATTACAAAACTCTACCAAATATAAGGAATTAATATCATTCAAATGGTTTCTCATTGAAGCTTTTGGCTTGGTTTGTACATTTTATCCATTACACATAGAAGCGTCATATGTCGACGTAGTCATAATATGTAAAGCGCAACTGGCGTGATAATCCCGGCGACGCCACAATTTCAGTTTAAACGTGATATTATTTCCAAGGTTGTGTTTTTTAACAAAACGATCAACAATTTTGAATATTTTCTCCAATATTCGCATTATGCTCCTCTATAACTTTATAATATTGTATCCAAATCATAAGATGCATTTTAATGATGAAAACGATACCTGAATTAATCTACTATAGTATCGAAACGACAAACATAAACACTCTTGGAGTCAAAATATGAGTTTAATACAAAAAATGATAGGTTACCTATTAAAATTTTGCATTTTATAATATTAAAATTTTTTCTAAGCGCATCCATTTTTAATTTTCACACATACAAGTGTCACATGTATGAGTACACTCATAATAATATAAACTGATCAATTTCATAAAAATATAATATTTTTTCTGGAGTTAAAAATCGTTAATAATACGATCAGTACTTTTAATATTATTGGTTTCGATATAACATTCACGTTGTGGGCTTCGAAAAATAAAAATCTCAAGCCGTGTATTCCACAGCATTTAAATACTTACGCGACGAAAACCACTCTCACGTTCTACATATATTGCATGCAATGTTCCATTTGTTTGATTATGTTGTGTTACATACCTGAAACAGAAATAAAACAAAGCCTTATTAAATTCTCTTCTGTTGATTATCGCAGTCAATATACATATATGTATATTTTATTAATAGTTACTTAAAGTATTGACATTTCTCGAAATACAATGTATGTTTTTCGAGTGTCGATTACCATAATTATTATTAATTTTCTCTCCTGAATTATTAATTGAGTTTTAATTATGAACTTAATCGCTAATTTATTAACGAGACTCTATTAAAGTATAATTGGAAAATAGATTGAAAGGATTTACTGCATCAGATTACAATTCAGAGTTTATTGAAACCGAATACAGGTCATTCACCTTTTAAATACTCTTGATGTGAAAAGTGTTCTTTTCTTCCTACGACATTCTTTAAAACAAGGTCTTAACAGTACCTTATTAATTTTGACTTTATTTCAAATTGGAATGAATCAATTTGAAAGGATGCGAAATGATGGGAAACTTTTTTTTCAACGATATTGTTTTTAAAAGAGTTCGTAACATTAATTGATGAGTTTCGAATTCATGTCGAATTGCTCCCGTCAACACAATCGAACCATCATTGAAAATTCCATGCGAAACAGGAAGAAATCTTCACATACTTTTAACGAGAATTAATATCTCGCTTTTAAGAGAACAATTTCATATTACCCAGTAAAAAGGATTTATCAGATAAAATGCGAGAGGAATCTTGCATTAAGGAAGAATTGGTTACGCTTTATTCAGCTTTATTCAGCTGACAATCATACCGAGCGCCGGCCGGAAGATCAAAGGAAGGATCTTCGCAAACACTACTTAAAGGCATAAGCGTATAATCCAGCACATTAAACCTTTTCCTCGTTTGAAAGTGGAGTACTAAATTAGACCATGCTGATAGCATTAACCCTTGCTCGATGAATTCCACGTTAATATCAGTAAAAAATATAATCAAACAATAAAAAATAGTTATAATCTTTATTACAATATTTTTTGACAGTGTTCCAAAGGTTGAATTTCCTTGAAAATCATGTACCCGATGTTTTAGAATAAATACTGTTAATGTACATAATGAAACTGCTACTTTCTGATGGTTTTCTATATGTAAATTTTAGTTTATTACTCAAAATTGTTTTAAGCTGTAAAATTATTAGAAAGGCAGGACCAAAAAATTTGATGCTATTTTGTTTTGGGTCAGTAAAAAATAAAACCCGATAACTCCTATTAAAATATCTAGTAATTATTATAAATAAAAATGGCTGCAAATCATTCACATTTCTAAATCATACGATTTACAGGTTTGACTTAGAAATTGCTTATAAAGAAAGAAAGTGCAGCTCGGAGAATTCAGGGAGAATCAAAGGCGGGTTTAAGCTTTGTAAGCTCGACGTCGATGGCGCGCTATTATCTTAATAATTCTCTCTTTTATCGAAGCACAAAGTGCTACACTCTAAAGTTTCGAGCCGTGCCTCGGTTACTGGTAGCGCGACTTCGATTTATCGATTCGCCTGTGGCCTCTTTTAAAATTCCGTAAAAGTAAATTTCAATGTCAGCCTATTGATAAAGGGTTAGACAGTGTTCGAGTGGACAACGCTGGCGCGCCCAGGTGATAACTTGAAAAGATGAAATTGGCCAATGACAGAACAGCCAATGTGGACCGATTTTGAAAATCTAGGCTATACATATAAACATACATTAAAGAGAGTGAAATAATTTTCGTCGTATTTATTATTTGTTTGGTTACTGAATATCTTATTTTATGAGAATTGAAAATCACAGTAAACAAACTTTGTGCCCTAAAAACGAACTAAACCTTCTAATTTTCAAAGTTTCATGGCGTCATAAAGGGATAAAATCATTTACAATCTCTCAGCCAGGATTAAACAGTCACGTTAATTTCCCGGCAACTTAATAGATTCTCCATTGACCGAGTGACTGTAAAATGTCGTTGCCTATCTGATTTCCGTGAAACAGGGAATTGTTAATTTGCGATTGTTGCGAACTGATAAAGATGAATTGTGGCCAACATTAATGACCTGAGCAGCTGAAGCAATATTAATCATCCATAATTCATTTTTTTTGGTTAAGTTAAACAAAATATCGTACGTAGCAAACTAGCAAATACTAACTTCCACATACAAAGCAATTCCTATTTTATACATTTTCCTAGGGTAAAATTAAAATTTATTTAACTGTTGGGGAAAAATGCTTAGAAATTGTACACTAAATGTTAATTTGTATCTAATATAATTGCATCTCTTCCACACGTTTTTTACAATAAAATTTAAATGAATAAAATACGGTAAACAAACCGTTTGGTTACGAAGTTTAAAGAACAAGATGCGTATGCTACATTATGATCGAAAAATGATCTAGAACTTCGTTTTCAAAGTTACATATCATTATAGCGGGTTACAATCTCCAAACAGGGATTAAACAATCACGTTAATTTCCCGACAACTTAATAGACTCTCCAATAACGGAGCGACTGTAAAATGTCGTGGCCTATCTGATTTCCGCGGGACAACAAATTGTGAATTGGCGCAGAGTGCTGCCGGGGTTACGTACGTGCGTTATACATACAAATACACATACACATATGGGCGCTCGCGCGTGTGTACACATTTCAGCGGCACCAATTCAGGCTACCGGCTCCCTTAATGGAAATACATGACCTACTGGCATGACTATTGCGGCACGCGACCGAATAAAGATGAAAGCACTCTGTCACAGCGAAAACCAGCCTGTTTCACCCCTTCCCCTCTAACCCTTCTCATCCCATCGCCCAGATATTTGTTGAACGCCTTACCCCCGAACGAGTTTCCCGTTTACCCCCGAATTTCCACATTCCACAATGTCGATTATCAAAAGAACGCATTATTAAAATGGCGATTGCGTTTCGTTTGGCAAAATTGTGTTATTCCGTAAATTCTGATTGCACTGAGTTAGCGTACAACGTATTTTATATGTTTATTGCTTTCATTACTTTGAAGCCAACGTAATACGTAAGTATTGGGTAAAAAAATGTTTTATTTGAATAATATTTGCCTTATAATTTTAGAGAACCATATATTTGAAAAAAACAGGTCCTTCACATCTTATATATTTCTAATATGTTACAACGTTTGAAACAATTACATACCAATGAATGGTACAGCATAGGTATAATTATCTAATATAAGAGCTAAATAATGTCGATTATGAAACAGCACATTGTTAAAATTACTAGTGGGTTTCATTTGGCAAAATTGTACTTTCCCGTAAATTCTCATCGTATTGGGTTAGTGTATAATGGATTTTCAATGTTTACTGCTTGCATTCCTTTGTAGTTCGTATAGTATGTGTTAACTAAAGGTTTCAATACACAAAAAATATTGTTATTGAATAAAGAAATGTTTTATTCGAATGATATTCGCCTTTAAAATGTTGTAGTACTTATGTATAAAAACCAAATCAAACTTTTACATTTTATCTTTTTCTAAATTGTTTAAAATAATTATTCTCGAACGGTACGAATCATTATTTCATATAGGAGTTAAATAATGTGTCATTCGGTAAAATTGGATTTTCCCATAACTTCTGATTGCGGTGGGTTTGCGCATATCGTATTTGGGATGTTTATTGCTTTTAATATTTTGAAGCCAGAGTAATACGAAATTACATAGAAGAATATTTTATGTTGAAAGCGTATGCAAATAGATATCGTCAAATAGAAAGCTGCAAGGTTTGAGATATTTCAGAATGAAAATACGATTAGAATTTCCAGAAATTCTAGGTAAAAGGAGAATATGTATTTTGTAGGGACATTAATTTTCAGTTCAGAGTATTTTTAAATCTCCATCCGTGCCTCGCTTAAAATGTTCAATTAGTCGAAACACGACGAAATGTCAGACATTTCACTCCGTTAATTCGTAATCTCGTAAAGTGTGGAAAAACCCATGAACCCAAAGTTCCAGCGCTAACAAAGTGCGCCACTTCACCCTGCAACTCTGTAATCGACTTAGGTTTTAGTCCTCCGCCCAGAGCCGAAAAATGCGGATACCGTTGGCGAAGAGCACTTCACAGTAGAGATCACAATTTTGGATTTCGGTTAAAAATAGAATCGAGCGAGAAGAGAATTTCGACGCGTGTCTAACTCCGTGGACACGTCGAGGAGTTTTGAAGCGGAAATGATTCGATAGACTATTTCGTAACTTCCGTACGTACAAGTTTCTTCAGAAACTGGGATCCATAGAAACTGCGCTATCGCAAACTGTTACTGCTAAACTAAAACATTAAAAAAATGAAATAAATTTTTAGCTCAAGTTATACTTAACCGTTTCGTTATTCATTATTAATAATAATCATTTATATTAGTTTTAATGTGCCATAATAAATTTACGTATTAATGCCAGCTCAACCCAGAACTTTAAATCGATGAGAAAATTATATTTAAATTACTTATGTATATTTATGCAAATGCGAGGCAAACATCCAAAATTGTTTATTTGATATTAATTATCAATACTTGGTTATATTAGCATTGTGCCTGCATACTATAGTATGAATATAATTTTACGACTGGACAGTTTTTGGGCGACTTTAAAAAACAGAACTCAATTCATGGCGTTCAACTTTTGTGGATTACATTTTGCCGAGGAATGTACAGTGTAAAAAAATATTTGTTTTCTCTGCTCCACACAAAATCCAATTCAAAAGTTACACATCACTTTTTGCTGTCATAGTTGAAATACAGCGTTCCAACTGCAATAATTGGAAATTAATAAAATACTTGGATCACGTCCATCACTTGAACAACAATTGTGGTTTATCTATAATACTATTTTAATCCCAGCAAAAGTAATAGTTATTATTCCAAATATTAGATTGCCTATTTAATTATTTAGGTCCAGATAAAAGTACAGCTATCGTAACAAATTTGGCACTGACTTTATACAACTAAAACCATAATAAACACATAAAACAAGAATAATCTTAAACCCCTAATTTAGTCCTAAATTAACATTTAGTTTAGAAGCATATTTCTTCCGATTTCTGTGCAATACAGTTTCATACTTTCCTACCTTCCAAAAAAGGCTTTCTCAAGAATTTATTTGAAATAAAATTAAGAATGTCGTTTTGATTTCATAACATTTTGATTAAAAATTGTCTGCAAGTCCATTACATAGTTAACCAATTGTAAATAAATAAAAAAATACCACTACGGTTAAGAGTTTCCGGAAGATTTCTTGATATTGTTTCTGGGTGAAACTAAATTTATTTACAGCGGAAAAATAACCTATATGGCTGACGATCCGGAAGTCGCACACGTGATGTTACAATATTTGAATACCAATAGACACCCCGATGTTTGCTCGCAAAGGCGAGAAATATCTCTGTCCTTGCTAATAGTGAGAAGCGAGAACTTGTGAAAATATGTTCACATTGGAGAGAATCAGAGAGTACGTTGTAACGTCGGGGATAAAGCGTTCGAATTTTCTCTCATACCTCAAAGCAATAGATTTTTACAGACAAATTTAAACCACTACCCACACAACGGCTATTATTGTCAATATAGGTTATCAAATATAAACACTTTCTGTCGTCACTAATAACCAAAAATGGTGGATGTGACCTATATTAATAAACAAATTTTAAAAAAAAAGCGTTTGACGAAGAATAAGTTGCCTCTTCAAATGAATGTAATTCTCTCGCAGTAATAACAGTTCTAAACTTGAAACTAAGTGCAAGGAAATATATAGATTTATGGAATCCCCTCTTGACAGATTTAAAGTGGGGGTCACGCTGATTGGTAATAAGAACCAAAATATTAGTAGTGAGGGAAAGAAGAGATGATGGAAGAGGAACTGGAAGCGCAAGGAAGGGGCATAGAGAACTTTGCACCTTCGTCGCCTTGTGATACGTGGTCAGAAATGGACATAGGCGAATTCCGGAAAATGAACGCTAATCCGGGTATGAGTAACTGAAGTCAATTGGCGTGTAATAAAGTGTAGAAGCGGAGAGAATGAGCGAAGGTGAAAATACAAGTAAGAAATAATTAAGTCTGCAAATTTGCGCTTGAAATTTATAAAGTCAGCGAGGCTTGAAGACCCTAACGGTGTCTTAGAATGAACAGATGTTCGAATAATTAAGAAGCGCAGCGAGACAATATTTCGTGAGTGGGCATCTACAATAAACAAAATTGTGGACATTCTATACATACAAGCCAACAAAACCAACAAATTAATTTCTTGTAATGTAAATAAAGTTTCCTAAATTAACGTTTACTGCAATACGCCAATTATAATTTGTAATTGCATAACGCTTATTCTTATTGAAAAATCAATGTTCTCGCTCTATACCGGAGGTATTGAATGTGGCCCTCGTTTGTGTAAGACCCTGTAAAGATGTGGTTAAGTGTGGCTCGGTGTGTTTGCATCCGTCTCCATCGGGCGATAAAAATAAGCGCGGTGGGCGGCGTCGATGGGTGAAAAAGCGAGCGAACGTCCTAGATGTAAGGTGAATTGTGAAGAATACACGCCCTATAAATGGATAATGAAGCCGTTAATTGGCGAATGCCTCGGACAATTTAGCGGTCGCGTGCTTTACCGGGAAAAGCATGCGTTTCTCACCTTAAACGATTTAAACGAAGCATCTTTTCAATGCTACCGCGCAAGCACACTAATTTAGACTGACCCTTGAATTACCACTGTCAGATACACGCTACTATAAATGGAATAATTATAAATTATATCGAAATTTTAATTACGGAGAAATGTTTCTGAAGGCTTCCCTGAATTCTATAAAAAACAGTGACATGGCAACTTTGATACCTACTGCATAAATCTAAAGTTCTGAACATTTTGACATTGGTTTTAAATAGTAAGTAATTAATTACCTCAACTTTAAACAAATATTAGATATAATTTTACTCTACAGTGGATTAAAAATGTATTGGCACACATACGGTTTTTGGGAAAAATTAGAAGCAAACTCTTCTCTGGAAGTAGAAATACAGTTTCGTGGACAAGAATGTGTTCCTCTTAACTTTTACAGAGCCGGCATTTTTTGGCCAAAATCGACGACTTGTCGCCCGTATTTATGCACATCTATGTCGAATATGATGTTTAGTCGTTCAAAATGTTCTATTTCTTTTTAAGAAAGTTTATTCTAAAAATACTGGGTGTGCTAACAGTTGTTTTGCATACTCTATGTTTATAGTAGCTGCCGTACTTCCCTTTGTCCAGGTGACAGCTCGTGTCCTGGTTAACAATAATTTAAATCGAAGAATAAAAGGTTCTTGCGATTATCTTCGTTGCAAAAATCTTCTAAAAATGTGTAGCTTGACATCCCATTAATTTTTAAAACTGTTTAGTCACCTTTAAAGCACCCTGTGTAAGTAATAGATATTACAATATTTTGTAGCCAACAATTTGTCAGGATCATAAATCTGCAGAGAAGAGAAAACCGCATTAAAATCCGTCGAGTGTTTCTCAAGATTATATGTAGTTTTTTAGGCGTTAAATCTCTTTTAATTCTGATAAGTAAACGTAATGAAACACGAATATGAAGCCAATGTCCATCTTGAGGAAATGTATTTCTCAATGTTAAAAATACTTTCCGCTAATTTTGTAATTTTTTTCTTTAAAAATCTGAATTAATTCGTGATAATAATATTTAATGGAGACTTTCAAACAAAATTATAACGATCGCTCTAAACTAATAAATCTGCGAACAGAAATAAGAAAAGCGATTTTCGATTCGATAAGATTCTACTTACCATATTTGCTTCCCAATTTATTGGAACCCTATATTTTATTCGCGTTAAAAAATTCGAGATCTCAACTTAAGGCACGGTTGGACACGCTTAATCGCTTTCTTGGAATTAGGTGTGATTTGCTTTCCCTGAGCTTTCCTCGCTCTTTTTCCTGTCGAGCGGTTGCGATACTCGGTATTTTGGCAAAGGGATAAATCGAGACACAACGGAGGTCATCGGTGAACAGCAATGTGCCAGTGAAGGTGTTAACATTGGCAAGATCATCATAGTTCTTTTTCAGTGGGGGGACAGAACGTGTGTCGCCGCTCACGGGAAATGTAGGCCGAGCAAAGCGAGCGCAGGCAATTTCGAAAATATTAAGCCAGCCGGACTTAGTTGCCAAGCAATCGGCGATGGCAGCCACGCTCGGAGACGATCGACCGTCGCCACTGCCGACGCCGCCGTCGTCGTAGACGCGGCCCTAGACGTAGGTATGAATGTAGGTCAGGGTACCATCACGTGCAGACGTCCGCGAAACTATGAGTGCGCGAGCGGAGCGGTTCATTCACGAGCCACTCGCCGTCGACGATCGAACCAAATCAAACATTCGGAAATAGCCTCTTTTTCAAATTTCATTGATTATGTAACATTTTTACTGTGGAATTTTACTTTACAATGATTTCCGAATTTAATCCAACTGGCAACTTACAAATTGAAAACCCAACAAAATAATGTAGGTCTGCATTGTTTCGCGTAGACAACAATTTAATACATATACTACAATTTAATTGAAGTCGAAAGACATGCAGCTTAAAGTGATAGATTTGGCATGAAATAACTCGTATTCCTTTCCAAACCGGTTTGTTATGAAATAAATATTCATTCATTCATTTAGAAATCTCAGAATAGTCAATTTACATTAGCATCGATCAATTAACATTTTCACTGCGGTAAAATCTAACGCTAATTTCAACCAACAGGAGTTTAGCTGCAACAAATACTATCGCTGTTATGCTTTTAAAGCGCCTATTGTCATTAACAGTCTTCAGTGAACGTAATTTCAAAATATCTAAAGGTGTGTACAACAACGAAAGGCTTAAAAGCCACATTAATTAATTTAGAATTATTTTTTAAAGTAGTATTATTGTACCAGCTCTCATACCCGGCGTCACTCGGAAATCAAGTGAAACGTAGTGAAATGTCATATATTTCACAGTTTAACGTTATTACAAAAATAACGCTACAAAAAAATGATAGAAAATACCCAGATTAATGCAGTCGTAGCATTATTTGATTTATCTAACTTATTTACTGTTTACATATTTAATTAGTTGTTCTAGCCAACTTCGCCCAGATGATATTTCGCGTGTGTCACACGTGTGTGTGGAGCGATTAATGAGCGTATGTGTATGACTGTGCGCATGACAGGACGAGGATGTCTCTGTGTAATTTGGGTGAAAGGACAGAGTAGCTGCGAGTGACTGTTATCGAATAATAAAACCATTTAATGTTACGTAAAAAGTACATCTGAAATTTGGAAATATCAAATAATTTCCAAGCACGGCAAAAATAGCTATTGGAATCTCAATCGATATACGAATCGATATTCCTATCATTTATTATAATAGTACAATAAATAAAGTTTTACTCTTCCAATAAACTACTAACATCTACAACAATAAGAACTGCCAACACGAAACATACGTTTCCCATATCAGAAGAGATCTTTTTACGCCCGCACTAAATTCACACAAACTCCAACAGGACTAAAAATAAACCGGCTCGTTTTGTTGTTTCTAGCTTTCCGTGTTTGAAAACGGAAGATCTTGCAGCTTGACAGCACCACACTTCCTCAGGCGAGCGAGGCCTCGATCGATGTCTGCCTGCCGCCGACATATTTCACTTCACCTTTCGACTAGCCAGAATCGGTTTATTTACGGAGCGCTCTTGCTCGGGACACTGGCTGACACGTGACTTGGAATTGTAATCTTCATCCTTCGGACGAGCGCAGTGATGGTCTCGCCGTGTGGCTTAATATCTTCAACTCACTTCTCGGCAGCATGTTCTTAACGGAGTACAACATACCTTTCTGACTACCAAAAAAAGGATTTCTCAAAAATTTATTTCAAATAAAATTATGGAAATCGTCATGATTTTCATTTATTAACAAGAAAACAACGTGGATGATATAATCAAAATTGTGAACGTATCTATACAAGCCAACATGACCACTAAATTAATTTCTGTGCAATATGAGCATACCTTCAAAGTTTACACGACAACTTTTAATATTTTCAATATTTTTTGTGTGAAATTTGGCTTATACATACTAGATAGTGGATAAGATTATTTTCGAATCATTGACCACTTATTTTTGATTTCGTACTTTTTAAAGTTCTTATGATAAAATAAAATAATGTACAATGTCGATTTTTAAAATTTTTAAATCGGTCCCAACAAGTCATAGTTAACACGTCGTAGCTTCATAAAATTCCATCCACTTTTAAATCAACAAAAAAATGACATTATTTGTTTATGTGAAACTGGCGACTTTTTATACATTTAATGTCTAATCTTTTACCGTTTCGATAAAAAACAGTTGCATGAATTCATCGAGCAATTAGTGTTTAACACATTTTCGAAAAGACAGGGTTTCCTCGTGGTTCAATGATAGGAATCTGTATAACGTTTTGCGAAATTTACGGAAAAAATTGGTTAAAGGATACTCGAAATGAATATATTGATTCTAGGATTTAATTAACGTTAAATTAAAATTAAAACGAGAAACCAACTATTATAATCCAGTATTTCAAAGTACAAGACACGAAAACAAATTACCCACTGTATTAGATAACGGTATTCACGCATACGAAGGAAGTAATCGCGGAACATAAAATGAAGTCAAATTAATTATTGTGACGAACCGACTGTGATAAGCACAACTGTAAACCACCATAAATGAGTAAAACGGTACTATATATGTACAGTAACAGCTATTCCAGTCGACGAGTTCCGTAATTAGAATGAATCGTGCCAAACACTCTGCTAAGTCCTAACGAAACTGAGAGACATAAGGAAATGTGTATTTGAAACATGTTCTGCCATAAAATAAAAACAAATGTTAAGTTCTTAGCAATTTGCAATTCCAGGGCTGCCACCATTTGCACAGCACACAGTTTAGATTGCATGAGTCCATACAGCGGACAAAATAGTACCCGCATACCCAGATTTTCTGAAGTATTTTTTTTTACAGTAGAAAACATTCTGCATTGTGAGCATTTACTTTCTCTTAAGTAGGAAACTTTCTTCTTCAAGAAGATGTGTTTTCTGTAAAAAAGAAACTTTGTACCATACTATATGAAAAATAACTCCAGGGAAAAGGGTGTGTGTGAATACTTTTGTTTATCCCTTGTATGCACTACTTCCACGTGTAACTATAAATGTAATACTTTGTGTGATACTTCTATGCATAAAATTTGAAAGTATGCAAAGCCAGCTTAATGTTTTGGGCAGAGAGCATGACTGCAATACTCATTTCTTATGTTTTACGTTTTGGGTAGTGCGCAAGGCGAGTTAAATCTTAAGCACAAGGTCGTTGAAGCTAGCTCCAAGTACTGAGCGAGTGGATACATTTTCATTTATCCAATAGAGCACAGGGTGAAAGAGAATTATACGTGTATAAAATTTGAAACTGATTGCTAAATCCGTTATTGAGCAATCATGACAGCCATGTTTGTTTCCAAGTGCCAAGCAATATTTAATAATTTCCTTCGTATAAGAGGTAACCTCATACAAATTTTATAGTCAATTCTTGAAACTTGTCCGAATATGTATGAATATGTTCAATCTCCTACGTCCAATAGTTTCCTTTTGTTTTCAACAGTAAAAATTACCTGAAAATGACACCACTAAATGCAAATACCCAATAAACAATAACCATAACGGCTGTTAAATATGTAAAGCTACTTTGTACCATAAGCAGTCAAATGACGGGTTACAAAAAATAAAGGTTATATTTTTCCAGTGGGATACAGCTAATTTAGATATTAACGGAAGGACCATGTGCATTGTAGAATCGAAGTTTAAAACCGCAAAATTGGCCGGACGTTGGTATAGTCAGTGTTAAGATTACACAACTTCATGTCAAACTAATTATTAAACCCGAAGAGTTTTGTAACTTACAAAACTATGTGTATAGAAAAGCTTAGAAGATGGATGGTTTAACATGTACGATTGAACTAGCAAATTAATTGTGCGCAATCTCTCTCATGCTAATAGGCGATATAGCAAACCAACAATATTAAAGATAATGTCCTTCCACAGTAGACGAGGCTAATAACCCCTTAAGCACTGGTCGTATGGGAGAGCATCACGAGTCTACTCGCGTTGATTATGTCCTAGCCCCCGCTTCACCTGGATGGCATTTCGTGTGCACGTTAACAATAATTTAATTTGAAGAATAAGAGTTGAAGCTATCTTTATTCCTAATATCACTCTCGTCACTCTACGTCTTATTCCCTTTAAAAGTTCACAATTATTTTGGGAACACCTTGTATAAGTGATCAATATTGCAATATTTTACAGCCCATAGATTCCCTAGATGTTAATTATATACTGTATACTGTAATACTGTACACATTGTAAATTCTGCCGTGAAAGAAGATTTGTGCTATAACTTTGTCAACGTCTTACAGGAGTCATGCTGTATTATATTTTTAAGCCAAATTATATATTATTCACTTTCCAGCAGTTTTTATTCAGTCATGTACAAACAATAGCAAACACAATGATATCAAAGACAATGCCTTTCTACAAGAGGCGAGGCTAAGTACGGTTAGTGTTAAGTTAAATCTTAGACTCAAGATTATTCATGGTTCAAGTAGAGCGTGAATAGGCCCCCGTTTTCAATTATCCAATAAAACTCGGCGTAAGAGAGCCTCCTTTTTACATACCCTTCATTAACTTAAGATGTGATCGTCAGATCTTTGATGGCTTCGTTCTTAACTCCTACAGTATCTGAAGAGTTGAAATTTAGTAGGGTGTTTGTCCAGGTGTACATTTATGTTGTCTTAGATTGTTTTTCGATCTGACTTAAATTATTTATAACAATTTAGTTAACGATTTCAATTAAACGTTTTCGATCAATACACGAACCATAATGGCATCTTCTCGAGGATTACACCCTTCTCCCAAAAATCCCTCACCATTCGATTTTGTTAAAATCGAGAAATTTTGAAAAAATGTTGCACTCCGTGAATGAAAGCGTCTAAAACCATTTTCTGGTTATAATCACTCTGTTCATTTATTTGCTTCTTAGTATTCTTATCTTATTACACAGATAAGTAATGTGAAACGTTAAAGACTAAAAGGTGGAAAATAAATAATTTTTACCAAAAATTTGTGAAACTCATAAAACAAGCCTATGTTTAACTAAGAACTGCCGCAATGTATACAAAGGGAAGGGCGCAGCTATACGTGTCCCAACTGCAAAGATTATACTGGTGGTTTGAGTTTAACAAATTTTTGGTAGAAAAAATTGTTGTATGCCTTTATATTTGCATGGATCACTCGGTGAACGTTCTCGCAAGTTCTCGCCGATGGGTTGCTAACAAAATTAGTCGGGGGTGGCGTCGGTGGCTGGCGTGAAATTAATGTGCCGCAATCTAGCCCGAAGCGGATGGGCGCCGCGGCGCCACCTACGCCACCACTAATTATGAATGCCGGCTTTCGCGACACTGTGCCAGCCAGACTGATTCTGGGAATAGCGCTCCTGCTGCTGAGTGATTGTGCCAACACGCCCATACGTATGAGCATACACGTACGCCCAAGAAGCCATTCGCATTTCCGGAAGCTTGTCGAATCTCGCGTGCTCTGAAGCAAGGAATTCCAAGCGCGAGAATGTATGAATATGCTTACCTTTCTCAATTAAGTCTCGTCTACATAAACACGTGCTAGGTGATGTCTTTGCATTGGAATCGACGATCTTGGTATTACCAAGTATACGGCGGGGTTATAATTGTAGAGTAAGGTTGCTCAAATCGCCTTATTTTTCACAGTAAGGCTTCTTACTCAGAAACAAGGAATCATATTTTTATATTCTGTACGTCACAATAAACGGCAGTATTTCCCCTTTCCTATGTAATTTTGTTATAATTTTAATACATAATAATTAGTTTAAAAATGATTGATTTTGCAAAACTTCTAAATGGTGCGATTTAGGCAACTTATATCCTAAATCGCACCCCAGGTTGTCACAATCGCCCTGCAACTTTAAATCATAATTTTAATAAGCATTTTGCAAGTGGAGCAAAATGAAATAAATAATTGCTATTTGTAGAAGTAACACACTAAATAGATCAATAGTTTTAATCGAAGTATTAATCTCAATAGCTAAAAGAAAAGAATAGTTTATTAATGAAAGTCACTGGAAACAACACAAGCATATGAAATTTTGTTTAAAAAAGTACGCCGATAAATGGTTAAAAAAAGAGATTACAAAATTGGAAATAAAACACAGGCTGTTATAGACAGACATGACGAAATTCTAAGGGTTTTTTGTGAACTGCCCCTAAAAACGCATATCAGAAAAATCGTAAAGAAATCGAGTTCTATCGACCATGGGCAGCGAAGAGGTTAGATTTCTTTGAACTGGCGCTACGTGTAAAGCTGCTGTCCATGGAGAAGAGAGTCCAGCTCGGGAAAGTGCGATTATTCATAGATGAGCTGTTAATATTGATCGGGATGGAACTAGCCATCCACGAGGGTGACCTGCCGCAACTCATCCTTATAACCGATGGAGACCAAACAACCACGACATCGGAAAAACACCCCCCACCAACTACAATCGCCCTCTCTCGGGCATCCAACCCTCCCACTGTTCCCCTTCTCCCTGACTCTCGGCCGGCTGCAATTATGTGCTTGAAACAGAGCTTAGGCTGCTACATTTCTGAGAACTGGGTTAACGATACTTTTGCATAATCCATCGAGAATTACGAATTGTGATCCAATTTATGTTAGGTTTGTGCCGCGCCACTGCGAAAAACTCTGGAGGACCTGTGTGTGCTTGTGTCCAGGCTGATAGCGATCGGCTTTGCCGTTAATTAATCTTTACTGGGCGGAATAATAAATAGGAAAGCTCTAGTAAATGTGTTTCGTAAAGGGCAAAGTATTTTTATTTCGGTTTGTTCTTTCTTTGTGATAGTTTTAACCCTGAGCACTCTTAATTCTTGATCAATTTTCCTTAGAGTAACTGTCCATTGTTTTAAATGTTTTAGTTGAAATATATTTCGGAAGATAGTTGCTTAGAGATCCGTATAGTTTCCGTTTCCAACCGTTCCGTACAATTCTGTTGTTTATGGACCGTCTTAATTATTTTTGCTAACTTCTTTTAAAACTAAATTGTTGTGCCAGGAAGTATCAAAATAATATATGTATCCTTATACTTAATAGTGAAACATTTCTTTTGCACACCTGTTCAATTTTTCTTCTACGTTATTTTGTGTTTTATTTGAAATGCACTTCAAAAGATAGTTGAGTGATAGCAACGAATTTAATTCTTTTTATGATTTATGTTGAAAATAGCATTGGAAGTTTGTTTAGAGTTCAAAATTTCTCTGAATCGAACTTGACATACAGTGAATAAAGAAAATACTTACACACTCAGAGTTTTTGCAAAACATATTTTTGTAGAAGAAAACTCTTTTGTCTAAATGAAAATACATTTTCTTAGGGGCACACTCACTATTTATCGAATACATTTCCTTAAAAATCGAAACTGTGTCTTCCACAGAAATGTATTTTTTGTTAAGGAAGATACATTCTTGATCAACAAAATGTATTTCTATCTTGAGAAAAGAGTGTGCTTCTTTAAGAATATTTGTCCCCAACAGTGGCAAGAAGACTTGTATCGCTTTTTAATGTTATAAACAATGATAATAATTGCCGCAGCCTAGATGTAACATTTACTAAATAAATGTACGCGACATTATGTTCGGTAATAAAATGAATGCCGGACGACAAGGGCATATCTAATCGGAAGACCGAATGGATGTCAATGCTGTAATTACCGGCAGTGGGCCAAATTACGCTCTGAATTTCAGCAAGGCTATCGCCGTGAATATCAGGCAACCATGATACTCCAAATGAGCGAACGCACCTTTGTTCTCACTCGTATCGTGTAATCGCATATGTAATGCTCCGGGTGGCTCTTTCAATGGGCCTACGTGTCAGTCCAGCGAAATTGGTTTCGACTCACCATCAGTACAGTTGTCCAAAATACTTAAGAAAGTGAAAACTTGACGAAAATGATTTATCATAAATGTAAATGTACAAAAATAAGAACAAACAATGTGGAGCAAACGTGTTTATTCAATTATTTATATTTATTTAACTGATTATAAAGTTTTTCAAAAACATAAATGGATACTATTGGAAACCGTAAGTAAAGCCTTCAGACAATGGACATATTAGTTGGTGTTGACACTTTAATAAATCTTCAGATTTCCGTCATTATATCACATGTTCATTTAGAATAGATTAGAGTCATCGGAGGTAATTTCATTACGCGCTCTAATTACTGATCACAATAGATATAGGTCGGAATAATGAGAAAAGTGTGACTCGTTAACGCTCATAGCCAGGTATTTATGTTTTATTTATATCTCAACTTTCGCTGCAGTTGCTACTGTTCCCTACATATAATCCTGCTGTTGCGTCACCATGCTCGTTGTCAGCAGCAGGCTGTCCGTTTATGATGGTTGCTAATACGTATACTCTCAGCTCAACATTTCCCATTTAGGAGTTGCGGGATTTTTTTCTAAAGAGGAACACTATTTTTATTGGCTTTTGTACAGCCAAATCTCAATTCCTTGTCTCAATAGAATTCCTATTAGATAATCTTGTAAATTCAGTTATTTTATATATTCTATGTTGTGTATAGATTGTATTGTTATATCTAATATTCATGATTGTACTCATTTTACATTATTTGCTGGTATAAATGATTTATTGGAACTCTGCCAGTTTAAGACCCCATATTGACTAAGTAAATAATACATAATTATATAATTATTTTGCTCTTCATTACCATTTTAATTTTGCAGTAGAAAATTTCCTACCATGTCTGAATAAATATTTATTTCTGTTTTTCGCGTGTAAAAAAGTTGCATTTTTGGAAAACTTGAAGGAATTATTGTTTTACTCCATATTGTTCTTAACAAATGTATGATAACTATACATATGTATAATATACGAATCAATAAAAAATAATGTAGAAATTCAAACGAAATTATGAAAAATAACCAATGATCATGCAAGACGTTACTAATAGCCTTGCAGTTGCAGTACCAGATTCAAACGAAGCATTCGAAATTCGACGCCTGATACCACAGTGGCAGAAAATGATCCAAAACGCACCGTCGAGTTCGACCTTATACTTTATGCAATAGGAGCGCGGCGTCTGCTCTAATGAATAACTTGACCCGGTCCCTGGGATCGATGCTCGAACATTCATCGGATTTTAAAAGGCCAGGCATCAAGAATTCACACGACCCGCCCACGTCGATCTGTGACGGTACCTTTTGCGCTGCATTACGCCAAGATCACGAGAAAAAAACCACCTTCGCGTAAATGCATTTCCTACAATCTGTTTTCCAAAGGAATCCAAAAACCGCTCTGGTATCTCTACACACGCGAATACTGTCCAGGGTACGATACACGTCCATTAATTCCGGCTTCGTTTCATTTCACGCAGAAGTTCAATGCAGAAAAGCCCTGCTCCCTGAAATATGTATGGGTGCAACTTTTTCAAATTTGTCGGTGCAGACGCTCGGGATTTTTTTGTCCCCGCCTTAGAAAAGTCGGATCGCGAAATTGCGGGCGTGCGAACAATGTATCAGGTTGCTCTTGGCATTTCATTAAATTGCTTGGCTTGTCGGCCAGCTTTGAAATGCAGAGAATTTAGTTTTTCACTGCTTGTACCATAGGGAACGGCAATTTTCTGAGAATCAATGTTCAGTAATGTGTGAAGAGAGTTGCTGTTTTTATGTGTGTATAGTGTGTGCTGGGGGATTCACTAGTATTTCAATCGGTATGATTATAAATTAGCTTAACAATTTTAATCAGTTAACGTTCAGGTTTTCTCATATTTAGTGATAAAAAAGATCGATTTATTTTTTTACGAAGTGTGAGATATTTTTTGCATTTTCAGTGTCGTTAGAAGAGCCACAGAAAAATATAAACTGAAATTGACATTCTTATTTTTTTATTGGTAAAAACTAGTAATAATACGTAGCGTCATAAAAGTGTATATATTTGATTTACAAACTCGAAAATCAATAGTGACTGGGTTGTTGACAGTGCTCATTCAAAAGCAAGCGATTCACACTGTACGCTAGTTTGATCTTCCAATCAAACAAAATTATATTGAGTACAATACAAGTCGCTCGTATCAGACACGGGCATGTATGTTAAGTGCTTAATTACAGACAAAGGTTTTCCAATTTTTCTCAACATCCTATATATTATATATGTATAACAGTATACTGTAGAAAAGGTGTATAATATATTATATGTAGTAAAATATAGTACAAAATGCATATGTATAATCTAATATAGAAAATAATTTCTTCACCATGTCTCTGTCTATTCGGAGTGAATTGCCACAAAATAAGATGCCGGTACTTACAAGGAAAGTATCACACTTGTCAGATTGAAACCTCCCATGCAAAAAGCACTTACAAGATTTCAGCTGCCATGATGCATTCCAAGTGCATAAAAATCTAACGGACGGTGTTCTTAAGCATCGTCAATTAAGTACTTTCTGGCTTTTCGATCATTTTTAGGAAATACCTATACTTAATCATAGCAACTGATTTTTTGGAAAAGTATTCCGATTTTTATAGAAGTAATTATAAAATCAACACAGATTTCGAACTGACAGGTCTGGCACTCTCCTTGTTAGAAATATATTTTCTCCAGCAGGCTAGTTTATACATACATATAATATAGTGTATTATTATACATATTATACATACATCAAACATGCAGATATATAATAATATACATGTCTGACAAAAAATAGTTTACGACTGTCCCGATTCAAGGGCAAGTTAATCGACCTGTACATTTTCTGTTTCAATACATATATTACAGTATTATAGTATACATATATGTATTGAACTTTATTAAACTCAATGAAATTTACAAAATGCGATAAACTTCATATTTAAGTTACAAATCTGAAACTCGAAACAAGACACTAGTGCGAGGTGATTCACTTGCTTTGAATCAGGGCAGCTTAGCCCCTTTTTTATCAGATATGTATATAGTTATAATACTGCAGACGTAAGTGCGCCCGTTACCGTGGGGGCCCGCATCTGTGAGTCCTCATGAGTGTGTGTGTATCCTTCTCGGAACTGGGAGCTGTTCTCTACGTTTTCGAGACATTGCGCCGCCGATGACGAGACAAAAGACGCGATTGTCGATTGGGGCTGTTGCTGGGTGACCTGCGGTCACCAGTCAGTCCGCCACTAGCAGGAGATCGAACACGAAAACGTAAGATTGTTCGTATCGAAATAAAATGTGTTCAAATAATTCTAAAATGTAATAAATAACAATAATTTAAGTTACGCGGTTTTAGTAGAATGCTCTAAGAAATGAAAAATAATTTGTTTAGTTATCAAGTTGGGCTTTATTTGCGGGCGCCTCACGATTTTCATAGTCGCATATGACCGAGAATGTTCTGATAGCGAAACAAATTATTTTTTACTTTTCAGAGCATTCTATTAAAACCGTGTAAGGTACAACAAATTTTGTACGGATTTTTATTTATGTACTTTTTCGACCTCAAGTTGGTTTATGCTCAATAAGACCTTTTCATAGACACCTACATTGATGGTGTTGTCTAGTAATGTAGAATGGAGGGGGGCAGATTAACTCAAATTTGATGCAACATTATATTCTCACCGCAAGTGCACATGCGTGCAAAATCTCCAGAGAATCGGCTCCGTAGGATTGGGTCAAAAATTGATTACAAGATTTGATCCAAGCAGTGCTATCAAGCTAAGTAAAACCACGTAATAAAAAGTGGCCTGCTACAGAAAAAGGAAAAATAAATTATCTTTTTATACAAATTCGGAGTATTATAACAAATGAAAAACGTGTTTCTTCTCTTAAAATGAACAAATCAAATGGGCATTGACTCCTTGAATTTTTATGATAATAAAAAACGAGAGAAAATTGTTATATGTGAAACAAATCAATTAAAATTACAGGATATTGAGCATGCTCGTAATCTTCTGATTTTAATTACACAACCAGATAGACATTTTCCATAAAAAGAAATGCCCACTGTTAAAAGGTCAAATCTTATTTGAAATTATTTTACTATATTATATTACATATTATGTATAAAGTCTAATATTATATATAATGTGTGGGATACAGAGAAAAGTTGGAATACATTCGTGTATAATTAAAATTACTATATAACTTATCATTATTCTGTATATTACAGATTATACCTGGCAGTCGTGGTTCAAAGGGAAGTGAATCACCCTGTACATTAGTCCATATGTATGCAGGTAGTAATAACCAGGTAAATCTAGGACAACCGTGCACGTGTGGGCCATATAGGTTACGACTAGTTTTACGACTAGTTTTATTACTAGATTTATGACTAATTCAATTTCGAATATACAAAATTATAACCTCTCGCAATCAAACACTATGTTTTCACATATGCAACTAAATTAAAGACTTTCTAAAGTATAGTGTTGCGGAAAACATATGTTATGCATTGTTAATAGTTTATCGCACATCTGTCACTTTCATGAGAGTATTCCTTATTCGTAAAAAAAATTCACGGATTCATGGTAAAATAATTATGTATGCTTTTTTTGTGAACAAAAATAACAAGTCAATATCAATAGCATTGCTACACATTTTTTTAATTTTATTTATTATTACTGTCAGATCCCCCTTTAGGGTATTAGTGACAATTAATCTCTTTAGGTACACTGGATTACAGTTGTGCTTATTTCATTAGGACACGATTTTGTTACATCATTTAGATTTTGAACGTATGCATAGGTTTATACGGTCGTTAGATTTACAGTAATGCCATATTTTGTTAAGTAAGTGTGTGTCTTTCAAAAATTGTGTGATATTCTTACAGTTGCTTTCTTTGTTAAGTGTTCCGGCGAAATTGTTGCTTATGGAGTGTTTTTCTCTTTGAGTCTGGTAGAGAGGACAATCAGACAGTATGTGCTATTACATATGTTACACATAGGGGGGTTCTTTTTACTAAATAGATAGAAGTGCTACACATTTGTTTCGAAAACAAATATGTGCTAAAATTAAATATTCTGATTGATATTATGAACAATTTAATGGTACTATTCAAGAAAACCAAGCAAATAAAAATAATAATAATCAATAAGAAAAACGATATTTAATTTAAAAAGTTCAAATCCCCTCAACAAATAATCTTTTTGAGTGCACCGGTGTTCCAGTCATTGCATTGTATAAAAGCAAGCAATGACTCCTATACGCGTTGCCCATGCTGTTTCCCGAAGGTCGTCTGAAGTGAGGTCTCCCTGAATTCCCGAAGACAACGTGTGGAGAGTGCCCGATCGAGAGAGCGTATCGCGCCGCTCAATCTGTGTCTCGCATTAAACATCAGCTGGTTAGCGCGCAGCAGCTGGTGTCTTCCTTCGATATGTATGTATAGGGTGATTCATTTGCTTTAAATGGCTACTGCTAAGCATAGGCTGCTTTATAGAGTAGCAGTTCCATTATTTAAAAAAGTGTTTAATAATTAGAGCGGGTAAAAAAAAGTGTTTGCGCACCTATATTGTCGTAAGTCAATTTTCTTAATAGAGAAAACATCTTGCTTTGAGAACATTTACTTTCTCTTAAAAAGGAAACTTTCTTCTATGTCAAACTGTACGACCAGAAAAGGGATGTATGTGAATACTTTTTTCACCTGTTGTATATAATGCTTTACTGTATACATATAACTACTTTATACATAAACACATATAACATGACGTACTATAGACATTATACCGTATTATACACATTAGATTTAAATCAGATATGCAACTATCTAACTACAAACATGTCTAAAATGGGACACGACTGCTCTAATTAGGGGGCAAGTAAATCAACGTGTAAACCCTACGAAATAGCGATATCGCATATTTAGCTCCGGAAATGAGCATTTATTCGCAAATATTGCGGGCAAAGCGGAGCAACGATCGGGAGGAGCAGATTATTTACCAATGGCACTTCGATAAGCATTCATTGACACCAACGCCAACGCCAAAACCAACAGACAACCAGTGTGCCGGTACTGTAGTATGTAGAAAGGCAGATCAATAGATTTACTGGCGCACAAGCGAAAAAGCTATGTTCCCACTTTACATCACTCGCCAGCTTCTCAGCTTCTCGACAGCAGGGAAATCGAATAAAAGCAATTGTACCTGGCAACCGATGTCACGCGAGCGTGCTGACCTTCGCCGTGTGTGATGCACTGAGATTTCCGAGCAATCATGTCGGATGCCTGTCGTACCTGTCCGTTCTTTCCTAGCCGATTCTCCATTACGTTTCAAAGACATCGCAAGATTATCATTTATTTATACAGGATGTTCCAAAAAAAAAACTTCAAATGTTTCAAGCACTGACATACCTAAGAATAATACATATTAGTTGCTTACGGCACAAGACTAAATTATGAGTCGTTGAATAGTGTAACATATACAAATTTGTGTATATTTTATTAAAGAGGATGTTATGTAAGATTTACTTTGCAGAATAATAATCTTAATGTTCCCGAAACTAATATAAAAGTATGTACTACATATAAAGCGTCATATTGTTGTTTCGCAAATAAAGTGCTTTTTCGAAAACAAGTCATTTTGAGTCATTCAATAAATGTTAAGTGTAAGTTACTCTTCGACGAACCTTGCATTAAAGGGCAATGAAGCACATTTCGAAAATTCAATAGGGGGGCAAATTTGACGATTAAATATCTCCGATTCTGTCCAAAGTAAATGCGTAAATAAAATCTCTAATTGATAGTTCTAATGTAAATTAAGCATTGATTTCTAATTTAATTATGAGCAATTTATAATGTAAATAGATAACAGTTTTACAATTTAAACTATGTGATCCCAGCGATGGTGGCATGAATTTCAAGTGGCTAAATCCACCTCGTACAGTTGGCCTCTGCCACGATTATGTCACAAACACGGTGGAGTGGCTCGCAGTAGTCAGCATTGTGCCAACTGGCCGCTCGTCTTTTTGGAAGCACTCCGCTCGAAAAACCAATGACACTTGAGCCGACGGAAGTGCGAAAAATTTCTGACGCGCCTTTTCGCAATGACACCAATCCGACGGCATAATTGCTGCCACGGGAATACACAGTATACTCGTCTGGAACGCGATTGGTCATCAGAATTGGACCTTTCATGGAATTAATGTAGACGCACTTCTGTTACCTTGTTTTTCATTTTTCTTTGTTTGTTTTACAATAGTCACTGGTTTTTACAATGTCTTGTCTGAATTTTATGGAATTTTTGCAAATAAAAAATTAAAGGTGCGGTGTAGATTAATTTATTAGTTACACCAGTCCGATAAGAGATTGTTCATCGAACAATTTTATACAATGCGCTTTGCACTATTTATCACAACGTTACATCATTCTACTTAATATCCAATCAACATTCCTTAATTGCTTCTGAGAAATCAGAATACCGCGAACATTGTTTTATTATTCCCGACGTAATGGAATAGCATTATACTCACATTTTATTAGTATAAGTGGCTAGTGCGGAACAAATCTTCCGAATCATTGCCAGCCCCCGGAGCCAAACATCAATCACTGTCAAGGTTGCCCTCAACCGTCTCCGGGGGTACTTCAAACGGTTAGTCATCCAAAAAAAAGTTTAACCCAGTTGCAACCTCATACGAGAGAGACGAAGTGCGATAAAACCACTCAAGTATACGTTTTAGGCATTCTGTGGCTGCCATTATAACAATAAAAAATTAGTAAGTTATGAATATCGATTTCTTGCACTTGTTAGTATTAACGTAGCTCACGAAAATTATAAAGCTTTAAAGTAAAGCTTCTCAGATATCAATATTATTTATTTTAAATTTTAGTTGACAAAGTTAAGAAATTAATCAAGAAAGGATGTAACTCTATGTTAGATTTACTTTAGCTCTACCATTTTCTATCTTAAATGAACTAAACCATTTTTTAAATTCAGAAATAGATAAGGCTATAAGATCCCGGGGCAGATTTTGTAAATTTTGATTGTAAACGAAGATACCCATATGTTTAAATATATCGAGCGAGTTTTTGGAAAAATTTTACATTATTGGTACACTATTTGTTATAAAAAAAAAAAAGTACAAGAAGCATCGAAAAAAGGTCCTCTAGTCAAATGAGTAACTCTGTTGAGAAGATGTCATCAATCTTGCAATTGAATCGATTTATTGATTGGGAACTTATGAAGAACAGCCCTTCAATGACAATGGTTTCACAGATATTCTTATAGCGTGTTTGTTATTAGGAATATCGCAACGAAATTAACAGAATAGTTAGTCTAACATATGTACTGTAACAATTATATCATGAATTTTCAACAAAAATTTACTGTGTCGAGGGAAAAAATGTAAACACACAGCATAAACATAATAATCATACTAAAATAAGGAAATCTAGAATTCCCAAATTTAATAACTATTAATTTCTATGATCCTATGAGTGGTTTATGTCTGTCTATCAATCCAAGCATCAACATAACTGCTATTATTAATCAAACGATGGTATTACACCGTACAAAGTATGCAATTCAATGCATCATCGTCAATTCATTAATCTTGTAGGATATTGCCACCAAGAGCTATGCCACCAAGTGACGACTAGAACAATTATTAATGTATTCAGGGCCATCCAACTGCGGCACAAGTATTCTTGTGACTAATAAACTATTGGTCAATGATTTGGTTTTGGAATTTAATATTTCGTTTACGCGTGACAATAGTTTCAATTCTAAAGAATTTTTACGTCAAAGTTACTAGATTCTTCTTACACAGAGAAAATTCGTAATTTTTCCTTTAATACAATTAATTTATTTTGAAACAATAATCATACAAATATCAATAAACTACTTAGGGTTTCAATGACAGTCAATGAGTATCACATATAGTAAAATTGATTACATTTTGCGATTATATTTAACACTAGATTTACGAAAGTGTCAAAATATAATATTCTGTTGCAAGTATGTATTAGTTTCTCGAAGATTTTAATTTCTAAAATATTGCCTGGCTTTTATTGAGATATAATACATGATGTAATGGAACACCTAGTGTGCCGCCCCTGAAAATTCTAAAAGATTCGCGAAACGGCGAAGAGCGAGAAGCACACGGCTCCATGTACCGATCCGAGCAGCCGCTTGCAGGGAAACCGTGTTGTTGATTGCGGCGACGGCGGCTCGCCGTATGTAGCAACGACTCCGTATAAGAATTGCGATCGCAAACGCGCTCGCCCTATTCCTGCTGAATTCTCTTGGGAGAGGACGAAGTAAAACCGTCGGGCGCCCGAAAGAATTAGGGGAGGACGAAGCTTTGCTCTCAGCGGCCTAACAGCATACGAGAGTACAGAGATGATATTTGTAAAATATGATTGGGAACCTATACACTTCCACCCCTCAATAAATCCGATCTTGGAATTTCTTCAGAAATCCTGTGTCCAAAAAAAAATTTAGTTCCTGCCTCCCGAACTAAAGCTTCGTTACAATGTCAATTTTATACATTTGTTTTCCATTTTGTTATTTTTTTTAAATTTATATTTTTCTGGGGACAGTAAATGTATTTTAGTTTTCTTCCGATATGTATGTTAGTCTCGCTTACCGCTGTTCAACTCTTTACCGGCGCGCAATTAACCTATTAACAACTAATAGAATAATTACGCTAATGGGATAATATGTTTAGAGAATAGTGCATGGTTTAACATATATGTATACAAGTCTATTTGCGAGTAGTAGGCGACAAAATGTTGCATTGGCAGTCTGTTTTGTATAAATTCGTGCTGTCTCACCTAATAATTGAATTTACTACAAAAATACAAAAACTTGATCGTGTGTTGGATATCCTTGAACAGCAGTTAACAACAATTTTTTGTTTACGTATTCTGAATTCTACATTTCTGTCGTCTCATTAAAAAACGGTTTGTCTTTCCTTTTACAGATTCTTTCGTCAATTTGTTTCTATTGTCAATGAACAGAACTATAATTTTGCGCAATATTGAATTTTGTTTTAAATGAATCGAACTTAGGAAATGTAATTAAGATTGGTATCTTATTCTATGTAATTTTAAATGACTATTGAATGGGGATTGTCTGATACATTTCACGAACGGGAAAATGATTCTGTAACGATTATGAAACTGGAAACCCTATGTAGTGTTTGGTGTACGTCTACTTAACGCACAGAATAAAAAGTGTAAATTAATATTTCAACATACGGAATTACGTGACTTATCAGTAACGTTACTCTGCTAAGTGTTAGTTGCCCGAGCTGATCCATCTTCTTTGAAATCAAATAACATTACATCGTAATAATTTAATATCCAATCAACGTTCCCCATATTTTTCGTCGGCTTTCTCAACCATAATTTATGAACAGTCTGTTTTGCAGAAATTGTGATTATAAATAGAATGTTGGACGTACTCCCACAGCCAGTGCATTTGGAAAACATGTTCTTAAAGAAGTAAACTATACTGTCTACATATGTAGAATTACATTTTCTTAGACAAGAAAATATCCTACTTAAGAAAAAGTATAATTCCTTATAGGAGATAGTTTTCTTTTTTATGAAAATATATTGTAAAAATAGTGGATCTGCCAATACTTTTTTTAGCCACTGTATGTGCTCTCTGCATATCTAGAGTTTCAATAAAGAAGAGTTTGTTACAATTTAAAAATTCTTTTGCTAATCTGCTTCTCTTACTAATACATAGAATTTCGATTTTCAGGTGTGCATGCATTGACCTTTTAACGGTAAACTTTTTTGAAAATGTCTATTTGCTTTCGTAGTTAAAATCAAGCGATTTAACATAGCGAAAAACGTACTTTTCATTTGTTATAATAATTATGATTTTTATAGGAAAAGGTAATTTATTTTTCTTCATGCTTATATACTCGTTATTATTAGAAAACTGATTAGTTCCTCATGAGGCGTATACTGATCAAACTTCGTTAAAGGGTTGATACGATGTTTTGCAAAAATTAATCACAACTGCATTTTCTGAAACCCTCACAATATCCTCTTGTTTCACCCGGTATAAAAGCTGACGAAGTGTCGTTCGGAAGATTTGAGCTGGCGAGCGCTAAACAGTTTCCAATAATGAACGGGAGTGCGGGAACAATCAACGGGGAATAAATTGCTTCTCACGATCTCGTCGACGAACAGCTAAAACCATTTTTCACGCGTTTTGTACGCTTCCACCTGAAAAGTGTGAATGGCAATTCTCGAACGAGTGTGAGTTGGCGCCGCTTCGTTATCGCAGAATCCCTCCTGTTTCGACGTGAGTGACTTTCGAGTTAGGAACAACTTAAAAAGTATTATCGAACTGGTGCCGATTACCATTACCGATATCGCAATCAAATCAGTCGATTAGATTCGATATAAAACAATATTTATTTGAAGATTTCGATAAAAACGACAGGCTTGAAAAATATATGGATACTGGAAAAGTAGTAAAAATTGTTGGCCGTTTTGTTAAAGAAATGTTGTTCCGGAAGGAATGTTACGTTTTCTGAAACCGTGGTTGCAGAGTAGCCACTATTATTGTGGCTCTGAGTTTATTGGGGGACTATCGTTTCGACCCTATAGTTAAACTAATTTCGATTAACTATCCTGTAAATTTTACTTCAATATGTACAATAATAAACTCACCATACTTTAAAGGTCAATTAACATTTAAAAACTTCTGGAGTAATTTGGACTAATTTTCATGTCAATTTCAATTCGACAGTCGCAATGACAAACACGCTATGATTTGTAGAGAGTCATCATCTTCAATGAACTTTCATTTAACAAAATTCTTTTTCTTTTGACAAATATCATTGACTTAAAGCGTGCCACGTAGAATCAATTTGGCACGCACAGTTAATCTGAGTCACCGAGTATACTACATGTACAATCATACAATGATTTCATCAAATTATAATTCAGATCTTGTACAGTTATTGCGTTGATGAGTAAAACGATGGAATTGCATCAGCAATAACCAAATCTGAGTGACAGTGGTGGCGTGAATCGGGCGTGAATCATCAAATGGGTCGAACAGCACTGCAAGAAGCTGGACAGCATTCAGGAAGTAAGCAGGCCTTCGCGTCTGGCTATTCTTGTCGTAACAGTTTGTTGTTACTGTTGTCATGATCTGGCCGGCGGTGCTGCTCCGTTTCATAAAACTGACGGTATTCTTATTCTTGGGGGCATCGTTGAGATCCCGCGCTAAATATACACGTTGATTAGTCTGATCTTTTTCATCTTTGTCAATTGCCCCGAATTGCCGAGTTACGGTTGCATACAGCCGGAGGGCAAAAATTGAAAATTAACTTCAACATTTTGAAAACATATAAAAAAAATGTTTGTTTTAAGCTTATAAAATATATCCATGTATAAGTGCATGATTTAACGTATATTCTAAATTAAATGTATTAATCAATATGTCGTAATTACAAAATATTGCCATGGATGTATGGACGCTTTTTACAAATCATGATTTACCGTGTCCATCGTAAATCGATGAAACAATTTTTTGAACCGATCAAAACATATTTGACCGACTACAATAATTTTGAAAGAATGACCTATAGATTAATGTCATGTACTTGTACATATGTATATTTTATAACCTTTAAATAAGAATTTTATTTATGCTTTTTCAAAATATTGAAGTTGATCCTTAATTATTTCGCATCGAGTGTATCTGCCCCCCCCCCCCCGCCCCCCCAAGGTCGTTTGAACCCGATAGAATTGCGCATATCAGTAATGAAAGTAGCATTCGCACTGTATACAATCCAAAGGTCAAACACAAGAAATTACTATTGCAGCAATGGGCTACGATCGATACTTGACCCTAAATGCTATTTTCAAACTACAGCGTGTTTGTTATTGAGAATGTCAAAATGAAATTTACTGGATACTTAGTACAAACTGGGTACTCTAAAAAGTATTTAACGAGTTTAAAAAAAACATATGTGCTGGATAAAAGTTGGCAAAGTTTGAAATGATTTAAACTAATCAAAGGAAAAGGTATATAGATATAGATAGGTAGATAGATAGTAAAGTAGTTGTTGCGCTGTATTCTATGAAAACGTTAAATATATAAAATGACTATCTCAGCCATGGTATGTGATTAAAACTTTTAGCTAGGTTCATACACTTTAAACCCACATAAACACACATAGAAATGTCCCACACAGTGTCGAGGATAGCATAAATAGAAACATTCCGTCTTCATGTCAGTATTATCATATCACTGAAAATGTTTTGATTAATATTGATGAAAAATCTTATGCTATTTGTAACTAGCTGATTTAATTCTCAGCATTTAATAATCAGATCCTCTAATCACAAAAACTTTACGCAGTCCCTAACAAAATTGGTATAACGTGACAAATACCATAACAAATATACAATGAGATATAAAAAAAACATACAAACAAACAAAATTGTTACATTTTACCTATTTCTAACAATTCTATATGTTCGAGGTAGCTTAAGTGGTCGAGAAAGTACAAGGCATTGTTTCCTTGGCCTTTAGAAACCGTGCTAACGGCAAGAATCGACGGAGGAAAGCAGAACCGGAAAGGTTGGTCGCGTCTCCGTCACGTGCGGTTGTTCCTTGACACGAGGCGACGCCAGCAAGAAAGCAGATGGCCTTTAGAGCGCACTGTACAGTACAGTAGCATAGGCTGGCCGCTCGGGCTCTGCCTGCGCCTGCCTGCCGGTCGGCCGGCGGCGGCGGCCGTTCCAATATGAGCTCAACTCATTTTCAACATTCTTTCCGAGCGGGCGCAGAGCAGGCCGCGCGTTGTATCGCGTTTCCGTTGCCAAGCGGGTATTCAGGCAGCGAGACGCATGGAAAACAGGTAACCGGTGGCAGAAGGATACACGCGAGCGCTCCGGCCGATATCTCTCTGTTATGGTGTGCGTGGGGGAAGCCGACGCCTTATACCATCCACTACGACCACCGACTCCGAGCCAGAAAAACATCATTTTCTTTACCCTGCTTTATTGCATACTGGTTGTTCTGGCAAGCTTCAGCCGGCTGACATTCCGTGTGTGCGTCATTAATAATAATTTCATTTCAAGTATAATCGGTTGTTGCAAGTATCTTTGTTGTTAATACCTTCTAACAATGTTTAACTCGACATATCATTTCTTCTGAGAATATAATTACTTTTGGAGCATTCTGTATGGGTGATAAATATTGCAATATTTTATAGTCTACAGTTTTCCTAGTACATAAATGTATACAAGAAAGGAAATCGCATTAAAATCGATTCTGTATTTTGCTAGTTTATCACAAACATACAGACAAGCAGAGAAAGATTGTCCTTTTGGATTAATAGAGGGTTGCCACGGCGGCACTGTCGTCGAAAGGTTTAGTAATTTGGTACCACAAAATCGATTATCAATTCAGGAGATTTCTTGCTTCTTTCACAGGATAATTTAATTCGAACAAAATTCAGTTGACCTAAATCTGGAATTCGAAATTGCATTATTTGACAGTAGCTTGATAAGCTTTCTGTCGTTTCCCGAGGAGACGAATTACATACAATTAGTATTTATTGTGTGTATATTTGGAATTCCAGGCTCGATAAATTTCTTCAAATTGAAACGCAATTAGTACCCGATGCGATTACGATCAAATCGTTACACACTTTTCCTTATTTACTTTTATAATGCGCTATAAGAAATTGCTATAGTATACGGTAATGTTTCATCGTACTTCCCAGTTCTATCTGCAATTCGATTGAAAATACGAAAGTTTTTTCCAATTGAATATAATATAGAAAGAGGACAAAATTTGAATAAAATGTATTGTATCGTAATACGAAGCCCACAATCGATTCAATACAAATTCAAACTGATCCCAACATCTCTTAGAACAAAAAGCGCTTCATTGACTGCTTTAATAATTTAAAAAAATTATTTTTCAATTCCTATTATAATCTATAGCAACTTTTGCTATAATTTTCAAAAATATGAATATTAATTAGATTGCAATAGACATTACACGAGTAATACTCTGGCTAAATGAACTCCAACTGTCGAAGTAAACACTGTCCGCTGCCACATCACGTGTATTCAAACTGTATCATACATGACTTTCCATTTCAAAGGAAAACAGATTGCAGCTAACGCTTAAAATGGCACGTGTCCGGACCGGCATAATCGGGGCGAGTTTTCGCCAGCATAATGATTCGTGGGAACTTGAATCTACATTGGGAAAAGAGCAAGCGGAAAGAAGAAGGCGTAAGTTTCGCGGTGAGAAGGAGGAGCGGACGTTAAAAGGACGTTATGTATGGTGTGTGCGACTAGTCTAGCCGGATCCGGGGGCCGAGTTCATTTCACTCAAGCAGTCATCAGGTTCTCTCCTGAGTCACTCGAGCCGTACAGCCAGCCAGCCAGTCCACCAGACAGGTTGCTACCTGCTCCAAGTCTCCTCGTGCGCCTCTGTCTGTTCCAACACGTCGTAGCCCGTAAATTCGTCAGCATACACCCTAACCCGAAAACGTTCAGTGGACAAAAGAAGTGGTAGCACGTCCAGCCTATTGTTTACAAAATTTTCTTATGGGAGAAAATTCTTCCCTCTAAATAGAAAGGCATTTTCTTGAACAAGAAAGTGTCAGGTTTCTTTTTTTTATGAAAATTCATTACAAAAATACTGGGTCTGCCAATACTTTTTTTACACAATGTAGTAGTCTTCCTCCCATTTCTGTCGCTGTTTCCCTCGAATTTTGCAATAAGTTTATCGCCACCAATTTCTGGAACTCCCGCCACCAGTGATTTTTTGATTCTTTTGTAAACACAACGACTGATATATAAATAATACAATTGACACAAAAGTCTGAACAGTGTAGGTTGAGATACTTGCTTTTGAATCAATACTTTTAACCGCATTTTTTATTTGACAGTAAGTATATTAACACTAAACATACCACGTCCGCACAAATAACCGGTCTTAAAAATCAATTTTCCTATGGACTTGTATCTTTTCGTTATTAAAACTACAAATATAAAAATAATTTTGTTATTACTTTTCGCATTAAATTGACATTAGCTATACCCAAATCGGAAGAATATGAACTTTAGTAACTTTGCCTACTTGAAGTAAGCACCCCATTTTCCGATTTCGAGTATTTTCTTAGTAGCTCTAAATTCTGGTAGGTTGTTTTACATTTATTGTAAATTCTTTCAAGGTAACCAATCAAAAACCGAAAAACATATCCAAAAACTGGAGAAAAAACTGTTGGTTTAACAAGCAACCCATTTTTTGTGAAAATTTTCTATCGAAATGTTCTTAGTCATTTAGAATTTTCAGGTGATACCATCGCATTTTCCGAGCTGGAATGATTATTGCAAAATCCGTGCCTGCTGCGAAATTTTAATATGCAAAATAGCAACAACTGCAATATATCGGAAACCGGAAAGTCCTCTTTACTTTTTGCATAATCAGTACCCTACAAAACAAAATTATATTTTCTCGTGGGGGCTTGGAATTTTTTATTCTCTGCACCACTGATTCCGTGTAATTCAAGTCATTGAAGCTGACAGAAAATTCCATTTGAAAATGTCAGGCTGCACAGTTTTGTTACTTTTCTCGCACTCGTATTTATTCGAATATCTATAAAGAAAACTGCAAAGGGATACGAATAATCGTAAACTCTTTAAATCCTTAAGAAATTACAAAATACAAACACATCGTTTTACTATTTAATTTATACGAATCTAAATCATTTGTGACGGCAATTCGGCGACTGAACCAAAAGATGTAACACCAAATCCATCCCTTATTATTGTAAAGTATTTTCAATCGGTCAAATGGATCAAGTCTTTATCATGGCAATTACTTAAGATACACAGTAGATGGCAACAAGCCAGAACCGCACAAACAAGAGAGTTTCTTCTACTGCAAGTTCTTTTCCCTTTTCTGTTCTTCTTCCGGATTCAAAGGTTATCATACAACAATAGTAGAAAGTACAGTGTAATTTATTTTCCTTTGCACCGCTACTGTTGGATATATTTTGTTGCGTGTAGAATAATCATAAATAATGTAGTAATATCAATTATACGTACATATAATTTTATTACAATATGTATAATACGTATATGTATAGTCTTGTGCAAGTGGAAGTAATTCTTTAAAAAGTTGTTTTTCATTTAGTTTTTGGTTTCTATATCTAAGCAGTTATTTTATACTAACAATAAGTATACATTTTATGTAGATGGTTAAGATTATTGTTTGCTATATTTCCAGCAGAAATTGCGGTTCGGCGGATAAAAACGTATTCGGCACACACCCCTTTTCTGGAAGTAAATCTTGATACAGAAGGAAGTTACCATTCTTGTCAAAAATAAAACAGTAAATTTATAATTCTTCTATTATTATGTAAATGTTACTTTGTACATATGTTTTCGTATTAAATTAATAATTAGCTATACCCGAATCGGAAAAATATAACCTTTATTTCATAACCGGTCATTTCACCATTTACGATAGAAATAGTTATAGAATAGAAACAGCCGGTACGGTTAGCATTAACAGGAACAGGAATAAGGCAGCCTGATTTCTCCTGTAAAGAAATTTATTTCAGAAGATCTGGGTGTGCGAATACTTTTTCTACCCGCTGTAAGTATATGAAAGTGCTTATTCAAGAACAAATGCATGCTGTACAGTTTTGAGTCAGCAAGTGATGTACTGTGAACCAAAATACCTGGGGCGCGGTCGGATGCATCCGGCCGGTTACGGGAAAACTTAGTGCGCAACCACCGCACAAGGGGGAAATTAAAGAGTCATCTGGCCAGCTGGTGTGAATCAGCTGGCCGAGAACCCCGGAATATAACTGTGCCTGAACTCTCGAGCCCACTGCGCGCCGCCATCGAATTGCCATCGTCCAAATCAGATTTCCCTCGACTACCGCTCCATCTGATCCTGCTGATTTTCTACTTCACCCACTGATTGCCAGGGAAACGAATGGCGTACGTGTGTCTGGGAAACCTTTGCGAAAAATCAACACGAATTCAGACAACATCAAGCGGTCTGGTGGCATGGAGAATTTTTTGATAATATAAACACATTGTCACTAACATTTTCTACGGCTTTATTTAAGTTGGCTTCTCTGTTTGTTTGTTCGTCTGGGTGAAATCTCGAAGTCAATTGTTGACCGACTTCTACTGATTTTCATGCAATTTTGTACAAGTATTTGCGATGGCAATGTATTTTAAAGTTTCAATTGACTAATACATTCTTTTCCAAAATGTGATTAAAAATATGAATTCAATTCTTTTACAGGCGATCTATGATTTTATTTTTAGTCCCATATGGCTGTAAATGTTTTGATAGCCAAAAAAAGTATTTAAAACTTTGTATTATTTCTCTGCATAGTCCCATACCTTTTACGAATATTGCACTCTTAGAGAAATTTCACTAAATAAATTAACGCGTGTAAAATTCTTATTTATTTATTAGCTTAGTGATCAACGATTATAAAATGTAATCGCTCCTCTTGGTTTAACTATTCCGCGTTCATTACTACTATTGTTGGTGTTGTTGCTGCTATTCAATTTTTAAAAAAAAATTATTAACTCTGTACTACGTAATTACTAATTAAAAGTACTCCGTAAAATTACTCCGTAATTTGTTTTCATTAGCCCTTAAAATTTCCTGATTAATTTTCCCTACTATTCTTCGAATGTGTCAATTTTAGAGTTAAAAGACTCCATCTTCGACTTATGCCTTCTTGATACTATTAGTAAATAAGATTGCATTTATTAACTTTCATTATTGTACATTTATTCATGATTCAAATATTCGACTGGCGGATGTTACAGCGTAAGGATTGGATAGGCAATCGCTTCTCCAAGGAAGCACGGCCACAGAGAGCGGACAAATTGATGCGCAATCCAGGTGACGATTAAAACGAGGGCTAACGAAGCGGGAAATGGAAAAGCGCGGGTAACTTCCGTCGCGACTTAAAAGTAGTGGCCGCTGATTCAAGAGTAATGTGACCAAGGAATCCTTGGCGTTACTGAATTACTTATATTGCAAGAGGTAGCATGTGGAGGGGGTATTATTAAGGGGGTACATACACCTGTAGTGAGAGTGATGATGGTTTATAGAGTGTCAACTCATTGCCTGCGACGAATGTTCACATAGTTGTGAAATCCTATGAGAACGAGAGTGAAATACCACAAAAAACGCTCAGTTAAATAAAGGAAAACGAATAATTTCAAACAAAAACTTCTATTGGAAGAGAAAAGGCACATCCATACATGTGTGTCACCACAACCACACATTTCGAGGTTATGCCAAAGTACTAGAACTCGTATTGAGAGACCAGAAGATGTTCAGTATCAACATTAAGGCTAGCATCGTCCCGACAGTAGGAAGAGACAGAGCCAATGAAGAGCAAAAAACAAGTTGCGGAAGCCCCATCAATGTGGAAAGACTGCAAAAAGCTCCACCGCAAAATGATTAGTGAAAATAACAGGATCTGAAAAAGGGGCACTCATAGAAGAAAAAGTAAAGTACAGTGAACGGTCAAAAGAAGTCAAAACAATGAAGTTAGTTTCCTGAAGAAGAGGAAACAAGTGATGACAGTGTACTGCTGGGTGATAACGCAGTAATGTGCGTTACTATTGTACATATGTACGTATGTCATTCAATTTTTACCTGGAACAGATGAAACAATGTATCTAGAAAGACACTTGAAACTAGTGTGCACCCGGACTGATTTTAAAAATTTTAGTTTTCCACGAAATGGCAGCTTTAAATCTAAAAACAGCTTTTCACCATTGAAAATGACTATACTTTTATTGCTATTTTTAAGTTTAAACGGTTGCCGTTTCGTTAAAAACTAAAATTTGTTAAATACGGTCAGTTAGGCAGTAGCTTTAAGTGTCTCCTTCTTAGAAAAAAATTGTTTCATCTGTTTCAGATGATGACGGTATAATAGGTATCATAAAAAAACGTCCATACATTCATGGTAATAATTATGTAATTATAACCGATAGATTACTGAAATTAATTTATAATTAACCTTAAGCCATGTACTTGTACATATATTTTATTTTCTTAACACAAGAATTTTGTTTGTGTGTTTTCAGAATGTTGAAGTTAACCCGCAATATTGACGTTCCAACTGTATGTACCCCCTTATAAAAGCGAACGAGCCAGACACATTTAAAGCCTGGTGGAAATTTCGTGCACGTCTGCTGGCCAGCGTACGTCCCGGACTCTCATTCGATCAATTTTTCAGAAACATGATCGTGGGAACGCCATGGACCACCCATTCGTTTATAAGCTTCAACCGGGTGGCACTTTGTATGAACGTTAATAGTTTAATTTAAAGAATAATGGGATATTGCAGTTATCTTTGTCACAAATATCTTTTGTATAAATGTATACCGGAGCCTTCTATCGTGTTTGCGCTTTGCTTTTGAAACACACTGTATAGGTGATAAATATTACAATATTTTATAGTCTTATACAGGAAAGGAAATCACTTTAAAATCGATCCACCTGTTTTTCAGTTCCTACTCACCATTCCTTAGACTCATCTCGTAGATGAGTCTAAGGAAGACTTGTAGATCTTAGACTTGTGCTCAACTCATCATTCCTCAGTTTCTCCGCATTTTACGTTTTATTACATTCTTTTAGCTATTCATTCTTTTTGAACCTTTGAATTTATTGTATAAATATCCGATATAAGTAATAAATATAGCTATATTTTATAGTTTATATACTTTGGTGGGATCATAACTCTATACATTAAAGGAAAACGCTTTAAAATCGATTCAATCGTTTCTGAGTCGTCACTCGATTAATTTTTCAGGAACGTGATCGTGGGAACGCCATAGCGCATGGGATTGAACCCTTCAAGCTATACCACCGGAAGGTCGGTCTTATGTGAGCCGTGTGCCGTGCTAGGCCTACGGTTTGGAATTTCGTACTTCCTGTGCCAGTAGCGTGCTCGAGGAGTCCGACCAGCTCGAACACGCCCGCGCCTGTACAAGTAGGAACTGGTCAGCGAAAATTTTGACCCAATTCTTGGTGGCCTTAAAGTATCCAATATAAGTAGAACTGCCAAAAAGGGGGCAAAATATGGCACTTTTTCCTTATACACAAAAAATTGTTTAAGGAAATCATATACATATTTACTAAAATACCATATTGTGACTTCTAAATATAGGGTCAGCTCATAAGTTTGTTCGCGTTTTAGAAATTTTTTATTAGACATGTGATCCAAATTCGAACGAACTTATGATCCCTTCTCATTTGTTTGGAAAACATGTTCTTAAAGAAGGAAACTGATCTCTCTAACAAGAAAGACTAATAATTTGAGATACATTTCTAAAGATAGTTGATTGATAGGAATCAATTTAAACTGTCTTTTTTTATTAATTATGATGAAAATAGCATCGGAAATTTGTTGAGATTTGATATTTATGGAATTTCTTTAGACCGAATTGAACATAGGAGTACCTCTAAATAAAATTGACGTCGAGTCACACTCGACGAACAAGTCGTAAGGATTAACAACGTATGAAACAAGTACTTAGTAACAAAGCATTCTCCTACGAAACTTTAGAGCGTTTAGACTTCGCAAGCGACAAACATAAATTCCATCAAGCGTACCGCAGCGGGACAACTGCGGGAATTACAGGTCGTAGCGAAGATCTAAAGCGGTCTTATTATCCACGTGGGTACCATGAAAGCTATAGTATGTGTAAGTGACAGCGGCAGACACGCCCTCCCATAAATACATACTTTCCATCTTATGCTAGGAACACCGTGCCCGACTGACAATGTTGCTTTCAACATGTCGGCCAACTGATTTACTACCAGACTAACAAGCTTCACACTTACACCTTGTTTATTGCCACGGTCTCTTAAGGTGCCTTTCCCATTGAGCCTCTCGAAAAATAGATATTTCATTCCGGAACTTTCCTCAAATAAACTATCGGCGCTATCGAAATAAAACGTTGTACTTTTATTAGTAACATCTTGTGCTACTGGTATACTTTTTGTGTTGTCAAATATCCCATGGCTTTTATGAAACATAAATTGCGCGCAATCAAGATAAGGATTTGCTCTGCGCAGGTTTGCAATGATTCGAAGTTGGAACTATTGCTACAGTAAATAAACCTTAGTTAATATTACTTAACAATTATAAGTTAATAATGAATAACTGAATTTGGTCAGGAGTCATTAAAATTTCAGGGCATTTCTAAGAATCGCGGTATAACGCGACAATTAACTTAAGACTAACAATCGAAAAACAAATATTGGCACCACTATTTAATTTGTGATTCATCAAAGTAATAGTCTAATAACTGTATAAACAAATTTACACATCGCTAATAATGCCGCGGTTGATATTACCTTCATAAATAAACGAATCTAAAAACAGAATAAAAAAAGATGAGGAGACAGGAAGTAGTTTGGAGCGCAAAGAATGAAGCGCGTGTGGCGAGTAAGCGCGACCATCCGTTGACAAGAGCGGCGGCGAACTGATAACGCGATGTTATGCTAGCAAAACAGGAGTAGCACGTGGTGCGCGTCATCATAAGGCGGGGCAGAGCGCAACGTAACGTGTTATCGGAGTCTAGTCTCTCTCGTGCACCAACAGTTCCTACTAAAGCTCTGTTTGCGCGCGTCAGTAACGTGTGCGAACAGCGCCGAAACAACAGTCCACGATAAACTGAAACACTGAATTTCAATTGTAAAGGGAACATCCTATGCTACTAAATACGCTCTCAGCGATCCTACGGAATTCTGCTGAACGGTGGCAGTGGTAACAATTTTCAATTGGAAAAGAGCATTATGTTTATGAAATCAGCGGTGCCTTTTTTGACAGCTCCAAAGTAAGTGTGCTGAATGTGCTCAGTTTGTGCTGCAAACCAAATTGGAATATTTTGAAAATATGAGATTTTAGGAGCAATTTTAAAATTTGACCGCAAAGGTTGCGGTGCCATTTTTTCGGAGTACGAAAGCAATTAGCATTCCTTAAGCATTCCTGCGGTGGTTCAGACAATTCAATACTTTGCGACCATAATAAAGTTAATACCGGCATTTTTCGATCGCCAAAAACAGGTACTGTACTCGGTTGTACTCGATGTGTACTCGTTTGCGCCATGAATCGAATTTTAAAAGTCCAGAAATGAGTAATTCTATGCTATAAGTATTACATTCTTAGGTGAAAGTTAGAACTGCCATTTCTCAATTTTAAAAAACAATCATTGTAACGGTATATTCTGCTTTGTCCCGTAAACCCTACTTTAGAAATCCAAAGTTAGTCATTTTATAACATAGTCACATTTTATAGCTGCGAATTAGCACCGTCATTTTATATTTAGCATACAACAAACTACAATATTTATTTTTCAATTCCAGAAAAATGGTGGTACTAACATCATTGACGTTATTTTGAGTCGATGGAGTTGGCAGACCGACTGTCTCCCGTGATGCGATCGACGCACAAGTCTAACCAGGTTAATCCTTCACTGACGTAACTGGAGAAACTTACTTCTCTAATGCGGCAGGAAAAAGTTGTGCCATTTGTGTAGTCAGATGACAGGCACTCTCGTCGTCCAATAGCGTTTTTTCTCGTTATAAACAGCATTTCAAAAGTACATTATAAAAGCGAAATCATCGACAGGCCCTTTCAATATTGGTAAAAGCATACACATTACATATTATACTATGTATACAGAGTGCCGGGTTTGTATTAAAATCAGCAGCAATGTTCACCCATTATTAATTTTTCGAATTAAAATAGTTGAGATGGATTTATTGCTACCTATTAGTTGTATTATTGTTTGCACAAACTGCTAGATGAGCATTAAGAGTCCCCACGTCTTTTTTTAGTATTAGTATTAAAAACGTGGGGATTGCGAATGTTCATCTACCAATTTGTGCATACAGTTATACAACCAATAGCCAGTAATAAATATGATAAAATTGATTTATTTCACAGAATTTACAGTCGATAAAAGTATTTGCTGATTCTAACGCAAACGCGTCACCCTGTGTAATGCATATATGTATATGTTTAGTAGTGAATTTGTACGCGAATATGCTGACGATGTTTTCCACGTACATGACACACGTCCAATAAAAATAAAACTGCATAAAATTCATGTGTACTCTTTTTCTACTATTCACTGTCCGAACGCTCTGCTACACTGTGATTTTAGTGAAGACTAATGTTAAGAGAAACCATAAAAATAATATAACAAATTATTCGGATGAAAGATCCTATTCTACAACACACAATTGTATGTTTTTTACCAAGCAATTGACATTTACCTAAACATTGAATTAATATTAATTCTTTATCAAGAAACTATAGAGGAGAAGTTATTTCAAACAGATGTCAATTAATTAGTTACAAGAATTTTTGTGATGCAACATATGATCGCTGTCCAATTCTTCAACCATGAATAAGCAAACAAGAATGAGATAAACTAATGGAATATTGATTAATACCAAAACAGGTATTTTTCCTCTATAATTAAGAATTGTTAAATATAATTAGAGAAATTAATTACATTAAATAACACATACTTTCAAACATATTAGATTCAAAGTAATTCTTTAAAAACGCCATTTCCGCTTAATCATTTATAATATCTTGATCAATACACCACAAAACTGTTATAAATGAAAGACCAGAAGCTTGGCTTTCCTCGGTAAACAAAATTCCACGAACGCATCCAAAGAAAGACATTGAACAACTCAATTCAAGGAAAAGTAACCGCCACTCCAAGAACAACGGCTCATAGTGTTTTACATTGCTTTGGCGAAGTAAGAACATTCTGACGCAATGATGAAGAACGCATTGATCGGAAAGTTATGCTGACTTCAATGCCAATCACTCGGCTGGATCTTATTATTCCCCGCACACCGAATTGAGTGTGATAAATGACTCGGATGATAAGAGCATGAATATTGGAGCGATAGGAGACGCGTCCGTAACACAGGCTTGCTGTGTTGGCTGTGTGCGAATTGGCTCAGTTAAGGACCGGACGGCAACGCTGCCCGGACCACTTTCTATTATGCAATTACAGCGCTCTAATTAATTAACATCGACCACACGGTGCCGGGAATGAGTTGTGAACTTGCCAATGCTGATTCCCTAATGGCCACGCCAAATAAACGTATTTATGCGTTGACGTTGCACCAACTTGCTTCGCGTTTAACACTAAATTTATTGTAAGACGTTGGCACAATCTTTCGGCACAATTTTTGTGTGACAGAATTGACAATGACACATAGATTTGGTATTAAAAACAAAGAAGGAACCGAATTTTACTATAAAACCAAGGAATACATAAAATGTATTTATTTTTATGTCTGAACTGAAAACTGCTGGAAAAAGTATAATATGTATATGCATAATTTGATCTGAGACTATAATATACATATGGTAATGAATCCGCTGATATTAAGTTATGCTGTTGCGTACAGTTGTGATTGACGCAAACTATAGACTATAAAATATTGCAATATTTATCACTCATACAGGATGGTCCAAAAGTAATAGGAGATGCTCACAAAAATGTGATGTCAAGCCAAACATTGTTAGAGGACATTAGCAATAAAGATAGTTACAACAACCTATTATTCTTTATATTAACTTGTTAATTGTTAACGTGAACATGAAACATAGGTTAAATCGGATAGGAAATATTTATTATTTCCTATCCGACTATAGGAAATAATAAATAAGATTACAATATCAAAAGCAGTCAAAATCATGGCCATAAGACGATACTTTCGTGACCGACTGTATAATTTGAGTATAATTTGTGGAGAACAAAGAGTAACGTACCACGAAAATATCCATAAACTACTCAATTCAAGGAAAAGTCATCATTCCTGTCCTAATAAAAATGAACGAATCATATACCAGACACTAATTTGCAGTACTCAAACAATTCTGGTAATTTCTAAAATACGCATGTGACATGCTGGAATTTAATTTTAAGTTTAAAACATTTATCAACACTAATAGGCGAAATACGACTGGAATCCAATATACGACTGTAATCGTATATGTTTAATACTCTGCGATTAAATCAACGATAATATAATAATCGGTTGCAAGATTACATTTCAGTAGCGCTGCTGTATTGAAAGCATATCGAATCACAAACCTCTACATATTACAAGGTAACACGTTGTTACGAATTTAATCATTTAAGCTGTGCTAATTCTTTTTCTCACAAAACTACTTAATTAATATCTATGGAGTAAAATGTGTCTGCCAATTATGATAAAGTCCACAAACCAAGGTGAAAGTCAAGATAGAGAAAAAGATTTTAATTAAATGAATTTTCACTTCATTCATTCTTAAGGACATTGTACGAGTGTCAAACACGAACATTCTTCATTAGACTTAACTATGCTAGAGCGCTCAGCCACGAGTTCTATTAATTAGAGTGGGCTCCACGTGCATATAATAACGAGCGAACGGCACGTTCAATTGGAAATGCATGCAGTAAGCATTGGAGCTGTGTTTACAGAGCGCATCTCACAAGACCCACGCAATTATCCCGGCAAGTTGGCAGGAAGAGCGCTGGGGAAACACTCAAGCGTATCGGAATGAACGGGCAACAACGGGCAGAAAGAGGATCCTCACACTTCGGTGGCTTCGGCGGGCTGAACGACCAATGCCCGTGGTAAAAGAAGAACCAACCAAACCAGTAAACAGGTCTTCGTGAAAAGAAGACTTTCAACAACGATTACACAGATTTTTAACAATCCGCGAAGAAACTCGATTTTACCGATATATCGCTTAATTTGATTTTACTAGTACTATTCTTAGTTTTTTTTTCAAAGTAGTTTTTTTCAAAAATTCTAAATGGTGAACCCAATATTTGATGCAATCTTATCGAAATTTGATAATTTCGTTTTTGTAGCTTATTATATTTTGTATTTTTTGACAAATAAAAATTGGCTAAAAAAAGTATACAGATTTCATAAGAAAACTGTACAAGAATCATATTTTTCGCATGGGTACTATTACTTGTGTATTACTTATGTTACAGAATTATGAACTAGAGTCGATAAAAACCCCATAGTCATCAAATGGGAAACAATAGGTGGCATGTGGCACGTATTAATATTCAGATGGAGCATTGAAACTTTGGGAACATTTTTCTCGATTATTTGGAAGCAATCTAGGAGGTGCACTCATAAACATTAAAAAAATCACCTAAATAGGTTTCACCCTAATGTATATGTATATGAAAATGATCAGGAGAGCGTACTCTATCTATAACATATGTATATCAAAATAATTGAAATCGGTTGTGAGTCCGTCTTTGTAAATAATTACCGACAAAACACTAAAATTTAACATACGTCATTAGTAAAAGTGCTAACCTCGATGGCAATTATTTCAAGTTCGTAACTTAAACTTGACTTCAAAAATTGTGCCAAGTTTGAAATATATGTATGTAGAGCAAATTTTAACAAATTCTTGAGAAAATAAGTCCACACCACACTACCTTAAAACTACACTTGCCGGGCAATTGAATCATGAGAATTCATGTCGCCGATCGCGAATCACCTTTCCAATGAGATTATAACGGCGGCAATTCCAAATCCAAGCGTGTCACAAATCTCGATTTCGGCCTGGCAGTCCATTGTTTCGTTTTTTGCCAATCGCTTCGGTTCACTAGCCAGACAGTGTTTGTGTTGATGTGACTGAAAATCGGCAGTTGCAAGCCCACGTGTCGCTAACTGGCAATACGGCTGCAATCGCGTGCCGAGGCATTATAAAATTAAGAGTGACTCACGCCGGTCCCTGACAGTGAGATTCTAAATGCAACTGGACTCGTTTCGCTCTCCCATACGCCCGGTGATTCCTTAATGATCATGCCAAATAAACGTACTTATGCGTTGTCGCTGCACCGGCTAGCTTCATATTTAACGCTACATTTATTATTAGACGTTAACAATGTTTTAACACAATTCTTTTTGTGCGAAGAATCAAGAACCAACCGAAGATTACTATAAAATTATCGAAATCATAAAATTAATTTTTTACATGTCTGGATAAAAACTGCTGAAAAGTGTATAATATACAATTTGATCTAAAATTATAATATATGATAATCTTTCTACTATTATAAAATGATGCATTGGTATACAGTTGTCGCCCAGGCAAACGAAAGGCTATAAAATATTGCAATATTAATCACTTATACAAGGTGTTCCCAAAGTAATTGTAGACTCTCAAAAGGAATAAGATGTCGAGTATACTTTGCTAGAAAACATTAGCATCAAAGACAATTTCGACTACTATTCTTTAAATTAAATTATTGTAACGTGCATTTGAAATGCCATCCAGGTGAAGCCGGCTAGGACACAATAAACGCAAATGGAGTCGTTTCGCTCTTCCATACGACTAGTGCTTAAGGGACAATAATTACTGCCGCCTGCTTAGCACTCGGGTAATTAGCCTCGCCTCCTATGGAAAGACATTATCTTTGATATCATTGGTTTGCTTTGCCGCCTGTTAGAATGCGAAAGATTGCACTGGACTTGCTAGTTCAAGCGCATATGTTAAACCATCAATCTCGTAGGCTTCTGTCAACACATAGTTTTTAAGTCAATTAGTTTCATAGTATGAAGTCGTGTAACCTTAACCCTAACCATATCAACGCCCAGTCAATTTTCCGGTTTTAAACTTCGATTCTATGATACACTTGTTTCTTTTGCAATTGTTAAGAATAAAAATGTAAACTAATAGTTTTCGTATTATTATCTAAATGTTACTTTGTTCATTTGTTTTCGTAATAAATTAACAAGTAGCTATACTCGTATGAGAATTGCATTTACAGAAAAAGTAGCTATACATAAACAACGTAAGCGTTGCATCAAAGTCTTCATGGATGTTATTGCTACTTGCATTGCGCATAATTCATTGAGGACACGTGTCTGTTTCATTTTACATAAACTTCCGATGCCTGCGTATAAACCATCCTTTTTTAAACTAGAAAATAATTTAAAAAGAACAATTAAAGAAATTGTGTGAATGTTAATTTTCACGACTTATCACCGCCTTCTTTCCGTTATTTTTAATTTCATATAAAATTCATGTAAAATTAACAGTTTAAATTAATTTAATGATATAGAAAAATACAATATGCGAAGAATTAAGATATTCCTCTTTTTCGAAGTCTGTTAAACACATATATTTAATTGAATATGCTTATTTTGGCAAGCGCATCGCCTGCTTAAGCCTTTCAAGCTGAGAAATTTATAATAATATTTACTTTATATAAGGAACAACATCTGTCTTTCTGTTTCTATCTTCTCGATAAACTCGAAAACGGCCTAATAGACTTTAATGCGATTATCACTCCTGTAAAGAGTTATGGTCCAATTCTAAAATTTCAAAAGGAATGGATGGCGAAGCTCCTATACATCGTTAGAAGATCTGTGCAACAATAATAGTTGCAAGAACATATTATTCTTTAAATCAAATTACTCTGAACCTGCACACGAAATGCTACCTGGGTGAAGGCAGGTTGAGCGAGTAATTCAATATACACGGCATACTTGCGTATGCCACTACATACATGCGTATAAATAGTGAAGAAGTTAAATAAAATCAAGTAATACAATTAGAACATTAATCATTTGATTATTTTCAAGAATTCTTTTGATAACCGTCTGGTGATTTGTTTGATGAAATTATACAGTAACATTAAAGTTTAAAAGTCATGACATCTTGTTACACTTTCCTTGTTCTCGTTAGTGAAGCAAATCATAAAAAACGACTCTAATGTCAATTGTTTGCAATAATAATTATATAATAATCGCGAAAAGTTTCTACCTTCTTGTAAACCCAACAGTGAGATATTCGATGCCATGATTACTATTTAAAATAGTAGTTAAGAATCTGTTTACACACATTTACAGAAACATATACATATGTCTTAATTGTCTTTTGACTTTATTTGTGTATCATGGTATTGCACCGGTTTACAGTTTATCTTGTATAGTTTATCTTGTTATCTAGCATAGTTTATCTGTGTATGGCTCTGGAAAGCCAATTTGTTAGGCCTAATACTTCTTAGTGACAAGTAAACAGCATTATAACATTATCACTGTAACACACTAACAATTGTCGTTATGTAATACAATAGCGTAAAAACAATGTTGTTTCCTTGCCTAAGGAAATATTTATCGAGTCCACAGTATCCCTGCACAGAATGCATTTAATACGTGCACACATAATATTATTTTTGCATGTGTTGTTACTTATTTGCGAAAAGCCGAAGTAGTCGATGCTTCTGTATAAACAAACAATGAAATAAAAATGTTCTAATCATTCAGTGTTATTTTGTGCTGTTTGTTAAAGAAATTAGTATATAAATAATACTAAAATAATATACAAAATGCGGAAATTCCAGTAGTGGAGATACTGACTTGTTGGGGAAGTTATTTCGTTTTCTGGCATTAAAAAGATATGCGAAACTCGGAATGTCTTTCTCGGCAAAGGAGTACAATTATCGGTCAAAGTTAGTAACTTGTTTCGAGTTGGTACTACCCGGCAAATGAGTATATCGATTGTGGGTAAGGAAATGAGCAGTGACAACTTGATCAGTTTGCTTGACGAGTGGGGAACACTCGTACACTTTCAATGAGAAGAAGCGCGCGGAGCTCCATCTCAATTTGTCAGAGGGATTTTAAGGAACCGTCGACGCAGAAGAGCTAAATGGGGAATTCGTACGACTCCGAGCCTCCTTTTTCCCCTGATGAATCATGAGTGTGCAGCTATTCAGCCGCCTGCTGACACTCATTCAATGTAGCAGAGGAATCACACTCAATGTTTCCATAACACCCCATACCTTATTAATGCGCAACCTTCTTCACAAATATTTGTATAGTTATTAAATTCAATGGGAATGTACGAACAGTAAGAAATCAATGTTAGAATCCAACGAACAATTGAGACAAAACACATAGGGTAGATGTGCCACTCAGTGATATACAATCAAAAAAAGTATTGGCGCACCTAATATTGTTAGAAAATATTTTTTTTTAAATGATCTCCTCTATGGAAAATTATTTTTTCTTACGAATGACAATTTCTTGTTCAAGATAATGTATTCATTTCTATTTAGTGAAAAGAGTTTTCGTGATTAAGAACATCTCTTTCTAAAACACTAAGTGCACTAATAGATTTTTTATCTGCTGTATAGTACATAACTTAAGATAAAAGTCATATGAAAAATAAAAAGTGTATCCCTGTAGTTCAAAATATGCATCAAATTTAAGCTCTATGAATTAAAAAGCACTGTATCATTATCCATTGAAAAGTACAATAAAAGGGTACAAAAAATCCACAATGGTTCATTAATCACAATGGGCAGGTTCATTAATTATAATGACAGCAAGCAAAGGATGCATAACATATTAGAATAAATAAGATAACAGTCGCAAACGATACGTTTACCCTAGCATGGCATTTTGCAAAACCGGTAGTCTAACTGTATCACTTCCAGAGGGCGGGCAGAGTCCGTCATGCTTGCAAGTGTTAGACGCTAAAATAACCTGCACCTATTACTTTCACCGTGACCTCAATTTACTGAGTGTTATCCCCCATAAAAGTCGTTCTAACATGAATACCGTGAAACCCCGACCGCATAAACAGAATGTGACTTAGCATTCCGGCTTACTGGTCTTATTGTCGACGAAGCAATAAAAACTTATAATTTTTAAATACTCAGACGGATGAGCTGTCATTTCAAAAATCCGATTTTTTACCAAATTCTGTCAAAGTAAAACTTATGTGAATGAGCAAAATTCAGAGCATTAACTATCATAAAACCAGAATGCGTGAACTTATACGACTTATACAACAGTTATACATATAAATAGACGAATGTGGATTTTGAACTCGTCTTAAAGATAGGCTGGTATGTACAAACACTGGTATAGGGAATTAATGATTTAATTACTTTCTAATGAGTGAAAGCTGTTGCCCGGCTTGAATTCAGCTGACTGCCTTATTTGTTTTTTCTGATTTTACCTATTAGATTATGCATATGCAAATTTACTGATTTAATAATCTAATGATAAACTAATTTTTATTAAATCAGTAATTATTAAAACTTAAATAACAACATGAGCCATCTTGCATCTTGCATGCAATGCAAGAACATCTTGGAATGCGTATGAGATTTACAGATTCCTTTTCGTTGGCGATCAGTCAATCAGCAATAACAAATTTAGTACAAGCGCATTTTCTTAGTAGCATTCTCAAATACGCGCTATTTTTTACTTATTATTAGAACACACAAGAGGAAATACAGTTTGCAAAATAGTTTTCGGGTTATATACAATTTCTTCCTCCAAAATCAGGGGTTTAACTTAATAACACGTGGAGATTTGCAGCTTGTATTACTACTAATCATTTGATTAAAGGTTCTTGCATGATGCAACTTTCAGTTGAATCTTAATTTCTGAATATTACCCCGGACAATGAAAAATAATATATAGATTTCCAACTAACAGTGCAACGAAGGAAATATACAATTTTCTGTGTGTGTGAAAATACTTTTTTAGTTGATAGCATAACATTTGTTCCATATCAGGTATGACGTACTTCTTTGAGTGCTCTGATGTTGATATGCATTGGCAGTGTTACTATTATTGAATATTCAAAATAATGACGAATATTATTTTACAATGCATATGTAGTAAATTGTAATATTTGTATTCTTTACTTCAAAATTATAGATATTTATAAATAATTTTGTTTTACCCTCCCGAAAATTGTTGCCGCACTGTAATTTGAATTTTATCGACAATGTATCACATTTTACGAGAACTTTTTCGAACACTTTCAATTCGACAACTAATAAGAACTTCTACATAAATGGGATCAAAAAATAAAATGACACACAACACATGTTTTGCTTTCTTACGTAGGTCTCGACTTTCTGGACTAGACAGAAACGAAATCTCATAATTCTTCCCCAAAGTAATCTCTTTCTTGTCAGGACATGCACAATGAAGAGCAGTATGAATACATTGACACAGATAGTTCGTACCTGAAAACTGTGCATCGAAATGCCCAATCGTTATGCGGGCAGTGTGCTTTAGAGCTATCTCAGGAAAGCTACCGCGATCGAGCATACAACGATTCGCACATTACGTAATCTATTAAGATGTAAGCCCATCGATAACGATCTGCGGCCAAGGATGAAAAGCGCTCTACTGTAAACACTCAAAGATTTTCCGAAACGGAAAGTCCCGACTTTCGGCGACGACGCAATTGTCTTCGATCGAACAAAGAGTAAATACTCGGAGGATTGCAACTTCGCCTTTTTCGCAATGTGGTATACAAGACGATCGAACATACCTCCGCTATACTGGGGCGAACACTTTTGTACCTTTACCGATAAGATATCATGGTTGTGCGTAATCAATGAATTTTGGCCAAAGTTACGTTGGATTCCATTAAAGTATATCAACTAAATACATATAACTACGAAATCTTACAGCTGTCAATGTAATTCTTTGGCACTTGAAAAATACCCACTCACGGATACAAATTTATACTTCCCTTTGTAAACTTATCAAATAACAGAAACGTGCCATGGAAGCACTTTGTCCAATTTATTGAATAACAAAAGGAACTTCAACTATTATTCCGCGTGGGTTGATAAAATTCCTCAAATGTCTTGAAGATTTGTTAAACCCTCCGAGCAAATACGCGTAATTTATTTCCCATCAGTGGACTGTCGTATGAAATTAATCATATTGTCATTGAAGAGCGTAATCGCGCTCTGATAAATCGGGAGCGCTTGTTTACATTGCGATATTGGTGAAGTTGCGAGACGAGGCTCGTGCAATCTGAATACACCTACGGCGGTAGAGTCCGCGCGCGCGTCTGCGATGCAATAACCACATGGCAAACACCAGAGTCCCCCGTACTTGGAGCCTCCTTAGCATAGATAAAAGATATAAATTTATCAGTGCGCATTACGTCAGCGCATTCGCCAGACATGGACTTTGGTAATAAATAATGCATCGCCGGAACACGAAGACGGAGAACGAAGCGAATCGACTTCATCGACGAACCCGTCAACGACAGACTCACACACGGCTATACTGACTTGCATTAATATTCGGACATCTTTGTATTTGAGAAATTACTATCGTGTACATTTGTTGATACTTGCGTTAACTAATTAATTGCTTCTCATTGAATTCAGATATATGTTGTAATTTCGGAAGACATATCATTTAATTAGTTAATTTCCATTGCGTTTGACGCTACACACAATAAATTTGCTGAGCATTTACGTCGAAAAGTCATCGGGCACATGCTATATTTAACATAGTATATTTGTACGGAATGGACGAAGGAATATATTACAGGTTGTATGTTTCCGATTGGTATAGCTAATTGCTAATAAGCTAATAGCTAATAGCTAATAAAGTAACATATTGGTAATAATATTTTAAATTATATATTTTCATTTTGACTTTTACCAAAAACGAAAAAGAAAAAGTGCATAGCTGAATCTATTTTTAAAACCAGTCATCATTTGATTGGCTGTAGTACATTTAGTGTTACAGATTTGAGAGAAGCCAATAAGGCTTAACAAAGGAAACTAATTTAATTATTTGTCTGTAAATTATCGGGATCCTTTGTTCCATGGATTGAATCATCTCTCAGAATTCATACTACAATTGTAACAACTCATATTCAAAAGATTATTGTTGCGTACACTTGTCTATAACAAAATTAAGAGTAAAATAATTCTTTATTTTTTGCAAAATTTAAATATATGCAACGTTATGATTTCTGGAAAAATATGATTTATTTACTCAACATCCATTACTTATTATGCTGCAGGCGTTAAACTAAAGTATGCTCAGCAATTGCTACGTCACATGCAATGCTTAACGTGTAGTTTAAGGAAATAGAAAGAAGCAAAGCGTCGTTTAACAGTTTTTAGCTTTTTCCTCTGTTATTAAGTTCAACGAGTACTGATAAAGAAATAGTTGTTTCCACCTGCACTAGTTGGAGACATCACACCGTGATAATGGTAACAATCGTTTTCATTCATTACCGATTCATATGGAATATGGGAAATACACATAAAAGATGCAGGTATCCGAACATTCAAGCGAGCCATTGTACTTTTGTTTCGAGAAAGATCAAAGCTTTTGTATTTCGACGGAATTTAATGACGAAGCTCTGCATTCCATTTTTTTTTAAGTTGGTTTATTTATAAAAATTGCTTCAACTTCGAGATTATTAGCAATCACGATGCGTACACATGTTTATACAATTAATAGGCTATTTCGTAATGAAGAATTTGGTGGAGGGTATGATTATGACTTTTGGATTAAAAATGATTGACAATATTCAAAGCATTTATCTACTTCAAATTTGTCACTGGATAAGCATGGGGACAAAATAGAACTTATTTAGACAGATCAAGATATTTCGGCAAAAGTATTGAACTTAAATGCAGCTATGATTTAATACTACCTTCTAAAAATACTTGCTCCTTATAAGAAACAGTGTACAAACACGAAGTTTACTTGAATTAAAACGAACAAATCAACGAGTAGTTTACAACTGTATTAATTATGCGTTATTTCGTTTAACGTTCACTATGATCAATAATTTCCGATTTAATTTTCACCCTCTGTAAATCATAATCTAACATATTACGAAAAATGATAAATGGAAAATTGAGATTCGTAACATACGTATGTAAAAGTATTACACTGCTCATAGAAATTACTCTCGTTTGGTCAGAATTCGTTAACACTTGAATTTGCACGAAATTAGTCAAGCAGAGTAGTTGCATCTGCCGATTTGACCGGTTCGAAGAATCGCGACGTCAATAGTGACGATGACAAATGGCGGGAGCGCGCAGGCTGCATCAGCTGGGCCAGCTGCAAGGCCCCCGATGAAACGTCACACTGAGAGAGAGCAACCGTTCCCAGAAGCCCGAACCCAAGAGGTTAGGAATGCACGCCACGATGCACACTGAACCCTATTTTAACCCGGCACCATTTTGTCCCACCAAAGAAAATAGGTCGCAGTTTTATACGCGATCTATAATTGCTCGGCACGGAAATGCGCTAGCACGTCGGCGAAGTGCACGATGCTAGTGCCAGTAATAAATTAGGACATCAGCAGACTCCCGCACATGTGCATTCGTACCTGGCACGCTCGAATTCCAAGCCAGCCAGGCCAGCCGGACCGAAAGAAAAAGATCGTGGCGACTGATCTCAAAAGGCAATATTAATAAACCTCTCAAACTTCCACCAAGTAGAAAGTAAAACAAACGCTATAAATCGTAATTAGGTCGCCCGTTTCATTCAGATAAAACGGACATTCAAAGTACTCTAGTCCTTGTACTAAATAATTAATCAAATTTACTTCGTTTCCTCCCTCCGCACTTCTGTTTAAGAGCACAATATTTTATCATTTAAGAACGCAACAACAGAAGCTTTCCGCGAATACTTCTTACAGTCTTACAGACTGGTATTGGGAAGAAAATTGGTTTAACCAGTATTCAAAGAGAGTAAACTCCACTCTATGTATACTAATTCTGAACTTCACTGAAGAGCACTGAAGCAGACACAGTTCGGAGAGAGGACAAGAAACAGCAAGGAAGAGAAGGCACGAACTTACCAAGTCGGAGTTCCCCGAAGTTACCACAGCCGATTTTCTTGCCGACGCGGAAATTGGGTCCGACCATGAGGCCGGAGTACGAGGCGAAACTGTGCCTGGAAGGGTGCGCGTTGTATTTGGCGACATTGGTGCTGCACCGTTCGGTGTTCCGTGCAGCATCCTTCTCGCGCGTCTCCCTGCCGTCCCGTTTCTGCATCATGCTGGTCGCCTGTCCTCCTCGGCAGCGAGGCAAGTAACCACCACCGCCGCTCTCTGTGTTACGCACACCTTGCGATCCTCGGCCTAGGATCGCCCGGTGCTCGCAATACTCTCCTATCCAACGTGACACAACAACCACGCACTACTACTTCCGGCGGTGTCGGGGGCTCGGGTCAGTGCTGACGGGCGGCGGTCATCTCGGACCGGCAATCATGCACGTCCATTCTTCCCGTCATTATTCCCTGAGCACGCTCCCGCGAACGATGAGGGAGGAGGATGCGTTGAGGGAGCCTTAGGAGGAGGGGTTCGAGCGAGAGGAAGAAAGAGAGATAGATAGAAAGGGAGAGTAAGGCAAGTAAGAGTAGACGCAGGAGGTGGTCGTCGGAGAGAAATGGAGCTGCGCTCCCAGCGAAGGAAAATCGTAGCGCGGCGAACTATTCGATCCTCGGATGGCGCGCAGACAGGTGTCAGGGCTCGACGCTCTTCGCTGCCGCAGGATCAATCCCCATGCTATCCTAACCTCCCGCGTCACTCCGACAGTTCAGCAAATGTTTACACTGGCCGGACAGACGGGGCGAGCGGGCTGCACGCGAAAACACGCGCCAACCACCCAATTCTCCCACTCCCTCTCCCGCCTTTCCCGCAATCCACTCTTTGCAACGCGCACTGCACAACGCTCCTGATTCACTGCTTCTCTTTTTTTCTTAGCCCTGCGCCTGGCCTGCCTGCTTGCCTGCCTGGCTCACTTCCGTTCACCTTCGCAGACGGTGCCAGCCTGCCTGCCTGCCTGCCTGCTTTTCTCTTTCCCTCTCTCGAGTGCGCGGAGAAGTGCACTGGTATGATTTCTCTCGGATTTGGTTGGCCGAAGCCCGCGTCGCCGAGCGGTCAGTCGGCTGATTGCTAGTGGTTGTCAGAGACGAGAGCGAGCAGCAGTAGTGTCAAGGTGGTTGGACGATCCCATCAGAGAGTGGAGGTGCCGCTTTGGGCCGGCCGGTTGGCCGGGAGAAGGACTGGACAGGACGTAGACGAGGGCTGATTCACTCGGCGCGGCATGCATCGCCGCAGCCGTCTTCCTTCTTCCGAGACTCGAACAGCTCCTCCATTACGAGTGCCCCGCGTGCGATCGTTCCCCGCCGCCCTAGATTTAATAATTAACAATATAAATAAGCCCTGCCCTCCACTGCACTGCACTTTCTCGCCCAGTAGATCAACGATAAAGGAGCGCGCGCAGTTCTCTCGGCTCGGCTCGACTGGCTCGGCTGGTTGGCGTTTCCTCGCCGTACGGCGTGTCACCAGGGGAGCCGATCGCCTGGCTGGCTGTGTTGTGTGCCCACACACACCAGCCTCCGCGATTAGACTGCTACGCTCTCACTCGGCTTCCCTTGCGCCGCCCAGCCAACTGTCCATCACTTTTTCCCACCGGGCTCAGATCCCCGAATCCGCCGATCCTTCCGCCGTACTGGCGAGCCGAGGCTACACACTCGCACGCAACCTCCAAAACTCGAACCGAGTGCGGACAAACCGTCGCGGACAGACTTACGCACCAACCTCTCGCGCTCGACTCGACCTAAGTGAGTTTGTTACGAGGCCGGCAATCCTGCCAACCCTCCACGACCTCCACCGAGAGAGTCGCGATCGACGCGCCATCTGCCTCGCCCGCCTTATTTGAAGTATTCCGTTCAGAACTCCATTTGAATTCTTACTTGAATTTAATGCCAATCAAGTGGCTGGTTTTAACATTTTATTTAACTGTGCACCCTTTTAAAAATTAAAATATATAATTTTGTTTATTGTCGAAATCTTATTTAATGTTAGGACTAAGTGTATATCACACTTCATTTATTATCCGGTTATCAAATACATTTTCCAGTTTGGGTACAAGTGGTGTACAAAGTAACATTTCAATAGTAATATATGAAATTATATATGTCAGTTTTGATTTTTAACAAGGACGAAAAACAGTGCAGTGTTATATGTTTAGTGTTAATGATTTTAAAGAAATCAATAAGATCGAAGGTTTGCGAAATGTTAAGTAAATTTTAAATGAGAGGTTGATAAGGGAATTTAATCATTTTCGTATAAATCATCGCGAACCTTAGTTCGATGGCCTCGTATTTGAAAGATAATTGTTAAGTATATATTATACAGTTTCTGGACAGATACCATTTATTTACCCAAAATCCCATATTTATTTGGGTTTCCCAATATTTATGGAAGTCAGTGCAATCATTACAATCTGTATCAGTGTTTCGTATTGTAATTGTTTCCAATAAATCCTGTGAAGGCTTACATCCGTTTATGGATGTCAGCCATATTATTTGCAAACCGCTATTTAACTTAAGCGTCTTTAAACAATAAGTTACGAATACCTCAATTTAAAGCGCCCTCGCATATACTTAATATAAGAAATAATTTACTTACTGAAAATTATAGCATATAAATAGTTAATCTTAGTCTCTGCCGTAGTTTTAAAAAAACCTGTTCTATAATTATTATTGAAAACAAACAAAATGTAATTGAATATCATGAATCAAGAAAATAATCAAATAATTAATCCGATCGTAGTATTATTTGATTTTATGTAACTTATTTACTGTTTATATATTTAACTATATAGTCGTCCTATCAGGCTTCACCCGGTTGACATTTCGTGTATACGTTAACAATAATTTAATTTAAAGAATAATAGATTATTGCGACTATCTTTGTTGCAAAGGCCTTCCAACGATTTATAAGTTTGTCTACCCTTCGTTTTAAAATTTCGAAGTTAAACATTAAACACCCCGAATAAATAATAAATATTGTAATATTTTGCAGCTTATACTTTGTCAGGATCCTAACTCTATACACAGGAGATAATCGTATTAAAATCGATTCAGCAGTTTTCTTGTTTATCATGAACATACCCACATCCAGAGAAACGCTACACACATTCACATATGATTATACTTATATTTAACTGTCAAGACCCATTAATTCTGTAGGCTTAGAGAACCACAAGCTTTAATATAATTAAACGAATCTGTCTATCAGCAATGTGTTTATTTACTTCACAATAGAGTTGTTTTTCAACTTCCGTTACATAAACAAACATTCGTAACAGGGTATTTCTTGTCTAATAAATGCAATTGATGGTTCGAATTATTTCTATTGCACATATTGAACAATAGTTTGAAGTTAATATGTTAAGTTTCCGATTAAATGTTTAATTGGGAAAATTGTTACAAATATGACTGACTACAATTGATAATGTTTTAGAAAATACTCGTACGTGTTTCCACACAATGCGATAAGAATTTGTCGATATAGTATATCTAGAATTACCATAATTCTTAATTGACTATTGTTTTTTTCCTTCAATAAGTAAAGCGAATAAACTTGTTCGGAGTACCTAAAGTACCTAAAAAAAGTAGTGGCACACCCAGTATTTTTAGAATAAATTTTCATAAAACAGGAAATAGTCTCCTCTAAGGAAATTTATTTTAGCTTGATAAGGACACTTTCTTATTCGAGAAAATATATTTTTATTTAGAGACAAGAGTTTTGTTCTTTTTGAAGATTTCTTTCAAATATACTGGCTGTGCCAGTATATGTTTTAGCCACTGTATTACAGAATTACATATTATTGAGAACTACGGAGTGAAGTACCTGCTAACACTTACAAATCTTAGTTTCAAGTTGGCAACTGTACAAAGCCTAAGAAACTCGCTCCCACGAGATTCCTCCGGGCCGAAGTTTCAACCGTTAGAAACTGTCACGAATGACGAGTGTGCGCAGTGTAAAAGTTCCACCACTACACATGCTTCACAGAGCACAGACGGAGACGGCGCCGACCTTCCTCTGACGTTAAAATTGCGAAACAACGTCGCCATGGAGACGGAATTCAAAGCGCGAAGCTACTTCTTTGATACTTGTTGAATATTTGTAACATTTATTTCGTAATTATTTTCCCTATTTTGTTATGATGGAGGAGCCAACGAGCCCGAGTGTTCAGCTAGTTCTCAGCATAAAGGAAGGTAAGTTTCCTAAAGAAATTGATTGAGTGATTAAGGTAAGTAGTTTTATCTTCAGAATGTATCAAATCGTCTGCGAATAATTTGTAATTTTAAATCAGCATTGCCATACGTTGTCTGACCTCACTGTTAGTTCTAATGGCATTGGTTTTCAGTAATTCATTTACAATAATAATAGCAATTTTTGCCAGACAAAATAGTTCGAATGCTTGACGAATGCTTGTGTAGGTTAATTCAAAATGTGTAACATAATAGCAACCAAGTCACAAAACCTTCAAACGAATCGGACAAAGTATGCTATTACTGTTATATTAGAAAGTGCGAGCAACAAAGTTTTAGACATTGTACTTTCACTCGATGCTCTCGGTTGGCCTTGAGCAATTCGTTTACAATAATTATACAAACATTCATATACCGAACAAAATATGTTACATAGCAGTATCGGGCCACCAACTTCACAAAGATTGTTACATATAGTGACAACTGACGAGTCCATGGTAAAGACTATCCACTTTGTCTACCATTTTACAGTAGTCTTCCAATCTTTGCAATCCTCTCAAGACTAAGAACTTGTAAAGATCAAAACTTACTTAAGATTTAAAAGGCTCTAACACTACAACCATGTTGTGTTAAGCATGACTTACCATGCCAGAGCTATGCTGGGAGGTGTGATCCCTTTGGTAGTTTCCAAAACTGATAGAATAAACTTTTCTCAACTCACTAAAGTGACAGAGACGTCACTTGTTGTTAGTGAAAATCTTTGTGAAATTGGTTCCAGATCATCACAAGTTCAAAAGAATTGGATAAAGTATGCTAATAGTCATATACTATCATAAAGTAGGAATAGATGAGACTTATGAATGGATGAGAGTGGTATTCAAATTTACAGAGTAATCTTTTACATTGTAATGAAAAGAAACAGTCTTGGTCTATTATAACTATGATATTTTGGCCAAGCAACATGACCCAGTGTTCCCAACGTCCCCAATTTTAATAACAAACCTTTCAAAATGAATATAAATCTTCTTGTAGACACTTACAAAAACTAGTTCAAATCTTGTGTCAATTGTATTACTCATTCATTAGTTGTTTTCAAAAGTAGAGGATTCTGTTGTTTATGTCTGAGTAATTAGTAAAACCGGGTAGAAAATACAAAGAACCATCATGTTTATAACAATAGGAAGAGGCTTCCAACAAGTATGGCAGTCAACGTCGATTGTTGCTACTCTAAATGGACACTGTCTGGAAACCGATCTCATAGAACCAAATGCGAATCCACAATATGAGATTGATCTAGTGTGGGAGATTGAGAAGAGTAAATTGAGAAAGTAAGTGTTTTATTGCTAATTTTTACATTGACTCTTTAAATTTACATGATAATATTAGTTCTAACTGCTAAATGTAACATTGCAGGATAAGGTCTGGTTTAGCACCATTGAAGATGGAATGTTTTGCGCATAAGTCTAATGAAATGAAAGAGAAAATAGGATACTTGTTGCTCAATGTCAGGTCGGCGCAAATCATCTCAAAACACACTGGTTGTGAAGCAAAGTTTATTTGGCATAAGCTATTAGGTTTGCGGAATGACCTCAAAGTTGACAAACCTGAATTACATCTTTCATTAAGCATCTATGAACAAGAATCGAATATAACGCAAGAGGTAATTTGTATCAAAGACGAATGTTTTATATACATATATACGATCTATTTAAATCGGGATAACTATATAACATTTGGAATTTACATGATCTGGAATTACAGCTGAAACAAACACAAGATAATCATCAGTTGTCTCAATCAGATCAACTCAGCCCAGTTTTACTTTCTGACTTGAGATTGATTCAACTAGGGCCGCTTAATGTTTGCCAAGAATTATTTCTCTTGAGCGTTACTGCCATATCCGCTACAAATATGGGCTGCTTAGTGTCAAAAGAGAATTCAGCAGGAACGAAAGCTGAATTAAATTTTCTATGCAAAATATTAGAGAATGACGTTTACTTCAAACCATTTCCGGGAGATTGCAATAGCAAAATCTTATTGAATGAGAAGATTGTTGTAAGGATCAGGAGTTCACTGATGGTCCTGAAAGAGTATCTAACTCGGCATCCATATTTGTCAATGTTTTTGAAGCACAAGGACATTTTCGTCGGTCAATCAGAAGTTGACTTAAGTCAATTGCTTTTCATTAATGCTAATCCGGAATTCAATAAGAATGAATTTTCCGAAAGCAGTAAGAATTATCGCTGCTATTTTCATGAAATCGAAATTACTAATGATAGCATAGAACCAGACTTCAAGAAATCTTACATTGATTTGCAATTGAGATTGCAATACTTGGGAATGAAACCAGACTTAATAACTGATGCTTCGAGTCCAGTACTCCACTCTGGTATGGAATCATCGTTGAATGCTCGCAATAATGAGGTATAAATGACTCCATGACATTTTCATATTGCAATGCCGATGACAAAATAAATCTGTCATACTTTTATTACAACTTCAGGTACCAAATGAAATTCATTCCCATAGAAATGCTGCCGGTGACTTTGCAACTAGTACTCATGGAACTTATTCACCGTATTTGCCAAACGCAAACTTTATAGGCGGTATAACAAACATTCAATTATCTGACCAGCAGAACGGCGGTCATAATTCCAATGGTTTAAAAACTTATAATTGTTATTATCTAAATATCGGATTAAACACAATGAAAACATTGTTTTCAAAATATGCAGAAGCTAATATCGAAATTTGGTAAAAAATATTTATGGTTTACTAGATTACAACCTTCCACATATGAAAGGCTGTAGTTTAGATTTCAACCTTTCGCATATTAGTATTTAAGTTATTTAAATTTCATCTGATTTTACTATTCTAGGCTTCATCATCCCAAATCAGGAGTAGCTTCGAAATTTTATCAGAGAATGCCGCGCATGTCGGAAACATTAAAACTGCAAGATGTTGTTTGTAAACTACACTTCATTTCATCAGCGGATGAAATAAAGAATCTGTTAGTCACGTATCCACCAAAAATTAGCATCCATGAGTCGGTAGACAATAAATCGTGCATCTCTCAATTCGGAATTGACGTGAAGAAATTGTTTTACCAGAACAAGGTAACTGGTAAATGACAAGCTGTGCGTGAATACGATGATCATTTTAATGTGCTGGAATAACGTATAATTTTTCAGCAAGAGTGCCAGTACACAATGACAATCTGTAATATGCAACAAACCAATTTCGCTGAATTGAACATTTCGCTCAGCTTGGAAAATCAGGGACCCTATTGTGCTATCAACAAAAACGCAGCAAGTATGTTCTATACGCTAATGAATGGTAATACTTTTATGCTCTTGTAATTAACCAACTTCAAGATTTTTATTTGTTTTTGTTTCGAAAGTTTGTCCAACGATATTTCTGTGAAAGATCTATCAATCGCGATGAAATATTTTTTTATCATGTAGAGGAATCACCTAGAATGATCCCATTGCAAGAAAATGTCAAATTTCTTTAACATTTACCAGTGTTACTGCACAACAACCGATATTGCGTTCATCTTGCTTATGTTGTCCGACGATAACATTACGCCAAACGATCAGATCAAGGTGAAACTTTTTCTATCTACTAGTGGAATTTTTCCGCGATGATCCCCTTTGCAAATAATTTTTCCTACACTAAACCACGCGAAAACAAATATTTTTATAAAATGTGAACCGACTTCAAAAATAGGCAATACAAACATGAGCTCAGAAATATAAAATATTTTCTGTCTTATTTATATTTTCTAAGTATCTTACTGAATATAAATAATTCTGTTTTCGGGGACGGCGTATTAATATTAAAAAGAATCGTCCTTCATTTCATGATGTCACGTTTCTAAGTTTAAGATTATTTAATAACAGTGTCATATGCATTCTACGCCTTCTCCGAACAGGAAAATATTTAGTAAGCATAAATAGGACGGAAATTATTTTATATTTTGTACTTTCTAGCGCATTTTAGTGTTACCAATTCTTTTTAATTCACGAACCGTCTCACCCAGCCGAAAATTTGGGACCACCCATACTGGACGAGAGCTTAGTGTACAAAATAGTAGACGAACTGGAGACATGGAAGGACAAACAGAAAGAAATATTTAAGTACGAGGTAATTTACAAATTTTGACTCAATACAGAACATTATTACATCAAGTAATTTCTATGAAATAAAATAGTTGAAGAAGAAAGAGGAACGTCATTTGAATTTACTGGGTCTCGAGTGGCAAAAACAAAAGGAGAGTTTGGAGGCCAAATTGGCATGTAGCGTCGAGCAATGCAAAATGCTTGCGAGTAGTTTAAACAATGCCACTGAAGATTTACGAACCCGTAGATTAAAGAGTTTGGAGAAAGAGGCGAGACTAATTAAGGCGAACGAGGATTTACAGTGGAGATATGAAAGCAAAGTACAAGAATTGAAGGATTCGTTGAATTCGATTCAAGAAGAACTTACATCAAAGGTTTACAAATTGAATAGTTTCTCGGTATGGTAAATGTCATTGCACTGTTCGATCAATGCAGTAATATCACTTTAGGTAAACACGCTTGAGGCACAAAACGCAAAGTTGGGAGCACAGGTCGAGCCACTGACCATCGACAACGAGCGATTAAGAACAATAGTCAAGAATCAGAGTGAAGAATTGGAAACCTTTCAAAAAGGATCGCTGACACAAGATCAAACCACGAACTTACTTCAAGAATTAAAAGCCTTGGAAGAAAAGTTACAGGATGTCACAGACCGAAAGTCTTTTTTTAAAGAACAATGGTGCAAAGCCGTCCGCGAAATTCATCGCATGAAGATGGAGACCCAACAGGCTATGCAGTTGCAAATAAAAAATAGTAAAAAGGAATTGCAGAACTTGGAGTATGTATCGAGTCCATCTAAAGATTATACAGATCCAATACACAGTCGAACCTCACTTATCCGCAATGGTGGCGGAATATGTCTTTTTAAATTAGGGAATTTTCGGATAATAGAATCGTTACTTTCTTCATGATGATCTCCATGTATCTAAAAATGAGAGCAAATAGCAATATTAGCAATCAAATAATGAACAAATACTGAAATTGAGTATAATGCGACCCAAGATTTATAGCTTCCAAATGTTTAAGTTGAGTCGTGACCGATTACACTACTATATGTACGATCGACTGTGTACATACAAGTTGTGTTCGGATAGTAGAGATTTCGGATACCGAAGCTTTGGATAATAGAGGTTCCACTGTATTTTTATGTACGTACTCAAATAATATTTCAATTAATTATAGTCTGGAAGAAATACTCCAAGCAGACTCAGCAGAATTAGCAACAGACCGCATCATGCTGCAAGGGATTCAACGACAAATCGACGATATGACACCCAAGCCTTCGTTTAGTACTAATTATTGTCAAACCCACAGCTTTCCATCTGGTACCACAATTGATACGCTTGTTCCACCAAATACTAGCAAATCGACATTCAGGATACCTGAGGCCAACGAAGGACGGTTGCAAAATTTGATAGAAGAACGAGATTCCCTTTTGAACACTGGCAGTTATACATCCGACGATGCACTTATCGTGAAACTAAATGCGGAAATAAGATCTTTAATGAAATAACCAACCGAGTCCTTAATAGAGAAATATTTATTGCGAGAGCTATGCAGCATAATTTAAGAAATGTCAATCATCCGATGAATTCAGTTTAAATTATTAAAATATTATTCTAAACATGTTTCATGTATATATATACATTTGTCAACAGAAGTACGTCAAGTATACAATCTCAAGTCATACAGTGACCCACATTAATATCAAGAGATTTTTGTCGCGTACGTTTGTTTTTAATAACGTTAACTATAGTAGATTGTGATACAAGAGCGGAAAATGGCCACTTTCCAGACGCGTGAAGTTGCTGTATGAGCCGAAGGAGTAGCGGAATTGACAGGAGGACGAATGGGCGTGCGATAATCACACGAGTCCTCCTATCAATGCCGCGTACGCTAAGGTGAATGATGTAAATTCACCCGTCTGGAGGTTGACTGCCTCACGCACTAGTAGGACACTATATTATATGCAATAAATGCTGCGAAAGTTTACTTTGAGTGAATCGACAAAGAATTAAGTTCCTAACAGATTATTAAGGCAGAAATCTATAGTAAACATTAATTCCTATTGCTGGTTAGAGCAACAGATTGACATACGTCTTTGAACTTGGCAGAAAATGTAACATAATACCGTTAATCGTTTGTTTCTGATTACCGCACTAGTGCGGTAAAGCGATTGATAAAATAAAATAAAATGGTACTTTCAGCACGCGAGCGGTAACAGAGTGAATATAGAGTAAGTGCTGGAATGAGCCACTTTCTGCACAATACGCAGGCATCGAAACGTGAACAATTCTGGCAAAAATATTCAGGAATGTATTATATGATTCAGCTTTCAGTAAAATATATTAGACTTTTTTATATTTACCTTTTTTTAATAAGGAGGATGTTATACAATGCCACAATCTTTAGAATACACTTCGTATTTTTGGAAAATGAATCCAGAAATATGTATAAATATACATTTCTTTTTTGTATAATGTGCTTTCAGGAAACAAGTAATTTTGATCTCTTTGGTAGAAACAGGTATAGATTACTCTATAGTAGTTCTTGTGCTAAAGGGTAATAAAGTACGTTTAGAAAATTCAATAGTGGGACGGCGATCGCGATTGGGTACGGATAAACAAAATCTCAAGTGACAAAAAACTAGTTGAGACATTGTATTTGTATTAAATATATTTATCAGTACAAGTATGTTAAGCACACAATTTCAAGCCATACTTGAAGTCTATACAATTCCATTAAGCCTTCATCTTGTAAAAGTGAGGTAGAACGGCCAAGGGTGCTGGATAATTCCAGAGCCATCTAGGTCCAACATATAATTTGTTTGTATTTCCATCTCTCCACAGCCCGGTAGGAAGGAACACGTTACGTCTCACAGCATCTTCTTCAACCACTGGAGCTACCAAAATCTCTTCGCCCAACATGAACTCTGCGAAAAATTATTATCATGATTATTAATCATGTACTCAAGAAACCCTCTTTTATAAAATAGTCCATATAATTGTATCTACCATCGGCAATTTTGTGTGCGATTGGATTCGTTGGATCCACCCACCACACTGGCGGGTTAACAGGGCTTCCTTTCTTCACGGCATTCTTCATACACTCAACGATTGTAGGAGTGATACTTGAGTGGAGGTCGGTGAACTTTCTGCTAATGGCAATGGTCTAGAATTAAGCAAAAGTGATCGTTTCATTGAGTTACGTGAACTCGAAATTTGTAATCCTATAGAACACGTATTCAGGGATAGTTCATTTACTTCAGCATCAAAGTCCCAGGGTGTGAAAGAATATTGTAACGATGGCATAAAGACATTAGCTTGCAACCATCTGATGAACAGTTCCTTCGGAGGGTATACCGTTCCGTTAAGGAATCCATTTAGATATCCGTTTCCACCGATCATATCGGGCAAAACGTGTACATAACCGTTCAAATTCATTTGCAGCAAGGTGGTAATCAATGTGGGAATGCCGTTGTTCATTGTCCACTTTGTATCCTTGTCGATCATCCTGACAAAGTTGGGCAGTTCTTGGCTGCGCCATCCAACGCGCATTTCGATGCTGTTGTCGAAGTTCTTCGACAAGGCATTCACGTAATCGTATGTGAAAATGCCAGGCTGCATATCAAGAGGTCCTGTCAAGGATGGGACTTGTGGTAACCAGGAAACCTCACCGGCATCGAATTTGAAACTGTCAATTCCCAACTTTTTCAGAAGCTTTAACCGACCGACCCACCAAGTCACCGCTTTTGGATTTGTGAAATCTACTGCAGCCGCATCAGCACCTATAAAATAAATTTAATATAATAGATAGCCAAATTAAATTAAGAAACTAATGTCATTAATATAAAGTGCAAAATTCTTTTATGAACCATTACTAATTTCTTTAAAACTATTGACATTATTCATAGCATTAGTTTTAAATATAATTTCGCGTACCTTGCCACCAGGACGTTTGAACTTTTCCTTGTAGATTTTTAACAAAGTAGTTATTCTTCAATGCGAAGGAGTAGGCGGGCTCACAACCTTTATTGATAAACGGATGGATCCACAAAGTAACGCGGAAGCCTTGTTTCTTCAAACGTTTCGTCAGTTTTGCAACATTCGGGAACTTCTTAGGGTCGAAAACAGCTGATCCATAACAGGTCTCCCAATTGTCATCGATTTCCAATTGGCTGTTCGGAAATTTGTAGGCAACAATTTCGTCGGCGAACTGGTTCACAACTTTTTCACTAACATTTGCCTTGTATCTAGCCCAGGTGGACCATATGGGATATTGAATCATCCTGGTATTTGGTATACCTTTGGGTGTTCCAAGGTGGGCCTTCACTACGTATTCGTGTGCCAATCGGGGATTGTCATAAACACCAAACTCGTAGTTCATCGTCACGGTGTTTCTCTGCCTGTATGGACTCTTGTTTTTGGCAATAAAGCACATGTAGCCAGGTTTACGATTGTTCTGGTCAAGGAAGAGTGGGGCTCGCTCATCCACATAGAGGTAATTTCCTTGACTGGAGAGCCAGTAACGCTCGGACACAGCCATGTTCGCAGGATGCGTTGGGACGTATGGTTCCTCCTCGAAGTACATATTTTGTATCGGCCAATGTTGTTGCCGCAACTGCGGTCCACCGTACCATTGCACAGTGTCATTAAGCTGGTAACAGTCTACGAATTCTGCATTTGGATTGGCAATGGTGCGTGAGATTTTCACGATTCCCGAGATAGGACTGATCTCGAAGGTCGCGTAGGTCGCGTTGCCGGCTTTAACACAAATCTTGTTGGACCTTATACCGCAATTCGGATCCAACGTCAATGGTTTCTTTATAGTGCCGGGAATCTTCGTATGAAGAAAATTGTACATTGTTTTACCTGGAAGTTTATTCATTGCCAATAATATTACTGGAAGACACTGAATTTTTGCCGGGAATACAACATTCTCTTCTATTCATGATATATAAGGTCAAGTCAAGCAGCATCCATTTTCCAGAGCAGTGAATAGATTTATGCTTTACAATTATTTTTGTTCTCAAGAGATAAACACCTTTTGAATATATAGTAGAAAGCAATAAACTGAGTACAATGCAGTTCAATTTATATCCACTATATCCCATAAATCGCCAACATAATCAATATTTAATATTGGCAATCAATATTTGCAACGCATGGTGCGAAAGTTCACTTTTCGAGGTCTGCGTATTATGCAGAAAGTGGCTGATTCCCGCACTTTCATCTATATTCACTCTGTTACTGCTCGCGTGCTGAATGTACCATTTTATTTTATGCAACGCATGGTGCGAAAGTTCACTTTTCGAGGCCTGCGTATTGTGCAGAAAGTGGCTGATTCCCGCACTTTAATCTATATTCATTCTGTTGCTGCATGCCTGTTGAAAGTAGCATTTTATTTCATTTTATCGATCGCTTCGCCGCACTAGTGCGCAAAGTAAATTATTACCGCACTAGTGCGGTAATGAGAAACAAATGATTAACGGTATTTTGTTACATTTTCTGCTAAGTTTAGAGACATATGTCAATCTGTCGATCCAACCAGCAATAGAAATCATACTTCGTTTCTTGTCGGTTCACTCAAAGTGAACTTTCGCCGCATTCATTGCATAAAATATAGTATCCTACTATAAGTCGGGCCGCTGAGAGAATGCGTCTGGAATTACCCTCTCCTAAGCGCAGTCACCGCCACTTCCCTTGACACTTGGGTGCGTCGCGGTCCTAGCACTATACATCTATGGTCTCGCTATTGGTTGGCCGACCCAATAGGGTCAGCCTAACTTAGAAAAAGATAACCTGCGTCTGTCTCCGTTTGACACATTGAGCAATCCGCAAGCCAGGGTTGGGTGCCATTTTTCTTAAAACGGATCAGTTCTTTTGAATCAAATCGCCGATTTAAACTAAAATGACATACTATATTTGCTGCGACTCTATATTATGATTTCTCAGAAATAAGGATTAATCGATACGTTATAAGGGTTGTTGTTTCTCTACATTTTTCAATATTTGTAAGCAGAAATGAGTTTTCGCTACAGTTTGCAGATCATGTGTAAATTTCAGTTCCTTTTAGTAGTGCGTAAGGCAGCCAACCTCCAGATGCGTGAATTTACATCATTCGCCTTAGCGTACGCGGCATTGACAGGAGGACTCGTGTGATCATCGCACTCGCCTTCGGCTCGTGTGACAACTTCCACACTCGTCCTCCTGTCAATGTCGCTACGCCTTCAGCTCTTGCAGCAACTTCACACGTCTGGAAATTGGCCACTTTCCGCACTTGTATCACAATCTACTATTGCTGAACAGGCATGAGGCTTGATTAGTTGGGATAATCGAGGTTCTAATGTACAAGGTGGTTCACTTGTCTTTAAATCGTCGCTGTCACACCACTTTTTATAATACATATGTAGTATGTGTATCTAATATTATATGCATTACACGTACAAGAGAATATCAAATCCCTATTATATTATCTTTCTTAATATGAAGGGCAACGTTCGTCTGTCTGCATATGCGTTCGCGATAAACACGAAACCGGCGGAAGCGATGTTAATGTAATTTTCTTTTCTGTATAGAATTATGATTCGGGGAAACTATGGGCTATTAAATACAGGAATATTTTTAATTTATACTCGGGGTTTCAAAAGTAACTTCAAAATTTCAAAAGGAATAGAAAGTTGAACTATACATCGTTAGAAGTTCATTGTACGAAGACACTGGCAACAATTTATTATTCTTTAATTTCATTTATTGTTAACGTGTGCGCGAGATGCCTCTATTTATGGAATCTAGAGACTCGGTGAGAACCATTCGTATATAATTAAATTTCATCGATAATTTTGAATTATTCTGTATACAGTAGGATACGCCTGATAGTAATAATTTGAAGGTGCGTGAATCTCCAGATAAATTCTAAAGCAAAAGGCAGCGCACTTAATTACGCCACTACACGTGTAGTAAAAATGAATCGTTAACTAATAGTTCATCAAATAATTTGCTATGACCGTTTAAGTGTAGCTATGAATAGTAATTTTTAAAACTTACCATTTTTAGTGACTCTGAATTCGATATCATTATGTTGTACTTCTATGCTCACGGTAGCACCCTTGATGAACCTGGTAGTTCCAGTTGCAGCAAATGCTACGCTGCACAGCAGCAGCGTAACAAAGACTGCTGCTACGAAAGACATAAAAATTGGAATGTTAAGTTTTCGTGGGCACTGTGGTGTACTTTGTTGACTAATTTATGTTAATGCTAACACTAGAACTAACAACGGGGCCAAAATGATTTGTTTAACATTTATTCATACTTATTACGCATTTATAAAATGTTTGGATTTATGAAAGCTCTTCGGCATTTTATTCGAATACGTAGATGGTTAATTACATATATCGGTTTCTGCTTTTCAGTTTTCTTATGTAAGATATCTATGTAGTACACCTAGATATACAATAAGAATGTTGATAACATTTGCTCTTTAATTAATTTTAGGTATACGTATAAATGTGGTAATGTTATTAAATGCTTTCGAGAAATGATAATATGTGCAAAATATACGCCAAAATACGTATATGTTTGTACATTTATGTTTTTTTCGCGAGAAGGATCATACTTAATGATACATAACGTATGAGTTACTTTTTAGAACAATAATCTTATTTCATAATTTCATTAAATCAATATCAAAACATACATAAATATTGGTCATTTCACATCAAGCGGATCACTTTTTCGGAGTCATGTTGCGGATTTGGATGAAAATTAAATATTATACTGATCAAGTTGAGGTAGTGTAATTTCAAATTTTAGTCTCTCGACAGTGTTATTAGTTGCAAAATTATAAATGACGCCTTTTTAGAGGTTTATTGGCATAAACGAATTTTTACTTCAGGTTTTGCAACATACGTCAACTTTGCTCTTTGTCCATTGACCTGGGAAAGACTAAGGCTTCTTCAATATATTTTTGTATTTTTCAGGAAGATAATTTATGTGTTTGGAAAATATTACTTAATTTTGAATGTAGACTGGATCGCGCGTTCCCTTCCACGGATTTTTTTGGACGAAAAACGAACATAATCTACAGAACTTGCTCTTTAATTCCCTGTTGTGTTGTGTCCACTTGGTCTAGGGTCTAATAACGAAGACCTTTATGGTTAACCATAAGGCAACACAGGGCACTCCGTCTGATTGGAAAGACTCGGGGTATACTGGGTGACCCAGTCATGCATGCCGGGTCAGCGACCCAGTAATCGCCCACGCGGTGTATGTGGCCGAACCACCCGGTATAGTCCTGCCCTCCCAGATCAGGTGTAGTGCACAGTGTCTCGCTACGGTTAAGGATAAGTATCTCCATTATTAGACCCTGGACCAACTCACTACAACTGAATGTTATAAATGAAAGTCCCATGATTATTTGTTTTTCCACGCTAGTCCATGGAACGGAACGAATGTTGCAATGCAAATTAAATATTAATTAATATTTTCCAAATACACAAATTAACTTTACGAGAAACAAGAAAATATATTCAGGAAGCCTGACTGTTCCTCAAGCCTCTGAACAAAGAGCGAAATTGACAGTGCTCTAAAATCTGAAATAAAAATTCGCCTATTCCAGTAAACTCCGAAACAGATGACAATTATAATTTTACAACTAATAGTAATTCTGAGAAATTAGGACTTGGAATCATTCTAACTCAACTTTATGAACATAATATGTAATTTTTATCAAAATCTGCCGCATGACCGAATAAAAGTAATCCACTTGGCGTCGAATTCCATAATATTTATGTGTATGCTTTTCATTGATTTAGTGAACATATGAAATAAGATTATTATTGTAAAAAGTCAATCATACATAACATCCTCCTTACTAAGAAAAAATATATGTATGTTTTACTGTTGAATAACTTACGCTTCAATCATTTCTCGGAAGCAACTACTAGTATTATATACATTGTGTCTCGAAGAGCGTGTTCATTTCGACAACAAATAATTTTTACCATTTCGGTAGAAATAGGTATAGGTTAATCTTTTGTAGTTCGAATGTTAACGATGGAGACCACTCACCGATCCGCAGATTCATCTTGAGTTCGGCTTTATCCAATAGATAAAACGCGAATGGCCATTTCACAGGACAGTCTTGTATTATATAGGCTGCGCTAGCAAACAGTCCTATTCTCTGACTGTTGACAGTGCTCGACACTTGCCAGTCCAAATTATCTATCACCGAATATTACGATAAGAGGAGAGTTTATCGATTTTTGAAGACGCAATGTCCAACTTTTAATGCTTGCCGTGTTTTCAAGTGTGTGTAGCTCGAAAGAATAATTTTCCGACTATCACCGTTTTTTGCATGCTCCATTTCATTGTCATGCAAATTGACGATGGAGATGCACTGATTCTCTAAACCTGCCAATTCATGCAGTGCTAACTGCGAGTGTTGCCCATTCGACATGCGAACTCCTATTTTAAACTATAACATTTTTATAGGTTTGACACTAACGTTAACGTGTTATAGATTCGACTTATAAAGAAAGCATTAGATTAACGTAGACCAGCTCTAGTTTTAAGTTTTTTATGGAAAGGTGCCTTAATATTTCTGTAAGGTAACTTGTGATCAGGGTGGCAGATAAATTGCGTTCGATAATACTCAATAGTACGCCACAGTTTTAAGTGTCACATCCTCCATTTCTGAGGATGCTGATTTGCGATAAGAATGCTACTTCTATTGGCAAATGTTATCAATTAGAGGTAAGTGGCGTTGCTTGATTGTCATAATGAATTTCCATCAAATTAAACTACGCTACATTTATTCCAAGAATTAAGGATTAATGGGAGACACACGGAAATGAAACAATATTCGTAAAAATTATTTGTGGTGTCCAGTTTCATAGTAAAGCTAATGACAAAATTCAAACTCAATTTACTAACACGTTTCATGAAATTCAATAATTCGATTTAATGAATAAATGGATTGTAGCATCTACTTTTATTGCAAATATTTTCTAATGACGTTATATAGAACGTCTATCATTTCTTTTGGAATTTTGCAATTAGTTTTGGAAAACTCGGTATAAGTGATAAATGTCACAATATTTTATGACTTATAGTTTGCTTGAGGTACAACTGTATATAGAAGAACAAATTGTATTAAAATGGACACTGCCGCTTGCCAGTTTATCGTGAGCGCCCAAAGAAATAGGTAAACGTTGCCCTTTACATTAGTAGGGATTACCAGAGGAAAGTGCATAGAAAAAGAATCAACTATTCACATTAGAATGCGGACTGATCAGGCTATATTATTGCAAATAAAAAATAGTGAGAAATAATTTGTTTTTATGTACAGTGGGAAGAACAATATGGACACATTCAGTATCTTAAGCATACATTTTTTTAAAAATAAAACTGTCTTCTATAAAAAAAAATAATTTTCTTAAGAAGGACACTTGTCCAAGGCAATGTATGCCTTGTTAGAAAATCAGAAAAAGGCACGAGGCTCTCCCCTTCACCCAGGTTGTAACCCAGGTTTTCATAAACCCCCCAAACTTGGCCGTACTGACAGAAGTAACCCGATGACGAGCGATGTCCGAGAGCATCACTCTTGGACTAACTTCAGCCTTGACACCACTGTATTACTGATCTTCAGATATCAATACATTTGTGTTCGACACTTTTTTTTATCATCATTTATTTATCAAATCATCAAATATTTACATATGTATTATACACTTTTATATTTCATTGTATAGTTCGGTTCTGCGTAGGAACTTAAATAGCACAATTAGGTTTTTTTTGGAACTAATTAACGTTTGAAGATCATCTATCATACTGATACTTCTTCTCGTATTGACATATACCTTACACAATCAGATATAATGTTGTCTATCGTTAGTATACAGTTGCATTGTCCACATTTCGATTTTTCGGTCCGACTTAATAAGTACAAATAGTTAAGTTTTGTATGTCCTCTTCTAATTCGGCTAATAACAGTTCGGTCCTTCCTACTGATTCTAGTAGGAAATACATTCCATCTTTTACCGTCGATGACTATATGATATTTTTTGTTCCCCACTTTGTTATTCGAATATTTGACGGGTCACATTTATTTTCGATCATCTACTCTCGAACTTGAGACGCCGTATGGTCTTACAGCCTATTTAGAGAGAAGAGGTTTCTTCCATAAAAAATGTACAAAATACTTGCTGTATTGCAAGACTATACGGCGTCTCGAACTGGTGTGGGTGCTCGAAAATAATGCGACAAGTTTAGAGTCGGAGTAACAGAATGTAGAGTACAAGTATATTGCAATCTGAAGGTTAGGAATACAGTGGTGTCAAGGCTGACAGTCAGTCCAAGAGTGATGCTCTCGGACATCGCTCGCCGTCGGGTTGCCTGTGTCAGCGTGACCAGGTTTTGGAGCAAGCGTCCGGTTCACCATTTCGACTTGTCCGTTTGCTTGGGGTGAGCCTGTGACTACTCTTATATGGTTTACCGAATGCGCGACCAATAAATCTGCGAATTCCTGCAACGTGAAACTCGAGCTACGGCCGGAGACAGTTACATGAGGGGCGCTATAACTCCTAAAATAATCGCGCAAGGTACTGAGTACCTCTCGGGTCGCTGCAGTTTTAATGGCAAATAGTCGCACGAACGTCGTGAAAACATTAACGACTAAAAATATGTACCGTTTGATGAGACGTTTTTTCTCAATCGGACCGTAACGATCGATATTTATAGTTGAAAATGGTACGTTGCCTTTGGGTATACTATGCCAGGCGCCTTCTCGTTTGCCTGATCCCGGCGAAAACGCAATACATTTTAAACAAATACGGATATGAGTCTCCTTTCGTACATTTTCGTACATTTTTGGGAACCAGTAGTTTTGCATAATCATATTAACCATCTTATCTTTCCCTAAGTCTCCCATTAAATCATGATAGTTGAAAATTGTGTTACGCTTTATTTTTTGGGATACATAAAACGACAATTGCTAGTTCCATTTCAGATAAAAGAGATCATTCTTTATTTTATAAAGTCGGGTTTCTGACTCTTCTAAATGCTTTCGGATTTTTATACTTACGGAGTCGCGCTCTTGATATACAGGTAGGTCATGTTCCAGTGCATTTGCTTTGATAGTGAGTATTCATGTGGATCTGCTGGGGTCATCAACGTTCCTCATTCGCTCTCCTCGCCACACCTCATCATCGTAACCCTGCGACTCTAATATCCACCTGGCGATTCTTAAATTGATCTCCTTTTTATTAAAGGCCATTTTCACGGAGTCGCAGTCGGTGATAATCGTAAACTTAATGCTTTGGAGATAGACACGAAGCCGTCGTAACGCGTAAATCATTGCTAAAGTTTCGAGTTCGAAGCTATGATAACGAGCCTCTGACTCGGAAGTACGTTTACAAAAGTAAAAGATGGGATGAAGCTTCAAGTTGGCCTTTCGTTGCATCAACGTTGCACCGAATCCAATCGAACTGGCATCACAATGTAGTATCGTCTTTCAGCCTGTAAATTGTTAGCAAAGGTCTGGACATTAATTCGGCTTTCAGCGTATTGATCGCTTCTAATTCTTTAGCGCCAATCTCAAACTCGGCGTCTTAACGTAGAAAAGCATACAATGGTTTAGCTATAACCGCAAAATTATGGATGAATTTTCGAAAGTACGAGCATAGGCCGATGAAATTTTGTACATCCAGTACGCTTTGGGGAACCGGAAAGCAACGTATCGCTTTCAAACCGTTTCTTGCGGGACTAGTGCCCTTATCAGATACAATGTAACCCAGATACTTGATTTCGTTAAAGAGGAGACGACATTTATCCAACGTCAACTCGAGTTTGTTGTTTACCGTTAGCTTAAATACGTGACTTAAAACATAAAAATGGAACTCCTAACAATAAGATGCACATAGTAATTAAAATGTCATCCATGTAGACGTATGCTACGTTAAGTGTTTTGACTATTTTTTTGTTATTTCTAAATATTACTGGTACCACAGCATTATGCTTAGCTTAATTTTGATATTGCAATAAGAAATGTGTGTCAGTGATAATTTAGAAATATAGATCAAACAGCAGTCAAGAAATTTACACGTACTCTACAGTAAGAAATTTTAAAATAAAATTGTCAAGTGTACGGGTCGGCAACGACGTTAGTTAATAAATTTTAATTCAGTAAACAGACTCTGATTATTAGCAATAGCTATTATAGCTACGTCTTTTCTGCATTTTCAATCTTGGAAACTATTTTTAAGGCAGATGGTTGGCTATAAATGCCTATTACTCTAGGATCTAATTATTGATACCGTTTCCTACATTTACAACTGTAATAGGCTCACATTGGAGAGTTCCAGAACGTGGAATTCTCTTAACATAAATGACACTTGGCATTTTAATAAAATTATACTTTCAATTTTTTTAATCAAACCATTGGTAAATAATTAAAAATGTTATTATCTTTATTGTTAAGTATTAACTAACAAAAAGACAAGAAACCCGTCTAAAAACATTAAGGTGTAAAAAAGTGCGCCAAGTAGCAGTTTGATTTTCCCGCAAAATTGAGATATAAGAAAAAAGATATAAATATCATACAAGAAAGCGAAGTTTTCATTCAAAGATACCTTTCAAAGATACCGATTTAACTCGCATTAGCAATTACCAATAATTTAACAATAAATTAGCTATTAACAGTAAAAAAAAACTTGACGTGTGTGCGCTTTATTTAAGGCTCTGGTACTCTCGTAATATTGCTAAGAAACTTTTAAAGAAATTAAGTTGTAGTAAAGTCAATGTGAGGTATAAATCAGTTTTCCACTGCCTTTTTACCTCGCAATGAAGCGCGCACACGTCAAGTTCTTTTTATTGTTAATCACTAATTTATTGTTATTTTATTGTTAATTGCTAATGCGAGTTAAATCGAGGTATCATTGAATGAATACTTGTTTCTTGTATGATATCTATATCTTTTTTGTTATATCTCAAGTTTGTGGGGGAATCAAACTGCTACTTGGCGCACTTTATTACATTTTAATGTTTTTGGACGGATTTATTAATTCCGCCTTTGACCCAGATATGGATAGACTGTCCGCTCGAAACTGTTCTGTAAGCTGGTTCACAGTAAGGTCACTAACGGTTTTCATTTGGAGTCGCACAATTGTTCACGCGCGACTCTTAAGTTAGACGTTAGTGAGGGAATAATTAATGTACATAAAGGTTGACACATAAATGTTTATAAGCGTTCATAAGTGTTCGTAAATGTCCATGAATTCGAATAATTCACATAAACCTTCAAAACACTTTTCATCCGCGGTCTGGCATAAATTCACGCGTGAGACATCAATCCCACTTTTGAATTTTTTGTGTTAGGTTGAGGGAAAAGCCACATAATAGGAATATAATTTCAGGTATCAGAATGACTTTTATTTGCCTGCTACTTCACCAATGTCTCGGGTGTGACTGCCGCATGCAGATCGGCAACCACACGTCGCCATTTCGAGATGCGTCTCGAACGCATGCGAGATGCTACACGAGTATTTTTATAGTAGTTCCATTATATAATTCCATTATGCCTTTATCTTGTAAAAGTAAGGCAAAACATCCAAGGGTGCTTGGTGATTCCTTAGCCATGCCGGTCCAACATACGTTTTATTCGTATTTCCATCCCTCCACCTTCCGGTAGGGAGGAACACGTCACGTGTCACAGCATCTTCTTCAACCACTGGAGCAACCAGAATATCCTCGCCCAACATGAACTCTGCGAAAAGTTATTCTCGTGGTTATTAATCATTTATCCAAGAAGTTCTCTTCTATAAAATGATCCACATTATTATATTTACCATCAGCAATTTTGTGAGCGACTGGATGAGTTGGGTCCACCCACCAAACTGGAGGGTTCACAGGGCTACCATTCTTCACGGCGTTCTTCATACATTCAACAATCGTAGGAGTGATGCTTGCGTGGAGATCGGTGAATTTTCTACTAATGGCCACGGTCTATAATTAAGCAGAAATAATTATTTCATTGAGTTACGTGAACTCGAAATTTGTAATCCTATAGAACACGTATTCAGGGAATATTCACTTACTTCAGGATCGAAGTCCCAGGGTGTGAATGAATATTGTAACGATGGCATGAAGACATTAGCTTGCAGCCATCTGATGAACAGTTCCTTCGGTGGGTACACCGTTCCGTTAAGGAATCCATTTAGATATCCGTTTCCACCGATCATATCGGGCAAAACGTGTACGTAACCGTTCAAATTCATTTGTAAGAGGGTAGTAATCAACGTGGGAATGCCATTGTTCAGTGTCCACCTTGTGTCCTTGTCGATCATCCTGACAAAGTTGGGCAATTCTTGGCTGCGCCATCCAACGCGCATTTCGATATTGTCGTCGAAATTCTTCGACAAGGCATTCACGTAATCATATGTCAGAACGCCAGGCTGCATGTCAAGAAGTCCCGTCAAAGATGCGACTTGTGGTAGCCAAGAAGTCTCGCCGGCATCGAATTTGAAGCTATCGATTCCCAATTTCTCCAGAAGCTTTAATCGGCTTACCCACCAAGCCACTGCTTTTGGATTCGTGAAGTCGATTGCGGCCGCATCAATACCTATAAGATAAAACTATTATGATAAATACCTGAATCAAAGAATAGGTTGTCCAAAAATTAATATCACAATACAAGATAAAATTTCCAAAAGTACGAAAAATGAAATTCGATGTGTTTATTAATAACGTATTTTGTTATATGTATGTATAATTTTTGTATTGCCAAATTCCCATAGTTTTTGCGTGACGTGGATCGTAAATCCAAAAAATACTAGTTCTGACAGCTTGAGAATGACATTTTTTTAGTCGAAGCGAGATTTTCAGTTTCTTATGCTGCTATTTGTTATTCTTTAGTATCTTTCAATCAAACTGGGTGATCCTCTATCTCAATGCATACTTAATCAATACTCCACGCGATTTTTGTTTTAAGTGTTCCAGGGCAGAGTAATCCTATAAACCGTACACTCCTTTTTTCATGCAAAAATTGCGTTCCATATCACGGAAAAGCTAAGCGCTATTGGGCAGTGCAAAAAATTTCTAATAATAAGCGTGTCGAATTTCATTTTGATAGCTCTGATAATTTTTCTGGTAAAGCTTCCCAAAAATACCTATTTCCCGACCATTACAATGGGAAAGGCCTCTTAAGCAAGAGTTCTAATTTGTTTAAAATGAACTACATCACTCTTCGTAATAAATTGAAAAGAATTATTGCGTACCTTGCCACCAGGAAGTATGAACCTTTCCATCCACACTTTTAGCGAAGTAGTTATTTTTCAGTGCCAAAGAGTAGGCGGGCTCGCAGCCTTCGTTGATGAATGGATGGATCCACAGAGTAACGCGGAAGCCTTTACTCTTCAGACGTTTCGTGAGTTTTGGAACATCCGGAAACTTCTTTGAGTCAAAGACAGCTGATCCATAACAAGTCTCCCAGTTGTCATCGATTTCCAGTTGACTGTTCGGGAATTTGTTGGCGACAATTTCGTCAGCAAAATCGTCGACAACTTTTTCACTAACATTCGCCTTGTATCTAGCCCAGGTGGACCATATGGGATACTGAATCATCCTAGTATTAGGTATGCCCTTGGGTATTCCAAGATGGGCCTTGACTACATATTCGTGTGCCAGTCGAGGATTGGCATAAACACCAAACTCGTAGTTGAGCGTGATGGTTTTTCTCTCCCTGTATGGATTCTTGTTCTTGGCGATGAAGCACATGTACCCAGGTTTGCGATTATTTTGGTCGAGGAAGAGTGGAGCTCGCTCATCCACGTACAGGTAGATTCCTTGACTGGAGAGCCAGTAACGTTCGGATACAGCCATGTTTACAGGATGCGTCGGAATGTACGGCTCCTCCTCAAAGTACATATTTTGTATCGGCCAATGCTGGTATCGCAATTGCGGCCCACCGTACCATTGTGTATTATCACCGAGCTGGTAACAGTCTGTTAATTCTGCGTCTGGATTAATAATAGTTCGCGAGATGTTGACGATTTCCGAGTTGCGACTTATTCCGATAGTGGCATAGGTCGTGTTGCCGCTCTTCACGCAAACCTTGTTCAGGCCGCAGTTTTCATCCAGAGACAACGGTTTCTTCGCAGCACCAGGATTTTTTGTATGAAGAAAATTGCGCATATTTACGCCTGCGAAGTCGTTTGTATATTAATTTCGCTCGTTTTCATAGCTCGACGCAATAATACACAGACTATTTCAAAAATGTTTTGCGAAAATCCGATTTCTAAATGGGAATTTGGCATTTTCAGCGCCTTTTGCTCCACAACGTTTGCTCCACCAAAAGCTAATTATCTTTACTTATACAAAGATATACAGAATGATTCACTTGCCTTGGAATCAGGGCCGTCACGTCCATTTTTTATCAGCCACAATATGTTATATACATTATGTGCATTGCGTATACAATATAATATTGTATATAAAAAGTGAAGACTCAACAGACATTCGCACGTAACTGTCTTTAAAATAATCGTGTATACAGCGGTGTATAACCGTCTGTTGTGATTCCAAGGCTAAACGCCTTGTACACAAACCTGTACACAGCTGTACACAGATTGCAGCATTGAAAATAACTATCATATGATAATTATAGTCTCTATCATTTCTTTCATTATAGTGACAGATTTACATGGTATACAGTGTAATTTAATCGGCATCTGATAACCAATCATCCAAAGGCTTGGAGAGCATCGTCCCAAATAGTATATATGTATATTCATACAGATTCTTTCGGGACACTCTTCTTAAAAAAAACATTCTGCTGGAAGAATATGTATTTTCCGTGAAGAGAAAGCTTTCCTATATGCGAAAGTTTACTCCAATAAAAACTCGACATGTGAATCCTTTTTTTAATCACTGTTTATCTTACTCTGAAACGTGTATTTCTCTTTGATCGATACAGAACTTGGACCTTAATTTTTGTTAACAGTTATGACACGAATTAATAACTCGTGAATTCTATATTATTGTCTATTTTCGCTTAATGCAATGAGCTAAACAACAAGGGAATTGATTCGATTGTTCAGAAAATATCGATACCCTATTGGTCAAACAATGGTGAACTTTTGGTTGACGGTTCCTGTTTCTTAAGAAAGGTGCCGCTTTTTGTAGAAAATGTTTTAAAGCTTCCTTAATATTTCTACTGTCAGCGGTAAAAGTTGCTGCGTATTTGTTCATGTATCGATGCTAACGGAATTAACATACTAATACGGATAATACAGAGAGACTTAGTATTAATAAAGCAATAAAAAGTTCGTCGTTATTGCTCTTCCGAGGACACACTTATATTGTGTTGTGGGAACACGTTATAATTTGTATCTAGCTTTCGTATAAAATCAGCATAACCTATTTTTTCCACCATCTTTTAAGATATGTTTCTCCAACAGTAGAAATTTCTACAGCATCGTATTTTCATTTTTTAATATAAAAATGATAAATGCAATCAAGCCTATTATATAATGAATAATAAAAACTTTCCCATATGAATTGACTTTAACACTTTTTTCAACATTAATATCATTAAGTAATGTACCGACTCCGGAATCTCGCACAACATTTTTATGCGACCATCGAAATAGCTATGGACAATAGTTTTCTTGACTTACCGATCGCATAGATTGTTAATTCGACATCATTTTGCCTTGCTTCTATGCTTAGCGTAGCACCTTTTATGTTGCGCGTAATTTTCGTTGCAGCAAACGCATTGTTACACAAAAGCAGGGCGAAAAATGCCACTGAAATGGAAGACATTGCACTTGTAGAGTTTAATTTACGTGAGCACCGTGCCGTGCTTATAATTGCTTGAAAGAGTCAGGTGTGTTTTAATTAAGACTAAACGTGTCGTCCCTTTGCATACAGCTACTTCTTCCGTAACCGCTTGAATGCCCGATTATGAAATAAAGAACATATTTTTCCGATTTGGGTCTAGCCACTTGTCACTTTAATACAAAATCTAATTGACACACCTTTTCGAAGTCGGTAAAAATAACATTTACATTATAATACAAAAAAGTATATATTCTTTAATTTGTTTTAACAAAAACGAAAACAATAAATGCATCGTTGAATCAAATTTTAAAATCGGTCGGTTCACTGGGTATTGTATGTTTAGTCTTAAGTTACTCAACATTACGGCATTTAAATTGTTAATTGCAATCTCTGTCGTAGTTGAGAAACTACTATTGTTCTAGGCGGCTTCAACTTCGATTGAAGTTTCTTGTACACATGAGCAACATAATTTAATTTAATGAGTACCCAGATAGCAGAAGGACGTTTCAAAAACATCTTTAAAACGCCCGATAACGATATTCGCGTCATTTTTGGGGTGCCCACCAATGTCCCAAAAACTCTTACGTATATTTGTCAAACATCCAATCTTACAAAATGGAATTTATTTCATATTGCCAATTTAATAAAATCCACGTTTGGTTTGGAGAAAACAATCAATTTCGAGATTATATATATGTATACTATTGCAACAATGTGATATTACCAAATAACTGTGTATTAAAGGCATTTTTAAAACATCGTTTATTTGGCGTCTTTGCGACGCTCAAAAAATACCGCAAAGTGGTAGACATAAACATGGCATATTGAAGCTGTTTTAAAATGAAGAAATGTGGACATTTTTAAAACGTCTTCGGCGGAACATCGGCCTACGAAAATGTGCTACGAATGTCCTAAGACGCACAGACGTGAAAATTGCATAAAGAAGATGTCTTTAAAACGTTGTATGCTATTTGGGTAAAAAGTTGCAGCAACTATCTTTGTTGAAAATTGTTTCTAAAAATGTATAAATCAACTCCCATTCCTTTCAAAATTTTGGAGTTACTCTTGAATCATTACAATAATTACATTGAAACATATTACAATGATTTATATATCTGTATAGTTTGCCCGAATCGTAACTGTGTACAGAAGAGAATGTACATATACGTGCACAGTTTCTTCATTTAAACATTTCGTAAAAGCCAGTCATTTGTTCAGATGTGGTACGTTTAGTGTTAATGACAATGATTACTTACCAATCCGCAGAATCATCTTGGTTTCGTCCAGTTCCGAAAGTGTGAATGGCTATTTCCCTGGATTGGCTTGCTTTATATCACCTCCGCTAACATACGACCCTGTTCTTTTGATGCTGATAATCGTATGGATTTTTAAAAGTTTCGTATCTGATCTATCGCAATGCTGTCTGTCCATCCAGATAATAAAACCCTGCTGGGAGGCATTTATATTTGCTCTCGAACGTTATTGAAATTTAGCGTTACAGTTATGCTCTTTTATAAAACTGGCTAGGGCATTACCCAATGGGAAGACTCCGATTTTAATCAACTTTTTACAGAATCTTGGTACCATAAAGAGATGAAAAAAGTATGTTTTTAATGGTCATGATTCAGTTTCAAGGGGTAAAAAATTATCAAAGCTGAAAATGCAAACCGATAAAGTTTTTGTACCTAAGAAACTACTACGGATAGAACCGAAGGTTTTTGAAAAAATTTCCTTGTCTTTTTGCGATGAATCGAAAAATCACATACAGTTACAAATTTTGTATTTTTATTGAATGTATCTTCAGTCCAAAAACATTGCTTCATTCTTTGCAAAAGACAAAGGAAGTTCTCAAAAAACATTCGTTTCTATCTGCATAACGACATTATCGATTTACACTCTTAATTTGAAGACTTTGTTCACTCCTGCAAAATTAACCATGCCTGTGAAAAAATAGGTTTTGCGCCCCTTTATAGTATCAACATTCTATAAAAAGTTCATTAAAAATGAAGTGTCCGAGTTGGATGGAAAGTTTGACTTTTGTAAAAATCTCCCAATAGTGTATTAGTTCGACTTTCCATTTCATGTGAAATTTGGGAATTATTGTGGAAGCACCCAGAGTACCCATATACCATTACATGATACGAGTGAGAACAAGGCTACGTTTGCTCATTTGGAGTATCACGGTTATCTGATATTCGCGGCGATAGTCTTACTAAAATTCCAAATGTAATTTGACCCATTGTCCGTAATTACAACATTGACATTCATTCGTTCTTCCGATTAGATGTTCTTTTATTGCTCGACATCCATTGTATTATTTAATATAATGTTGTATACTGTTATTTAATAAATACCAAACCTAGGCAACAGGAATTGTTGTCCTCGTTTATACAACTAAAAATCTACTACCGTTGCTATAATCTTTTAGTGATGTATATATTCGACTCTCCACTTCTTTTGAAATGTTCAAGGTATGCTTGAAACACCCAGTCTGCCTGGATCTAAACTTTATGCAGGAGAGCAAATCGTATTATTCTAACTTCAGCCGTTTTCGACTTTATCGCAAATATACAAATAGACAAACAAATATTGTCCTTTATATTCGTAGAAAAAAGAAGAGAAAATAAAAGATTGAGTACTTATTATTACAATAGAGGACATCTTATTCAAATATTGTATTAGATTATTTGTATGGTTTTAGTTGATATTAGTCTTCATGTATCCAAAAAAAACATAAGAATGAAATAGCAAAGTACACCTAAGGTAAGGGGGGTCAAAATTACTGCCAGCGATAACAATTTTGTCTAATTTTTCATGGTTTGCTTATGGAAAGAACCGGCTTTCGTCAAAATTTTAGGCTTCTAACCCTCCGTGTTTAAAAGTTAAGAAATATACAATGTTTCGGAATCCTTTAACTCCGACACATCTCGGGATCAAAGTGCATCCGCGGCGAGTGATCGCCTTACATTGTCTTTTTTATAAGTGGCCGTCGATGCCGCTTTCTTATAAAACTGAGGAGACAGCTTTACCGCCACAGCACACTGACTCTTCAAAGTCCTAAATAGCTCGTCACCACACAGAGGGTGGTTTTCGTAATTGTACTGACGTTAACAGGGATGTATCGATTATCTCAAGTTATATTCTATTTAACGGAAACGTTAAATCAGGGTAACCAGATTAACGTGCAATAAGCAAAAAGTTCTAAAACTATTTTTAAGTTTTCTATAAAATCTCGAGATATCAATGCCAGACCTCATAATTTTTTATTGAATATCGGGCAAATACTAACGGCATTAGTGAGATTTCACGTTACGTGTGGGCTTGTGCAAATAGGAAGCGTAGCGTAAGATGCTGTCCACACGTAGTTACCGTAATTGTTTGTCTAAGCTATGTGCGATACTTAGCTACAAAATATATATATCCCAAAAAAATTCGTAAATTATGGTTTTTATTTTTTTGTATTGTTCCACCAATTCAAAAAATCTTTAATAATTTGAGAATGGTAAAGAAGGAAAGACACTTCGGCCATAGTTTTTTCATCATTGCCTCCCGAAAGCATCATAAGAGTGATATTAAACGGTCGATACTTATTTTTTCAAGTTTTTGAAAAACAAATCAAAATTGTTTACACGATGTAATGAAAAAAAATATATAAACTTAAAGTTTGACTTTCTTCTATAACTTTTAAACAGAAAGGGTCAGAACCTAAAATTTTAAGGAAAGCTGTTTCTTTCACAAGGCAAACCATCGAAAATTAGAACAAAAATTTATCGCCGGGAGCAGTTTTGACTACCCCTACCGGGCTAGGGCCTTTGTATGTACAACCCAGTGACATACATGTCTAAGGAAAACATATAGGAGGAATATGATACGATGGTACACATTCAAAGGTATAACTGCAATACGCTGTGCATTTGCTTACCAGTTTAACCCCTTTTTGCAGTTCGATTCGTTTTTCTATACTACATTACTCAAATTCCTGCCAGTGTTATAAAAAGCTTTTATTTCTCATTGCATTACTTGTCCGTCTGTCAGTATCATTAAGTATGAGTATCAGAATCTTACCGGTTCTTTTACCAATGTGCATCGACGGTGGAATAATAATTCTATAAAATGTATAAAATTTGGGGTTTTGTTTTAGAAACAAATCGGCGTAATTTAAAAAGTAGGGTGGAATCAACAATTGTCATGTTTGCAATAAACATAAGTAATACAAATAAACAGTATATTGGATTTTATTTCAATTATTGGAGGCTCTTACTCGAAAACAGGACAATATACATATGTATAACAATATTCGAACACTTTGTTACGTTATTTTTATTGTTTCTAAGGAGAAGAATTCAATTGTTTTAGTACATAATTTTTTGTGTATTAGTGTGTAATGTATTAGTAAAGTATGCATTAAAACTTAGACCTCGTTTGTTGAGTGTCACTCGACATCAATTTCATTGAGAGGTACTCCTATGTCGAGTTCGATCGGGTGAAACTGAGCAGTGCTAAGGGTTAAATGTTGGATACGTCAAAGTTAAAAGGCAGTTAAGATACATTGTTTAAAAGAATGAAAAGCAATGTGACAGTCTGACGAAAACAACAGCCGCACAGATGAAAAAAGTAAAATTAAAAATTATGAATAAAAATAATAAATAAATAAACAAACAATCAGACGACATTTATTTATCTTCATCATTATTATTATATACTCTAAATAAACTAATTTATAAAACATACTATATATATATAAGTACACATACAATTATAACGGAGGAAATAAAACGAATAATTAATGAGAAAATAAATATTCCCCAAATAACCAAGATGATTCTGCCAACGGCCCAACTGTTCAACCACAGCAATAGTTCATTACTAGAGTGTAGAGGTTTTTATTCTTATCAAACGGCAGGTACTAATACATTATTATTTAATTGAATTTTTGATACTATTTTTATTTCGCATCACCTATTTGAATGTCGCGAAACGGTATTCTGCAACTTTTAACATCCAGGCAATGTATGACGGTAGCCACAAGAAGTCGAAATTTACAATCAACATTTTTCCCTTTTTTTAACAGTTAATCGCTGATAAATGGTTCATGGAATTCGATAAGCTTACTTGTTTACGTCTAATGTACGAAAGAAATAAATACCTTTGTTATGTTTTCAATTGTGCACTGCTGGAAAGAGTTAGATCTTTTCACTATACGCTTCAACACTATTATGTGCAAGCTCAATTTGATGATAAAGAAAATCGGCAATCTGTTGAATTAATTGAATGCATCGATCTTTGACTGAAACAACTGCACATCAAGGCAAGAGAGAAGTTATGTCAGATGATATAGATGATAAGAATGCTACTTCTATCGGGAAACGTTATCAATTAGAGGAAAGCGGCGTTACCTTATAGTGCTAGTGGATTTTCCACTATGTACTCGAAAGTTTGCTGCTGTGATATAGAAATTTCCATTTCTTGTAGCTAACCAATAAATAAAGAGCGATATATGCGGTTGGCAAGAAAAGTATTTGCATACTAGACATAACATAGATGTATACAAAATATTCTGTTTTGAGAATATTTATTCTTCCTTAAAAGAGAGTCTTTCTTCTTTCAAAAACTTGTTTTCTCTCAAAAAGGAAATTTATTCTGCATCAATTATGATTTAGTGCAGAAGTAAAAAACTGCTCATTTATTTCGGTATTGTTTAGTCATATGTAACATTGGTTAACACTGCACAATGAATTTGACTGTTTTGCAAGTACAACAGAACCTTATTTACCTGAATCACGTCACTTGAAATGTATATTATCTGAATACTTTGTAGCACTATGTTTGCGGTGTTTTGAATACTAGTCTTCGTGTATTTCAAGGAACACATAGTATAAATATTTGTATGGTTGAACTGTACAGAGTGATTTACTTGCTGTAGAATCACCAATTTCAGATATACTCTGCTATATAGTGTGAATACAGTAATTATAAATGATGTAATAAATTTAATTATGTACAAATATTTTGAAACTTTTTTCTACAGCCTATATGCGTATTGTAAATAATAATGCGTATAATATAATATACATATTTGTCGGATAAGAGTGGCATTGATTGTAATGTTTAAAATACAACTACATGACCCTGCACATCTATGAATTATTCATTTAATCTTCAAAGTATTTTTTCATTTCCAAATAAGCGTCCACAATACCAGTAAAATCCTATACACTGTGCTTTCTATTACCTGTATTTATTGAAAACCGGACAATTATTGATACGATCCTACTTTCTAAATTATGCAGATTATGCCTATAAAACAAACCTTTAAATTTTATTGATTTCACAGAATTATTATGCCCCTATCAATGTAGATTGTTAATAAACCGATGGGATTTTGATCATACTTAACCTCATACTTAATATACATATATGATATGTATAATAAATACAGATTGTCATATGCATAAATTAACCTTCTGAAGAGAATATATTACTATATTATATTATATATGTTACGGTAAATATGATTAATCCGGTGATTATGTATAATTCCCGATTATTATGTATAATCACCACTAAGTTTGGTAAATTTTTGAGTTGTTACTAGTCAGAAGGATAGTTGGTAATTATTTACAAAGGCATACTCACAACCGATTTCAATGGTTTTGATATACGTTACAGAGTGCGCTCTCCTGATCATAATTTTCAACTCGTAATGGCGAGTTGGGAATTATAAACTATCCTAAAAACTATCCTTCTGACTATAGTCGGGCCGCTGAGAGAATGCGTCTGGAATTACCCTCTCCTAAGCGCAGTCATCGCCACTTCCCTTGACACTTGGGTGCGTCGCGGTCCTAGCACTATGCATCTATGGTCTCGCTATTGGTTGGCCGACCCAATAGGGTCAGCCTAACTTAGAAAAAGATAACCTGCGTCTGTCTCCGTTTGACACATTGAGCGATCCGCAAGCCAGGGTTGGGTGCCATTTTTCTTAAAACGGATCAGTTCTTTTGCATCAAATCGCCGATTTAAACTAAAATGACATACTATATTTACTGTGACTCTATATTATGATTTCTCAGAAATAAGGATTAATCGATACGTTATAAGGGTTGTTGTTTCTCTACATTTTTCAATATTTGTAAGCAGAAATGAGTTTTCGCTACAGTTTGCAGATCATGTGTAAATTTCAGTTCCTTTTTCCGAACATTCCCTACCAGGTACGGCCTACCTGGTAAGGGTTAATCCAGGCCAAATGGGTCGTTTTACTTTACTGACACCGGTCACTCTAAGACAAGTTGCAAAATATAACATGGACTTTCCTTTACCGAATACTGTCTCGTCCAGGGTGGCAAAGCTTTGTTTACAGGTGTAACTATAAATACTATTCCACGGAGCTATAGAAAGGGGATGTAGAATAAAAATCTGTCCAATATGTCGCATGTATGTTATTAAACATATGTATAATGAGAATTAGACTCACTCTCTACGTTAAGAAAGGGACAGAGGCGGGTCTCCGTCTCACTTCAAATCTCAACACAGACGCATAGCGTGGCTACAAGGCGCAGTAGCATGTGTGAGTAGAAAGCGCGTGAGGGGAAGCCAGGCTACGGAACTCCCGAAACGTAACTGGAGAGGGTAAAATTTCGGCCTGGTCCGCCTGTCTACCCTCCCTCACCAGACGCATTCTCTCAGCGGCCCGACTATAGTAACTACTCAAAAACTGCGCTGTATTCTACTGGCTCAATCGGTTAAGATATTTATCACATTCGCCATTACGAGTTACGAAAGGCGGATCTTATAGATCGATATATAATAGTCGAACAATCAACACAAATCGTAACGTAAACTTAGCTGTGGTCTTGTGACATCATTCCAAATACCTGTAGAAATCTAATCAGCTATAACGCAGACTTAAAACCCAAACCTAACCAACCCAGACTGCGGCAAATATATAGAATTTTTTCTAATTTCATTGTTAAATTGCCTTATTTGAAATGCTGTCATAAAAGTACTGTACTGTATATTGAGCTCTTGACAGCATGAAGACTGAGCCATACTAAGTCTGGGTTGGTTAGGTCTGGATTGTAAGTCTGTGTTACATCTGATTAGGTATCTACAGGTATTTGGAATGCTGTCACAAGACCACAAATGTATTTACGTTAAGATTTGTGTTGACTGTTTGTCTATTTGGTATGCTCACTGGTTACTCTACTTGGGTTATAGAACATCCAAACACGAATTCATTTTTTTGTATATAACTCGAAATCTAAAGCCGAGCGACGGTTACTTGTATAAAGAAAAGTTACTCAGAATGACATCCTTTACAACATATATCAAGGGCGTACCGCCAATAACGAATAGTAACGGACTTTTCACATTCGTCATTACCAGTTGGGAATTATATAAACTCGCCGGTTAATTTGATAAATATTCAAGAATTCATCACATTTACTAAACTTAGTAGTGATTATACATAATAACCGGGAATTATACATAATCACCGGATTAATCATATTTACCGTAACATATACATTATGCATAGCATGTAATATTATATTTAACGTATAGCTTACAGAGAGAAGCTGGAAAACGTTCGTATAATGAAAGTTACTAGATAATTTATAAATATTTGATACAGGTTAATGCGTTTGCATTAAAATCAGCAAATGTTTTCGCCCATTTGCAATCTTGCGAAATAAATCATTTCTTTGGATTCATGGCCGGTGGTGCGGGAGCCGGAGTAGCCGGCCCTGCGACGGATGACCGCATGCGGGCCAAACTGACGCCTCGAAACCAATTTACCGCATCCGGTCGACGCAGTTCCGTTCGCTGATGCGGCCTGGTCACTCCGGCTCGAGAGAGTGCAGGTTGTGTCGCGCCGCAGCCGTGTGATCATGATGACCGAGAATGAGAAATTGATCGATTTCGTGAAAGGCTATCCGATTCTCTATGACATTAAGAACAAAGAGTACAAAGACATCATGAAAAAGACAGAAGCCTGGAATGACATAGCGGCGGGAATGAACATGCAAAACGGTAAAGCGTGCAAGACTAATCTAGACGAATATTTGTTCAGTCGGGCACCAGCCTCGCGCGGCTAACGCGAAAACATCGCGCGCGTGCTTACGAACCAGCGAGAGTTGCACAACTTCATTATAGATTTCCTCGATACTTGCACAAGCACAAGCATCCGGAACGCGACAAAGAAATCGTAGATGCGTCTTCGAGGATGAATAAATGTTACGCGGTGGTTTAACATTGTTTCAGGAGCAGTAGCGAAGAATAAATGGAGGCACCTCCGGGACAGCTACGCGAAGTACCTGCGCACCTTTACGAATCCTTCGGTCCCGTATAGCAAAAAATACAAACATTGGACTTGGGCCGGCCAGATGGAGTTCCTGAAGCCGCACGTGACCACCAGGCAGTGAGTAATTGACCGAGCAGCTCTTGTATTCGGTCCCACTGTCGTTACTGTAACACATAACGTTCAAGGATGACAGATTTATGATAAGCGTATTGCATAACGATAATATAGATGTAGATCTTTCCGCGATTAATTGTTTCGACTTGCAGAAAGCAAGGGCCACTTGTTCTTTTCTGGTACTCGTAGATATAGAAGTGGTATCGCTTTATTGATAAGAGTCTAGTATTTAAATTAGGCAGACGCGCGGTGATAGTGTTGCGTTGGTTGAGCTACCATTTGCCCGCATAAGGCATATGAATTAGTCAGTATTTACCGACTTTATCGATATAAATCTAACTATTCCTGTCTTACTCATGTTTTACATAGAATAGAAGTATAATCATTTAACTTTATTTAGTATTATTAAAGTCGTTATTTATTTTAATTACTCATTTCTTGTTATTGCTATATTTACGAAACAGTTGAAATAATTGAAATAATATGTTGTTGCCAGCACAAACTTTTCAAAGATTTCATTTTCTAGAATTTTTCTTGGTGTTTATTTCAATCTTACATGATTAATTTTGCAAATTTTTATTTCATTTTCCTCTGCCTTTTTGAAAAATTTATATTTCTCTAGTAGAAGTGTACATACACATTAATTTTGACTGGTTTTGGTGTTGAGAAAAATAAATGTCTTAAACTGAAACAGGACGATATAAATATTGATATTTTCTCTAGAGCGGACGTGAATTCCTCGAGTAATCACTCGGAAAGCGACACTGAAACAAAAATAAAAGTGGAACCGCCACTGGAGGAGCTCGTGCAATATTACGAAGACTGGCACACTGAGATAGTTACGTCTCCGCCGAAGCTAAGGAAACATCAGCAGATAGTCAACAACTTGCACGCCGAATCGATCGAATACTTGTCAGCGGGAAAAATGCGGAAATCCATGGACGCTGTGGATTTGTTATTTTTAAGTTACGCGCAAACGTTGAAAACATTTTCCTCGCGGAGACAGGCAACGGTTAAGCTACAAATTGCCCAGATTATAAATAACGCGGAAATGGCGCAATTGGAAGAACGCGATCCTTCACAGTTTTCTTCACTTCCATCGCCTTCGTCTTAACACTTATTATGTTTTTTCGATAATAAGATTTGAACAAAGTTTAATAGAACCCAATTAATATTAAAGTTTTATTACAGAAAGTACAATTATTAGGTTATTGCTAATAATAGTCGTTTTCGTTTCTGCTGAGGTAAAAAACTTTTGCGCCATCCTAATTACTTACCTACAGCTACTCGTATTAATACATGGATATCCTTACGTTCTGCAGGTTATTATTATACACACTTTTTTATAATAGCGTTAATTAACTGATTATATGTCCATTGCTTCTTGCACGTATGTTCGAACAAAAGGATCATTTCGCTTTTACCTTTATCCCCTGTTATTGAGTTCATTGTGTGAGGTAATGGAAAAGTTGTTTCTTCGTATATTAGTTGGAGACGGCATAATGTTATTATTTTACGTTGCATTATATACACAACGTTAACAAACGATTTCATTCATCACAGATTTTTTTAAAATAAATCAATGATGAGTGAATGGTTGTCCGAATATTTATGCAAGTGATTCAATATCAAGAATAGATGATGACAATGAATACGATGTAATTTTAATAAGGAGCAGATTTATTATTGTACATTCAGATGTTTACAGTGAGAATTACAATGCGAGATCGCGTTTCAAAGTGTAATCTTCGTCGGTAAAAAAAGTGAATGATTAAAAAAGATGCTAACTTAATGTTAGTCTTGATGAGGGTACATCAATTGATTCTACCAGATCTTTGCCAAGGATGTAAAAATCTTGAATCATCGTTGAGGCATTCAGAATAAGCTTACCACTGCTATCATACTTCCTACAACTTATGTTTTGTACTTTAAATTCCTTTGGCTCCAGTGCCGAAGGTTTGAATAAAACTCCGATAACGTTTCCCCCGTACGTATCGTGGAAGAATAATGCAATCTCGTCGTATCCGTTCTGTAAAAAGGAATAAGAAAATAAACATATTTTAACGTTTTACTTTCACTGAAAACCAATTTAACCTTTGGCCTTTTATCGGGTGAGTCCCAACATTCTAATAGTAGTTGCCATGCATTTTCCTTGGAATTAAAGTAAACTTGAATGTGAAGCATTAGAAAGAGTCTTCATTTTGCGTCGTCTCCGAAACAGGAGGTATTTAGTAAATATAAATAAGACAGAAATTATTTTGTACTGCTTAGTGCATTGCGTTATGAATTTTTGAAAATGGTTCACATTTATTTCCGTATTTTTTACGCTTTTTTACGTAGGAATTCTTGGAAATGGGAACACCACGAAAATGTCCTACGCAAAATAAAAAAATTGCATTCCGGTCCGATCTCTTATGCAAACGTTATGCTAGGACGAACATAATCGAAAATGTTTGGTAAGAAGACCATTCTTTAAGCGTCAGCTATCATCCCGATTGGTCCACCCGTCGAAAAGATATCATTGAACAAATACTAACACAAAACAAAAAAGCGCGACGAATTAAGAACTATTTCCTTTTCGTAGTATGTTTATAAAATAGGCTACAAAAGGTTAATCCATATACTCGCAATGCTTACCCTTAAATCTTTCAAGTAAGACTGCACTGGGTCAAAGTTAAGTACTGGGATTTTCTGATCCTTGCGATCCTTATAGGGATATAAATTTACAGTTGGGTACACTTCAGGAACGTCTATGGCTTGAAACTTTCTGCCAATCATTGATGGTTCCAGATGTATGAGACAATCGTATTCAGAAAATGATGGACGGAACATTGCCTTCATATTCGTTATCGTGCTAGTGTAAAGTTCCTGCTCGAAGATTTTCAAAGATGCCTTTGCCAGAGCGCTGATACGATTCAAAATCATGGCACTCGGGGCTTTCTTCGTCCAAATAGAATTCTGTTGATCGTAGGGCGTAGATATGAAGAGTGGCGGCAAAGCTCCTCGCGATGATCCAAATAATGTTTCAATAGCAACGATTTCTTCTTCTACGAGTAATCAATTCGTTAACGTATAATCCATTTCATTCGTGTTAATATTAGAAACTTACTCGACATTTCATTATTAAAGTTTACAATAACCGGATCCGTATTCCAATGACCTCTGGCAAAAATGTCCAGTAATCGCAGAAATGCTACTTGCGGCATTTGTGGCGATTTATAAGGTGCAGGCATTAAATACATAGACGCTACTAATAATTCGACAGCTACATCCGGTACATGCGAGTTATCCAGCAGTTGGGCTGAGAGCCAACGCTTTGTTAAACAACACGTGGCACCAAATGATGGCTGTTGAGAATGTAATCTGAAAAAATAATTGTTCGATAGTTTAGGCTTCTGAGAGTTACATCTTGTTAGCCGGCATCGCTTGGCTGATATTTCGGGTGGCCACATTTCCTAAAGTGTAATTAACCGAACAAATAGGTTGGAGCATCTATCCTTGTTGCAAAAATCTTTTAATGACGTATAATTCGATCTTGTCAACTCAGTGGTCAGTGCAACTCTAAAATTTCAAAAATCGTTTTGAAATTTTAGAGTTTCCCTTACAACGCGCTGTGTATGTAAGTAATAAAGATTGCAATGTTTTATTGCTTATAATTTTTCCGGATCGTAACTATATAGAAGAGAGCAAGTCACTTTAAAATTGGCCCTACCGTTTTCGAGTTTATCGTAACCATACGGACACAGAGTCATATATCATTACCGTTTATATTAGAGGTGTAAATGTGTATTCTCAAAGCAGAATATTTACTCCTTTAACAAAATTTACCGAATATTCGAATACTATCTTTACACACTGTATATTAGTATATACAAATATGTTAGATTCGCAATTAGGAATCTACTTACCCGTGTAATGCACTGTTTAGCTTTGGCAAGTCGAATAGCTTCCTTTCTAATTCCAGGGATTCTTGATTATTTCTATATTTAGTGATACCTTGTTCGTCAACTTCTTGTTTGAGTAACGCTATTTCTTTTTGATGAGCCACTCGCAATCGAAATACGAATCCATCCTAATGATAATAAGCACAGAACATTTTATTTTCAGAGCACAACAAAATTGGTGGTAATTATAGAGAACATGGTACTCCTCACCGATTTCAATGACCTTCAGATATGTTGTAGGGGACATTAGTCTGGGTAACTTTCCCCTATATATATATACCCGTCGCTCGGCTTTAGTTTTCGAGATATTAACAAAAATATGTCTAACACTATATGTTTAATGGTACATGTCTTCTTAGCAATTACTTTCAATTTAGGTTTACAAACAATCATAAACAGAACAATTGGCCATTTCGCTACGCTCGCATCGCAAATATAATACCACCTAATCAACTCTGAAATTGTCGATATTTAGGCCACTGAATCCTAACCCAGACTTATCTTCCAAAGCTCTAAAGGTCGATCAGAAAATCTGTAATCCCGAAAAGACCATCAAAGTTTTGCTCCTTACTTAACTTCCAGTGTTTACAAAGATACATGTGAGAGAAGTGTACGTATAAAAATACGAAATCTATATGTATGAATATCTCGAGAACTAAAGCCGAGCAACGGGTACGTATATAGACTTAGAATGATGTCCTACAACAATAATGCCTTACAACATGTTTCAAGCTCGTAATTTTTTGAGAGAAATTCCATGTTCTCTATAATTACCTACATATCCGACAGTAGTGATTTCAAGGCAAAAGAATCATACAATTGCTTGTACCAAATCATACTCAATTATTTCAGTATTTGTGATTGCTATGATTAATATTTGTTGTTGTTTTTAATTCGCTTTGCCAAACACATGTGCCGCTATTGGTTTTCTATGGCTGAGGTTCTACAGTATGGTGTAAATGGAGTAAAAAATAATAGTGAATATCTTGTATTGCCGTAATAAATGGGTGTGACTACCTTCATTACGTCAAGGTAAGAGTAATTCCCATGAGCTATCAACGAATATTGTGTCCTGAGACGTTCTGCAATTTGTATGTGAAAAGCAGCTTTTGTTTTCCTGACTGCCTCAAGCTCATCCGGCCATTTCCCACTGGTTGACAGTTGCAAGCACACTTCAAGCGACGGTGTATAATTTGAAACTTTCTGCAAGTCTCCGGAAAGTCTTAAATAGTTCTCTCCATTCCTCGTGAAGCCTTTCATTGGTATATGATTGGTAGCAAGGGGTGGGAATACGTCTGTGTATCGGAAGACTGAACTGGATCCTTGAACGCCGTGAATTGAAAGTGGTATGTCACTAAGAGACATTAATTCCTTCTCCAACGTATCAAATGTCTTGATGGCTTTTAAACTAGCTTCTTCTCCAGTGCCGTAAGCGAGGCATTTCATTTCCACCTACGCAAATAGAAATCTTCAAACATAACGAGCAAGATTTGTTTGTCTGTATATTCGCGCTAAACTCAAAGGATCTAGTTATATTTAAAGATACTGAACATAGCTGACGCAACAAATATTGTTTAACCCACAGTAAGCAGTTGTATTTTTACTTAACGTAACGTAACCGCACTAGTATGTATAAATAAACCCGTATACAATGCGTGAAGGAATAGTTGTCCTGCCTCCACGCTACGATCTATGCCTGTAAGTATAAATGGGTCTGAAAACGGATGAACTGCTTTTAAGATAGTTGCCACGTTGTATATTATTCAAACATCAAATATAAGAAGCGTTTAAGAAAATTACGATGACCTCGAAATGACCTTCAAGCTTCAGCGCAAGGTCAGCTGAGTATACGCGTTTAATCTTAATCTTTCAGAACTGTACAACTTTTGTCTGAAAATTTTTTCTAATAACTGCTTTGCTTTTTTAGATATTTCAATGCTGCGGGACTTTTGGCGGATCCTGTATATAGAGACACCCATATGTAATATATATATAAATTGAGTATCGGGGTGATGGTAGCGAAGTTACAACTTCAATTTCATAAGATAATAACATTCATTCAAGGCTGGATATCTTTAGCAAAACGATCAAGTATTTTTAATATTTTTCGTGTTCATGTCAGATTCTTCCACAGCCCGTAATTTTTATAGAAGTCTTAAGAGGCATTTCTGATCTTCTATTATAGACAGTCAATTAAGTTGAAATTTTATTTTTAGGCGATCTCTAAAAGAACTGTTTATAACACAATACGTTAATGCGATTTTAACTCTTGCATACGTACAATTATGTGCGTATAATTATACAGGGTACTTCAAGTGTAACTCCAAACTTCATAAATAATTTGTATGTTGAGCTATACAGTGTTGGAAAATTTTTCCAACAGAGATAGTTGCAACAGCTTATTATTATTTGACTTAAGTTTTTGTTGTTATAGTTATTGTTATAGTTATGTTACCCAGATGGAGACGGGTAGAACAGTTAATTATAAATTATACACTGTCTCGTACCTTTCTCAATTGTAATACTATTTCTAGTTCGTCAGCGATATACGTGAAGGAATCGTGATACAGATGAAGCTTCCTTTTCAACAGAAAGAGAACGATCTTTTTGCAGATTATTCGTCTATCTGCGAGCGTTTCTCCCGTAGACCAAACAACAGCCTCTCGGATTGATCCGTCTTGAAACCGTCGCAGGTCCGATTTATTCTCCCAGAAACGTCTGAATTTGGCGGCCTGTTGGATCAGAGAGTTAGAAAAGGATGCGGTAAATGCTTCAGTCTCTCGATTCTTCATTTACCTCCGGCAAATTTGCTTCGGGGCCTTTATCAACAATACCAAAGCAATTTTCAGGATTTAGTTCCAGCCCTATAAGTATAGGGGAACTTCGATGTATGCCTTCATCATTTGGACTAGTAGATTCTTCATAATCCAAAGGTAATATGCATATACGACTCACTCTGTTCGTTAGGCCCTGTTTGAGCAACTCGTAGACAATTTTAATTGCCAGGGTGCGTATGTTCGGCCCGTAATTCAGTCTTTCGTTTTTGCTTGAAACTTCGGGTAATATCGGTTTCAGTTTAGTAGTATCTTTAATGCTGTAGTTGAAAGTTCGGTATTAGAAAATAGGGGACAAAATGGAACAACATTCTATATAAAGAACTATAGATAATGAATTTGCACATAAACGCTTCAGAGGGAATAGGGGAGAATCGCGTTACTATAGAGATAGATAAACAGTGTCTACAATTAATGTCCAGAGTACTTTATTTCATGTTAGCAGTCCCATCTTACTCCAAATGTGGGGTAAGATGGAGAAAATTAATATTTACGAAAGAGTAATTTATTCGAATCCGTGATTTTGTTGATCTCAATGTTGTTAAATAAGTTTATAGTTCAATATATTTAATTTCTGAAAACACTTTAATCAATGTTATTTAAACAATATATATGACTTTTGTATTACAAAAGCTTACCATATTATATGGTCGAAAGCTTTATAAAATGGAAGTTTTCTCATGAAGAGGGATTGGAAATTGTCAGCATGCGCGCTTTCTAAATGTTGCAGGCAGACTTCCGCCTCCCTTTGGATCCAAGAAAAGCTGGCTTTCGTGATATATGCAGCAATGTTATGGTAGCCAGTACCGTCAAGGAAGACGCAATCATAATGTTTCTTATACTCTTCCATTCTATCCAAATTATCATTGCTCATGGTTATTCCAGTTTCCGACCAACTAACATGAACTGCAATTAAAAGCTACTTATTGATTATATTGAATAATTTTGAAAGATTAGTACATTGAATGCCATAAAAACTTGCAGAACACGCAGTCTTTATTATATTACTGGAAACAATATATTTGTCTAATCAGTTAATTAACTATCTATCCCTTTGAGACCTCAAGTCTGTACTTTATACTAATGTGACAAAAAAATAAAGCTTGTATGCGTATGACTAGGATAATGTGGAAAACTACACAACCAATTTGAAGAATTCTTATAGTATTGAAAACTATATTTCTACAAAATAAACATAGGCTATTATAGAGTTATGATCCAGGCAAACTATACTTTGTACACGATTCCAATATTTATTACAATTTCAAAGGAAATGGATGCCAAGATATACATCATTAGAAGATTTTTGCAATAAAGGTAACCAATTATTCATTAAATTGGGTTACTACGTACAAAATATCAGCCTGGATAGGACAGTTAATATTCTGAGCTAGTTATATGTAGTTAATCTCATAGAATTTATATTTATAGGATTGATACTGATGACTCTCAGGAGTTCAACACTGGAACAACTGAAACGGTCAAACTGACACACACACACACACACATTAATTAACCGGAAATACGAAACACGATTATTGTTCTAAAAAGTTAAACATCCTGACATAATTAGTTTGTCAGTATGTTTATTTAGATATATCTACAATTCGTGAGGATTCATCCCAATATATCTACATATATTGTATACAAATACAGATTAGAGAAAAAGCATGGAAAGGGATAACGGAGTTATACAATGAGCAATGTGTATATTTCAATAAAAACCAGGAAAAAATTCCAAAAATTAACATGCTTTTCAAATGGATAATAAATATGGACTAATGTTGAACAAATCATTTTAACTCCGTTGGTAGTTCTAATGTTAAGCAAGCAACAATATTCTATAACTAATAAAACTAATTGAGTCTTACCTAAATGATTCCACACATTCCTCACTATTTGGTAGCTGCTCATAAATGTATTTAACTTTTTGATTGACAGCAAATAGAACACTAACATCGTTAGCACATGTCCACTAAATCCCTCGTAGCCTTTTATCAATTCCCGTTGTATTAACCAAATTTTGAGGAGGATTACACCATCCCTCACATTTGGATATTCTTTCAGCACTCTAATACATTCCATGTTCGTCCTTAACATGATCAAGTCACGGAGCATTATGGAATTATAGTGCGGTGTTGGTGATAATCCTTCTGAAATTTGGAACAGATCACTGGAATTGTCAATGCTTGAATATTTTTTAACATGAGAACTACCCAAGATTAACCTACACCTAGTTCTACTAAATACGCCAAAATGACTTCTCGAAAAACGTAGCATTTAAGAAACAAACTTATACTTCTACAACTTTTGACACTCATATATCAAAAATATCTAAAAAGATTGCTGTTTTAGAACATAAATCATATATACCATTCTTCTAATCAGAAACCTAAATATAAATAAATATATGTGTATTTTATTTTTTAACCCCTCACTAATAATTTCGTGAAAGAAAGTATTAATATTACACTTTGTATATGCCTGGTGCGTTTTCTAAAGTTTCTGATTATTATATCCTAGTATTCCATTGCTGAAAGAATTCAAAAGTTTTTAACAAACTTTTAATACGCAAATATCATCACGATTTACATGTTGTGAGTGGTCTGGCCTATTTCCGGATATTTAGATATGTTATATTAAATTTTCGAAAAAAACAAGAAGAGAGAAAACCAATGTATATAATTAACCATCTGTATATTTCAATAAAAGTCAGGTTAAATTTCATAAACTAAAATGTTTTAGAAATGAGTGATAAGTATCAAGAAATGTAAAGAAGTCATTTTGACCCTTTTGACAGTTGTAGTGTTAAAGAGAATGATCTAAGAGGAAAAAAGTATACCAGTAGGATTAGCATCTCCGAAATACCATTCGGCTCGCACGTTGTTTTTTTCAGGTAAAAATCTGTTTAACTTGAAGCTCTTCTCTTCTGCGGATACGTGCAAATGTACAATGACCTTTGTACCCAATTTTCCACTTGGTATAATTTTCAGTATTGGTCGCAAATTATCGCCGATGAACTGCTTGCTCTGCACGATCTCGTTTGGAATATTCGAGGAAATATATGCCAAGTATATGGCCTTCTTCCTTAAATACCTATAATTTTGGTAGTCGTATTTTTGGAACCCGTTGCTGGGCATTTCTACCATTACATCAATGGTAATAGAAGGTCCGACTGTTGCGTCGAAAGTATAAGAACCGACTGTTTGGATTCTGGACGGTTTTAGGAATCTGAAAGTTGCCTTTGTTTCTTCTGGCAAACTAGGAATGGGAATGCCAACACCTAAATCCTTGGTTAATTGTTCCATGTCCTGTGGAATCTAAATATAAAAAGGAGATTATATATGTATAGTGAAACCTTTGTTATACAAAATCTGCACTCTTTGAACACAGTTATACAAGTAAGTTTTGTATGTACAAGCTGGATCACCTATCTTTGATACCGACCTCTATCACCGACCTTCTATCTAAAATTATTTTGTTTTTTCAATTATACATAAGTGTTTGCCAACTTTTCTCTGCATTCTATACATTCTATATAACATTATCTTGTATGCATAATATATGTAATATAATAGGTAAAATAATTTCTTTAGTCACGCTGCTCCTAATTCCAAGTAAGGTGTCACAAAGGAAAATGGTCACAGTACTTAGTAAAATCTTTTCTCCATCAAGCTACTTGATTCATATAATATAGCGCATTATTATTTTATATTATTATTTGTATTCTTTTTTTAAATATATGAAGATCAACATCAAGAAACTAACTGATCTGTTATCCAAAAATTCTCTTATATGAGCAGATATGTGATCCAATTAGTTTGGACAATTAAGGTTCTAGTGTGACTAAATAGATCCTTAATTTTTAATTAAAATATCATACCTTTCGGGGTTCTGTTTCTTCAATCGCCTGTATGCTTTCCTTCAGTCTAGGAAACCAACTGTCAAATTGTTTCCTGTACTTGTCTTTAATTTTAATTTCACTCAGCATTTCTTCAATCTGAAGCCTGAATAGATTTGAGTGAAATAGATTCTCTGTTTCTCTGAGTTGATTTAACTCCTCTACTGTAGGAGGCTTATAAAAATCTTTTTCCAATTTCTTCTTCTTCTTTGGTACTTCACCCGCAATATCATCCGTAACTTTCTTTCGTTTCTTTTCCACCCCTGCGTTCGGTACTCCTTCCTCAAAACTATCATCCATTTCTTCTTGGTCACCACCAGTTTCACTTGCATAATCATCTTCATCCTTGGAAAAGTCCTGAACCAAATCAGTCTACTCAAATATTATTCATTAAATTCATAAACAGTAACAAGAACTATGTGCGTTATGTACAAGGTAACCTATTTGTCTCAGAATCAACAATATAGATATTATATAATACATTACAAATATTAATAACATGCAAACTATCAATGGTCACCTAGCAATTTGGACAAACAATAATATAACACAAACACAAACTCATCACTCTGTATGTATTGTTGGGAGTTGGAAAGTTGGCCCCTGAGAGATAGACCATGGTTGAGTTTTGGCTGACGAGGCTTGGCGGCAATACCTACGCTACCTGCCAAAATCTGCCTCCATACTGCTTGTTTACCTGGTTATTGGCATATTCGTAGCGGCAGGTAATAGGCCGAAGGGACTAAGACCCATGAGGTGGAGGTGCTTGACACCCTGCTAGCCGACCGAAGGTCAACAGATAATTATGGACTGTAATTCCTTTTCTTTAAGTTTCTAAGTAGATCTTCAAGGAGTCAAATTTTTCGCCAATCAGAGCCAAGGGCCATCTTTCTAACCATGGTCTGCCTCTCAGGGCCCAACTTTCCAGCTCCCAACAGTACTTGTTCATCCAGTTAAATGTCAGAAATAACTCAACTGATTTGGATACTTCTGTTACCATTATAACGTGTATTTTTTATACATCACTATATTTCATTACGTTTATTCCTCACAAAACTAAAGAGTGAGCAGAAATGCAACTCAAGCCCAATTCAAACAACTTCTTATGCATACAAAACTTGATACAATACAGTCTCTAACGACTATAAAATACTCCAATATTTATTACTTATACAGAATGCTTCAAGAGGAACCCCAAAGTTTTAACATAAATAAAACATTGAGCTATACATTGTTAAAAAGTTTGTACAACAAAGAAAGTTATTTTTCTTTAAATTCAATAATTTTGAATGTGTATGCAAAGTATGATGTTTACATAAACAACAACAATTTGTTCGAGTTGTCGGCTATTAGAATTACCGTGGATAAAAAAAGTAATCCCACACATCTCTTTTCTTGGAGTAACTTTTAAAATCTTTCTTAAAAAGGAAAGCTTTCTTCGGAATAATAAAATAAATGTTTACGATGGATGTACACCTTTTACTCACTGTTACTTAAAAATATTGTATACACATAGCTACTTTGAGGTTATACATATGTAATCGCTATATGAACTGGTAGTTAACATCTCCATTAGGATTGACATACCTTGGACGGCATTTTATTATTTACCGTTTTTAACCAGGATTGAATAAAGTTGTTAAGTTTTACAAAATAACAAGGCGATGTTCAGAAATAGTGAAAGCATCGGGCTCACTTTCCTCTCACGTGTTATTTACTGCCGGCTCGCAAGACGGCGAGGGAAACCATGGAAGTACGTGGGTGCGTTCGTTTTTATACTGCGAATACTGCCAGTACTGAATGGGCGTTTGGTTACAGGCCGAAATAAACTTTGTCCGTACTCACAAATGTTTATGACGTTACGAATTTGGCACTGCAAGACCGTTCGGTTTTATGGTAGTAATTTTTATTAGGAAATATACTTTTGAATAGCCACACACTACTCAGTGACGTCACACTGCCAGTACTCGGAGTACATAAACGAACGCGTCCGGTCAACTTAAAGAAGGACACAGCTGCTGCGTGTTGGCGGTGAACTATAATGGTGCTATGTACAGGCTATCTTGGGTCATGCAGCAGGTGAACATTAAAATATAAAAAAATGTGCCAAGTTCTTGATTTCGTTTTTTAAAACAGATACAGATAGATTTCCCCCCAGAAATGTCTCATATTCATTAAAACTCCTAAAAAGATAGATATATCATACAAGAAAACCAAGTTTTCATTCCAAGATACTTCAATTTAACTCTCATTTCTAGCAATCAACAAGAAATGAACAATAAATTAGCAATTAACAATTAAAAAACTTACCGTCTGCGCGCTTCGTTCGAGTTATTTGTTTTGGTAATATTCCAAAAAAACTTTTAAAGAATTATATTGTAGTGAAGTCAGTGTGAGGTTTAAATTAGTTTTCCATTGCTTTTTTACTTCGCAGTGATGCACATACACGCAATTTTTTTTATTGTTAATTGCTAATGCGAGTTAAATCGAGGTATTTTTGGATGAAAACTTGGTTGGCTTGTATGATATCTATATCTTTTTTCTTATATCTTTGAAAGGGGTTTTAATGAATATGAGGCATTTCTGGGGGGAATCTGTATATCTTTTTTAAGAAACAAAATCAAGAAGCAATTTTGTAAGGGAATCAAACTGCTACTTGGAGCATTTTTTTACATTTTAATGCTTTTGGACGGATTTCATATCTTTTTGTTAGTTAATGCTTAACAATAAAGACAATAAAATTTCTAATTATTTATCAATGTTTCAGTTTTGTCGGCTTTTTAGTGTATCCTGCCTCTTAAGTGCATAAACTCAAGGGGGTGTAACCTTTAGTACTGGAGTTTACTAACAATAAGTAGCTACTACGCCCCAACACTTGTTTATTATACATCATCTTAGCTTTTTAACTGAAACATTCCTTGACCTACACACTTGAGAGTCAGGACCACTAAAATTAAAGAGCACATGAAGATGTTGCTTATCTAATTTGTAAAGTGCTAACATACAATAATTCAGATTCAGATCAGCAATGATATATTACCAATAGCTAGGGTGCATTTAAATTTCAGATCAGCTAAGCTGTAGCTACATAAGCACACTGACTTTCATATATATTGACTGTCAAGTACTATAACTCAAGTATTGCAGAATCTAAAGTGATACAATTTATTGGTAAACAAGTACTAATTCCCAATGGCTAGTATATTCCTAAATGATGTATGATTGGTAATTATTACTTGCTTAAGTCATTTTAGCCAAGCGTTCCTTGAGCAACAAACTTGACAATCACAACTAAATTAGACTGCATATGAGCATATTGTTAATATCATATTGCAAAGTGTTAGGTCAAACAATGATTTAGATTTTGTTAACTATCTATGCAGGTCATACACAGTCTAGTTTTGTTTGTTGTATGTTGACTGTGAAGTGCCTGTGTGATGGAGCAAACACCTAAACTGCTGAAATTAGTTTGAGCAAGTACTGATTACTAATAGATTACTACCACTTCCTTAAATTATAAATAACTGCTAATTATTGCTTAAAAGATTCATATGCTACACACTTGACAATTTTAACCATTGGTAATCAGCACTTTTATTAAATACAGTGGTTTGTGAGTTACGCACTTAACGCTTTTGACATTTCTTTCATAATTCTTAATAATCACAAGATCACAGGGACAGTTATTTATTAACTAAATAAAGCATAGAATATGAGCATTATATATGATATAAACGAATAAAATCGGACTGTGTGACATAACCGTTACACATAATCAGCCATGGCATAACCGGCTTAACCAATATGTCGGTAATGTTGTTGCGTATCCCGACCTCTCTCGCGCTCTGAATTTAGCCTCTAGTCGATAACGCCGACATTTTTAATAGGCGGCAGATAGTTTAATTTTAAAACTAAGCATGTATAAAGAATCGTACTAATATGTAGGATTTCCGCTTTAGTATTTCATAAATAAGAATGCGACAACGAGCACGCAGATGTCGAGCTATTGTAGAGAAAAAGCAGCGAAGCGAGGCCTGGAGTAAACATGGGCAATAGCTAAGAAGTCACGTCTTAACTTCTTAGAAAGTCCTCGATAATCCTAATACAATGGCTCAGAAAAACTCAAGTATCGAGACTCCTCGAAACTTTCGAACACATGCAGTCAATTGCCTCCCATAAATTATTCTTTCCCGGAAACAGGCCGTCGCTCTTTTTTTTTCTCTCTCGCTCCGTCAAGAGCCCAGCAGGGTTTTTCCGCGGCTCGGCGATTCCCACCTCGCCGCCATTTCTCGCTGGCGCCCAGCGCTCGTAGCCTAGGTCAGGAGTAGGGCCTAGAGTGGAGGGAGAGCCCTTTTGCTGCGCGCGCCTGCGAAATCGTAGAGAAGGAGTAAGTCCCACGGAAGGGCACCAATAGGACTGCGTAAGGGCCGGCGTCGGCCCTAGCGAGCGCCGGATTGGCTCCTTCTCACCCGCTTGGAGAAGGGAGCTTTCTTAGACGTCGTCGATTCCGACTTGTGGAATTAGACGTCACTTCGGTTTCGAGCAGTCAAGCGCTTAGGATATTGTTCTGGACAGCAACCTAAATTTCTTTATTCAATATATTTCAATTCATGTCCAAACCTAATTTCAGTACATTTATTTTAAACTCCTCAGTACATTTTCAAACTTCCCTCCTACGTGAGCAGGGTGCTCAGCGCCCCACGGGCACACTTACCCACTTTTTAGAGTTTTCGAACCCGTGAACACGCAACAATGTCAACACGACACAGCCATATGGGCGATTCCACGCAAAGTCATCACACTGTTGTGCCCTAACGCGGTTAGGCGTAGGGCGGTCTCGGGATAGGCGGTCTGGAGTTCGTGAGCGGTTAAAGAATTGGAATTCACCGGACTGTCAACGGTAGATGTTTTATTGAGAAAGAACTGAATGTGTAACAATGGTACAAGCACGCGGATAGCGTAAGTGCTCTGACGAGATTTGATAGAGCTGAGACGTCGGATGTCGGCGGCGATCCTTATATTAGCTCGGGATTTTCCTAGGCTTGCAGTTTTGGGAGGGGGCGCGCCCTGGTGACCGGGCGAGGCCGCCTGATTCATTTCGACTTTGTACTTATGCTACGCTAGCATAGATGCAGCTGGGCGTTGGCCTTTGCGAGGCGGCGATGAGTCGGGCGCTTATGTGTTGGGTATCTGTGAGGGCACAACATCCCTTTCCCCTTGGCGAGGTGGCGCCCGGTTGTGTGTTGGGCGGCGTACATATTTGTAAATGCCGAATATGACGATAGCGGTGATGAGTAGAGTGAGCGCGGTTGTGAATGATATTGTATATCTAAAGGCGTGTGTTTCTCGCGCGGCTCGCAAATCGTTTACTATGTCCGTTGCCTGTTTGCTTATTTCGTTAAGTTCTTGTGGGTTTTTGATGATGGGTTTTAGGTAGAGCTTGTGCGCGTATGTGAAGGTTGGTGAGTTTATGTCTACAGGTAAGTCGTCGAGAGTGATGTTGTATTTCGGTAAGTAGTTATATTTCTTTTCTAGGCCGTACTGTTTGTTAGTTTCGATCGAGAATTCGTTGCTGGTAATTGTGCATTTATCCTTTATGGTTAAGATACCTGAGTTTTCTATGAAGGTGTAACGCGACGGTTTGTTGTCGAGGTCGTTTTCGCCGAAGCGGATGTAGTCTAAGTTAGCCGTATCTACTACAATGTAAGGCTCTAACGTGTCCATGTACGCGTATAGTAATCCGACTCTGCTAGGCACTGGGTGTGCTTTGGCGAGATTGAAGAATTTGCTGGGATTGCGGAGTGGGATTTCCAGAATTGCTGTGATGGAGGTCTTGTCGGAATATGCGGATAGTTTTGCTATGTTATATATAACGTGTATGTTTGCTAAGGTGATGTCGATGGGGAAGCTCAGCCTTGAGTTTATTGATAGGGTCGCAGTGCGGAGGTAGTCTATGATTTTTGGGTGTAATATGCCCTTTTTTACGTTGACTGCGAAGTCTAATAAGTCGTTTGCCTCCATTTGGAGGTTTTCTACGGCGTCGTTTATTAATATGAGATGTTCGTCTGTTGACTCTTAGTACCTGAATATCTTTTCGTCTTGCTGGACGATGTATTGCAGGTGTCTGGTCACGTTTATTAGGTTGGCTTCGTTGGATTCTACATTGTGGATGGTTTCGTTTAGGAGTCGCGAGTTGGCCTTGACGATTTGGAGTTGTTTAATAAGTGAGACGCGTGAGGTTTCGCCTAGTTTTCGCAATACTTGTATTTCGTCGTTTATGGCCTCTCGGTCGTCGGCGTCCATTAGGCCGAAAAGGGATTTTCCTACGTACCCGATTCCGTTTATGAGGCCGCGTGTGTGTTTCGCGTGGTTGCCCGTGAGTTGTTTTACATAGATGATGGTTCTCGAGATTCTGTCCAGTTTCTTCTGGATGCTGGTCGTAAACCGTTTACAGAATTCGTTTAGGTTTGGTGTGGGGGGTTGTTTGCATAGGTGTATTATTTCGTCAAGGGCGTTGTTAATTGAGTGTTCTTGTCTAAGTATTGGCTCTGTGTCTACGTGTATCGCTAGTTTCCAGGTGTCGTGATATATTTGGAGGTGTCCTAGGTCTTCGAAATATATTCCTGGTTGGTGTTTGAAGGGTCCCACATTGAATTCGGGGTCCATGGTGAATACGTGTGTTACCATACCCGTCAGTAGTAGGAGTTTTCTGGAAGAGATGCGTTCGTCAGTTTTGTTCAGTGGGGGTCGGAGCTTACGTTGCGAAAATTGCGTCTCTGGGTCGGGTCTCGTTCGTTGTGGATCATTCTTTCGTTTGCTTTGGAATCGGGAGCACGTCTGAACGCGGATTGCAATGGTGGGATTACTTAAGGGATTGGTGAGTTACGTTTATTTATTTTTCATTTTGTTTTTAGTTCATTTTTTTTTGTGTGTGTGTGTTTTTGTTTTGACGAATTTATTTTGTGTAGGGGGCTGCGTATTGGCGGCAGGCGCGCGCTGTGCGCGACGAGAGGGAGCGGTTGCGGCGAGAGGCGCGCGATTTGGAGGATCCGTGGTCGGGTCCGGAGGAAGATTACTGGGGCTTGGCGGCCCTCTTTGGTGAGTGTGTGTTGCGTAGTTTTGTTAGTTTAAATGTTTGTTGTGTTGTGATTTTTATGGGTGTTTAATTGTTGCAGATCGTCATGCGGAGCAGCGGACTGGTGGGGCGTGGCCCAGCCGTCGGTTTTGGGCGGCGTATGGGAGCGTCAGCCGGGCCATTGAATACTGCCGGGGCCTGCACGTGTTGTCGGATGGTCGGTTTTTTTCGGCGTGCATGTCTGCGGGCGTGCTGGTTGAGGGGGACGCCCGGTCCTTGGCGGGGTTTATGGTTTTGGCCCAGGAGGACGTGGCATACCATGTCTTGCTCATTATGGAAGGCAGCGAGGAGGTTGTCCCGGTTATAGGGACGACATATCGCTATTTGCAGCATTTATTGGACTTGATTGGGACAAATATTTTGTAGGGTTTTGTATGTGATGTATGGGGTGTGTTGTGTTTTTTATGTATAGTTTTTATAGTATGGTTTATTTTGTAATATATGGGGAGTTTTGTGTGGATTTCTTGTTTTTATTTGTTGACCCTTTACACTTACTGTTATTTTATTTATGCATATATGTATGTTTTGGTTTGTATATATATAATTTTTATTTTTTTTTTTGTGTTTATTCGATAAAGTGTTTGAGTCGGTTCGCGTGGACGCGTAGTTCACGGCGTTTCATTTTGATGGTATAGTTTTCATTGTCGTGGGTTTTTATTATCTTGTAGGGCTCTATCCAGATGGGCGTGAGCTTTTTGGAGCGTCCGCGTCGCACTGTCTCGTCGTGTAGCAGCACGTCGTCTCCGATAATGAATGCCTTTGGTTTAGTTCTTTTGTCGTATTGTGCCTTTGCTCTGGCCTTTTCGATTTGTAGGTGGTCGTGCGTTACTTGGTTAGTGGATCGCAGGCGTTCGCGTAGTTCTTGCGCGTATTTGTGGTAGGTGTAGGTTAGTGTGGGCGGTCGCGACAGGGAGCTCGGTAAGGTGGCATTGCGTCCGTAGGTAAGTTCGTACGGTGTGAAGCCCGTTGCGGAGTGGGGGGTCGTGTTGTAGGTGAACATCGCGTACGGTAGCCATTCATCCCAGTCAGTTTGGTCCTCTCTTACGAAATTTCGCAGGTATTCCGCGAGGGTCCTGTGGCTTTGTTTTAGGGCGCCGTTTGACTCGGGGTGGTAAGCTGAGGCCTGTATTTTGTCGATATGCAGCAATTTGCATACGTTTTTGAAGACATCGCTGAGGAAGTTGGTTCCTTGGTCGGTAAGGATTTTTTCTGGGATACCGTATTCGCAGATTATTTTGGTGATGAATGCTCTGGCGACTGTGTCGGCTTCTTGGGTTTGCAGGGGAATAGCTTTGCTGAATTTCGTCAGGGCGTCTTGGAACGTCAGTACGTATTTATTGCGCTGTGTCGTTTCTGTTAGTGGGCCTACGATGTCCAGTGCGTATTTTTCGAAGGGTCGGGTGGGCGTGTCGGTAATTACCATGGGTACCTTTCGTTCCTTTCCCAGTTTGTTTTGTTGACAGGTTTTACATTTGGCAATGTAGGTCTCTACGTCGCGTTTCATGTTAGGCCATGAATGGGTTAGTCGCAGTCTGGCTAGAGTTCTCTTGACTCCCAGGTGTCCGCCGAGTGGGGCGTCGTGGTACTCGTGTAAGATGCGTGTCTTATCGTCTTCGGTGAGATCGGCGGTAGCTTGGCACGGGTCTGCGGCTGGCGTTCTTGTGTCGGTAGCGTCGTTGGATATCTGAGCTTGGCGCCGGGTGGTCACGTAGATTCTGCTGAGGGCATCGGCGTTCTTGTTTTGCGTGCCTTTCTTGTAGTGGATGTCATAATCATATTCTGCCAGTCGTAATCTCCATCTGGTCAGCCGTGAGCCGGGGTCGGTCACGTTAAATAGCCAAGTGAGCGGCTTATGATCGGTGACAATGGAGAATTTGGTGCCATAGAGGTATGGTCGAAAGTGTTGGGTGCCCCAGACTATTGCCAGGAGTTCCTTTTCGGTTGTGCTGTAGTTTTGCTCCGCCTGGTTGAGTATTCGGCTGGCGTAGGCGACCGGTCGGTCGCGGCCTATTTCTCGTTGGGACAACACGGCGCCCAGCGCCTTTCCAGAGGCGTCGGTCGTAAGGACGAAGGGTTGGGTGAAGTCGGGGTATTGGAGTAACGGTGCAGTGGTGAGCTTGGCTTTTAGGCTGTCGAAGGCTTCCTGTTCGTAAGAGTTCCACTTGAAGGGTTGACCTTTCTTGGTTAGTTGTGTAAGGGGTTTAGCTATGGTCGAAAAATCGGGAATAAATCGCCTGTAGTATCCGGCTAGTCCTATGAATGATTGGACGTCCTTAAGCTTGGCGGGGGTGGGGAAGTCTTGTACGGCGCTTATTTTAGAGGGGTCCGGTTTTATGCCCTTCTTGCTTATAATGTGTCCCAGGAAGATGGTTTCCTTACGGAGGAAGTGGCATTTTGACGGTTGTAGTTTTAGGCCGCTGGTTCGTAGGCGCCGGAGGATGAGTTCGAGACGGCGCTGATGTTCCTGTAGTGAGCGCCCGTACACTACGATATCATCCAGATAGACGTAGCAGGTGATTCCTTGTAGCCCGGACAGGACGGAGTTCATGAGTCGTTGGAAGGTCGCGCGTGCACCTTTCAGTCCGAACGGCATTCTGTTATATTCGTAGTGTCCGTACGGTGTGGAGAACGCGGTTTTTTCGCGGTCTTCCCTTTTCATGCGGATTTGGTGAAATCCAGAGGCCAAGTCGAGCGTGGAGAAATATTTGGCGCCCCCTAGTTGGTCTAATATGTCGGTGATATTGGGTAGTGGGTAGGAGTCGCCCACTGTGACGTTGTTCAACTTTCGGAAGTCTACTACGACTCTGTACTGGGGCTTCCCGGTGGAGTCGGGTTTTTTGGGGACGACTAGCAAAGGGGAGTTCCAGGGGCTGTTGCTTGTGCTCACGATTCCTTCGTTCACCATTTTCCGCACTTGCTTGTCTACCTCGACCTTATGGGCTTGAGGGAGTCGGTAGGGTCTGGTGTTGATGGGTGCCGCGGCCTCCATCAGTGGTATCGAGAGCTCGGCGCCCCTCGCGACGCCTAAGTGGTCTCCGTCTAAGTAAAACACGTCGTCGAACTTGCTGCAGAGGTCCAGTAGCGTCGTTTTCTCTTCGATGTTTAGGTGGGCGGTGGCTAAGCCCTCGCGTAGTGCTTGCATTCTGCTGTGTCCGTGTATTACCGTGACGCTGGCTTCAGGTCCGGTTTCGCTGGTGAGGCCGGCGTGGTTGCCAGCTGTGAGTTCTTCCATGGTGACCAGGGGAGCGACTAGCTGGTAGTCGTTGTCGGTCGTGTTTACAATTGTGACTAGGCACTTGCCGTTTCTTTCCTCTGTGAGGCTGTTGCCTATATACACGCCCGGGGCGATGTCGTGTTTCTCTATTATGCCTTGTCCTTTCCCGGTGGTTTTCACGGTGGCGATGGTTTGTGTGCGTGGCCTGAGCACGACGGGGTCGTCTTGTGGGGCCTGTTCTTCCAGGGTGGTGAGGGGGATTCTTTCGCCCTCGATTTCCAGATATTTTTCAGGCAACAGGCACGAAGGGTGTTGGCGCAGTAGGTCGTAGCCCAGGATGCCGTCAGCGGCGGTGGGAAAATCGTCGGAGACGATGTGGCAGGGGTGGCTGATGGTTTTGCTCCCGATTTGCATGTTTAGTTGGATGAGGCAGATCGTCCTCACGTTGCCCTTGCCAATCCCGATCAGCGAGTAGGTGAGTTCCCTAGTTTCTACCCGGGGTAGGACCTTGCCGATTTTAAGGAGTGTGATGTCGGCGCCGGCGTCTACTAGCATGCGGGCAGTTGATTCTCGTAGTTCGGGGGCCTTTATGTTAAGGAATATCTTACATACCGCGTTCAGGGCGGTTACGTTAACAGAGCGGTTAAGGTACGAGCTGATTGTTCGGGGTTGCGCTTCGGTGGGCGTGGGTTGCGAGGTGTCGGGAGGTGTGGAGAAGCCATTTTCGGGGGCTTCGTATCGTTGTTCGGGGAGGTGTTCTACTTCGCGATCGTTTTCCCGTTGGCGAGTCCGGCACTCCTCTACCGAGTGGCCGGACCTGCCGCAATAATCGCAGGTGACCGTGACTCGCTGTACAGTCGCTTGACATTTGAGTATCTGGGATTCGGGGGGCGCTGGGGGGCGTTCGTGTTTAGTGTTGCCGGGGTGCTGAGTCTAGTATAGCAATCCTTCGTGACGTGTCCCGGCCGGTTACACCTGGCGCATCGGGTTGCAGGCGGCCGGAGTCGGTTTCGCGGTGCGTTGCGATTAGAGGTGTCGGCGGCACGCGCGGGGGCAATGCCCAGTATTCTTTCTTCCTCGGCGGCTGCAGAGATTGCGGCGTGTAGGTTGACGAAGGAGCGGGATCGTATAATTGTGCGGAGGCCTTCTTTTAGGCCCGCTGAGAAATTGTTGAGGGCTTATTGGTTTAGGGACTCCTCGAGGGCTGAGTTACCCTGGGCACCGTATTTGTCGGATACTTCTCGTTGTCTGCAATAGTTAAATTCCCGTTGGCCCGCGCTCAGTGACCGGGTCTCGGCGAAGCGCGATCTCAACTCGTGCGTCAGTTCATCGAAACTGGTAATAACCTTATATTGTAGTTCGCTTAGGGCTCGTCCCATTAGCTTAGTATCGAGTACGGCTTCCAGCAACTGCGCGCGATCGTCTAGTGTTACGAGCGTCTGCGCGAATCGGCAGGATCTTAGGAAGGCGAGTAAGTCAGTACCTGGACTTCCGTTGTAGTCCCTGATGTAGGATAACGCGCTCCTAATGGTCTCTCTACCGGTGCCAGAGGGTTAGACATCTTGGTGGGGGGTCGCTCTAGTAGGCTAAAATCTAGGCGCCTGATGGGGTATTCTCTCTATTTTTCTACTTGTGTAGGTGATGGTGTCGCTTCAGCGGAAGTCAGGCCGCTGTGGTAGGAATCGAAGTCGAGGTCTACCTCAGGGGTGCGAAGTCGCCTTTTGCCGCTGTCTGTACCGAACAGGTTTTGTTGGGTGTCGCGAGTGTACGTTAGCTTGTCCTCGAATATGGAATCGAGCGACCTTGACAGTACTGTGGGATTGGTTGGAATAAGCATGAATATCGTGCCAAACAATTTTATTCTTACTCTGCACTCTGCTCGTACTTTGACTCTCTGAGACAATCTGTGGGCTCCTCGCTAGGCACGCGTTCTATATTGTTACTCATACATACTTTTCACTCGTACAGATACACAAACACATCTCCTTACACTCGAACACCTGCATGCCATAACTTATATTGTTGACACTGTCCACGCGACAGGTTAGACATTCGACACTCTTTACGACCTCATGCACCCTTCCTACTTTCGTACTCATCCTCACAGTCACCCCGATCATCTTTCGCGCTGCTCCTCATTCCACTCGCTCATCTCTCTCGTACCGCTCTGCGCTAAACACTCCATCCATGTCCGTTGTCTCAATCTTTCTTCACACACACACACATTGTCCAATTCGCATGCATACCACTGTCAAACACTGCTTTAAGCTCATTCCCACAGTACTCTATGGCCCGGAAGCTGGAAACTCGGGGCGTTCTTTCTGCCTTCGGTCATGCAGTCGCGGGATCTTCAATTGGCCACAGCGGCCTAGGTATGCTGGCGAGTTTACTCACGCTAGAGTGACTGGTGCCATTGGGTTGTGGCTGGTGTGTAGTTGTATCCGGTGCGTGTCGCGCCTCGGCGCGGTTCCTCCTCCAGCGACGGATGGCTGACGGCACGGCTGGGTCGTCTGCCCCTCAGGCACGACGACAGGGTAGCTGTAGTTCGGCCACGGCGAAGCTGGGTTAGCTGGGGTGCTGCAGATTCAGGTCGGTTCTTTTCGTCGACAGATCGTTTGCTCGGCGTGCACCTCGGTCCTTCGTCGGAGGTAAGCTCAAGGGGATCCTCAGACTACCCTCAACTCCTCCCAGGAGAAGCGGTCAACCACGGGTTGACGGTGGCACCTCGACGAGGTCTTGGTCTGGGTGGGTGGCGACTAAGTCGCCACGAACTCTGCACAATCCCACCACTGCCACCAAATTGTTGTGCCCTAACGCGGTTAGGCGTAGGGCGGTCTCGGGATAGGCGGTCTAGAGTTCGTGAGCGGTTAAAGAATTGGAATTCACCGGACTGTCAACGGTAGAAGTTTTATTGAGAAAGAACTGAATTTGTAACAATGGTACAAGCACGCGGATAGCGTAAGTGCTCTGACGAGATTTGATACAGCTGAGACGTCGGATGTCGGCGGCGATCCTTATATTAGCTCGGGATTTTCCTAGGCTTGCAGTTTTGGGAGGGGCCGCGCCCTGGTGACCGGGCGAGGCCGCCTGATTCATTTGGACTCTGTACTTATGCTACGCTAGCATAGATGCAGCTGGGCGTTGGCCTTTGCGAGGCGGCGATGAGTCGGGCGCTTATGTGTTGGGTATCGGTGAGGGCACAACAACACCTTTCGACACTTTGTCTTCGATTTTTATGAAATTTGGTGAACATGTAGTCCTTAATATACAACCACATTATCTGTATTTGGTTGGTAAAAATGTCAATTATTGTGCAAGTCATGTGCATTGTAAAATTGGTGCATCTTTTTTTTTGAAAAATCAACTTTGGAACGGTATGAGATCGAGAACCGCAAGACGCAGTTTTACGCAGAAAAGATTGAATTTACATTAAACAAATATTTGAGAAACGTAACGACCTTCTTAATTTGTTTCAAAATTGTTTATATTTCCGAAAACGCACTTTTCTCCATTTTGAAAAAAATCTTGGAGGTGCATTGAAGTCTCCTCTAAAAGCCCTGTAAATTTCAAGAAAGCCAAGTTAAAACTCTTTGTGATAAAAAAATGTGACCGACTTCGAAAAACTGACAGAGTTCCAAAAAGCTGAAAACTAAAAACTAACAGAGTCCCAACAAGTTGAAAAGTAAAAACTAAGCAGAACCAAAAATGCGCTGAAAACTAACAAATAATTTGTTGTTTTCATGGATACAAAAATTTGCAGTCATAATATGCGATTCTGACAACCTTCCTTGGCAACAGCAATATAAGTAAAATATTGCTGGCAATCATGTGTCACCCGCGCTTATCGATATTCTCGTTCTGTTACCGACACACTTGTAATATATATAGATAAATAAAGTTACCGACGTGTCAATGCCTGTAATTCTGTACAGGGTGTAACAGATAGAATGGAACCAGCTTTTTACCATCGAATTATCGGTAATATCGACATTGCGTAATTGTTTTGTTAGCCGTGTAGTGTCACTTGTGTCGTGTGTCGCGTGAACTTACACGGAGTGAATCACGACAGAATCTTGCTGCCTATTCATTAATTGAGAAATGCAAAATCTCGACGAAATGTTACTTATGCACTTCAATGAAACTGTTTTATTTTAAATTCTGAATAATATGGTATCCATATTAAGTCTTATGTCATATAAAATTTCTCTGAACTGAATCTCCGGAGAGCGGGCTATGATTATTAGGATGAACGCTTGTCCAATAACAATAGTAGGCGTTGTAAGACACTGAAATTGCAATCTTATGGTTTAAGTTCTATTCCAAATATCTGATATTTTGTTTAATTTCTCACTATTGAGGTAGCTGTGAGCACCAAGCAGGTGAGGAAATGATATATTTTGATATTAGCAATAAACTCATCTCACAATTACTCTGCAATTACCGACAAACAAACATTTAAACAACATTTATAAATATTTAATTGTGGTCATGGGCGAATACTATAGTGCGGCTGAGGTGGAAATGTGCAGCACGAGACAAGTTTATTACTAATATGAAAATATCATTTTTCGCCCACACGAATAGCGAGGAATTAAAAAAATATGAGACATTCGGAATTCAATTGGACCCTCAAGATTGTAAACTCAGTATCTTACCACGACGACTACTATTGTTATTGGACAAGCGTTCATTCTGATAATCATAGCCCGCTCTCCGGAGATTCAGTTCAGAGAAATTTTTAAATGACACAAGACTTAATACGGTTACCATATAGTTTAGAATTTAAAATAAAACAATTTCATTGAAGTTAAGTAACATTTCTTCGAAATTTTGCATTTCCCAATCAATCAATAGGCCGCCGGTATCTGTCCTGATTCACTTCGTGTAGTGCTCAGTGACACACGACACAAGTGACACTACACGGCTAACAAAACAATTACGCAATGTCGATACTACCGATAATTCGATGGAAAAAAGCTGATTCCAAGTTTGGTGCATCACCTTGTACAGGGTGTAACAGATAGAATGGAACCAGCTTTTTACCATCGAATTATCGGCAATACCGACATTGCATAATTGTTTTAATAGCCGTGTAATGTCACTTGTGTCGCGTGTCGCGTAAGCTTACGCGAAATGAATCGCGTCAGATACCGGCCGCCTATTGATTAATTGAGAAATGCAAAATCTCGAGGAAACGTTACTTATGCACACCAATGAAACGGTTTTATTTTCAATTCTGAATTATATAGTAACCGTATTAAGTCTCGTGTCATATAACATTTCTGTGAACTGAATCTTCGGAAAGCGGGTTATGATTATTAGGATGAACGCTTGTCCAACAACAATAGTTGTCATCGTGGGAAGACGCTGAATTTGCAATCTTATGGTTTCAGTTCTATTCCAAATATCTGATACTTTGTTTAATTCCTCACTATTCAAGAAGGTGAGGAAATTATATATTTTGATATTAGTAATTACTAATATATGAGTTTATTAATAAACCCATCTCACAATTACTCTGCGAGTATCGACAAACATACGTTTAAACCGCATTCATAAACATTTAATTATGTCTCATGGGCGGATACCATAATGTGGCCCCACTATTCTTCCCAATCAGATGGACGTGGAGAGGTGCAGCATAAGACGAGTTTAATTGCATTTATTGCATTTCTCAATTAATCAATAGGCCGCCAATATCTGTCGCGATTCATTCCGTGTAAGCCCAAGTGGCACAAGACACAAGTGGCATTACACGGCTAACAAAACAATTACGCAATGTCGATATTACCGATAATTCGATGGTAAAAAGCTGATTCCAAATGATGCGTAATTGCCCCGGCGGCCGTGTAACGTCGACTGTGTCGCGTGCCGCTGAGTGCTACACGAAGTGAATCAGGGCTGATATCGGCAGCCTATCGATCAACTGGAAAGTGGAGAATCTGTAAATAACATGCTTAGTGTAGCATGCGACAGATGGCATAGCCATTCAGTATTTTGTGAAATGAATAATTACTCGTGCTCTCCGACGAAACTGGACAAAGGAGCGGGCGAGCAGGCGTGTGCCGCCCCTGAAGGGAGACTTCTCCGGACCAGCTTATATTTGAACAATTCTAGCCCGGCAACGATAAGAGACGTCGGTGAGCGGGTGGCGGCGTATTGTCCAGAAAGGATTAAGTTTCCATAGGAAAAGCAACTTGAGGACGCAACAGACGTGCAAATAGGATTCATTTTAATTTGTCTCCTTTAATTGCAAAGTTCCTCGGGGGCCCAAGCTATTACAGGGTGTAACAGATAGCTTGGAATCAGTTTTTTACCATCGAAATATCGATAATACGGACATTGCCTGATTGTTTTGGCAGCCGTGTAAAGTCCGTCCTTGGGCCTTTCCTCTTCTCTCTCTACATTCACGATCTGAACTCTGCTATCTTCTACTCCAAGGTAGTCAAGTATGCGGATCATGTGTAACTGTACATCTCCGCGCCTTACAAAGATCTTGAAGACGCAGGTAACCAGGATTAATTCTGACCTTGCCAGCGTCTCTGCCTGGTTCTCCATGAACTCTCTTAAATTAAGTATTTCTAAAACGCAGTGCTTGATGCTGGGCTCTGCTCGCGCCCTTGGCCTGCAGCATGTCGCCGGTGCCCCTCTGGTTCAGATGGACGGTATACCCATCCCGTACGGCTCTCGGGTCGCATATCTATGACGTGCCTCGTGATGCGCACATCACGCCTTACTACCTGCGCCTGGGCTCGCTTAAGGTCAGAGAAAGGCGTCTCTTATTTTTGGGGGTTAGCCTTTTCCGAGCTGTGCGGGCCAAGACTCCCGGCGTGTTTCGGGGTCTCCTGAATCTCAGGGCGGAGGGGATGCCCGGTTATCCCTCGCGGAAAAGGGGGGCCCTTTTGGTGGTTCCCACACACTGCACCGTGTTCTTTGGGGCCGCGTACTCCGTACGTGGGCCCCAACTCTGGAACAGCTTTCCGCCCAACATCCGCGAGTGCGACTCGGAGGCTACTTTCAAGAGGGCATTAACGGCCCACTTTTTGGCTGCTTACAATTAGGGTCCTCTTTTCGAATTCTCGCTTTTTCGCTCTGTCGCTTTTTCTATTTTACAGCCTAATTCCCTCTTGGGCGATGCTTTTTAATTCTTTTTAATATTTGCGTGCGTTTTCTTTCCTGTTTCTTCTTTACTATGTATTTGCGTGCGGTATCCTCTTTCCCTTTTATATTTATATTTATCTTTATCTTTATTTTCTATTTTTATTTTCTATGTAAGCTTATTTTTTTATTTCTACTGTTTTTATTTTACTTTTACTTTTGTAATACTCGTAATGTTCTGAGAGGGCAAGATTGCCGTAGGACACAATAAATATCTGTTATCTGTTATCTGTTATCTGTTATCTGTTATCTGTTATCTGTTATCTGTTATCTCTCCCTCTCGCTCCCTCTCGCTCCCTCTCGCTCCCCCTCTCCCTCCCTCCCCCCCCCCCCCCCTCCCCCCCCCCCCCCCTCTCTCTCTCTCTCTCTCTCTCTCTCTCTCTCTCTCTCTCTCTCTCTCTCTCTCTCTCTCTCTCTCTCTCTCTCTCTCTCTCCCTCCCTCCCTCCCTCCCTCCCTCCCTCCCTCCCTCCCTCCCTCCCTCCCTCCCTCCCTCCCTCTCTCCCTCTCTCTCTCTCTCTCTCTCTCTCTCTCTCTCTCTCTCTCTCTCTCTCTCTCTCTCTCTCTCTCTCTCTCTCTCTCTCTCTCTCTCTCTCTCTCTCTCTCTCTCTCTCTCTCTGTCCAAGCACAGGGGCGCGATTCTGGTTCTGGCGCTATCGACAGCGCCGGTCGCTATCTCCGAGTTAGCGCTAGTAGGCGCTAAGGTAGCGCTTCGAGCGAGTCTGGATTGCTAGTGTTGCGTATCCCGACCTCTCTCGCGCTCTGAATTTAGCCTCTAGTCGATAATGCCGACATTTTTAATAGGCGGCAGATAGTTTAATTTAAAACTCAGCGTGCATAAGGAATCGTACGAATTCGTAGGATTTCCGCTTTAATATTTCGTAAATAGGAATGCGACAACGGGCACGCAGATGTCGAACTATTGTAAGAGAAAGAGCAGCGAAGCGAGGCCTGGAGTAAACATGGGCAATAGCTAAGAAGTCACATCTTAACTTCTTAGAAAGTCTTCGATAATCCTAATACAATGGCTCAGAAAAACTCAAGTATCGAGACTCCTTGAAACTTTCGAACATATGGAGTCAATTGCCTCCCATAAATTATTCTTTCCCGGAAACAGGCCGTCGCTCTTCTTTCTCTCTCGCTCCGTCAAGAGCCCAGCAGGGTTTTTCCGCGGCTCGGCGATTTCCACCTCGCCGCCATTTCTCGCTGGCGCCCAGCGCACGTAGCCTATAGTCGAGCCGCTGAGAGAAAGCAGCCGGTGAGGGAGGGTAGGCAGGCGGATCAGGCCGAAACTGTACCCTCTCCAGTTACGTTTCGGGAGTTCCGTAGCCTGGCTTCCCCTCACGCGCTTTCTACCCACACATGCTACGGCGCCTTGTAGCCACGCTATGCGTCTGTGTTGAGATTTGAAGTGATACGGAGACCCGCCCGTTCCCTTTCTTAACGTAGAGAGTGAGTCTAATTCTCATTATACATATGTTTAATAACATACATGCGACATATTGGGCAGATTGTTATTCTACGCCCCCTTTCTATAGCTCTGTGGAATAGTATTTATAGTTACACCTGTAAATAAAGCTTTGCCACCCTGGACGAGACAGTATTCGGTAAAGGAAAGTCCATGTTATATTTTGCAACTTGTCTTAGAGTGACTGGTGCCAGTCAAGCAAAACGACCCATTTGGCTTGGATTAACCCTTACGAGGTACCTGGTAGGGAATGTTCGGAAAAAGGAACTGATATTTACACATGATCTGCAAACTGTAGCGAAAACTCATTTCTGCTTACAAATATTGAAAAATGTAGAGAAACAACAATCCTTATAACGTATCGATTAATCCTTATTTCTGAGAAATCATAATATAGAGTCACAGTATTCTCGTGTGATGAATATAGTATGTCATTTTAGTTTAAATCGGCGATTTGATGCAAAAGAACTGATCCGTTTTAAGAAAAATGGCACCCAACCCTGGCTTTTTCTAAGTTAGGCTGATCCTATAGGGTCGGCCAACCAATAGCGAGACCATAGATACTATCAGGAAAATGAAATATTATTCTCGAGTCTCGCTAATGCTCGGGACAGACTCGAGAATAATAACGATAATTGAATGAAAAATCATATTGAGGCTTCTTTTACTTTACGATAACTGAAATTTACTTTATCTGGATGGTTTTTCGTCAACTACGTTAGATTTCAATGCTAATTTTCCCGATACTTCGGCTCGGGAGACTCAAAGAGGGCCAGCCCTTAGTTTCACAAGAAAGGGCGCCAGGCATCGAAGATGCCACACAAGATCCGTAATTCGCAAAAGAGCTGGCTACGAGGAATCTTCCGAGACGGCGTAACGTGCCTCTTGGCTAGCTCAGACAAACAAAGGGAGAGCACGTGGGTTCGACACGAATGAACAGTGGCCAGGATTGAATTAGAAAACTGTTTTATTTCGACAATGCAAAGCGATATCAAGGTCCTTCGCTCGAGGTGTTCACTAGCAACCTCGGGCGAAGCACGTGGCCGCGAGTTAGAAGAAAGTCGAGATCACAGTCCGATGTTAGCTAATTCGACGCGGTTGTTCGGCGTTAAGGCGGTTGATGAATTCGCGGTCGTCTGAATTCTACACAAAGCTACGCGTTGACTCTTGGCTGACTTCGTCAGCCCGCAGGAAGATATCAGTTAGAAATAGATCATATGGAAAGCTCGGAAGTTCTATAGAGAGGAAGATCGCGAATAGATCGTAAACGAAACTTACAGTCGGGGAACTACAAGCCTGAAGGGCGAAGAAACAGCGAAGGTCTAGCTGAGATCCCACAAAAGTGGGTCCCTTACAGACTACTAGACCGGAAAGATGTTCGCTTACCGCTAGTTTTTCCCTAGGCGTTAGTGGGAAGTTAGAGGAGCGTTAAAGCTTCGTCCTTCCTTCCTTCCTTCCTTCCTTCGGTAATCGTTTCTATTGTTCGCTAGTATCTCTAGTCGCTCGCTAGTCCGCTCGCTTCGATCGTCAGCACAAGAGTGACGAATTCTATGCGCTCTTCCCTAACGTTCGCCTAGCCGCCTTTGTTCCCCGAAATCGATCGCTATTGGTCGCCGGATCCTCCCGCGCGCTCAGGGCTCGCTAAGCCCTCCGACGAATGACGCCAGGGCCGTAGGCCCCACAGTGCGCCAACCCCGCTCCGTCGAGACGACAAACGGTCAGCCTCCCACGTTGCTGGGTGCCTCGGGGTCGCCTGCCTCACCACCCAGTTTCCTCCCACGTTGACCAGTCGTCGTCGGAAACTTTCGGAGACTGCTGACCCCTTAATGTTCATCCTGGTCGGGCCGAATTCCTCTGGGCTGGCAGAGTTGGTGACTTCGGGTGCTGTGGGTAGTTGGTCGTCCCTGGTTGCTGCTCCCTAATTGGCTTAGGCGAAGTTGATCGGCGTTAGTTGAGATTCTCGCTCTTCCGAGGCTCTTTATTGGAGACGCTAGTTTACTATTTTTCGGCGCTCGATTTGAGCGAGAGGGTTGCTTTTGTCACGTACGACACACGCAACGTCACAATACATAGTGCTAGGACCGCGACGCACCCAAGTGTCAAGGGAAGTGGCGGTGACTGCGCTTAGGAGAGGGTAATTCCAGACGCATTCTCTCAGCGGCCCGACTATAGGCCAGAAGTCGGGCCTGGAGTGGAGGGAGAGCCCTTTTGCTGCGCGAGCCTTCGAAATCTTAGAGAAGGAGTAAGTCCCACGGAAGGGCACCGATAGAACTGCGTAAGGGCCAGCGTCGGCCCTAGCAAGCGCCGGATTGGCTCCTTCTCACCCGCTTGGAGAAGGAGCTTTCTCAGACGTCGTCGATTCCGACTTGTGGAATAAGACGTCACTTCGGTTTTGGGCAGTCAAGCGATTAAGACCATTTGTTCTGGACAGCAACTTCATTTTCTCTCGTTCAATATAACTCAGTTTATTTTCAAACCTAATTTCAGTATCTTTATTCAAGTCCTTCGTACAATTCTTTCAAACTTCCCTCCTACATGAGCAGGGTGCTCAGCGCCACACGGGCACACTTATCCACATTCAGACTTTACAAACCCGGGAACACGCAACACTAGCGATGGTCGTTAAGTAGCGTCGGGTTGCTAAGTTGGGGCGCTATCTACGGCTAGAGTTATCACGGGCACCGAGGACCGTGCTATCGAGTTAGCGACCCATTCAACCATGTGGAGTGGGAAATCGAACGAGAAATTACGGCGGGAAACTGCTATGAGAGGTGTGACGGCCATTTTTAAAGCATCGCCACTCAGTCTGTCGCTGCATTTGAGAGGTTGAGCGTCGGTGTGTGGCTGTTGACAAGACTACCAACGATTGTCATCAAGGAGCCAAGACAATTTTATCTAAGATTTCACTATTATTTATTATTGCTACTTCCGTATTTAAACTTTTAATTCGGTATGGCCCGTTTTATTCTTTTTAGGGAAATCCACAACCAACTCCAAGAGGAAGAAGAGCGCGAGGAAGCCGCCGTAAATATACTCCGGATGGAACGCCGCTATCTCCGGGACACGCAGGATCTCTTTAGGATTTCGGAAAGCCATTTCCGAGAGCTTTTCCGCGTGTCGAAGGTGCTGGCTCGAGATTTGATCGAAAGCCTTCGACCGCACTTGGAGGAGCATATTCGAGGCCATGGGCTCTCCATAGAATCGCAAGTAAGTTCGGTGATTATCGATTTTGGCTCCTTCTGCAGGGACAGGTAACACGGTGTTAATTTCGCTTCAAATAGATCTGCTATGTGATATTTCATGATGGTTATAAGTGGCGGAACGCATTAAAATACGATGTTTGTGTGAAATAATTCCGTTCAAAGTTTCTCGTATGAACCTCAACCCGGATGCCATTGTGCGGTGATAGTGAGTGAAACAAATGTTAAGGGACCAAATTTTGGCCTACTCATCTACAGTGGGTTGGGTCTAGGAATCTGTTAATCCCAAACTTTAAAGCATCGTACATTAATGCTTTCCGCCATGTAATTATCGTGAAATATCACATAGCATAGTCAATATTTATCGTAAGTCGCTATAATAATTCAAAAATTCTTTGCATACACACCATCATTTCCATGGAGCTAATTGTCACTCTGTTTTGTCAGTGTTTGTGCAAAGTTGTGAACATGCGAGGAAGCTTAATTTTTTCTCCCCTTTCTATATTGTAGTATATTTTCTGTCACTAGGTTCTCTGTGTTGTGCGGTTCTATGCGGTGGGCTCTTACCAAAGAGCCATCGGGCAGGATTTCCTCATCGCGATGAGCCAAACTGCCGTGAGCCGCTGCATCAGGTCGGTCTCCAGGACGATTACATACCACTTATTCAGACAGTGGATTTTATTTCCAGCCACTCCTCAGGATCGTGTCGCGGCTCAGAGAAAATTCTCTGATGCCAGGCAACGATTCCCTGGTGCTTTGGGTGCAATAGATTGCACCCATATTGCACACATTCTGGCACCACGAGAGCACGAGGAGGTATATGTGAATCGCCATGGTTTGCATACACTGAATGTACAAATGGTACACTATACAAAACTTATACGTCTGTAATGTGAAAGTTACCTATGTTTCTCTATGAGTTAACGAATTCTTTTTTTACAGGTGTGTGACCCGGACTTAAAGATTCTAGATGTTCAATGCGAGATTTCCAGGATCGCGGCACGATGCCGTAATATGGATGCAGTCGCCAGCTCGAATGCTTATGGAGAAGTGTTACAATGAAGGAGAGCGCAAGACATGGCACATCGGTAAGGAATCAAATAGTACATGATAAACAATAATTCTGCATTGCATCCTACAGTAATGTATTAACGTTTCCTCTTTTGCCTCCCAAACAGGGGATTCCGGCTATCCTTTGGAGCCATGGATTATGACGCTGATCGTTGGCGCTGCAGAAGGTACTGCCGAATACCGGTACACGGAGGCGCTCAGCAAATCACGTTCTTGCGTCGAACGATGCTTTGGGTTGCTCAAGGCAGTCTGGAGATGCCTCAGTGTGGTAAGTATCTATAGACTCTTACCAATAGTTGGTTTGACTGTCACATTCTGACATGATATTAAGTTTTTAAATATTATTGTGCTCCAGCAAAGGAACCTCATGTACGACCCGCTGCTAGCGGGGATGATTGTGAATGCATGCGCTATGTTGCAGAACATGCGCTTGCAATACAATCTTCCCGAGGAAGAGTTCGAAGAGTAGGACGCGTGGCAGAAGGACGGCGCGTCTGCGATCAACTCGTAAGGGCATCGTTTCATTAGCTTTAAGTTATGGTTATTGTAGTTATAAGCAATGTACTTATAAGTTATAGTAATTTCAGTATTCTTAGCTCGTCGATTAATACGTGAAAACGACCAGTTCGAATTGATAAATATTATTGGCTTAGAGAAAAAGTTGAACAAGGTTGCAAGTTTTGACCTATTGAAATAGGTAAAGTATGCCTTCCTTGATAACATATTAAACGCTGAAAACCGGAAACAACCGGCTTTTTTTATAGGCCAATAAAGTTGAGGATTGTCATTTTCTGCGATTTTTTTTGTATTCGAAATAAATTATAGCACGCACCAACTTGTTTACAATAGAATACATTAATATAGGCTATGGAAGATATTGCTGAGTCTCAATTCATTGTCAATTAGCTTCCACATAAATTAATTAATTTATTTTTGTTAATTATTATCATTAGTCTGAATGATTGGAAACGGTTTATATTTCGATGAGACACCTATTTCCGAGTACTATTTCGTGGGGAATAATCGATTTTTCAGACCCTGATTTTTATGACTTATTTCCGGCTGGAAACGCATTTCGGACCACTGTGCGGCGCGGATCTCCTGAATGGTTGCGGGGGGGGGGGGGGGGGAGCTACACTCACACCTATGGGGGATGGAGGAACGGAAATGGGAGAGGTGATGGGAGAGGGGTGTGAGATCCTGCCGGAGGGTCCTGTTTCTATCAGGTCCTGTACGGACACATGAAATCCTGCGAATCCACAAAAAAAAGATATCCTGCACAATCAATTTTCATCGAAGTAATGGCAATACTCACCTTCAATGAGAGGTGCTGCAGCCTCACCGCCCACGGCTACCTCCTCGCGGAACTCCGCCAGCAGCAACGCCCGCAGAACGGAGGGCGACTCGGCTCTCACCAGCCTTGTGTCCTCAATATTCTTAGGAGATCTTATCGGCTCGGCAACAACAATAATCGAGATATATATTAGTAAAAAACACGAAACAAAAATTAAATCTGATTTACCATATCTCCTGGCAGGGAGCCTGGTAACTCCAGGCCATCGCAGGCAACATGCCCCAGCACCGATGTGATTCTCGCATCCACGTCGGGAAGGACGCCGACATTGTGGCAATTCCCTGTCCGGGCCCTCGCCATACTAATGTCCGTAGCTTTGCCTCTGGTCCGGGACGTCAGGTCTTTCCAGGTCTGCAAAGAAAAGAAATTACATTATTGCTGCGCAAACATATGATTTTAATAAATGGCGAACCACGTACATTTAACTCTTGGGCCAGTTTGCCCCATTGGGCCCTGGCGAGATCGCGCCCACAAGTAGCCGATAACTTCCCCGTCGCAAAGTCGGGGTGGGCGACCATGTAGTCCACCAGGAATTCTTTTTGCGCCGGACTTAGGGGTGGAGACCGCTTTTTCGCCTGTTCGCTGTGTTACAAAAAAAATTTATAATGGCAAGTTAGCGGTGGGATTGAGTACCTTCTCCTTTTCAAAGTCGGTAAAAACAATTGTATGGTATATTCGGCCGCTTAAAACCCTCCTCCATAAAGTATCATCACAATCCCGAGTAAATACCATAGTTTATATGTAAGAACATAAAAAAAAGAGTACCACCAGAGTGGTGGCTACTCTGTTCCCTGCGGGAGCAGAGGACCCCACCCCCGGTCGGCCTCGTCCCCGTTTTGCGTGGGACGAGGCCACCATGGGGGTCACTGGCGGCGAGCTCGACGCCGCAATTAGGCGTCTCCGGACCCGCGCGAACAAGGCGCCGGGCCCGGACGGTATCCCGGGCAGGGCCTTGGCCATGGCCATGAGCGTCCTGGTTCCGCGTCTCGGGCAGCTATTTAACAGCTGTCTGAGGCGCGGTAGGTTCCCCCGCTGTTGGAAGCGGGCGCGGCTGGTCCTCCTCCGGAAGCATGGACGGCCCGCGGACTCTCCCTCCGCGTACCGGCCCATTTGTTTGTTGGACGAGGCGGGCTAACTCTTCGAGCGAGTTATCGCCAACCGCCTCGTCCGGCACCTGTCGGCGAAAGGTTCAGACCTCGACGACGGGCAGTTCGGCTTCCGCCAGGGACGCTCAACCGTGGACGCGGTCTTGCGTCTGCGGTCTCTGAAGGAGTCGGCTGCAAGCCGGGGAGGGTGTGTATTGCAATATCGCTAGATATAGTTAATGCATTTAACACCCTGCCCTGGTGGGTCATCAGGGAGGCGCTCGAACACCATCGAGTGCCCCCTGAATTACGGGCCGTCGTCGGGGACTACCTCGCCGACAGGAGGATTACGTTCATGGGCCGGTCGCAGGAGTACGAGAGGGAGACGTACGCCGGAGTCCTGCAGGGGTCCGTTTTGGGCCCCCTGCTATGGGACCTCGGCTACGACTACGTTCTGCGGGCTGCACTCCCCGTTGACTCCACGTTGATCTTCTATGCAGACGACACCCTCGTGGTAGTCGGCGGGGAGGATGGGAGGAGGACCATCCCTGTGGCGGAGACAGCGGTGGCCTGTGTCGTCGCCCGAATCCGCCGACTGGGCCTTCGGGTGGCCCCGCAAAAGACCGAGGCGATCTGGTTTTACGATCGCCGACGGTCTGCGGGGCCGCCTGCCCAGCGGTGGATCGCGGTAGGAGAGACCCGCGTCCAGGTGAGCGATACGATGAAGTATCTTGGGCTCACACTGGACGGCCTCTGGCGCTTCAACGAGCACTTCGGCCGGCTTATCCCCCGTCTTGAGAAGGCGGCGGGTACCTTAGGACGCCTGCTGCCCAGATCGGGGGACCGTGGGAAGGTGTCCGGTCGATTTTATGCGGGAGACGTCCTTTCCATGGTGCTCTACGGAGCGCTAGTCTGGGCGGACGACCTGGCGGCCAGCCGGCGCAATTGTGCCCTGCTCTTCAGGGTACAGCGTCGGATGGCCGTCAGGGTTGTGCGAGGATATCGCACGATCTCCATGGCGTTGGCATGCCTGCTGGCAAGGTTTCCGCCCCCTGACACCCTGGCGGTGGGGGACGCGAGGACCTATGCGGGTCTTCGCGCCCTCCGTAACAGGGGCGGAGCACCCACGGAACGGTAGGTCGGGGAGCTCAAGCGCCAGACCCGGCGGCTCGTTATCGAGATGTGGCGGGAGAGGCTGCAAGATCCAGCCAACTCCCGCCACAGAGCCGTCGGGGCGATTCCCCCGACCCTTGAGGCTTGGCTGAGTTGCGGCAGAGGGCAACTCTCGAATCGCGCGACACAGGTGCTCACCGGGCACGGCTGCTTCGGAGAGTACCTGTGTCGCATCGGGAAGGAGGCGACGGCACAGTGCCACCACTGCGACGGGGACCGGGACACGGCGCAACATACCCTCCAGCATTGCAGGGCCTGGGGGGAACAGCGCCGTGTCCTTGTCCGGTATATTGGAAGGGACCTCTCGCTGCCGACGGTCATCCGACAGATCCTCGGCAGCGAGAGGTCGTGGAGGGCCTTTCTCGCCTTTTGCGAGGAAGTGCTCTCCCAAAAGGAGGAGGCGGAGTGGCGGCGGGAGAGGACGGACCCCTTCCGTTTGGGGAGGGCCCGTCCCCGCCGCCGCCCCACACGGGGGGACGCAGTTCCCCCCAATTAGGTTCGGTGGCCCGGACCCGCCGGTGGGCCGGGCATGTGCCAAGGGGCCGCCAGCCGGCAGAGTGGTGGTCCTGTCGCCTCCGCAAAGCGGCCCCGAGGCGGGGCGGGGCGTCTAGTGGTCGCACGTCCCGCTCAGGTGAGATTGGCGGTGCGGGGGGCACGGTTCGCTTCTCCTTCGCCGGTGGCGAAGGAGTGCGGCGAGCCGTGTCTCCCTGCGAGTAGTGGGGGACGCCTCCCTCTCTCGTGAAAGCGAGAGAGGCGATGGCCACTCCCCCACCACAAGACGGGCCCCCACTAGGGGGCAGGCGCGGGGCGGCACCGGTCGTGTTCTAACAGAGTTCCCGGTGTCGCCCCAGTGAGCGCTGAGGATGGCCACCGTGGGGTCTTAGCCGGTAAGAGTCCGGTACTACCCCGTCGCCCCGACCAAGATGGCGGGGTGTCCATGAGGATTTCCCCACGAAAAAAAAAAGATCCTGCAGCCGACTCCGCCAGGGACTTCAGACGCAAGACCGCGTCCACGGTTGAGCGTCCCCGGCGGAAGCCGAACTGCCCGTCGTCGAGGTCCGTACCTGTCGCCGACAGGTGCCGGACGAGGCGGTTGGCGATAACACGCTCGAAGAGCTTGTCCGCCTCGTCCAACAAACAAATGGGCCGGTACGTGGAGGGAGAGTCCGCGGGCCGTCCATCCTTCCGGAGGAGGACCAGCCGCGCCCGCTTCCAGCAACGGGGGGACCTACCGCGCCTCACACAGCTGTTAAATAGCTGCCCGAGGCGCGGAACCAGGCCCTGCCCGGCGCCTTGTTCGCGCAGTAGCCACCACCCGGTCGAGAAACTGGGGGTCAAGCAGCTCCGTCGTTGGGGGCGCCCACGGACGTACTTTAACGACTGGAGCAATTTCATGGAGGCACTCGCAATATAGTGCCACGACGCCTGTATGACGGCAGCCGTACGGAGCGGATCTATCCGGTACTTTACCGATCCTGTCCGGGCTCAAAGGACTCCTGGGGTTGTGCGCGAGAGTCCCGCGCGCGGGGGAGTCACCCCCCCCCCCAACGTACGTCTCCAATCATTCAGGGGAGAGACCGCCGACAGAAGGGGAGGTTCCAAACCGATTATTCCCAACGTCTCTTGGCTACCTATCGATCTCCCACACGCCCACGCACTCATAAGAGGCACCTCTGCGCATAGGCCCACCACAGGTTGCCGAAGCTCCAAATGCGCCGCGCTGCGAGTCTAGTACTCTATACTGCACCAGAGGTCGTGTCAGTAACCTCCACTGCTCGATTGCCAGCAACATCCTGTGCACACAGGGGCTTTTCGGGGCCGAGCTGACTGTGGGACGACCGGTGTTCGCGAGGATCGAGCTTGGTTCCCCTACCCCACGCGATCTGCCGCCTGGCACTCGAGACTCCGCGATTTCTTTCTTCTCTCTAGTGGCTCGATCTCTATTTCTATTTGACCTACGCGAGTGCCATTCTCTCCGATACGATGCCATCTCTGCGAACACCGTATCAGGCGACAGAGCGTCAATCGTGTTGAAGCAAAGCTCCTAGTTCCCCTCCCACTCGTGCTCGATCTCGCAATCAGGTGCCAGAACACCGGCTGTAATACGCGCACGAACCCAAGGCCTGCCTAAATCATTCCCCTAATCCTGCCTGCATCGTACATCAACGTCCGACGGAGAGAGCTGCGAATACAGGATTCGCCTAAATAACTCCTTTCTCTCGTCGCTGTCACCGACCGGGAGCTATCGACTACTTCTCTCGCGACTACTTCCCCCTCGCAACGCATCCCGCAACTCTAACTGACCTGCCTATACCTGCGTTACGGCTGCAATGCACGCAACGATTCGATTCCGCGGCTACCGAACGTGGCGATCGCGTTCCCTTCTTCCCCACGAAAGTTCGCACGCTCGCACGTACGCTCGCACGCCGCTCAGCTACAAACGCGTCCCCCCAGCTGCAACTAATAAAACGCGGCGATTCGAGGAGGACTCCAGCTCCCTCACCATCGGTCGGTCAGAGCGGAGAGGGACAGAGGGAGAATCAGAGGGGACGGTCAGAGGGAGAATGCACGGCCAGAACACTACTCCAAAGGCACCCCCGTGATTTTACACTCTTGGTCCATTTTTGGCCTGGCGCAACCGATCGCCGCGGGTTTCACTCTAACGACTCCCTAGTTCTGAAAATAACTGCGTACCCCGGCACCTGCCTAGCGGGCATCATTGCCCAGTTTCTTAAGGGGAGAACCGGGAGTATAGGAGCCTCTCGAGCCTCTGCGATGCGCCGAATTCGGCAGCTCTAATAAAAAGAAAACCATAAGAGGAGACGGACACCATAATGGTCGAACCCGTCGGGCCTATCATACATCGGCAAACCAGCTGCCTCACCCGCTCGCTCGCTCGCACGCCCGCTCGGTATATTGATATACCAGTAGCCGACTACCAGCCGACCAACCCGACCTCTCGCCGCGGGAGAGTTCGCAGGTTTCTCCGCGAGATTCGCGAGAAGCCGGATTGACGGTCTAGAGAAAAAGAACAAGAACAAAAAGAAAGAATCCTTGAAAGTGCAACCCGCGGGGGCACTCATGCTGACTCGCCACGGCGCCTCTGTGCACGGAGGTCGTACGGAGCGGATATTTTCGGAGTATCGGCATTCGAGCTCCCAGACTAGTCCGTGCCGTCCCCGAAGCGCGAACATAGCCCACGTCCGGGCGTCGGGGTCCGGGCCTGCGCTCGTCTGCCGCTTCTAATTTCGTCCCATCCAGAACATGCCGGGCCTGATCAGAGGAGGGCACACCTCCAACGCCGACAACCGGTCACAGAGGAGAGAGACCGTAAACCAAGGGGAAATAACCGACATCAATCGCGCATGAGCTTTTGGCCTCTATCGGTCTCTCGTACGCCCACGCACTCAGCAGAGGCCTTATTCGCGCGAGCGTTCAACTCCGTAGAACCGCAGAGTTTGCTTAGCTCTAAGCTCGCAAGGAAGGAGAAGGAGAGGAGGCAGTCTGTTGATATATAATCATTTCACCGTCCAGTAGACGAATTCGTGCAGCCGTCTCGTGAACAAAGCTTTCCGCTCTCCGTCCGTTACGTAGAACGTCCCTGTTCGCCGTTATGCTTGGGATTCGCCCGGAATCTATCGTCCGCGAAGGCCCTACCACGAGAGCGCCCGCGTCACGGGAGTCCTCCAAATCTGAGGAGCGCGCGATTTGTCCCCCTGCCTCGACTGATGCACGAACACGCGATGGACCAACGAAATCACCCTACTCATTACCTGACCTCTACGCCCGATTTGCAGGGTTTTTACGTCCCCCCCCCGTTTTCCCACTCCCCCCGCCCTATACCGCCCGATGGCGGGCCGAGGAGGATACCCACGAGTCAAAAACGCGAGCAAATGACTACGGGGACTTCGTCAGCCCCCCCCCCCTTTCCGGAAATCGTTGCATCGTTCCGGGGTTGAGAGTCGACGAGTTGAGCCCCCGCGTTTCCGCTGTTCCTTGACTCGGAGCGAGAAGCGATGCGAGCCGACGGAAGCCCTCCCGAGTCGGCGTCTCCCCGTTCCCTTGACGCTTAACCTGCCTCCCGTGAAGCGAACGGAAGGCATTTTCTGCGGTGCGATGTCCGATTGGCCTCGCATCGGGTAGGCGCCCGCGAAGCTCCCTCCCCCATTACTACCGACTCGTGTGTGAGATCACTGTAATCCGGTAGGAATCCGAATTGCGCTATTATATCCACTCCTAACAATAATGGTGCCGCTAATTCGTCTAACACTCGCGCCTGTACGGAACTTGACATATTCTCTATGGTTAATCGGAACTCCGCTATGTCGGTTGCGTAATGCACTTTTTTACACGCCGTAATTAGGATAGTTGGTACGGTTAGAGGTTTTACTTTAACGTCACTATCGTCTTGCTCTATGACGGATCGGCTAATAAAGCTGCGTGATGCGCCGGTATCGATCAGGGCGACAGATTGGCATTGTCCTGCCTTCACCGGGATCTTCAATAGCGCGGTCTCGGTAGAGTTCATTACTGCTGCTACCTCGAACGTCGGGGTCAGGGTGCGGACCGGAAAAATTTCTTCGGGAGCTGACGGGGTCCGAACCTTCAGCTCTTCGTGCCGCTTCCCGAGGCTTTATTGCAACGTGGGCACGTCTTAGCTGTGGCACCGGGATGCCCACATTTAAAACAATAAATCCTCTTAGGCGCGCGGCAATCTCTAGCCCTGTGACCGGATTTATCACAATTCCAGCACTTCACAAGCGGCGCGTTGTTTACTTTCGCTGGCTGGTCGGTAACGCTTGTGCTGGGCACCACGGCTGCACATAAGGTGTCCGCCTTACGTGCCTTGGATTTCGGTGCCGGGGTGCCGTATGCCGTCAAGTACGGTGCCAGTTTTGGCCGGTAACTCGCGGGGACTACATTTGCGGTATCCGCATTCTTTTCGGCCCATACCGCCTCCAGCAATAGTTGTTGCATGGAGCGTATGTTCCGGAGATTTACGCCTACTCGGATTTTCGGTAACATATTATAATACGTATGTTCCAACTGCACTTCGGTAGTCCACGCGGGACGTAAACGGCTAAATAATGCCTGCATACAAATGATATAACTCCTGACCCCTTCGTCTTCCCCTTGAAACCGGTAGTGAGCTGTGCGTCGAAGCTCATGCTGTACGTTCGGATCTACGAACTGCTCGTGCAACGCTAACGCGAACTCGTCATAGGTACGCCAAAGTGGCCTATTTGCGCGGTACCACTGAAGAGCTAGTCCCTCTAGAAAACACGGTAGATTCAACAACACGTGGTTGTCCGGTAGAAAATATGATTTCCGACATTCAGCTATCCGGAGTAGGAATTCCTCTGCATCCTCCTCCGGTTTGCCACCGTATTTTATTCCTAGCCGGCGTAACACGTCAAAAACGTGCTGTGGGTTATTGACGTTATTATTATGGGCTCTCAGGGCTGGTGGTTGAGCCCTCGGTAGATACGGTAGTAGCGGCCGCGGTACCGGGGACGAAGTTGGTTGCGAAATCGTTGGTGGGTTTACTTCCGGGCCCCCATTCTCAGTTTCTTCCGGTAACGACTCCCTTGGTTGCATTAGGGGTACGTACAGGGATTCGACAAAGTTGGGGCTCGGTGAATCCGGGGGCATCGGTTCTTCCGCGCTTAGAAACTGCTGTTGTGTTTCCGCGGAGTCCGAAGCTCCGTTCGCGGTCTCTACCGCCTGTACCGGGAGACGAAGCTTGACCTTTTTTTTTATCGCAGGGGAAACTCATAACGAGTACCCCGGCTCCCTGAGGAGGAGCCGAGGTTATGTGAGGTTTGCACCCACTAAAACCCCTGCGGTGACCTCATTGGCACTAAACGGGCGGGCCTCAGGTATCCAAATTCTTCTGGGAACCCGCCCGTGCCACGGCACATATGTGTGTCCCTATCCCGGCGGAGCCAGGAAATACCTGACTCCCTGTGTAGTGTACAGTTTGAGTGACGCGTGGGCCACACACGCGTCACTCACTTCACGCGACCGGTTGCGGTAGGAGGACCCAGCTCCTCAGACTGAGCCCCCCTCCGGCCGCGTGGACGCTAATGCCTTGGGGAGAAGTGGCTCCCCCCGAAGGCCGTCCAAGAAATCACATCCGAGAAAGGAGGGCAGGCGCCTAATTGGGCGCCTGCCCTCCCCTCTCGGAGGACCAGCACGCGTCCATCTGGAGGAGGGAGAAGGTGACAATTATGTGGCGACCTCCATCGCCTCCTCCAGGCGGGCCGCATCGTTCATCGCCGGTGTGGGCGTAGGGCCTTGAGGTGGCCCAGGTAAACCCGGCGGCCTACCTCCCTTCTTGCGTGCCGGAGGCCGACAAGCCGGTCCACCGAGGCGATGGTCCGCCTTAGCACCCCGTGCCTTGCATACAAGGCAACAGGGTGCGGCCCGGCAAGTGTTGGCATGGTGCCCCTCTTGACCGCACCTGAAACAGGCGTCGGAGCGGTCGGAGGGACACCTGCACGTCGCCCTCACGTGACCCTTCTCCAGGCACCGGAAGCACTGCAGGGGTCGAGGCGCCAGGGCTGTCACACTAGCCGAGGACCACCCGACCAGCATCCTGGAGGCTGCCACCAGTTTTTTCGCGACCTGCAACGGGCACCTGACCCAGATTGAGCCAAGGCCCGAAGCAGGTCGCCGCGATATATTGCCCGCCTTGACGTCGGCTGGCTCGCATTCCCCGGTGCGAGCCACCGCCGCAATAACCTCCTCGGGGGTTACAGAATCATCCAGACCCATGACGCGCACTTCCGCGCTCCTCACAGGCCTGGAGACGCGGACTCCCGAGTCAACCAGCACCTCGGACAAGCGCGTGGAGAGAGCTTTCGCCTTCTCCACGGCTCCCTCACCCGGGATCTCTAAAAGGAGAGCCCCGGTGATCGCCTTCTTGGGGCGGATCTCGTTGATCCCAAGCTCATTGAGGGGGATGGCTGCGCGAGCCTTGCGCAGCACCGCCGCAAAACTCACTCCCTCTTAGCTGCCGTCGATCGTCAAGGATACGGCGGCAGACGATTTGGCCCGCGGAAGCCTGACGCCGTTCCCCTGGAGCCTCCGGGACGACTCCTGAGGTGATCCCTTAGTCTTCTTTACCCCCCCGCCCTTTTGATATTGTTTCCGGCGGAAGTGGCCTCTTGTGGCTTGCCCTTTGGCCCAGGTGGCGGAGCCAGGGGGGACCGTTGAGGTGCCTTAGAAGAAGAAGATAGCGTAATCTTCTCCTTCTTCTTCCCTCCCGTGCGCGCGACAGCCGTCCAGCCCTCCTCCCCAGCAGGGGCCCCGGATGCTGCTGGTGCAGAAGCAGCCGGCGGGGGAAGGGACGATCGTCCCGGCGCGGGAAGAGTCCCGCCCTTCGGCAGGGGTGTCGGAAGCCCCGCACGTTGGAGAAACGCCTCCAAGCGGGCCTCCACAAGCTTCCCCACCCGCTGCAGGATACTAATCTCCAAGGATGGTGAGTCCTCGGAGGCGGGTCCCGCAACGGCTGGCTGCGGAACTGGGGTGTTCTCAAGGAGAATGAGGACCTGTGCCCTCAGGTCCGCAGTCTCCTTGCGGGACTCTTCAAGCTCCCTGGTTAGGGCAGCCACATGAGCGTGCAGCACGGCCACCTCATTTTTCTGCTCTGTGGGCGAACGGGAGGCGCTCGCCCTCATGGAGAGTTCGGCAGTGGCTACGGAGACCATGCGGGCAGCATCCGTCAGCTCCTTTTGGAGCGTCCCTTTCAGGTCCGTCGATACAGACGCCACTCGCATAATTGCAGCCGCACTCTCGAACATCTTCGCCCCCACATCGGCGGTGTTGAGGGGCCTTAGCTTCTGCGCCAAGATTATCCCCTCCTCGCTCTTCTTCCTCCCCCGCCTGATCCGACTCCTCTCCGCCTCCACAGAGGGGGGCAGGGGGAGAGGGAGCGACAGAACCCTCTGTTTTGGAAGAGTCGGCACGCCGCACCTTGCTGGTGCTGGAACTAGCCGATCTGCTCGACGTGGTCGAGCAGTCGGTGTTCACCTCCTCGTCGCTAGACAACGGAGACCGTACCTTCCTCTTCTTGGGTCACCCGCTCCCGCTCGCTTTAGGCAACTCTGGAATGATGACGGAACACCGGCTCAAAGCCACCCTTGAGGTTTGGGTCCCGTCACCACTCGCGCTTCCCTGGGGAACTGTGAAGACAGTGTCCTCACACTTCCCCTTCTTCTCCATGTCTGAATCGTGTCCGGTGTCCATAGCCGAGTCATCAACGTTGGAAGGGTTCATCTTCCTTCCCTCCTTTGTTTGCACGCTTGAGGCATTAGACGCTACGCCGGCCAAGGTGCCCACCGGCGCATCGCTGCGGTTGCAGGATGACGACGTGCTCGGTCCCGCTTTCGCACCCTCACACGCCGGAACTTGGGAATCGCACCCATGTCCAGTAAACGTTTTCTCTATACTGACTCCCTCCATGTTTGATTTTTGATCGGGGTTTCTTCCCCTATCCCCCTTAAGGCGGGAGACATCCCCGGGGCTATCCGCCCCCGGTCAGTGTGTGTGCGCGTATGTGTGCCCAGAGGCAGGGCACCCAGAGGGGAGTGTCAGTGTGAAATGTGTGTGAACCTGTGCCCCCCACGCCGCACTACCCCGTGAGGTAGGGGCTTGGTGAGTTCCTCTTCACAGCGAGCCCGCCCGGCATGGAAGTCCCTGCCAGAGCCCGAAGGCCCCGCCGGTATGGCCACGCTGATCATTAGAGGAATCGCAAGCTCCCTCACCGCGACAAGGTGTTGCACCACGAGGGAGACGAAGCTTGACCTGCTTCATAACTAACTTGACGTGCCAATCTGTCCCTGAGAGTCGGAGTACCTCCATGTTCTGATAATTCACGCCTACGTAATTCGGTTAATAATTCCTCTACGGCAAAATCTTTTATCCGTCCAATCTGTCCTTTTGCTATTGTTTCATATTATTGTTATTGCTTGTGTCCCGAAATAGCTTACCGTTTATGACGAACGGTAATTGCCCTTATTTGGTGTTTTTTTTCCCTATGTTTCCCGTGCGGTAGTCGCGTGCCTTGTCGTCCGACCAACCGATCCAGTTTTTCTACTAGCCAACTCTTCGTTGCGAACTCTCGGTTGTTGCCCTGCGAATTAACGCCTTCGAACAAGCGTCTTCCTTATTTCTTTTACCCACGAAATATTCGCGATAATCGGATTATCAGCCGCAGCATAGTAAAAACCCAACTGTACCCCGAGTTAATCCCTGTCGAGACAAATCTCGTTTCTGGTACTCAGAGCACCCAATGCACTTTGAAAACGGTAATTGGTGTTCTGTATTCGGTAACGTTAAACTCGCGACTCTACTTAATTGTCTTTTGATTTACGGCCTTGCACGCCAGAATATTGCAGTATCTTTCACTCCACCTCTATCTCGGTTGCCTACGCAATAATTACGGTAGATTGGTGTAATACTATATTAGTTCTCTATACAATACCATACAATTCCTAAATACGTTATTAGTCACCAATCCCACATAAATTCACATATATTACCACGACAAAGACAACATTAACGGAATGCTACATCTCTTAGTCCTACTTATTTTTTCCAAAAACGGTAATTTCAAATCTGTCTTGGTTCGTTCTGGCTAAACCTTGACCGTTGGGCGCCAATTTATCAGGGATTTTCCTGGGGCCACTCGGGAGTAGAGCTACCCGCAGCTGGTTGCTCAGGAAAATATGTTTATTCTAATATTTTCTTGCTCGAAGCGCCGATTTTCGGGAACGCGATGACTTTTCCATGACCGTCGATTCGGCTCCGGGAAGCGGAAGTGACCTGGGCGGTACCCTGAGGTACCACTCTGAGACTAACACACGGGCTAAAGCCGGACGTAAGTTTTCCGCGGAGCCGCAATCGGTTTTCCTCACACGGCAGCTGAGTTGAGGATAGTAGGAAGGGCCGTGAATTCGGCAGAAGACGCAACCAAGACAGACTGAGTTCTTTGCACGAGATTTATTGCTCACAGAAAGATGATTAAATAATGGCAATTGGGCGGTAAAACGGGCTTTGCCCACGGGCGTTACTCAGCGCCCGTGAAGAGCAGGATACAAAAGAAGTGAACTATGGAACTACGTGAACCGATACAAAACGGAAGCGAGTCTCGAACGGCGAGACGAACGAACGGAGGAGCCGATTTGGAAAATACAATCTCGATCGCGTGAACTTATTCTAATGGAAGGCTTGCATTTCCGACGTAAAATCACGAGAGGGATCGAATCCCGCGAGCAGAATTCGAATCCGATCCTCCGTTCGTCTCGAAATCGCTCCTATAACCAAAACCTATCGTCCAGGATTCTGGCTTCCAGATTCGTAATCTGGAATGGAAGGCACGCATTTCCAACGTAAAATGACGAGAGGGATCGAATCCCGCATGCAGAATTCAAATCCGATCCTCCGTTCGTCTCGAAATCGCTCTTATATCCTAGACTTATCTTCCAGGATTCTGGCTTCCAGATTCGTAATCTGGAATGGAAGGCACGCATTTCCAACGGAAAATGACGAGAGGGATCGAATCCCGCGAGCAGAATTCAAATCCGATTTTCCGTTCGTCTCGAAATCGCTCCTATACCCAAAACCTATCTTCCAGGATTCTGGCTTCCAGATTCGTAATCTGGAATGGAACGCATGCATTTCCGACGTAAAATGACGAGAGGAATAGAATGCTGCAAGTGGAATTCAAATCCGATCCTCCGTTTGTCTCGAAATCGCTCTTATATCCTAGACTTATCTTCCTGGATTCTGGCTTCCAGATTCGTAATCTGGAATGGAAGGCACGCATTTCCAACGGAAAATGACGAGAGGGATCGAATCCCGCGAGCAGAATTCAAATCCTTTTTTTTTTTTTTGTTAACCCGGTGGAAATCCATTATGGATCCCCTTCATCCAAAGATGTCGGGGTATGTCCGACTTTCACGGACTAAAACCACCGGGATGGCCTCTGTGTCTTGATCGGGGGTGCGGGTATTCGGTCGCGAGACCACGCTCTCCAAACACCCCCGAGGACCATTATGCGACGCTCGTCTAAGAAAGAGACCTACCGACTCGTATCACTACGGGCGAACGTTGCCATGGGCAATTTCGTTCTCCAGCAGTATCTTCTTCTGCATTGGCGACTGAATGAAGTCTGCAATGATTTGCCAATTGTCCTTCGACCTTAACATGGTCGGGACAATTCTGTGTGGGTCCAGTGGGCCCGGAAGGTCGAGCATATCCTCGACCACTCTTCTTGCCACAGCAAAAGCCGGGCATTCGAAGAGGGCGTGTTTTACGCTGTCCGTTTGGTGGCCACAATTTTGGCATTGTGGCGACTCCCGCCTCTTATACTTGTGGAGGTACTCCCCAAAGGCCCCATGGCCGGTGAAGAACTGCGTGAGATGATAGTTCAAGACACCATGTTCCCTCCCGATCCATGGGCGTATATCGGGCACGAGAAGGCGTGTCCACGAGGCGGTATCGCCCTCGGCCCATTGCTCCTGCCACGTCTCCATCAACGTGCGGTCCGCCGCAGCGCTTACGGTGCCGGGGTCCGCGGAGTTGGTCCCTCCATGTGTGAACTCCCACACCTCTTTTCTCTTTATGGCCGCCAGGTCGTATGGCGCCATTCCGGCCAACACCAAAGCCGCAGCGGTCGAGACCGTACGGTAGCCGCAGACGACTTTGATGGCCATTCGCCTCTGTACGCCGAGGAGCCGATTGACCGATGAGCGGCCAATCTTCCCGGCCCACAGCGGGGCAGCGTAGAGGCAGATGGAATCCACCACGCTAGCGAGCAGGCGTCTTCTACGCGTCTTGCACTCCCCTATGTTTGGCATAAGGCGTCCAAGCCTATTGGCTACGTTCTCGGCCTTAGCCGCCATCCGATTAATATGGGCACTGAATGTCCATTCCTTGTCTAGGGTAACACCCAAGTACGTGAGGTTTTTGCCTATCCATATACGAGACCAGCCCTTCTCTTCATTCGATGGTATGCGTATCCAGGGGTCTCTGTAAGCTCTCTTCCTGGTAATGACCAAGGCCTCTGTCTTCTCGGTGGCTAGCTCCAGGCCGAGCGCTCGGTAGTGATCGACGAGCTTAACGAGTGCCCTGTTGACATCATCCTGCGCATGGATCACATTTCTGCGTCCCGCAACAAGAAGGTAGTCGTCGGCATATCCGATAGCGGAGACGGTCTTCGGCAAGCGGACTCGAAAGATCGAGTCGTACATAATGTTCCACAGGGTCGGGCCAAGGATCGAGCCCTGTGGAACGCCGCAGGTGATTGGCCTCCGGACCGTGTGTCCGTCCATGTCGTCGTAGACGAGGAACCGATTGTGGAGATAGTTATCCACAATCCGGCACAGGTATGGAGGTACTCCGAATTTATCCCGCAGGGCACTGATGATCAGCGGCCAGGGAGCGGAATTGAACGCATTGCGTACATCCAGGGAAACGATGCAGCAGTAGCCGCAGGTAAACGCCGTCCCTTCGTGTGCCCTGTCCACCGCTTCCTCTAATTTCTTTAGGGCATCGATCGTGGATAGCCCTTGCCTGAATCCATACTGTTCGGGTGCAAGGTGGCACCCGCTGGTCCTGAGATGGTCGACGATTCTCGTGAGGACGAGCCTCTCGAGAACTTTGGCCAGACTGTTGATGAGACCCAGAGGTCTATACTGCACCAGCTGATCCCCTTTGACCTTTGGTATAAGGACCAATTTCTGCTCCTTCCAGATCGTGGGAAAGACGCCCTTCTTGATGCACTCGTTGTACACGGCGAGCACCTTGCCTGGGTGTCGCGTGGCAACGCGCTTAGACATCTCGTGTGGCACCCCATCGGGGCCAGGAGCCTTGTTGTTAGGAATTCTGCGCGCCGCCGCGCTGAGTTCCTCGTAGCTGAAGGGCCGAGCATCCTCATCGACCACGTCCCATTCGCCCGGAGTCCCCGGATCGCGTTGAGGAAACAGCTTGTCGACGATCTCCTGCACCCTTTATGGGGTGAGAAGAGTCACTACCTGCGGTCCGCGGTGGAGTTTTTGGAGTACGATTTTGTACCCTTGGCCCCACACGTCGCTGTCCACTTGGTCGACAAGTTCCTGCCAAGCGACGCGTTTGGCAGCCTTGATCTCCTTCTTTAAAGCAGTCTTTTTCTGCTTCAGGTCTTCCAGGATTTCTCCCGAGTTGCTCCACTGGCCCCGCCGTGCCCGTGCAAGTAGGCGCTGCGTCCTCGTGCATTCCCGGACCATTGGGGACAAGGTGGGATTCCACCAATATACGTTGCGCCTTTTGTCAGGCCTTCTTCGCTTCTTGGCACTGGCGTCAGCCGCCGACGCCGTGACCGCAGCCAGCCGTTGAGCCAGGCTGTCGCAGTCGAGTCCATCGCTGCTACGCACCAGGTCTTTCTCCAGCCAGGCTTCGGCAAACCTCTCCGCGAAGCGCTCGACGTCAATATTGCTGGCGGACCAGCCTTTGAGGCTACCACGCCCCAGAGGCCGCTGCCTGTCCTTGCAGCAAGTGAAGGACACGTATCGATGATCCGAGTGGGAGTGTTCCTGCAGGACCCTCCAGCGTACTATGCGCAGGGCGAGCACGCTGCTGGACAGGGTGACGTCAACCACCGATTCTCTGCGGCCGTCCGCGAAGGTGGGCACAAAGCCCTTATTCGCGACCACTAGGTCCTGCGCTCGGACGAAATCCCTAAGCATATCCCCTTTGGAGTTCCGCTTCATCGGGTCGCCAGTCCAGACAGGATGATGGGCGTTTATATCCCCGCCGACAATCACCGGCAAGCCGTGGCTCCGGATGTCCTGCGCCAGATCGTCCAGGTAACGCCCGTACCGTGCCTTGCGGATATTCGGGGGGAAGTACACGCTGTACAGCCGTGTAGCACCGAGTGTGGCACCCACAAAACCGCTCCCGCGCGTCACGTTCGTGGTCCCCGCGGCCCATGCCCCTGTATAAATTGTACACTTTCCATCCTGATCCCCGTACCACCCAGGGGCGACAGGTGTCCGCCCAGGCTCGGAGACCAGGAGGAAGCGTGCTTTCGTTTGCGTCGCTTTTTGGAGAAGCAGGTCTTGTGCCGAGCAGAATTCAAATCCGATCCTCCGTTCGTCTCGAAATCGCTCCTATACCCAAAACCTATCTTCCTGGATTCTCGCTTCCAGAATCGCAATCTGGAATGGAAGGCATGCATTTCCGACGTAAAATGACGAGAGGGATCGAATCCCGCAAGCAGAATTCAAATCGGATCCTCCATTCGTCTCGAAATCGCTCTTATATCCTAGACTTATCTTCTTGGATTCTCGCTTCCAGAATCGCAATCAGGAATGGAACGCATGCATTTCCGACGTAAAATGACGAGAGGAGTAGAATGCTGCAAGCGGAATTCAAATCCGATCCTCCGTTCGTCTCGAAATCGCTCTCATATCCAAGACTTATCTTCCAGGATTCTGGCTTCCAGATTCGTAATCTGGAATGGAACGTATGCATTTCCGACGTAAAATGACGAGAGGAATAGAATGCTGCAAGCGGAATTCAAATCCGATCCTCCGTTCGTCCCGAAATCGCTCTTATATCCAAGACTTATCTTCGAGGATTCTGGCTTCCAGATTCGTAATCTGGAATGGAAGGCATGCATTTCCGACGTAAAATGACGAGAGGGATCGAATGCCGCATCCAGAATTCAAATCCGATGCTCCGTTCGTCTCGAAATCGCTCCTATACCCAAAACCTATCTTCCAGGATTCTGGCTTCCAGAATCGCAATCTGGAATGGAAGGCATGCATTTCCGACGTAAAATGGCGAGAGAAATAGAATGCTGCAAGTGGAATTCAAATCCGATCCTCCGTTCGTCTCGAAATCGCTCTTGTATGAAAGACTTATCTTCCAGGATTCTGGCTTCCAGATTCGTAATCTGGAATGGAAGGCACGCATTTTCAACGTAAAATGACGAGAGGGATCGAATCCCGCAAGCAGAATTCAAATCCGATCCTCCGTTCGTCTCGAAATCGCTCCTATACCCAAAACCTATCTTCTTGGATTCTCGCTTCCAGAATCGAAATCTGGAATGGAAGGCACGCATTTCCAACGTAAAATGACAAGAGGAATAGAATGCTGCAAGCGGAATTCAAATCCGATCCTCCGTTCGTCTCGAAATCGCTCTTATATCCAAGTCTTATCTTCCAGGATTCTCGCTTCCAGAATCGTAATCTGGAATGGAAGGCATGCATTTCCGACGTAAAATGGCGAGAGGAATAGAATGCTGCAAGCAGAATTCAAATCCGATCCTCCGTTGGTCTCGAAATCGCTGTTATATCCAAGACTTATCTTCCAGGATTCTCGCGTCCAGAATCGCAATCAGGAATGGAACGCATGCATTTCCGACGTAAAATGACGAGAGGAATAGAATGCTGCAAGTGGAATTCAAATCCGATCCTCCGTTCGTCTCGAAATTGCTCTTATATCCAAGACTTATCTTCCAGGATTCTGGCTTCCAGATTCGTAATCTGGAATGGAAGGCACGCATTTCCAACGTAAAATGACGAGAGGGATCGAATCCCGCAAGCAGAATTCAAATCCGATGCTCCGTTCGTCTCGAAATCGCTCCTATACCCAAAACCTATCTTCCAGGATTCTGGCTTCCAGAATCGCAATCTGGAATGGAAGGCATGCATTTCCGACGTAAAATGGCGAGAGAAATAGAATGCTGCAAGTGGAATTCAAATCCGATCCTCCGTTCGTCTCGAAATCGCTCTTGTATGAAAGACTTATCTTCCAGGATTCTGGCTTCCAGATTCGTAATCTGGAATGGAAGGCACGCATTTTCAACGTAAAATGACGAGAGGGATCGAATCCCGCAAGCAGAATTCAAATCCGATCCTCCGTTCGTCTCGAAATCGCTCCTATACCCAAAACCTATCTTCTTGGATTCTCGCTTCCAGAATCGAAATCTGGAATGGAAGGCACGCATTTCCAACGTAAAATGACAAGAGGAATAGAATGCTGCAAGCGGAATTCAAATCCGATCCTCCGTTCGTCTCGAAATCGCTCTTATATCCAAGTCTTATCTTCCAGGATTCTCGCTTCCAGAATCGTAATCTGGAATGGAAGGCATGCATTTCCGACGTAAAATGGCGAGAGGAATAGAATGCTGCAAGCAGAATTCAAATCCGATCCTCCGTTGGTCTCGAAATCGCTGTTATATCCAAGACTTATCTTCCAGGATTCTCGCGTCCAGAATCGCAATCAGGAATGGAACGCATGCATTTCCGACGTAAAATGACGAGAGGAATAGAATGCTGCAAGTGGAATTCAAATCCGATCCTCCGTTCGTCTCGAAATTGCTCTTATATCCAAGACTTATCTTCCAGGATTCTGGCTTCCAGATTCGTAATCTGGAATGGAAGGCACGCATTTCCAACGTAAAATGACGAGAGGGATCGAATCCCGCAAGCAGAATTCAAATCCGATCCTCCGTTCGTCTCGAAATCGCTCTTATATCCAAGACTTATCTTCCAGGATTCTGGCTTCCAGATTCGTAATCTGGAATGGAAGGCATGCATTTCCGACGTAAAATGACGAGAGGAATAGAATGCTGCAAGTGGAATTCAAATCCGATCCTCCGTTCGTCTCGAAATCGCTCTTGTATGAAAGACTTATCTTCCAGGATTCTGGCTTCCACATTCGTAATCTGGAATGGAACGCATGCATTTCCGACGTAAAATGACGAGAGGAATAGAATGCTGCAAGTGGAATTCAAATCCGATCCTCCGTTCGTCTCGAAATTGCTCTTATATCCAAGACTTATCTTCCAGGATTCTGGCTTCCAGATTCGTAATCTGGAATGGAAGGCACGCATTTCCAACGTAAAATGACGAGAGGGACCGAACCCCGCGAGCAGAATTCAAATCCGATCCTCCGTTCGTCTCGAAATCGTTCCTATACCAAAAACCTATCTTCTTGGATTCTCGCTTCCAGAATCGCAATCAGGAATGGAACGCATGCATTTCCGACGTAAAATGACGAGAGGAGTAGAATGCTGCAAGCGGAATTCAAATCCGATCCTCCGTTCGTCTCCAAATCGCTCTGATATCCAAGACTTATCTTCCAGGATTCTGGCTTCCAGATTCGTAATCTGGAATGGAAGGCATGCATTTCCGACGCAAAATGACGAGAGGGATCGAATGCCGCATCCAGAATTCAAATCCGATCCTCCGTTCGTCTCGAAATCGCTCCTATACCCAAAACCTATCTTCCAGGATTCTGGCTTCCAGATTCGTAATCTGGAATGGAACGCATGCATTTCCGACGTAAAATGACGAGAGGAATAGAATGCTGCAAGTGGAATTCAAATCCGATCCTCCGTTCGTCTCGAAATCGCTCTTATATCCAAGACTTATCTTCCAGGATTCTCGCTTCCAGAATCGCAATCAGGAATGGAACGCATGCATTTCCGACGTAAAATGACGAGAGGAATAGAATGCTGCAAGCGGAATTCAAATCCGATCCTCCGTTCGTCTCGAAATCGCTCTTATATCCAAGACTTATCTTCCAGGATTCTGACTTCCAGATTCGTAATTTGGAATGGAAGGCACGCATTTCCAACGTAAAATGACAAGAGGAATAGAATGCTGCAAGCGGAATTCAAAACCGATCCTCCGTTCGTCTCGAAATCGCTCCTATACCCAAAACCTATCTTCCAGGATTCTGGCTTCCAGATTCGTAATCTGGAATGGAACGCATGCATTTCCGACGTAAAATGACGAGAGGAATAGAATGCTGCAAGTGGAATTCAAATCCGATCCTCCGTTCGTCTCGAAATCGCTCTTATATCCAAGACTTATCTTCCAGGATTCTCGCTTCCAGAATCGCAATCAGGAATGGAACGCATGCATTTCCGACGCAAAATGACGAGAGGGATCGAATGCCGCATCCAGAATTCAAATCCGATCCTCCGTTCGTCTCGAAATCGCTCCTATACCCAAAACCTATCTTCTTGGATTCTCGCTTCCAGAATCGCAATCAGGAATGGAACGCATGCATTTCCGACGTAAAATGGCGAGAGGAATAGACTGCTGCAAGTGGAATTCAAATCCGATCCTCCGTTCGTCTCGAAATCGCTCTTATATCCAAGACTTATCTTCCAGGATTCTAGCTTCCAGATTCGTAATCTGGAATGGAAGGCACGCATTTCCAACGGAAAATGACGAGTGGGATCGAATCCCGCGAGCAGAATTCAAAACCGATCCTCCGTTCGTCTCGAAATCGCTCCTATACCCAAAACCTATCTTCCAGGATTCTGGCTTCCAGATTCGTAATCTGGAATGGAACGCATGCATTTCCGACGTAAAATGACGAGAGGAATAGAATGCTGCAAGTGGAATTCAAATCCGATCCTCCGTTCGTCTCGAAATCGCTCTTATATCCAAGACTTATCTTCCAGGATTCTCGCTTCCAGAATCGCAATCAGGAATGGAACGCATGCATTTCCGACGCAAAATGACGAGAGGGATCGAATGCCGCATCCAGAATTCAAATCCGATCCTCCGTTCGTCTCGAAATCGCTCCTATACCCAAAACCTATCTTCTTGGATTCTCGCTTCCAGAATCGCAATCAGGAATGGAACGCATGCATTTCCGACGTAAAATGGCGAGAGGAATAGACTGCTGCAAGTGGAATTCAAATCCGATCCTCCGTTCGTCTCGAAATCGCTCTTATATCCAAGACTTATCTTCCAGGATTCTAGCTTCCAGATTCGTAATCTGGAATGGAAGGCACGCATTTCCAACGGAAAATGACGAGTGGGATCGAATCCCGCGAGCAGAATTCAAATCCGATCCTCCGTTCGTTTCGAAATCGCTACTATACCCAAGACCTATCTTCCAGGATTCTGGCTTCCAGATTCGTAATCTGGAATGGAACGCATGCATTTCCGACGTAAAATGACGAGAGGGATCGAATGCCGCATCCAGAATTCAAATCCGATGCTCCGTCCGTCTCGAAATCGCTCCTATACCCAAAACCTATCTTCCAGGATTCTCGCTTCCAGAATCGTAATCTGGAATGGAAGGAACGCATTTTCAACGTAAAATGACGAGAGGGATCGAATCCCGCAAGCAGAATTCAAATCCGATCCTCCGTTCGTCTCGAAATCGCTCTTATATCCAAGACTTATCTTCGAGGATTCTGGCTTCCAGATTCGTAATCTGGAATGGAAGGCATGCATTTCCGACGTAAAATGACGAGAGGGATCGAATGCCGCATCCAGAATTCAAATCCGATGCTCCGTTCGTCTCGAAATCGCTCCTATACCCAAAACCTATCTTCCAGGATTCTCGCTTCCAGAATCGTAATCTGGAATGGAAGGCACGCATTTTCAACGTAAAATGACGAGAGGGATCGAATCCCGCAAGCAGAATTCAAATCCGATCCTCCGTTCGTCTCGAAATCGCTCTTATATCCAAGACTTATCTTCGAGGATTCTGGCTTCCAGATTCGTAATCTGGAATGGAAGGCATGCATTTCCGACGTAAAATGACGAGAGGGATCGAATGCCGCATCCAGAATTCAAATCCGATGCTCCGTTCGTCTCGAAATCGCTCCTATACCCAAAACCTATCTTCCAGGATTCTGGCTTCCAGAATCGCAATCTGGAATGGAAGGCATGCATTTCCGACGTAAAATGGCGAGAGGAATAGAATGCTGCAAGTGGAATTCAAATCCGATCCTCCGTTCGTCTCGAAATCGCTCTTGTATGAAAGACTTATCTTCCAGGATTCTGGCTTCCAGATTCGTAATCTGGAATGGAAGGCACGCATTTTCAACGTAAAATGACGAGAGGGATCGAATCCCGCAAGCAGAATTCAAATCCGATCCTCCGTTCGTCTCGAAATCGCTCCTATACCCAAAACCTATCTTCTTGGATTCTCGCTTCCAGAATCGAAATCTGGAATGGAAGGCACGCATTTCCAACGTAAAATGACAAGAGGAATAGAATGCTGCAAGCGGAATTCAAATCCGATCCTCCGTTCGTCTCGAAATCGCTCTTATATCCAAAACCTATCTTCCAGGATTCTGGCTTCCAGATTCGTAATCTGGAATGGAACGCATGCATTTCCGACGTAAAATGACGAGAGGAATAGAATGCTGCAAGTGGAATTCAAATCCGATCCTCCGTTCGTCTCGAAATTGCTCTTATATCCAAGACTTATCTTCCAGGATTCTGGCTTCCAGATTCGTAATCTGGAATGGAAGGCACGCATTTCCAACGTAAAATGACGAGAGGGATCGAATCCCGCAAGCAGAATTCAAATCCGATCCTCCGTTCGTCTCGAAATCGCTCTTATATCCAAGACTTATCTTCCAGGATTCTGGCTTCCAGATTCGTAATCTGGAATGGAACGCATGCATTTCCGACGTAAAATGACGAGAGGGATCGAATGCCGCATCCAGAATTCAAATCCGCTGCTCCGTCCGTCTCGAAATAGCTCCTATACCCAAAACCTATCTTCCAGGATTCTCGCTTCCAGAATCGTAATCTGGAATGGAAGGCACGCATTTTCAACGTAAAATGACGAGAGGGATCGAATCCCGCAAGCAGAATTCAAATCCGATCCTCCGTTCGTCTCGAAATCGCTCTTATATCCAAGACTTATCTTCGAGGATTCTGGCTTCCAGATTCGTAATCTGGAATGGAAGGCATGCATTTCCGACGTAAAATGACGAGAGGGATCGAATGCCGCATCCAGAATTCAAATCCGATGCTCCGTTCGTCTCGAAATCGCTCCTATACCCAAAACCTATCTTCCAGGATTCTGGCTTCCAGAATCGCAATCTGGAATGGAAGGCATGCATTTCCGACGTAAAATGGCGAGAGGAATAGAATGCTGCAAGTGGAATTCAAATCCGATCCTCCGTTCGTCTCGAAATCGCTCTTGTATGAAAGACTTATCTTCCAGGATTCTGGCTTCCAGATTCGTAATCTGGAATGGAAGGCACGCATTTTCAACGTAAAATGACGAGAGGGATCGAATCCCGCAAGCAGAATTCAAATCCGATCCTCCGTTCGTCTCGAAATCGCTCCTATACCCAAAACCTATCTTCTTGGATTCTCGCTTCCAGAATCGAAATCTGGAATGGAAGGCACGCATTTCCAACGTAAAATGACAAGAGGAATAGAATGCTGCAAGCGGAATTCAAATCCGATCCTCCGTTCGTCTCGAAATCGCTCTTATATCCAAGTCTTATCTTCCAGGATTCTCGCTTCCACAATCGTAATCTGGAATGGAAGGCATGCATTTCCGACGTAAAATGGCGAGAGGAATAGAATGCTGCAAGCAGAATTCAAATCCGATCCTCCGTTGGTCTCGAAATCGCTCTTGTATCCAAGACTTATCTTCCAGGATTCTGGCTTCCAGATTCGTAATCTGGAATGGAAGGCACGCATTTCCAACGTAAAATGACGAGAGGGATCGAATCCCGCATCCAGAATTCAAATCCGATGCTCCGTTCGTCTCGAAATCGCTCCTATACCCAAAACCTATCTTCCAGGATTCTGGCTTCCAGAATCGCAATCTGGAATGGAAGGCATGCATTTCCGACGTAAAATGGCGAGAGGAATAGAATGCTGCAAGTGGAATTCAAATCCGATCCTCCGTTCGTCTCGAAATCGCTCTTGTATGAAAGACTTATCTTCCAGGATTCTGGCTTCCAGATTCGTAATCTGGAATGGAAGGCACGCATTTCCAACGGAAAATGACGAGAGGGACCGAACCCCGCGAGCAGAATTCAAATCCGATCCTCCGTTCGTCTCGAAATTGCTCTTATATCCAAGACTTATCTTCCAGGATTCTGGCTTCCAGATTCGTAATCTGGAATGGAAGGCACGCATTTCCAACGTAAAATGACGAGAGGGATCGAATCCCGCAAGCAGAATTCAAATCCGATCCTCCGTTCGTCTCGAAATCGCTCTTATATCCAAGTCTTATCTTCCAGGATTCTGGCTTCCAGATTCGTAATCTGGAATGGAACGCATGCATTTCCGACGTAAAATGACGAGAGGAATAGAATGCTGCAAGTGGAATTCAAATCCGATCCTCCGTTCGTCTCGAAATTGCTCTTATATCCAAGACTTATCTTCCAGGATTCTGGCTTCCAAATTCGTAATCTGGAATGGAAGGCACGCATTTCCAACGTAAAATGACGAGAGGGATCGAATCCCGCAAGCAGAATTCAAATCCGATCCTCCGTTCGTCTCGAAATCGCTCTTATATCCAAGACTTATCTTCCAGGATTCTGGCTTCCAGATTCGTAATCTGGAATGGAAGGCACGCATTTCCAACGTAAAATGACGAGAGGGATCGAATCCCGCAAGCAGAATTCAAATCCGATCCTCCGTTCGTCTCGAAATCGCTCTTATATCCAAGACTTATCTTCCAGGATTCTGGCTTCCAGATTCGTAATCTGGAATGGAAGGCACGCATTTCCAACGGAAAATGACGAGAGGGACCGAACCCCGCGAGCAGAATTCAAATCCGATCCTCCGTTCGTCTCGAAATCGCTCCTATACCAAAAACCTATCTTCTTGGATTCTCGCTTCCAGAATCGCAATCAGGAATGGAACGCATGCATTTCCGACGTAAAATGACGAGAGGAGTAGAATGCTGCAAGCGGAATTCAAATCCGATCCTCCGTTCGTCTCCAAATCGCTCTGATATCCAAGACTTATCTTCCAGGATTCTGGCTTCCAGATTCGTAATCTTGAATGGAAGGCATGCATTTCCGACGCAAAATGACGAGAGGGATCGAATGCCGCATCCAGAATTCAAATCCGATCCTCCGTTCGTCTCGAAATCGCTCCTATATCCAAGACTTATCTTCCAGGATTCTGGCTTCCAGATTCGTAATCTGGAATGGAAGGCACGCATTTCCAACGTAAAATGACGAGAGGGATCGAATCCCGCAAGCAGAATTCAAATCCGATCCTCCGTTCGTCTCGAAATCGCTCTTATATCCAAGATTTATCTTCCAGGATTCTGGCTTCCAGATTCGTAATCTGGAATGGAAGGCACGCATTTCCAACGTAAAATGACGAGAGGGATCGAATCCCGCAAGCAGAATTCAAATCCGATCCTCCGTTCGTCTCGAAATCGCTCTTATATCCTAGACTTATCTTCCAGGATTCTGGCTTCCAGATTTGTAATCTGGAATGGAAGGTACGCATTTCCAACGGAAAATGACGAGAGGGACCGAACCCCGCGAGCAGAATTCAAATCCGATCCTCCGTTCGTCTCGAAATTGCTCCTATACCAAAAACCTATCTTCTTGGATTCTCGCTTCCAGAATCGCAATCAGGAATGGAACGCATGCATTTCCGGCGTAAAATGACGAGAGGAGTAGAATGCTGCAAGCGGAATTCAAATCCGATCCTCCGTTCGTCTCCAAATAGCTCCTATACCCAAAACCTATCTTCCAGGATTCTCGCTTCCAGAATCGTAATCTGGAATGGAAGGCACGCATTTTCAACGTAAAATGACGAGAGGGATCGAATCCCGCAAGCAGAATTCAAATCCGATCCTCCGTTCGTCTCGAAATCGCTCTTATATCCAAGACTTATCTTCGAGGATTCTGGCTTCCAGATTCGTAATCTGGAATGGAAGGCATGCATTTCCGACGTAAAATGACGAGAGGGATCGAATGCCGCATCCAGAATTCAAATCCGATGCTCCGTTCGTCTCGAAATCGCTCCTATACCCAAAACCTATCTTCCAGGATTCTGGCTTCCAGAATCGCAATCTGGAATGGAAGGCATGCATTTCCGACGTAAAATGGCGAGAGGAATAGAATGCTGCAAGTGGAATTCAAATCCGATCCTCCGTTCGTCTCGAAATCGCTCTTGTATGAAAGACTTATCTTCCAGGATTCTGGCTTCCAGATTCGTAATCTGGAATGGAAGGCACGCATTTCCAACGGAAAATGACGAGAGGGACCGAACCCCGCGAGCAGAATTCAAATCCGATCCTCCGTTCGTCTCGAAATTGCTCTTATATCCAAGACTTATCTTCCAGGATTCTGGCTTCCAGATTCGTAATCTGGAATGGAAGGCACGCATTTCCAACGTAAAATGACGAGAGGGATCGAACCCCGCAAGCAGAATTCAAATCCGATCCTCCGTTCGTCTCGAAATCGCTCTTATATCCAAGACTTATCTTCCAGGATTCTGGCTTCCAGATTCGTAATCTGGAATGGAACGCATGCATTTCCGACGTAAAATGACGAGAGGAATAGAATGCTGCAAGCAGAATTCAAATCCGATCCTCCGTTCGTCTCGAAATTGCTCTTATATCCAAGACTTATCTTCCAGGATTCTGGCTTCCAGATTCGTAATCTGGAATGGAAGGCACGCATTTCCAACGTAAAATGACGAGAGGGATCGAATCCCGCAAGCAGAATTCAAATCCGATCCTCCGTTCGTCTCGAAATCGCTCTTATATCCAAGACTTATCTTCCAGGATTCTGGCTTCCAGATTCGTAATCTGGAATGGAAGGCACGCATTTCCAACGTAAAATGACGAGAGGGATCGAATCCCGCAAGCAGAATTCAAATCCGATCCTCCGTTCGTCTCGAAATCGCTCTTATATCCTAGACTTATCTTCCAGGATTCTGGCTTCCAGATTTGTAATCTGGAATGGAAGGCACGCATTTCCAACGGAAAATGACGAGAGGGACCGAACCCCGCGAGCAGAATTCAAATCCGATCCTCCGTTCGTCTCGAAATCGCTCCTATACCAAAAACCTATCTTCTTGGATTCTCGCTTCCAGAATCGCAATCAGGAATGGAACGCATGCATTTCCGACGTAAAATGACGAGAGGAGTAGAATGCTGCAAGCGGAATTCAAATCCGATCCTCCGTTCGTCTCCAAATCGCTCTGATATCCAAGACTTATCTTCCAGGATTCTGGCTTCCAGATTCGTTATCTTGAATGGAAGGCATGCATTTCCGACGCAAAATGACGAGAGGGATCGAATGCCGCATCCAGAATTCAAATCCGCTGCTCCGTCCGTCTCGAAATAGCTCTTATATCCAAGACTTATCTTCCAGGATTCTGGCTTCCAGATTCGTAATCTGGAATGGAACGCATGCATTTCCGACGTAAAATGACGAGAGGGATCGAATGCCGCATCCAGAATTCAAATCCGCTGCTCCGTCCGTCTCGAAATAGCTCCTATACCCAAAACCTATCTTCCAGGATTCTCGCTTCCAGAATCGTAATCTGGAATGGAAGGCACGCATTTTCAACGTAAAATGACGAGAGGGATCGAATCCCGCAAGCAGAATTCAAATCCGATCCTCCGTTCGTCTCGAAATCGCTCTTATATCCAAGACTTATCTTCGAGGATTCTGGCTTCCAGATTCGTAATCTGGAATGGAAGGCATGCATTTCCGACGTAAAATGACGAGAGGGATCGAATGCCGCATCCAGAATTCAAATCCGATGCTCCGTTCGTCTCGAAATCGCTCCTATACCCAAAACCTATCTTCCAGGATTCTGGCTTCCAGAATCGCAATCTGGAATGGAAGGCATGCATTTCCGACGTAAAATGGCGAGAGGAATAGAATGCTGCAAGTGGAATTCAAATCCGATCCTCCGTTCGTCTCGAAATCGCTCTTGTATGAAAGACTTATCTTCCAGGATTCTGGCTTCCAGATTCGTAATCTGGAATGGAAGGCACGCATTTTCAACGTAAAATGACGAGAGGGATCGAATCCCGCAAGCAGAATTCAAATCCGATCCTCCGTTCGTCTCGAAATCGCTCCTATACCCAAAACCTATCTTCTTGGATTCTCGCTTCCAGAATCGAAATCTGGAATGGAAGGCACGCATTTCCAACGTAAAATGACAAGAGGAATAGAATGCTGCAAGCGGAATTCAAATCCGATCCTCCGTTCGTCTCGAAATCGCTCTTATATCCAAGTCTTATCTTCCAGGATTCTCGCTTCCACAATCGTAATCTGGAATGGAAGGCATGCATTTCCGACGTAAAATGGCGAGAGGAATAGAATGCTGCAAGCAGAATTCAAATCCGATCCTCCGTTGGTCTCGAAATCGCTCTTGTATCCAAGACTTATCTTCCAGGATTCTGGCTTCCAGATTCGTAATCTGGAATGGAAGGCACGCATTTCCAACGTAAAATGACGAGAGGGATCGAATCCCGCATCCAGAATTCAAATCCGATGCTCCGTTCGTCTCGAAATCGCTCCTATACCCAAAACCTATCTTCCAGGATTCTGGCTTCCAGAATCGCAATCTGGAATGGAAGGCATGCATTTCCGACGTAAAATGGCGAGAGGAATAGAATGCTGCAAGTGGAATTCAAATCCGATCCTCCGTTCGTCTCGAAATCGCTCTTGTATGAAAGACTTATCTTCCAGGATTCTGGCTTCCAGATTCGTAATCTGGAATGGAAGGCACGCATTTCCAACGGAAAATGACGAGAGGGACCGAACCCCGCGAGCAGAATTCAAATCCGATCCTCCGTTCGTCTCGAAATTGCTCTTATATCCAAGACTTATCTTCCAGGATTCTGGCTTCCAGATTCGTAATCTGGAATGGAAGGCACGCATTTCCAACGTAAAATGACGAGAGGGATCGAATCCCGCAAGCAGAATTCAAATCCGATCCTCCGTTCGTCTCGAAATCGCTCTTATATCCAAGACTTATCTTCCAGGATTCTGGCTTCCAGATTCGTAATCTGGAATGGAACGCATGCATTTCCGACGTAAAATGACGAGAGGAATAGAATGCTGCAAGTGGAATTCAAATCCGATCCTCCGTTCGTCTCGAAATTGCTCTTATATCCAAGACTTATCTTCCAGGATTCTGGCTTCCAAATTCGTAATCTGGAATGGAAGGCACGCATTTCCAACGTAAAATGACGAGAGGGATCGAATCCCGCAAGCAGAATTCAAATCCGATCCTCCGTTCGTCTCGAAATCGCTCTTATATCCAAGACTTATCTTCCAGGATTCTGGCTTCCAGATTCGTAATCTGGAATGGAAGGCACGCATTTCCAACGTAAAATGACGAGAGGGATCGAATCCCGCAAGCAGAATTCAAATCCGATCCTCCGTTCGTCTCGAAATCGCTCTTATATCCTAGACTTATCTTCCAGGATTCTGGCTTCCAGATTTGTAATCTGGAATGGAAGGCACGCATTTCCAACGGAAAATGACGAGAGGGACCGAACCCCGCGAGCAGAATTCAAATCCGATCCTCCGTTCGTCTCGAAATCGCTCCTATACCAAAAACCTATCTTCTTGGATTCTCGCTTCCAGAATCGCAATCAGGAATGGAACGCATGCATTTCCGACGTAAAATGACGAGAGGAGTAGAATGCTGCAAGCGGAATTCAAATCCGATCCTCCGTTCGTCTCCAAATCGCTCTGATATCCAAGACTTATCTTCCAGGATTCTGGCTTCCAGATTCGTAATCTTGAATGGAAGGCATGCATTTCCGACGCAAAATGACGAGAGGGATCGAATGCCGCATCCAGAATTCAAATCCGATGCTCCGTTCGTCTCGAAATCGCTCCTATATCCAAGACTTATCTTCCAGGATTCTGGCTTCCAGATTCGTAATCTGGAATGGAAGGCACGCATTTCCAACGTAAAATGACGAGAGGGATCGAATCCCGCAAGCAGAATTCAAATCCGATCCTCCGTTCGTCTCGAAATCGCTCTTATATCCAAGATTTATCTTCCAGGATTCTGGCTTCCAGATTCGTAATCTGGAATGGAAGGCACGCATTTCCAACGTAAAATGACGAGAGGGATCGAATCCCGCAAGCAGAATTCAAATCCGATCCTCCGTTCGTCTCGAAATCGCTCTTATATCCTAGACTTATCTTCCAGGATTCTGGCTTCCAGATTTGTAATCTGGAATGGAAGGTACGCATTTCCAACGGAAAATGACGAGAGGGACCGAACCCCGCGAGCAGAATTCAAATCCGATCCTCCGTTCGTCTCGAAATTGCTCCTATACCAAAAACCTATCTTCTTGGATTCTCGCTTCCAGAATCGCAATCAGGAATGGAACGCATGCATTTCCGGCGTAAAATGACGAGAGGAGTAGAATGCTGCAAGCGGAATTCAAATCCGATCCTCCGTTCGTCTCCAAATAGCTCCTATACCCAAAACCTATCTTCCAGGATTCTCGCTTCCAGAATCGTAATCTGGAATGGAAGGCACGCATTTTCAACGTAAAATGACGAGAGGGATCGAATCCCGCAAGCAGAATTCAAATCCGATCCTCCGTTCGTCTCGAAATCGCTCTTATATCCAAGACTTATCTTCGAGGATTCTGGCTTCCAGATTCGTAATCTGGAATGGAAGGCATGCATTTCCGACGTAAAATGACGAGAGGGATCGAATGCCGCATCCAGAATTCAAATCCGATGCTCCGTTCGTCTCGAAATCGCTCCTATACCCAAAACCTATCTTCCAGGATTCTGGCTTCCAGAATCGCAATCTGGAATGGAAGGCATGCATTTCCGACGTAAAATGGCGAGAGGAATAGAATGCTGCAAGTGGAATTCAAATCCGATCCTCCGTTCGTCTCGAAATCGCTCTTGTATGAAAGACTTATCTTCCAGGATTCTGGCTTCCAGATTCGTAATCTGGAATGGAAGGCACGCATTTCCAACGGAAAATGACGAGAGGGACCGAACCCCGCGAGCAGAATTCAAATCCGATCCTCCGTTCGTCTCGAAATTGCTCTTATATCCAAGACTTATCTTCCAGGATTCTGGCTTCCAGATTCGTAATCTGGAATGGAAGGCACGCATTTCCAACGTAAAATGACGAGAGGGATCGAATCCCGCAAGCAGAATTCAAATCCGATCCTCCGTTCGTCTCGAAATCGCTCTTATATCCAAGACTTATCTTCCAGGATTCTGGCTTCCAGATTCGTAATCTGGAATGGAAGGCATGCATTTCCGACGTAAAATGACGAGAGGAATAGAATGCTGCAAGTGGAATTCAAATCCGATCCTCCGTTCGTCTCGAAATCGCTCTTATATCCAAGACTTATCTTCCAGGATTCTGGCTTCCAGATTCGTAATCTGGAATGGAAGGCACGCATTTCCAACGTAAAATGACGAGAGGGATCGAATCCCGCAAGCAGAATTCAAATCCGATCCTCCGTTCGTCTCGAAATCGCTCTTATATCCAAGACTTATCTTCCAGGATTCTGGCTTCCAGATTCGTAATCTGGAATGGAAGGCACGCATTTCCAACGTAAAATGACGAGAGGGATCGAATCCCGCAAGCAGAATTCAAATCCGATCCTCCGTTCGTCTCGAAATCGCTCTTATATCCTAGACTTATCTTCCAGGATTCTGGCTTCCAGATTTGTAATCTGGAATGGAAGGCACGCATTTCCAACGGAAAATGACGAGAGGGACCGAACCCCGCGAGCAGAATTCAAATCCGATCCTCCGTTCGTCTCGAAATCGCTCCTATACCAAAAACCTATCTTCTTGGATTCTCGCTTCCAGAATCGCAATCAGGAATGGAACGCATGCATTTCCGACGTAAAATGACGAGAGGAGTAGAATGCTGCAAGCGGAATTCAAATCCGATCCTCCGTTCGTCTCCAAATCGCTCTGATATCCAAGACTTATCTTCCAGGATTCTGGCTTCCAGATTCGTTATCTTGAATGGAAGGCATGCATTTCCGACGCAAAATGACGAGAGGGATCGAATGCCGCATCCAGAATTCAAATCCGATCCTCCGTTCGTCTCGAAATCGCTCCTATATCCAAGACTTATCTTCCAGGATTCTGGCTTCCAGATTCGTAATCTGGAATGGAAGGCACGCATTTCCAACGGAAAATGACGAGAGGGACCGAACCCCGCGAGCAGAATTCAAATCCGATCCTCCGTTCGTCTCGAAATTGCTCTTATATCCAAGACTTATCTTCCAGGATTCTGGCTTCCAGATTCGTAATCTGGAATGGAAGGCACGCATTTCCAACGTAAAATGACGAGAGGGATCGAATCCCGCAAGCAGAATTCAAATCCGATCCTCCGTTCGTCTCGAAATCGCTCTTATATCCAAGACTTATCTTCCAGGATTCTGGCTTCCAGATTCGTAATCTGGAATGGAACGCATGCATTTCCGACGTAAAATGACGAGAGGAATAGAATGCTGCAAGTGGAATTCAAATCCGATCCTCCGTTCGTCTCGAAATTGCTCTTATATCCAAGACTTATCTTCCAGGATTCTGGCTTCCAGATTCGTAATCTGGAATGGAAGGCACGCATTTCCAACGTAAAATGACGAGAGGGATCGAATCCCGCAAGCAGAATTCAAATCCGATCCTCCGTTCGTCTCGAAATCGCTCTTATATCCAAGACTTATCTTCCAGGATTCTGGCTTCCAGATTCGTAATCTGGAATGGAAGGCACGCATTTCCAACGTAAAATGACGAGAGGGATCGAATCCCGCAAGCAGAATTCAAATCCGATCCTCCGTTCGTCTCGAAATCGCTCTTATATCCTAGACTTATCTTCCAGGATTCTGGCTTCCAGATTTGTAATCTGGAATGGAAGGCACGCATTTCCAACGGAAAATGACGAGAGGGACCGAACCCCGCGAGCAGAATTCAAATCCGATCCTCCGTTCGTCTCGAAATCGCTCCTATACCAAAAACCTATCTTCTTGGATTCTCGCTTCCAGAATCGCAATCAGGAATGGAACGCATGCATTTCCGACGTAAAATGACGAGAGGAGTAGAATGCTGCAAGCGGAATTCAAATCCGATCCTCCGTTCGTCTCCAAATCGCTCTGATATCCAAGACTTATCTTCCAGGATTCTGGCTTCCAGATTCGTAATCTTGAATGGAAGGCATGCATTTCCGACGCAAAATGACGAGAGGGATCGAATGCCGCATCCAGAATTCAAATCCGATCCTCCGTTCGTCTCGAAATCGCTCCTATATCCAAGACTTATCTTCCAGGATTCTGGCTTCCAGATTCGTAATCTGGAATGGAAGGCACGCATTTCCAACGTAAAATGACGAGAGGGATCGAATCCCGCAAACAGAATTCAAATCCGATCCTCCGTTCGTCTCGAAATCGCTCTTATATCCAAGATTTATCTTCCAGGATTCTGGCTTCCAGATTCGTAATCTGGAATGGAAGGCACGCATTTCCAACGTAAAATGACGAGAGGGATCGAATCCCGCAAGCAGAATTCAAATCCGATCCTCCGTTCGTCTCGAAATCGCTCTTATATCCTAGACTTATCTTCCAGGATTCTGGCTTCCAGATTTGTAATCTGGAATGGAAGGTACGCATTTCCAACGGAAAATGACGAGAGGGACCGAACCCCGCGAGCAGAATTCAAATCCGATCCTCCGTTCGTCTCGAAATTGCTCCTATACCAAAAACCTATCTTCTTGGATTCTCGCTTCCAGAATCGCAATCAGGAATGGAACGCATGCATTTCCGGCGTAAAATGACGAGAGGAGTAGAATGCTGCAAGCGGAATTCAAATCCGATCCTCCGTTCGTCTCCAAATCGCTCTGATATCCAAAACATATCTTCCAGGATTCTGGCTTCCAGAATCGCAATCAGGAATGGAACGCATGCATTTCCGACGTAAAATGACGAGAGGAGTAGAATGCTGCAAGCGGAATTCAAATCCGATCCTCCGTTCGTCTCCAAATCGCTCTGATATCCAAGACTTATCTTCCAGGATTCTGGCTTCCAGATTCGTAATCTGGAATGGAAGGCATGCATTTCCGACGCAAACTGACGAGAGGGATCGAATGCCGCATCCAGAATTCAAATCCGATCCTCCGTTCGTCTCGAAATCGCTCCTATACCCAAAACCTATCTTCCAGGATTCTGGCTTCCAGATTCGTAATCTGGAATGGAACGCATGCATTTCCGACGTAAAATGACGAGAGGAATAGAATGCTGCAAGTGGAATTCAAATCCGATCCTCCGTTCGTCTCGAAATCGCTCTTATATCCAAGACTTATCTTCCAGGATTCTCGCTTCCAGAATCGCAATCAGGAATGGAACGCATGCATTTCCGACGTAAAATGACGAGAGGAATAGAATGCTGCAAGCGGAATTCAAATCCGATCCTCCGTTCGTCTCGAAATCGCTCTTATATCCAAGACTTATCTTCCAGGATTCTGGCTTCCAGATTCGTAATTTGGAATGGAAGGCACGCATTTCCAACGTAAAATGACAAGAGGAATAGAATGCTGCAAGCGGAATTCAAATCCGATCCTCCGTTCGTCTCGAAATCGCTCTTATATCCAAGACTTATCTTCCAGGATTCTCGCTTCCAGAATCGTAATCTGGAATGGAAGGCATGCATTTCTGACGTAAAATGGCGAGAGGAATAGAATGCTGCAAGCAGAATTTAAATCCGATCCTCCGTTCGTCTCGAAATCGCTCTTATATCCAAGACTTATCTTCCAGGATTCTCGCTTCCAGAATCGCAATCAGGAATGGAACGCATGCATTTCCGACGTAAAATGACGAGAGGAATAGAATGCTGCAAGTGGAATTCAAATCCGATCCTCCGTTCGTCTCGAAATCGCTCTTGTATGAAAGACTTATCTTCCAGGATTCTGGCTTCCAGATTCGTAATCTGCAATGGAAGGCACGCATTTCCAACGTAAAATGACGAGAGGGATCGAATCCCGCAAGCAGAATTCAAATCCGATCCTCCGTTCGTCTCGAAATCGCTGTTATATCCAAGACTTATCTTCCAGGATTCTGGCTTCCAGATTCGTAATCTGGAATGGAAGGCACGCATTTCCAACGTAAAATGACGAGAGGGATCGAATCCCGCAAGCAGAATTCAAATCCGATCCTCCGTTCGTCTCGAAATCGCTCTTATATCCTAGACTTATCTTCCAGGATTCTGGCTTCCAGATTTGTAATCTGGAATGGAAGGCACGCATTTCCAACGGAAAATGACGAGAGGGACCGAACCCCGCGAGCAGAATTCAAATCCGATCCTCCGTTCGTCTCGAAATCGCTCCTAAACCAAAAACCTATCTTCTTGGATTCTCGCTTCCAGAATCGCAATCAGGAATGGAACGCATGCATTTCCGACGTAAAATGACGAGAGGAGTAGAATGCTGCAAGCGGAATTCAAATCCGATCCTCCGTTCGTCTCCAAATCGCTCTGATATCCAAGACTTATCTTCCAGGATTCTGGCTTCCAGATTCGTAATCTTGAATGGAAGGCATGCATTTCCGACGCAAAATGACGAGAGGGATCGAATGCCGCATCCAGAATTCAAATCCGATCCTCCGTTCGTCTCGAAATCGCTCCTATATCCAAGACTTATCTTCCAGGATTCTGGCTTCCAGATTCGTAATCTGGAATGGAAGGCACGCATTTCCAACGTAAAATGACGAGAGGGATCGAATCCCGCAAGCAGAATTCAAATCCGATCCTCCGTTCGTCTCGAAATCGCTCTTATATCCAAGACTTATCTTCCAGGATTCTGGCTTCCAGATTCGTAATCTGGAATGGAAGGCACGCATTTCCAACGTAAAATGACGAGAGGGATCGAATCCCGCAAGCAGAATTCAAATCCGATCCTCCGTTCGTCTCGAAATCGCTCTTATATCCTAGACTTATCTTCCAGGATTCTGGCTTCCAGATTTGTAATCTGGAATGGAAGGCACGCATTTCCAACGGAAAATGACGAGAGGGACCGAACCCCGCGAGCAGAATTCAAATCCGATCCTCCGTTCGTCTCGAAATCGCTCCTAAACCAAAAACCTATCTTCTTGGATTCTCGCTTCCAGAATCGCAATCAGGAATGGAACGCATGCATTTCCGACGTAAAATGACGAGAGGAGTAGAATGCTGCAAGCGGAATTCAAATCCGATCCTCCGTTCGTCTCCAAATCGCTCTGATATCCAAGACTTATCTTCCAGGATTCTGGCTTCCAGATTCGTAATCTTGAATGGAAGGCATGCATTTCCGACGCAAAATGACGAGAGGGATCGAATGCCGCATCCAGAATTCAAATCCGATCCTCCGTTCGTCTCGAAATCGCTCCTATATCCAAGACTTATCTTCCAGGATTCTGGCTTCCAGATTCGTAATCTGGAATGGAAGGCACGCATTTCCAACGTAAAATGACGAGAGGGATCGAATCCCGCAAGCAGAATTCAAATCCGATCCTCCGTTCGTCTCGAAATCGCTCTTATATCCAAGACTTTTCTTCCTGGATTCTGGCTTCCAGATTCGTAATCTGGAATGGAAGGCATGCATTTCCAACGGAAAATGACGAGAGGGACCGAACCCTGCGAGCAGAATTCAAATCCGATCCTCCGTTCGTCTCGAAATCGCTCCTATACCAAAAACCTATCTTCTTGGATTCTCGCTTCCAGAATCGCAATCAGGAATGGAACGCATGCATTTCCGACGTAAAATGACGAGAGGGACCGAACCCTGCGAGCAGAATTCAAATCCGATCCTCCGTTCGTCTCGAAATCGCTCCTATACCAAAAACCTATCTTCTTGGATTCTCGCTTCCTGAATCGCAATCAGGAATGGAACGCATGCATTTCCGACGTAAAATGACGAGAGGAGTAGAATGCTGCAAGCGGAATTCAAATCCGATCCTCCGTTCGTCTCCAAATCGCTCTGATATCCAAAACCTATCTTCCAGGATTCTGGCTTCCAGATTCGTAATCTGGAATGGAACGCATGCATTTCCGATGTAAAATGACGAGAGGAACAGAATGCTGCAAGTGGAATTCAAATCCGATCCTCCGTTCGTCTCGAAATTGCTCTTATATCCAAGACTTATCTTCCAGGATTCTGGCTTCCAGATTCGTAATCTGGAATGGAAGGCACGCATTTCCAACGTAAAATGACGAGAGGGATCGAATCCCGCAAGCAGAATTCAAATCCGATCCTCCGTTCGTCTCGAAATCGCTCTTATATCCAAGACTTATCTTCCAGGATTCTGGCTTCCAGATTCGTAATCTGGAATGGAAGGCACGAATTTCCAACGTAAAATGACGAGAGGGATCGAATCCCGCAAGCAGAATTCAAATCCGATCCTCCGTTCGTCTCGAAATCGCTCTTATATCCAAGACTTATCTTCCAGGATTCTGGCTTCCAGATTTGTAATCTGGAATGGAAGGCACGCATTTCCAACGTAAAATGACGAGAGGGATCGAATCCCGCAAGCAGAATTCAAATCCGATCCTCCGTTCGTCTCGAAATCGCTCTTATATCCTAGACTTATCTTCCAGGATTCTGGCTTCCAGATTCGTAATCTGGAATGGAAGGCACGCATTTCCAACGTAAAATGACGAGAGGGATCGAATCCCGCAAGCAGAATTCAAATCCGATCCTCCGTTCGTCTCGAAATCGCTCTTATATCCTAGACTTATCTTCCAGGATTCTGGCTTCCAGATTTGTAATCTGGAATGGAAGGCACGCATTTCCAACGTAAAATGACGAGAGGGACCGAACCCCGCAAGCAGAATTCAAATCCGATCCTCCGTTCGTCTCGAAATCGCTCCTATACCAAAAACCTATCTTCTTGGATTCTCGCTTCCAGAATCGCAATCAGGAATGGAACGCATGCATTTCCGACGTAAAATGACGAGAGGAGTAGAATGCTGCAAGCGGAATTCAAATCCGATCCTCCGTTCGTCTCCAAATCGCTCTGATATCCAAGACTTATCTTCCAGGATTCTGGCTTCCAGATTCGTAATCTTGAATGGAAGGCATGCATTTCCGACGCAAAATGACGAGAGGGATCGAATGCCGCATCCAGAATTCAAATCCGATCCTCCGTTCGTCTCGAAATCGCTCCTATATCCAAGACTTATCTTCCAGGATTCTGGCTTCCAGATTCGTAATCTGGAATGGAAGGCACGCATTTCCAACGTAAAATGACGAGAGGGATCGAATCCCGCAAGCAGAATTCAAATCCGATCCTCCGTTCGTCTCGAAATCGCTCTTATATCCAAGACTTATCTTCCAGGATTCTGGCTTCCAGATTCGTAATCTGGAATGGAAGGCACGCATTTACAACGTAAAATGACGAGAGGGATCGAATCCCGCAAGCAGAATTCAAATCCGATCCTCCGTTCGTTTCGAAATCGCTCTTATATCCTAGACTTATCTTCCAGGATTCTGGCTTCCAGATTTGTAATCTGGAATGGAAGGCACGCATTTCCAACGGAAAATGACGAGAGGGACCGAACCCCGCGAGCAGAATTCAAATCCGATCCTCCGTTCGTCTCGAAATCGCTCCTATACCCTAGACTTATCTTCCAGGATTCTGGCTTCCAGATTTGTAATCTGGAATGGAAGGCACGCATTTCCAACGGAAAATGACGAGAGGGACCGAACCCCGCGAGCAGAATTCAAATCCGATCCTCCGTTCGTCTCGAAATCGCTCCTATACCAAAAACCTATCTTCTTGGATTCTCGCTTCCAGAATCGCAATCAGGAATGGAACGCATGCATTTCCGACGTAAAATGACGAGAGGAGTAGAATGCTGCAAGCGGAATTCAAATCCGATCCTCCGTTCGTCTCCAAATCGCTCTGATATCCAAGACTTATCTTCCAGGATTCTGGCTTCCAGATTCGTAATCTTGAATGGAAGGCATGCATTTCCGACGCAAAATGACGAGAGGGATCGAATGCCGCATCCAGAATTCAAATCCGATCCTCCGTTCGTCTCGAAATCGCTCCTATATCCAAGACTTATCTTCCAGGATTCTGGCTTCCAGATTCGTAATCTGGAATGGAAGGCACGCATTTCCAACGTAAAATGACGAGAGGGATCGAATCCCGCAAGCAGAATTCAAATCCGATCCTCCGTTCGTCTCGAAATCGCTCTTATATCCAAGACTTATCTTCCAGGATTCTGGCTTCCAGATTCGTAATCTGGAATGGAAGGCACGCATTTCCAACGTAAAATGACGAGAGGGATCGAATCCCGCAAGCAGAATTCAAATCCGATCCTCCGTTCGTCTCGAAATCGCTCTTATATCCTAGACTTATCTTCCAGGATTCTGGCTTCCAGATTTGTAATCTGGAATGGAAGGCACGCATTTCCAACGGAAAATGACGAGAGGGACCGAACCCCGCGAGCAGAATTCAAATCCGATCCTCCGATCGTCTCAAAATCGCTCCTATACCAAAAACCTATCTTCTTGGATTCTCGCTTCCAGAATCGCAATCAGGAATGGAACGCATGCATTTCCGACGTAAAATGACGAGAGGAGTAGAATGCTGCAAGCGGAATTCAAATCCGATCCTCCGTTCGTCTCCAAATCGCTCTGATATCCAAAACCTATCTTCCAGGATTCTGGCTTCCAGATTCGTAATCTGGAATGGAACGCATGCATTTCCGATGTAAAATGACGAGAGGAACAGAATGCTGCAAGTGGAATTCAAATCCGATCCTCCGTTCGTCTCGAAATTGCTCTTATATCCAAGACTTATCTTCCAGGATTCTGGCTTCCAGATTCGTAATCTGGAATGGAAGGCACGCATTTCCAACGTAAAATGACGAGAGGGATCGAATCCCGCAAGCAGAATTCAAATCCGATCCTCCGTTCGTCTCGAAATCGCTCTTATATCCAAGACTTATCTTCCAGGATTCTGGCTTCCAGATTCGTAATCTGGAATGGAAGGCACGAATTTCCAACGTAAAATGACGAGAGGGATCGAATCCCGCAAGCAGAATTCAAATCCGATCCTCCGTTCGTCTCGAAATCGCTCTTATATCCAAGACTTATCTTCCAGGATTCTGGCTTCCAGATTCGTAATCTGGAATGGAAGGCACGCATTTCCAACGTAAAATGACGAGAGGGAACGAATCCCGCAAGCAGAATTCAAATCCGATCCTCCGTTCGTCTCGAAATCGCTCTTATATCCAAGACTTATCTTCCAGGATTCTGGCTTCCAGATTCGTAATCTGGAATGGAAGGCACGCATTTCCAACGTAAAATGACGAGAGGGATCGAATCCCGCAAGCAGAATTCAAATCCGATCCTCCGTTCGTCTCGAAATCGCTCTTATATCCTAGACTTATCTTCCAGGATTCTGGCTTCCAGATTTGTAATCTGGAATGGAAGGCACGCATTTCCAACGGAAAATGACGAGAGGGACCGAACCCCGCGAGCAGAATTCAAATCCGATCCTCCGTTCGTCTCGAAATCGCTCCTATACCAAAAACCTATCTTCTTGGATTCTCGCTTCCAGAATCGCAATCAGGAATGGAACGCATGCATTTCCGACGTAAAATGACGAGAGGAGTAGAATGCTGCAAGCGGAATTCAAATCCGATCCTCCGTTCGTCTCCAAATCGCTCTGATATCCAAAACCTATCTTCCAGGATTCTGGCTTCCAGATTCGTAATCTGGAATGGAACGCATGCATTTCCGATGTAAAATGACGAGAGGAACAGAATGCTGCAAGTGGAATTCAAATCCGATCCTCCGTTCGTCTCGAAATTGCTCTTATATCCAAGACTTATCTTCCAGGATTCTGGCTTCCAGATTCGTAATCTGGAATGGAAGGCACGCATTTCCAACGTAAAATGACGAGAGGGATCGAATCCCGCAAGCAGAATTCAAATCCGATCCTCCGTTCGTCTCGAAATCGCTCTTATATCCAAGACTTATCTTCCAGGATTCTGGCTTCCAGATTCGTAATCTGGAATGGAAGGCACGAATTTCCAACGTAAAATGACGAGAGGGATCGAATCCCGCAAGCAGAATTCAAATCCGATCCTCCGTTCGTCTCGAAATCGCTCTTATATCCAAGACTTATCTTCCAGGATTCTCGCTTCCAGATTCGTAATCTGGAATGGAAGGCATGCATTTCCAACGTAAAATGACGAGAGGGATCGAATCCCGCAAGCAGAATTCAAATCCGATCCTCCGTTCGTCTCGAAATCGCTCTTATATCCAAGACTTATCTTCCAGGATTCTGGCTTCCAGATTCGTAATCTGGAATGGAAGGCACGCATTTCCAACGTAAAATGACGAGAGGGATCGAATCCCGCAAGCAGAATTCAAATCCGATCCTCCGTTCGTCTCGAAATCGCTCTTATATCCTAGACTTATCTTCCAGGATTCTGGCTTCCAGATTTGTAATCTGGAATGGAAGGCACGCATTTCCAACGGAAAATGACGAGAGGGACCGAACCCCGCGAGCAGAATTCAAATCCGATCCTCCGTTCGTCTCGAAATCGCTCCTATACCAAAAACCTATCTTCTTGGATTCTCGCTTCCAGAATCGCAATCAGGAATGGAACGCATGCATTTCCGACGTAAAATGACGAGAGGAGTAGAATGCTGCAAGCGGAATTCAAATCCGATCCTCCGTTCGTCTCCAAATCGCTCTGATATCCAAGACTTATCTTCCAGGATTCTGGCTTCCAGATTCGTAATCTTGAATGGAAGGCATGCATTTCCGACGCAAAATGACGAGAGGGATCGAATGCCGCATCCAGAATTCAAATCCGATCCTCCGTTCGTCTCGAAATCGCTCCTATATCCAAGACTTATCTTCCAGGATTCTGGCTTCCAGATTCGTAATCTGGAATGGAAGGCACGCATTTCCAACGTAAAATGACGAGAGGGATCGAATCCCGCAAGCAGAATTCAAATCCGATCCTCCGTTCGTCTCGAAATCGCTCTTATATCCAAGACTTATCTTCCAGGATTCTGGCTTCCAGATTCGTAATCTGGAATGGAAGGCACGCATTTACAACGTAAAATGACGAGAGGGATCGAATCCCGCAAGCAGAATTCAAATCCGATCCTCCGTTCGTTTCGAAATCGCTCTTATATCCTAGACTTATCTTCCAGGATTCTGGCTTCCAGATTTGTAATCTGGAATGGAAGGCACGCATTTCCAACGGAAAATGACGAGAGGGACCGAACCCCGCGAGCAGAATTCAAATCCGATCCTCCGTTCGTCTCGAAATCGCTCCTATATCCTAGACTTATCTTCCAGGATTCTGGCTTCCAGATTTGTAATCTGGAATGGAAGGCACGCATTTCCAACGGAAAATGACGAGAGGGACCGAACCCCGCGAGCAGAATTCAAATCCGATCCTCCGTTCGTCTCGAAATCGCTCCTATACCAAAAACCTATCTTCTTGGATTCTCGCTTCCAGAATCGCAATCAGGAATGGAACGCATGCATTTCCGACGTAAAATGACGAGAGGAGTAGAATGCTGCAAGCGGAATTCAAATCCGATCCTCCGTTCGTCTCCAAATCGCTCTGATATCCAAGACTTATCTTCCAGGATTCTGGCTTCCAGATTCGTAATCTTGAATGGAAGGCATGCATTTCCGACGCAAAATGACGAGAGGGATCGAATGCCGCATCCAGAATTCAAATCCGATCCTCCGTTCGTCTCGAAATCGCTCCTATATCCAAGACTTATCTTCCAGGATTCTGGCTTCCAGATTCGTAATCTGGAATGGAAGGCACGCATTTCCAACGTAAAATGACGAGAGGGATCGAATACCGCAAGCAGAATTCAAATCCGATCCTCCGTTCGTCTCGAAATCGCTCTTATATCCAAGACTTATCTTCCAGGATTCTGGCTTCCAGATTCGTAATCTGGAATGGAAGGCACGCATTTCCAACGTAAAATGACGAGAGGGATCGAATCCCGCAAGCAGAATTCAAATCCGATCCTCCGTTCGTCTCGAAATCGCTCTTATATCCTAGACTTATCTTCCAGGATTCTGGCTTCCAGATTTGTAATCTGGAATGGAAGGCACGCATTTCCGACGCAAAATGACGAGAGGGATCGAATGCCGCAACCAGAATTAAAATCCGATCCTCCGTTCGTCTCGAAATCGCTACTATACCCAAGACCTATCTTCCAGGATTCTCGCTTCCAGATTCGTAATCTGGAGTGGAACGCATGCATTTCCGCCGTAAAATGACGAGAGGAATAGAATGCTGGAAGCGGAATGCAAATCCGATCCTCCGATCGTCACGAAATCGCTCTTATATCCAAGTCTTATGTTCCAGGATTCTGGCTTCCAGATTCGTAATCTGGAATGGAAGGCACGCATTTCCAACGGAAAATGACGAGAGGGATTGAATCCCGCGAGCAGAATTCAAATCCAATCCTCCGTTCGTCTCGAAATCGCTACTATACCCAAGACCTATCTTCCAGGATTCTCGCTTCCAGATTCGTAATCTGGAGTGGAACGCATGCATTTCTGACGTAAAATAACGAGAAGAATAGAATGCTGCAAGCAGAATTCAAATCCGATCCTCCGTTCGTCTCGAAATCGCTCCTATACCCAAAACCTATCTTCTTGGATTCTCGCTTCCAGAATCGCAATCTGGAATGGAAGGCATGCATTTCCGACGTAAAATGGCGAGAGGGATCGAATCCCGCGAGCAGAATTCAAATCCGAACCTCCGTTCGTCTCGAAATCGCTCCTATACCAAAAACCTATCTTCTTGGATTCTCGCTTCCAGAATCGCAATCTGGAATGGAAGGCACGAATTTCCAACGTAAAATGACGAGAGGAATCGAATGCCGCAACCAGAATTCAAATCCGATCCTCCGTTCGTCTCGAAATCGCTCTTATATCCAAGACTTATCTTCCAGGATTCTGGCTTCCAGAATCGCAATCTGGAATGGAAGGCATGCATTTCCAACGTAAAATGACGAGAGGAATCGAATGCCGCAACCAGAATTAAAATCCGATCCTCCGTTCGTCTCGAAATCGCTACTATACCCAAGACCTATCTTCCAGGATTCTCGCTTCCAGATTCGTAATCTGGAGTGGAACGCATGCATTTCCGCCGTAAAATGACGAGAGGAATAGAATGCTGGAAGCGGAATGCAAATCCGATCCTCCGATCGTCACGAAATCGCTCTTATATCCAAGTCTTATGTTCCAGGATTCTGGCTTCCAGATTCGTAATCTGGAATGGAAGGCACGCATTTCCAACGGAAAATGACGAGAGGGGTCGAATCCCGCGAGCAGAATTCAAATCCGATCCTCCGTTCGTCTCGAAATCGCTCCTATACCAAAAACCTATCTTCTTGGATTCTCGCTTCCAGAATCGCAATCAGGAATGGAACGCATGCATTTCCGCCGTAAAATGACGAGAGGAATCGAATGCCGCAACCAGAATTCAAATCCGATCCTCCGTTCGTCTCGAAATCGCTCTTATATTCAAGACTTATCTTCCAGGATTCTCGCTTCCAGAATCGTAATCTGGAATGGAAGGCACGCATTTCCAACGGAAAATGACGAGAGGGATCGAATCCCGCGAGCAGAATTCAAATCCGATCCTCCGTTCGTCTCGAAATCGCTCCTATACCAAAAACCTATCTTCTTGGATTCTCGCTTCCAGAATCGCAATCAGGAATGGAACGCATGTATTTCCGACGTAAAATGACGAGAGGAATAGAATGCTGCAAGCAGAATTCAAATCCGATCCTCCGTTCGTCTCGAAATCGCTCTTATATCCAAGACTTATCTTCCAGGATTCTGGCTTCCAGAATCGCAATCTGGAATGGAAGGCATGCATTTCCGACGTAAAATGGCGAGAGGAATAGAATGCTGCAAGTGGAATTCAAATCCGATCCTCCGTTCGTCTCGAAATCGCTCTTGTATGAAAGACTTATCTTCCAGGATTCTGGCTTCCAGATTCGTAATCTGGAATGGAAGGCACGCATTTCCAACGTAAAATGACGAGAGGGATCGAATCCCGCAAGCAGAATTCAAATCCGATCCTCCGTTCGTCTCGAAATCGCTCCTATACCCAAAACCTATCTTCTAGGATTCTCGCTTCCAGAATCGAAATCTGGAATGGAAGGCACGCATTTCCAACGTAAAATGACAAGAGGAATAGAATGCTGCAAGCGGAATTCAAATCCGATCCTCCGTTCGTCTCGAAATCGCTCTTATATCCAAGACTTATCTTCCAGGATTCTCGCTTCCAGAATCGTAATCTGGAATGGAAGGCACGCATTTCCAACGTAAAATGACGAGAGGGATCGAATCCCGCAAGCAGAATTCAAATCCGATCCTCCGTTCGTCTCGAAATCGCTCCTATACCCAAAACCTATCTTCTTGGAGTCTCGCTTCCAGAATCGAAATCTGGAATGGAAGGCACGCATTTCCAACGTAAAATGACAAGAGGAATAGAATGCTGCAAGCGGAATTCAAATCCGATCCTCCGTTCGTCTCGAAATCGCTCCTATACCCAAAACCTATCTTCTTGGATTCTCGCTTCCAGAATCGAAATCTGGAATGGAAGGCACGCATTTCCAACGTAAAATGACGAGAGGAATAGAATGCTGCAAGCGGAATTCAAATCCGATCCTCCGTTCGTCTCGAAATCGCTCTTATATCCAAGACTTATCTTCCAGGATTCTCGCTTCCAGAATCGTAATCTGGAATGGAAGGCACGCATTTCCAACGTAAAATGACGAGAGGGATCGAATCCCGCAAGCAGAATTCAAATCCGATCCTCCGTTCGTCTCGAAATCGCTCCTATACCCAAAACCTATCTTCTTGGATTCTCGCTTCCAGAATCGCAATCAGGAATGGAACGCGTGCATTTCCGACGTAAAGTGGCGAGAGGAATAGACTGCTGCAAGTGGAATTCAAATCCGATCCTCCGTTCGTCTCGAAATCGCTCTTATATCCAAGACTTATCTTCCAGGATTCTGGCTTCCAGATTCGTAATCTGGAATGGAAGGCACGCATTTCCAACGGAAAATGACGAGTGGGATCGAATCCCGCGAGCAGAATTCAAATCCGATCCTCCGTTCGTTTCGAAATCGCTACTATACCCAAGACCTATCTTCCAGGATTCTCGCTTCCAGATTCGTAATCTGGAGTGGAACGCATGCATTTCCGCCGTAAAATGACGAGAGGAATAGAATGCTGGAAGCGGAATTCAAATCCGATCCTCCGTTTGTATCGAAATGGATCCTATACCCAAAACCTATCTTCTTGGATTCTCGCTTCCAGAATCGCAATCTGGAATGGAAGGCACGAATTTCCAACGTAAAATGACGAGAGGAATCGAATGCCGCAACCAGAATTAAAATCCGATCCTCCGTTCGTCTCGAAATCGCTACTATACCCAAGACCTATCTTCCAGGATTCTCGCTTCCAGATTCGTAATCTGGAGTGGAACGCATGCATTTCCGCCGTAAAATGACGAGAGGAATAGAATGCTGGAAGCGGAATGCAAATCCGATCCTCCGATCGTCACGAAATCGCTCCTATACCCAAAACCTATCTTCTTGGATTCTCGCTTCCAGAATCGCAATCTGGAATGGAAGGCATGCATTTCCGACGTAAAATGGCGAGAGGGATTGAATCCCGCGAGCAGAATTCAAATCCAATCCTCCGTTCGTCTCGAAATCGCTACTATACCCAAGACCTATCTTCCAGGATTCTCGCTTCCAGATTCGTAATCTGGAGTGGAACGCATGCATTTCTGACGTAAAATAACGAGAAGAATAGAATGCTGCAAGCAGAATTCAAATCCGATCCTCCGTTCGTCTCGAAATCGCTCCTATACCCAAAACCTATCTTCTTGGATTCTCGCTTCCAGAATCGCAATCTGGAATGGAAGGCATGCATTTCCGACGTAAAATGGCGAGAGGGATTGAATCCCGCGAGCAGAATTCAAATCCGAACCTCCGTTCGTCTCGAAATCGCTCCTATACCAAAAACCTATCTTCTTGGATTCTCGCTTCCAGAATCGCAATCTGGAATGGAAGGCACGAATTTCCAACGTAAAATGACGAGAGGAATCGAATGCCGCAACCAGAATTCAAATCCGATCCTCCGTTCGTCTCGAAATCGCTCCTATACCAAAAACCTATCTTCTTGGATTCTCGCTTCCAGAATCGCAATCAGGAATGGAACGCATGTATTTCCGACGTAAAATGACGAGAGGAATAGAATGCTGCAAGCGGAATTCAAATCCGATCCTCCGTTCGTCTCGAAATCGCTCTTATATCCAAGACTTATCTTCCAGGATTCTGGCTTCCAGAATCGCAATCTGGAATGGAAGGCATGCATTTCCGACGTAAAATGGCGAGAGGAATAGAATGCTGCAAGTGGAATTCAAATCCGATCCTCCGTTCGTCTCGAAATCGCTCTTGTATGAAAGACTTATCTTCCAGGATTCTGGCTTCCAGATTCGTAATCTGGAATGGAAGGCACGCATTTCCAACGTAAAATGACGAGAGGGATCGAATCCCGCAAGCAGAATTCAAATCCGAACCTCCGTTCGTCTCGAAATCGCTCCTATACCAAAAACCTATCTTCTTGGATTCTCGATTCCAGAATCGCAATCAGGAATGGAACGCATGTATTTCCGACGTAAAATGACGAGAGGAATAGAATGCTGCAAGCGGAATTCAAATCCGATCCTCCGTTCGTCTCGAAATCGCTCTTATATCCAAGACTTATCTTCCAGGATTCTGGCTTCCAGAATCGCAATCTGGAATGGAAGGCATGCATTTCCGACGTAAAATGGCGAGAGGAATAGAATGCTGCAAGTGGAATTCAAATCCGATCCTCCGTTCGTCTCGAAATCGCTCTTGTATGAAAGACTTATCTTCCAGGATTCTGGCTTCCAGATTCGTAATCTGGAATGGAAGGCACGCATTTCCAACGTAAAATGACGAGAGGGATCGAATCCCGCAAGCAGAATTCAAATCCGATCCTCCGTTCGTCTCGAAATCGCTCCTATACCCAAAACCTATCTTCTTGGATTCTCGCTTCCAGAATCGAAATCTGGAATGGAAGGCACGCATTTCCAACGTAAAATGACAAGAGGAATAGAATGCTGCAAGCGGAATTCAAATCCGATGCTGCGTTCGTCTCGAAATCGCTCCTATACCCAAAACCTATCTTCTTGGATTCTCGCTTCCAGAATCGCAATCAGGAATGGAACGCATGCATTTCCGACGTAAAATGGCGAGAGGAATAGACTGCTGCAAGTGGAATTCAAATCCGATCCTCCGTTCGTCTCGAAATCGCTCTTATATCCAAGACTTATCTTCCAGGATTCTAGCTTCCAGATTCGTAATCTGGAATGGAAGGCACGCATTTCCAACGGAAAATGACGAGTGGGATCGAATCCCGCGAGCAGAATTCAAATCCGATCCTCCGTTCGTTTCGAAATCGCTACTATACCCAAGACCTATCTTCCAGGATTCTCGCTTCCAGATTCGTAATCTGGAGTGGAACGCATGCATTTCCGCCGTAAAATGACGAGAGGAATAGAATGCTGGAAGCGGAATTCAAATCCGATCCTCCGTTTGTATCGAAATGGATCCTATACCCAAAACCTATCTTCTTGGATTCTCGCTTCCAGAATCGCAATCTGGAATGGAAGGCACGAATTTCCAACGTAAAATGACGAGAGGAATCGAATGCCGCAACCAGAATTAAAATCCGATCCTCCGTTCGTCTCGAAATCGCTACTATACCCAAGACCTATCTTCCAGGATTCTCGCTTCCAGATTCGTAATCTGGAGTGGAACGCATGCATTTCCGCCGTAAAATGACGAGAGGAATAGAATGCTGGAAGCGGAATGCAAATCCGATCCTCCGATCGTCACGAAATCGCTCTTATATCCAAGTCTTATGTTCCAGGATTCTGGCTTCCAGATTCGTAATCTGGAATGGAAGGCACGCATTTCCAACGGAAAATGACGAGAGGGATTGAATCCCGCGAGCAGAATTCAAATCCAATCCTCCGTTCGTCTCGAAATCGCTACTATACCCAAGACCTATCTTCCAGGATTCTCGCTTCCAGATTCGTAATCTGGAGTGGAACGCATGCATTTCTGACGTAAAATGACGAGAAGAATAGAATGCTGCAAGCAGAATTCAAATCCGATCCTCCGTTCGTCTCGAAATCGCTCCTATACCCAAAACCTATCTTCTTGGATTCTCGCTTCCAGAATCGCAATCTGGAATGGAAGGCATGCATTTCCGACGTAAAATGGCGAGAGGGATCGAATCCCGCGAGCAGAATTCAAATCCGAACCTCCGTTCGTCTCGAAATCGCTCCTATACCAAAAACCTATCTTCTTGGATTCTCGCTTCCAGAATCGCAATCTGGAATGGAAGGCACGAATTTCCAACGTAAAATGACGAGAGGAATCGAATGCCGCAACCAGAATTCAAATCCGATCCTCCGTTCGTCTCGAAATCGCTCTTATATCCAAGACTTATCTTCCAGGATTCTGGCTTCCAGAATCGCAATCTGGAATGGAAGGCATGCATTTCCAACGTAAAATGACGAGAGGAATCGAATGCCGCAACCAGAATTAAAATCCGATCCTCCGTTCGTCTCGAAATCGCTACTATACCCAAGACCTATCTTCCAGGATTCTCGCTTCCAGATTCGTAATCTGGAGTGGAACGCATGCATTTCCGCCGTAAAATGACGAGAGGAATAGAATGCTGGAAGCGGAATGCAAATCCGATCCTCCGATCGTCACGAAATCGCTCTTATATCCAAGTCTTATGTTCCAGGATTCTGGCTTCCAGATTCGTAATCTGGAATGGAAGGCACGCATTTCCAACGGAAAATGACGAGAGGGGTCGAATCCCGCGAGCAGAATTCAAATCCGATCCTCCGTTCGTCTCGAAATCGCTCCTATACCAAAAACCTATCTTCTTGGATTCTCGCTTCCAGAATCGCAATCAGGAATGGAACGCATGCATTTCCGCCGTAAAATGACGAGAGGAATCGAATGCCGCAACCAGAATTCAAATCCGATCCTCCGTTCGTCTCGAAATCGCTCTTATATTCAAGACTTATCTTCCAGGATTCTCGCTTCCAGAATCGTAATCTGGAATGGAAGGCACGCATTTCCAACGGAAAATGACGAGAGGGATCGAATCCCGCGAGCAGAATTCAAATCCGATCCTCCGTTCGTCTCGAAATCGCTCCTATACCAAAAACCTATCTTCTTGGATTCTCGCTTCCAGAATCGCAATCAGGAATGGAACGCATGTATTTCCGACGTAAAATGACGAGAGGAATAGAATGCTGCAAGCGGAATTCAAATCCGATCCTCCGTTCGTCTCGAAATCGCTCTTATATCCAAGACTTATCTTCCAGGATTCTGGCTTCCAGAATCGCAATCTGGAATGGAAGGCATGCATTTCCGACGTAAAATGGCGAGAGGAATAGAATGCTGCAAGTGGAATTCAAATCCGATCCTCCGTTCGTCTCGAAATCGCTCTTGTATGAAAGACTTATCTTCCAGGATTCTGGCTTCCAGATTCGTAATCTGGAATGGAAGGCACGCATTTCCAACGTAAAATGACGAGAGGGATCGAATCCCGCAAGCAGAATTCAAATCCGATCCTCCGTTCGTCTCGAAATCGCTCCTATACCCAAAACCTATCTTCTTGGATTCTCGCTTCCAGAATCGAAATCTGGAATGGAAGGCACGCATTTCCAACGTAAAATGACAAGAGGAATAGAATGCTGCAAGCGGAATTCAAATCCGATCCTCCGTTCGTCTCGAAATCGCTCTTATATCCAAGACTTATCTTCCAGGATTCTGGCTTCCAGATTCGTAATCTGGAATGGAAGGCACGCATTTCCAACGTAAAATGACGAGAGGGATCGAATCCCGCAAGCAGAATTCAAATCCGATCCTCCGTTCGTCTCGAAATCGCTCCTATACCCAAAACCTATCTTCTTGGAGTCTCGCTTCCAGAATCGAAATCTGGAATGGAAGGCATGCATTTCCGACGTAAAATGACGAGAGGAATAGAATGCTGCAAGCGGAATTCAAATCCGATCCTCCGTTCGTCTCGAAATCGCTCTTATACCCAAAACCTATCTTCTTGGATTCTCGCTTCCAGAATCGAAATCTGGAATGGAAGGCACGCATTTCCAACGTAAAATGACAAGAGGAATAGAATGCTGCAAGCGGAATTCAAATCCGATCCTCCGTTCGTCTCGAAATCGCTCTTATATCCAAGACTTATCTTCCAGGATTCTCGCTTCCAGAATCGTAATCTGGAATGGAAGGCACGCATTTCCAACGTAAAATGACGAGAGGGATCGAATCCCGCAAGCAGAATTCAAATCCGATCCTCCGTTCGTCTCGAAATCGCTCCTATACCCAAAACCTATCTTCTTGGATTCTCGCTTCCAGAATCGCAATCAGGAATGGAACGCGTGCATTTCCGACGTAAAGTGGCGAGAGGAATAGACTGCTGCAAGTGGAATTCAAATCCGATCCTCCGTTCGTCTCGAAATCGCTCTTATATCCAAGACTTATCTTCCAGGATTCTGGCTTCCAGATTCGTAATCTGGAATGGAAGGCACGCATTTCCAACGGAAAATGACGAGTGGGATCGAATCCCGCGAGCAGAATTCAAATCCGATCCTCCGTTCGTTTCGAAATCGCTACTATACCCAAGACCTATCTTCCAGGATTCTCGCTTCCAGATTCGTAATCTGGAGTGGAATGCATGCATTTCCGCCGTAAAATGACGAGAGGAATAGAATGCTGGAAGCGGAATTCAAATCCGATCCTCCGTTTGTATCGAAATGGATCCTATACCCAAAACCTATCTTCTTGGATTCTCGCTTCCAGAATCGCAATCTGGAATGGAAGGCACGAATTTCCAACGTAAAATGACGAGAGGAATCGAATGCCGCAACCAGAATTAAAATCCGATCCTCCGTTCGTCTCGAAATCGCTACTATACCCAAGACCTATCTTCCAGGATTCTCGCTTCCAGATTCGTAATCTGGAGTGGAACGCATGCATTTCCGCCGTAAAATGACGAGAGGAATAGAATGCTGGAAGCGGAATGCAAATCCGATCCTCCGATCGTCACGAAATCGCTCCTATACCCAAAACCTATCTTCTTGGATTCTCGCTTCCAGAATCGCAATCTGGAATGGAAGGCATGCATTTCCGACGTAAAATGGCGAGAGGGATTGAATCCCGCGAGCAGAATTCAAATCCAATCCTCCGTTCGTCTCGAAATCGCTACTATACCCAAGACCTATCTTCCAGGATTCTCGCTTCCAGATTCGTAATCTGGAGTGGAACGCATGCATTTCCGCCGTAAAATGACGAGAGGAATAGAATGCTGGAAGCGGAATGCAAATCCGATCCTCCGATCGTCACGAAATCGCTCTTATATCCAAGTCTTATGTTCCAGGATTCTGGCTTCCAGATTCGTAATCTGGAATGGAAGGCACGCATTTCCAACGGAAAATGACGAGAGGGGTCGAATCCCGCGAGCAGAATTCAAATCCGATCCTCCGTTCGTCTCGAAATCGCTCCTATACCAAAAACCTATCTTCTTGGATTCTCGCTTCCAGAATCGCAATCAGGAATGGAACGCATGCATTTCCGCCGTAAAATGACGAGAGGAATCGAATGCCGCAACCAGAATTCAAATCCGATCCTCCGTTCGTCTCGAAATCGCTCTTATATTCAAGACTTATCTTCCAGGATTCTCGCTTCCAGAATCGTAATCTGGAATGGAAGGCACGCATTTCCAACGGAAAATGACGAGAGGGATCGAATCCCGCGAGCAGAATTCAAATCCGATCCTCCGTTCGTCTCGAAATCGCTCCTATACCAAAAACCTATCTTCTTGGATTCTCGCTTCCAGAATCGCAATCAGGAATGGAACGCATGTATTTCCGACGTAAAATGACGAGAGGAATAGAATGCTGCAAGCGGAATTCAAATCCGATCCTCCGTTCGTCTCGAAATCGCTCCTATATCCAAGACTTATCTTCCAGGATTCTGGCTTCCAGAATCGCAATCTGGAATGGAAGGCATGCATTTCCGACGTAAAATGGCGAGAGGAATAGAATGCTGCAAGTGGAATTCAAATCCGATCCTCCGTTCGTCTCGAAATCGCTCTTGTATGAAAGACTTATCTTCCAGGATTCTGGCTTCCAGATTCGTAATCTGGAATGGAAGGCACGCATTTCCAACGTAAAATGACGAGAGGGATCGAATGCCGCAAGCAGAATTCAAATCCGATCCTCCGTTCGTCTCGAAATCGCTCCTATACCCAAAACCTATCTTCTTGGATTCTCGCTTCCAGAATCGAAATCTGGAATGGAAGGCACGCATTTCCAACGTAAAATGACAAGAGGAATAGAATGCTGCAAGCGGAATTCAAATCCGATCCTCCGTTCGTCTCGAAATCGCTCTTATATCCAAGACTTATCTTCCAGGATTCTCGCTTCCAGAATCGTAATCTGGAATGGAAGGCACGCATTTCCAACGTAAAATGACGAGAGGGATCGAATCCCGCAAGCAGAATTCAAATCCGATCCTCCGTTCGTCTCGAAATCGCTCCTATACCCAAAACCTATCTTCTTGGAGTCTCGCTTCCAGAATCGAAATCTGGAATGGAAGGCACGCATTTCCAACGTAAAATGACAAGAGGAATAGAATGCTGCAAGCGGAATTCAAATCCGATCCTCCGTTCGTCTCGAAATCGCTCTTATACCAAAAACCTATCTTCTTGGATTCTCGCTTCCAGAATCGAAATCTGGAATGGAAGGCACGCATTTCCAACGTAAAATGACAAGAGGAATAGAATGCTGCAAGCGGAATTCAAATCCGATCCTCCGTTCGTCTCGAAATCGCTCTTATATCCAAGACTTATCTTCCAGGATTCTCGCTTCCAGAATCGTAATCTGGAATGGAAGGCACGCATTTCCAACGTAAAATGACGAGAGGGATCGAATCCCGCAAGCAGAATTCAAATCCGATCCTCCGTTCGTCTCGAAATCGCTCCTATACCCAAAACCTATCTTCTTGGATTCTCGCTTCCAGAATCGCAATCAGGAATGGAACGCGTGCATTTCCGACGTAAAGTGGCGAGAGGAATAGACTGCTGCAAGTGGAATTCAAATCCGATCCTCCGTTCGTCTCGAAATCGCTCTTATATCCAAGACTTATCTTCCAGGATTCTGGCTTCCAGATTCGTAATCTGGAATGGAAGGCACGCATTTCCAACGGAAAATGACGAGTGGGATCGAATCCCGCGAGCAGAATTCAAATCCGATCCTCCGTTCGTTTCGAAATCGCTACTATACCCAAGACCTATCTTCCAGGATTCTCGCTTCCAGATTCGTAATCTGGAGTGGAATGCATGCATTTCCGCCGTAAAATGACGAGAGGAATAGAATGCTGGAAGCGGAATTCAAATCCGATCCTCCGTTTGTATCGAAATGGATCCTATACCCAAAACCTATCTTCTTGGATTCTCGCTTCCAGAATCGCAATCTGGAATGGAAGGCACGAATTTCCAACGTAAAATGACGAGAGGAATCGAATGCCGCAACCAGAATTAAAATCCGATCCTCCGTTCGTCTCGAAATCGCTACTATACCCAAGACCTATCTTCCAGGATTCTCGCTTCCAGATTCGTAATCTGGAGTGGAACGCATGCATTTCCGCCGTAAAATGACGAGAGGAATAGAATGCTGGAAGCGGAATGCAAATCCGATCCTCCGATCGTCACGAAATCGCTCCTATACCCAAAACCTATCTTCTTGGATTCTCGCTTCCAGAATCGCAATCTGGAATGGAAGGCATGCATTTCCGACGTAAAATGGCGAGAGGGATTGAATCCCGCGAGCAGAATTCAAATCCAATCCTCCGTTCGTCTCGAAATCGCTACTATACCCAAGACCTATCTTCCAGGATTCTCGCTTCCAGATTCGTAATCTGGAGTGGAACGCATGCATTTCTGACGTAAAATAACGAGAAGAATAGAATGCTGCAAGCAGAATTCAAATCCGATCCTCCGTTCGTCTCGAAATCGCTCCTATACCCAAAACCTATCTTCTTGGATTCTCGCTTCCAGAATCGCAATCTGGAATGGAAGGCATGCATTTCCGACGTAAAATGGCGAGAGGGATCGAATCCCGCGAGCAGAATTCAAATCCGAACCTCCGTTCGTCTCGAAATCGCTCCTATACCAAAAACCTATCTTCTTGGATTCTCGCTTCCAGAATCGCAATCTGGAATGGAAGGCACGAATTTCCAACGTAAAATGACGAGAGGAATCGAATGCCGCAACCAGAATTCAAATCCGATCCTCCGTTCGTCTCGAAATCGCTCCTATACCAAAAACCTATCTTCTTGGATTCTCGCTTCCAGAATCGCAATCAGGAATGGAACGCATGTATTTCCGACGTAAAATGACGAGAGGAATAGAATGCTGCAAGCGGAATTCAAATCCGATCCTCCGTTCGTCTCGAAATCGCTCTTATATCCAAGACTTATCTTCCAGGATTCTGGCTTCCAGAATCGCAATCTGGAATGGAAGGCATGCATTTCCGACGTAAAATGGCGAGAGGAATAGAATGCTGCAAGTGGAATTCAAATCCGATCCTCCGTTCGTCTCGAAATCGCTCTTGTATGAAAGACTTATCTTCCAGGATTCTGGCTTCCAGATTCGTAATCTGGAATGGAAGGCACGCATTTCCAACGTAAAATGACGAGAGGGATCGAATCCCGCAAGCAGAATTCAAATCCGAACCTCCGTTCGTCTCGAAATCGCTCCTATACCAAAAACCTATCTTCTTGGATTCTCGATTCCAGAATCGCAATCAGGAATGGAACGCATGTATTTCCGACGTAAAATGACGAGAGGAATAGAATGCTGCAAGCGGAATTCAAATCCGATCCTCCGTTCGTCTCGAAATCGCTCTTATATCCAAGACTTATCTTCCAGGATTCTGGCTTCCAGAATCGCAATCTGGAATGGAAGGCATGCATTTCCGACGTAAAATGGCGAGAGGAATAGAATGCTGCAAGTGGAATTCAAATCCGATCCTCCGTTCGTCTCGAAATCGCTCTTGTATGAAAGACTTATCTTCCAGGATTCTGGCTTCCAGATTCGTAATCTGGAATGGAAGGCACGCATTTCCAACGTAAAATGACGAGAGGGATCGAATCCCGCAAGCAGAATTCAAATCCGATCCTCCGTTCGTCTCGAAATCGCTCCTATACCCAAAACCTATCTTCTTGGATTCTCGCTTCCAGAATCGAAATCTGGAATGGAAGGCACGCATTTCCAACGTAAAATGACAAGAGGAATAGAATGCTGCAAGCGGAATTCAAATCCGATGCTGCGTTCGTCTCGAAATCGCTCCTATACCCAAAACCTATCTTCTTGGATTCTCGCTTCCAGAATCGCAATCAGGAATGGAACGCATGCATTTCCGACGTAAAATGGCGAGAGGAATAGACTGCTGCAAGTGGAATTCAAATCCGATCCTCCGTTCGTCTCGAAATCGCTCTTATATCCAAGACTTATCTTCCAGGATTCTAGCTTCCAGATTCGTAATCTGGAATGGAAGGCACGCATTTCCAACGGAAAATGACGAGTGGGATCGAATCCCGCGAGCAGAATTCAAATCCGATCCTCCGTTCGTTTCGAAATCGCTACTATACCCAAGACCTATCTTCCAGGATTCTCGCTTCCAGATTCGTAATCTGGAGTGGAACGCATGCATTTCCGCCGTAAAATGACGAGAGGAATAGAATGCTGGAAGCGGAATTCAAATCCGATCCTCCGTTTGTATCGAAATGGATCCTATACCCAAAACCTATCTTCTTGGATTCTCGCTTCCAGAATCGCAATCTGGAATGGAAGGCACGAATTTCCAACGTAAAATGACGAGAGGAATCGAATGCCGCAACCAGAATTAAAATCCGATCCTCCGTTCGTCTCGAAATCGCTACTATACCCAAGACCTATCTTCCAGGATTCTCGCTTCCAGATTCGTAATCTGGAGTGGAACGCATGCATTTCCGCCGTAAAATGACGAGAGGAATAGAATGCTGGAAGCGGAATGCAAATCCGATCCTCCGATCGTCACGAAATCGCTCTTATATCCAAGTCTTATGTTCCAGGATTCTGGCTTCCAGATTCGTAATCTGGAATGGAAGGCACGCATTTCCAACGGAAAATGACGAGAGGGATTGAATCCCGCGAGCAGAATTCAAATCCAATCCTCCGTTCGTCTCGAAATCGCTACTATACCCAAGACCTATCTTCCAGGATTCTCGCTTCCAGATTCGTAATCTGGAGTGGAACGCATGCATTTCTGACGTAAAATAACGAGAAGAATAGAATGCTGCAAGCAGAATTCAAATCCGATCCTCCGTTCGTCTCGAAATCGCTCCTATACCCAAAACCTATCTTCTTGGATTCTCGCTTCCAGAATCGCAATCTGGAATGGAAGGCATGCATTTCCGACGTAAAATGGCGAGAGGGATCGAATCCCGCGAGCAGAATTCAAATCCGAACCTCCGTTCGTCTCGAAATCGCTCCTATACCAAAAACCTATCTTCTTGGATTCTCGCTTCCAGAATCGCAATCTGGAATGAAAGGCACGAATTTCCAACGTAAAATGACGAGAGGAATCGAATGCCGCAACCAGAATTCAAATCCGATCCTCCGTTCGTCTCGAAATCGCTCTTATATTCAAGACTTATCTTCCAGGATTCTCGCTTCCAGAATCGTAATCTGGAATGGAAGGCACGCATTTCCAACGGAAAATGACGAGAGGGATCGAATCCCGCGAGCAGAATTCAAATCCGATCCTCCGTTCGTCTCGAAATCGCTCCTATACCAAAAACCTATCTTCTTGGATTCTCGCTTCCAGAATCGCAATCAGGAATGGAACGCATGTATTTCCGACGTAAAATGACGAGAGGAATAGAATGCTGCAAGCGGAATTCAAATCCGATCCTCCGTTCGTCTCGAAATCGCTCTTATATCCAAGACTTATCTTCCAGGATTCTGGCTTCCAGAATCGCAATCTGGAATGGAAGGCATGCATTTCCAACGTAAAATGACGAGAGGAATCGAATGCCGCAACCAGAATTAAAATCCGATCCTCCGTTCGTCTCGAAATCGCTACTATACCCAAGACCTATCTTCCAGGATTCTCGCTTCCAGATTCGTAATCTGGAGTGGAACGCATGCATTTCCGCCGTAAAATGACGAGAGGAATAGAATGCTGGAAGCGGAATGCAAATCCGATCCTCCGATCGTCACGAAATCGCTCTTATATCCAAGTCTTATGTTCCAGGATTCTGGCTTCCAGATTCGTAATCTGGAATGGAAGGCACGCATTTCCAACGGAAAATGACGAGAGGGATTGAATCCCGCGAGCAGAATTCAAATCCAATCCTCCGTTCGTCTCGAAATCGCTACTATACCCAAGACCTATCTTCCAGGATTCTCGCTTCCAGATTCGTAATCTGGAGTGGAACGCATGCATTTCTGACGTAAAATAACGAGAAGAATAGAATGCTGCAAGCAGAATTCAAATCCGATCCTCCGTTCGTCTCGAAATCGCTCCTATACCAAAAACCTATCTTCTTGGATTCTCGCTTCCAGAATCGCAATCTGGAATGGAAGGCACGAATTTCCAACGTAAAATGACGAGAGGAATCGAATGCCGCAACCAGAATTCAAATCCGATCCTCCGTTCGTCTCGAAATCGCTCTTATATTCAAGACTTATCTTCCAGGATTCTCGCTTCCAGAATCGTAATCTGGAATGGAAGGCACGCATTTCCAACGGAAAATGAGGAGAGGGATCGAATCCCGCGAGCAGAATTCAAATCCGATCCTCCGTTCGTCTCGAAATCGCTCCTATACCAAAAACCTATCTTCTTGGATTCTCGCTTCCAGAATCGCAATCAGGAATGGAACGCATGTATTTCCGACGTAAAATGACGAGAGGAATAGAATGCTGCAAGCGGAATTCAAATCCGATCCTCCGTTCGTCTCGAAATCGCTCTTATATCCAAGACTTATCTTCCAGGATTCTGGCTTCCAGAATCGCAATCTGGAATGGAAGGCATGCATTTCCGACGTAAAATGGCGAGAGGAATAGAATGCTGCAAGTGGAATTCAAATCCGATCCTCCGTTCGTCTCGAAATCGCTCTTGTATGAAAGACTTATCTTCCAGGATTCTGGCTTCCAGATTCGTAATCTGGAATGGAAGGCACGCATTTCCAACGTAAAATGACGAGAGGGATCGAATCCCGCAAGCAGAATTCAAATCCGATCCTCCGTTCGTCTCGAAATCGCTCCTATACCCAAAACCTATCTTCTTGGAGTCTCGCTTCCAGAATCGAAATCTGGAATGGAAGGCACGCATTTCCAACGTAAAATGACAAGAGGAATAGAATGCTGCAAGCGGAATTCAAATCCGATCCTCCGTTCGTCTCGAAATCGCTCTTATACCCAAAACCTATCTTCTTGGATTCTCGCTTCCAGAATCGAAATCTGGAATGGAAGGCACGCATTTCCAACGTAAAATGACAAGAGGAATAGAATGCTGCAAGCGGAATTCAAATCCGATCCTCCGTTCGTCTCGAAATCGCTCTTATATCCAAGACTTATCTTCCAGGATTCTCGCTTCCAGAATCGTAATCTGGAATGGAAGGCACGCATTTCCAACGTAAAATGACGAGAGGGATCGAATCCCGCAAGCAGAATTCAAATCCGATCCTCCGTTCGTCTCGAAATCGCTCCTATACCCAAAACCTATCTTCTTGGATTCTCGCTTCCAGAATCGCAATCAGGAATGGAACGCGTGCATTTCCGACGTAAAGTGGCGAGAGGAATAGACTGCTGCAAGTGGAATTCAAATCCGATCCTCCGTTCGTCTCGAAATCGCTCTTATATCCAAGACTTATCTTCCAGGATTCTGGCTTCCAGATTCGTAATCTGGAATGGAAGGCACGCATTTCCAACGGAAAATGACGAGTGGGATCGAATCCCGCGAGCAGAATTCAAATCCGATCCTCCGTTCGTTTCGAAATCGCTACTATACCCAAGACCTATCTTCCAGGATTCTCGCTTCCAGATTCGTAATCTGGAGTGGAACGCATGCATTTCCGCCGTAAAATGACGAGAGGAATAGAATGCTGGAAGCGGAATTCAAATCCGATCCTCCGTTTGTATCGAAATGGATCCTATACCCAAAACCTATCTTCTTGGATTCTCGCTTCCAGAATCGCAATCTGGAATGGAAGGCACGAATTTCCAACGTAAAATGACGAGAGGAATCGAATGCCGCAACCAGAATTAAAATCCGATCCTCCGTTCGTCTCGAAATCGCTACTATACCCAAGACCTATCTTCCAGGATTCTCGCTTCCAGATTCGTAATCTGGAGTGGAACGCATGCATTTCCGCCGTAAAATGACGAGAGGAATAGAATGCTGGAAGCGGAATGCAAATCCGATCCTCCGATCGTCACGAAATCGCTCCTATACCCAAAACCTATCTTCTTGGATTCTCGCTTCCAGAATCGCAATCTGGAATGGAAGGCATGCATTTCCGACGTAAAATGGCGAGAGGGATTGAATCCCGCGAGCAGAATTCAAATCCAATCCTCCGTTCGTCTCGAAATCGCTACTATACCCAAGACCTATCTTCCAGGATTCTCGCTTCCAGATTCGTAATCTGGAGTGGAACGCATGCATTTCTGACGTAAAATAACGAGAAGAATAGAATGCTGCAAGCAGAATTCAAATCCGATCCTCCGTTCGTCTCGAAATCGCTCCTATACCCAAAACCTATCTTCTTGGATTCTCGCTTCCAGAATCGCAATCTGGAATGGAAGGCATGCATTTCCGACGTAAAATGGCGAGAGGGATCGAATCCCGCGAGCAGAATTCAAATCCGAACCTCCGTTCGTCTCGAAATCGCTCCTATACCAAAAACCTATCTTCTTGGATTCTCGCTTCCAGAATCGCAATCTGGAATGGAAGGCACGAATTTCCAACGTAAAATGACGAGAGGAATCGAATGCCGCAACCAGAATTCAAATCCGATCCTCCGTTCGTCTCGAAATCGCTCCTATACCAAAAACCTATCTTCTTGGATTCTCGCTTCCAGAATCGCAATCAGGAATGGAACGCATGTATTTCCGACGTAAAATGACGAGAGGAATAAAATGCTGCAAGCGGAATTCAAATCCGATCCTCCGTTCGTCTCGAAATCGCTCTTATATCCAAGACTTATCTTCCAGGATTCTGGCTTCCAGAATCGCAATCTGGAATGGAAGGCATGCATTTCCGACGTAAAATGGCGAGAGGAATAGAATGCTGCAAGTGGAATTCAAATCCGATCCTCCGTTCGTCTCGAAATCGCTCTTGTATGAAAGACTTATCTTCCAGGATTCTGGCTTCCAGATTCGTAATCTGGAATGGAAGGCACGCATTTCCAACGTAAAATGACGAGAGGGATCGAATCCCGCAAGCAGAATTCAAATCCGATCCTCCGTTCGTCTCGAAATCGCTCTTATATCCAAGACTTATCTTCCAGGATTCTCGCTTCCAGAATCGTAATCTGGAATGGAAGGCACGCATTTCCAACGTAAAATGACGAGAGGGATCGAATCCCGCAAGTAGAATTCAAATCCGATCCTCCGTTCGTCTCGAAATCGCTCCTATACCCAAAACCTATCTTCTTGGAGTCTCGCTTCCAGAATCGAAATCTGGAATGGAAGGCACGCATTTCCAACGTAAAATGACAAGAGGAATAGAATGCTGCAAGCGGAATTCAAATCCGATCCTCCGTTCGTCTCGAAATCGCTCTTATACCCAAAACCTATCTTCTTGGATTCTCGCTTCCAGAATCGAAATCTGGAATGGAAGGCACGCATTTCCAACGTAAAATGACAAGAGGAATAGAATGCTGCAAGCGGAATTCAAATCCGATCCTCCGTTCGTCTCGAAATCGCTCTTATATCCAAGACTTATCTTCCAGGATTCTCGCTTCCAGAATCGTAATCTGGAATGGAAGGCACGCATTTCCAACGTAAAATGACGAGAGGGATCGAATCCCGCAAGCAGAATTCAAATCCGATCCTCCGTTCGTCTCGAAATCGCTCCTATACCCAAAACCTATCTTCTTGGAGTCTCGCTTCCAGAATCGAAATCTGGAATGGAAGGCACGCATTTCCAACGTAAAATGACAAGAGGAATAGAATGCTGCAAGCGGAATTCAAATCCGATCCTCCGTTCGTCTCGAAATCGCTCTTATATCCAAGACTTATCTTCCAGGATTCTCGCTTCCAGAATCGTAATCTGGAATGGAAGGCACGCATTTCCAACGGAAAATGACGAGAGGGATCGAATCCCGCGAGCAGAATTCAAATCCGATCCTCCGTTCGTCTCGAAATCGCTCCTATACCAAAAACCTATCTTCTTGGATTCTCGCTTCCAGAATCGCAATCAGGAATGGAACGCATGTATTTCCGACGTAAAATGACGAGAGGAATAGAATGCTGCAAGCGGAATTCAAATCCGATCCTCCGTTCGTCTCGAAATCGCTCTTATATCCAAGACTTATCTTCCAGGATTCTGGCTTCCAGAATCGCAATCTGGAATGGAAGGCATGCATTTCCGACGTAAAATGGCGAGAGGAATAGAATGCTGCAAGTGGAATTCAAATCCGATCCTCCGTTCGTCTCGAAATCGCTCTTGTATGAAAGACTTATCTCCCAGGATTCTGGCTTCCAGATTCGTAATCTGGAATGGAAGGCACGCATTTCCAACGTAAAATGACGAGAGGGATCGAATCCCGCAAGCAGAATTCAAATCCGATCCTCCGTTCGTCTCGAAATCGCTCCTATACCCAAAACCTATCTTCTTGGATTCTCGCTTCCAGAATCGAAATCTGGAATGGAAGGCACGCATTTCCAACGTAAAATGACAAGAGGAATAGAATGCTGCAAGCGGAATTCAAATCCGATCCTCCGTTCGTCTCGAAATCGCTCTTATATCCAAGACTTATCTTCCAGGATTCTGGCTTCCAGATTCGTAATCTGGAATGGAAGGCACGCATTTCCAACGGAAAATGACGAGTGGGATCGAATCCCGCGAGCAGAATTCAAATCCGATCCTCCGTTCGTTTCGAAATCGCTACTATACCCAAGACCTATCTTCCAGGATTCTCGCTTCCAGATTCGTAATCTGGAGTGGAACGCATGCATTTCCGCCGTAAAATGACGAGAGGAATAGAATGCTGGAAGCGGAATTCAAATCCGATCCTCCGTTTGTATCGAAATGGATCCTATACCCAAAACCTATCTTCTTGGATTCTCGCTTCCAGAATCGCAATCTGGAATGGAAGGCACGAATTTCCAACGTAAAATGACGAGAGGAATCGAATGCCGCAACCAGAATTAAAATCCGATCCTCCGTTCGTCTCGAAATCGCTACTATACCCAAGACCTATCTTCCAGGATTCTCGCTTCCAGATTCGTAATCTGGAGTGGAACGCATGCATTTCCGCCGTAAAATGACGAGAGGAATAGAATGCTGGAAGCGGAATGCAAATCCGATCCTCCGATCGTCACGAAATCGCTCTTATATCCAAGTCTTATGTTCCAGGATTCTGGCTTCCAGATTCGTAATCTGGAATGGAAGGCACGCATTTCCAACGGAAAATGACGAGAGGGATTGAATCCCGCGAGCAGAATTCAAATCCAATCCTCCGTTCGTCTCGAAATCGCTACTATACCCAAGACCTATCTTCCAGGATTCTCGCTTCCAGAATCGAAATCTGGAATGGAAGGCACGCATTTCCAACGTAAAATGACAAGAGGAATAGAATGCTGCAAGCGGAATTCAAATCCGATCCTCCGTTCGTCTCGAAATCGCTCTTATATCCAAGACTTATCTTCCAGGATTCTCGCTTCCAGAATCGTAATCTGGAATGGAAGGCACGCATTTCCAACGGAAAATGACGAGAGGGATCGAATCCCGCGAGCAGAATTCAAATCCGATCCTCCGTTCGTCTCGAAATCGCTCCTATACCAAAAACCTATCTTCTTGGATTCTCGCTTCCAGAATCGCAATCAGGAATGGAACGCATGTATTTCCGACGTAAAATGACGAGAGGAATAGAATGCTGCAAGCGGAATTCAAATCCGATCCTCCGTTCGTCTCGAAATCGCTCTTATATCCAAGACTTATCTTCCAGGATTCTGGCTTCCAGAATCGCAATCTGGAATGGAAGGCATGCATTTCCGACGTAAAATGGCGAGAGGAATAGAATGCTGCAAGTGGAATTCAAATCCGATCCTCCGTTCGTCTCGAAATCGCTCTTGTATGAAAGACTTATCTCCCAGGATTCTGGCTTCCAGATTCGTAATCTGGAATGGAAGGCACGCATTTCCAACGTAAAATGACGAGAGGGATCGAATCCCGCAAGCAGAATTCAAATCCGATCCTCCGTTCGTCTCGAAATCGCTCTTATATCCAAGACTTATCTTCCAGGATTCTGGCTTCCAGAATCGCAATCTGGAATGGAAGGCATGCATTTCCGACGTAAAATGGCGAGAGGAATAGAATGCTGCAAGTGGAATTCAAATCCGATCCTCCGTTCGTCTCGAAATCGCTCTTGTATGAAAGACTTATCTTCCAGGATTCTGGCTTCCAGATTCGTAATCTGGAATGGAAGGCACGCATTTCCAACGTAAAATGACGAGAGGGATCGAATCCCGCAAGCAGAATTCAAATCCGATCCTCCGTTCGTCTCGAAATCGCTCCTATACCCAAAACCTATCTTCTTGGATTCTCGCTTCCAGAATCGAAATCTGGAATGGAAGGCACGCATTTCCAACGTAAAATGACAAGAGGAATAGAATGCTGCAAGCGGAATTCAAATCCGATCCTCCGTTCGTCTCGAAATCGCTCTTATATCCAAGACTTATCTTCCAGGATTCTCGCTTCCAGAATCGTAATCTGGAATGGAAGGCACGCATTTCCAACGTAAAATGACGAGAGGGATCGAATCCCGCAAGTAGAATTCAAATCCGATCCTCCGTTCGTCTCGAAATCGCTCCTATACCCAAAACCTATCTTCTTGGAGTCTCGCTTCCAGAATCGAAATCTGGAATGGAAGGCACGCATTTCCAACGTAAAATGACAAGAGGAATAGAATGCTGCAAGCGGAATTCAAATCCGATCCTCCGTTCGTCTCGAAATCGCTCTTATACCCAAAACCTATCTTCTTGGATTCTCGCTTCCAGAATCGAAATCTGGAATGGAAGGCACGCATTTCCAACGTAAAATGACAAGAGGAATAGAATGCTGCAAGCGGAATTCAAATCCGATCCTCCGTTCGTCTCGAAATCGCTCTTATATCCAAGACTTATCTTCCAGGATTCTCGCTTCCAGAATCGTAATCTGGAATGGAAGGCACGCATTTCCAACGTAAAATGACGAGAGGGATCGAATCCCGCAAGCAGAATTCAAATCCGATCCTCCGTTCGTCTCGAAATCGCTCCTATACCCAAAACCTATCTTCTTGGAGTCTCGCTTCCAGAATCGCAATCAGGAATGGAACGCATGTATTTCCGACGTAAAATGACGAGAGGAATAGAATGCTGCAAGCGGAATTCAAATCCGATCCTCCGTTCGTCTCGAAATCGCTCTTATATCCAAGACTTATCTTCCAGGATTCTGGCTTCCAGAATCGCAATCTGGAATGGAAGGCATGCATTTCCGACGTAAAATGGCGAGAGGAATAGAATGCTGCAAGTGGAATTCAAATCCGATCCTCCGTTCGTCTCGAAATCGCTCTTGTATGAAAGACTTATCTCCCAGGATTCTGGCTTCCAGATTCGTAATCTGGAATGGAAGGCACGCATTTCCAACGTAAAATGACGAGAGGGATCGAATCCCGCAAGCAGAATTCAAATCCGATCCTCCGTTCGTCTCGAAATCGCTCCTATACCCAAAACCTATCTTCTTGGATTCTCGCTTCCAGAATCGAAATCTGGAATGGAAGGCACGCATTTCCAACGTAAAATGACAAGAGGAATAGAATGCTGCAAGCGGAATTCAAATCCGATGCTGCGTTCGTCTCGAAATCGCTCCTATACCCAAAACCTATCTTCTTGGATTCTCGCTTCCAGAATCGCAATCAGGAATGGAACGCATGCATTTCCGACGTAAAATGGCGAGAGGAATAGACTGCTGCAAGTGGAATTCAAATCCGATCCTCCGTTCGTCTCGAAATCGCTCTTATATCCAAGACTTATCTTCCAGGATTCTGGCTTCCAGATTCGTAATCTGGAATGGAAGGCACGCATTTCCAACGGAAAATGACGAGAGGGATTGAATCCCGCGAGCAGAATTCAAATCCAATCCTCCGTTCGTCTCGAAATCGCTACTATACCCAAGACCTATCTTCCAGGATTCTCGCTTCCAGAATCGAAATCTGGAATGGAAGGCACGCATTTCCAACGTAAAATGACAAGAGGAATAGAATGCTGCAAGCGGAATTCAAATCCGATCCTCCGTTCGTCTCGAAATCGCTCTTATATCCAAGACTTATCTTCCAGGATTCTGGCTTCCAGATTCGTAATCTGGAATGGAAGGCACGCATTTCCAACGGAAAATGACGAGAGGGATCGAATCCCGCGAGCAGAATTCAAATCCGATCCTCCGTTCGTCTCGAAATCGCTCCTATAACAAAAACCTATCTTCTTGGATTCTCGCTTCCAGAATCGCAATCAGGAATGGAACGCATGTATTTCCGACGTAAAATGACGAGAGGAATAGAATGCTGCAAGCGGAATTCAAATCCGATCCTCCGTTCGTCTCGAAATCGCTCTTATATCCAAGACTTATCTTCCAGGATTCTGGCTTCCAGAATCGCAATCTGGAATGGAAGGCATGCATTTCCGACGTAAAATGGCGAGAGGAATAGAATGCTGCAAGTGGAATTCAAATCCGATCCTCCGTTCGTCTCGAAATCGCTCTTGTATGAAAGACTTATCTCCCAGGATTCTGGCTTCCAGATTCGTAATCTGGAATGGAAGGCACGCATTTCCAACGTAAAATGACGAGAGGGATCGAATCCCGCAAGCAGAATTCAAATCCGATCCTCCGTTCGTCTCGAAATCGCTCTTATATCCAAGACTTATCTTCCAGGATTCTGGCTTCCAGAATCGCAATCTGGAATGGAAGGCATGCATTTCCGACGTAAAATGGCGAGAGGAATAGAATGCTGCAAGTGGAATTCAAATCCGATCCTCCGTTCGTCTCGAAATCGCTCTTGTATGAAAGACTTATCTTCCAGGATTCTGGCTTCCAGATTCGTAATCTGGAATGGAAGGCACGCATTTCCAACGTAAAATGACGAGAGGGATCGAATCCCGCAAGCAGAATTCAAATCCGATCCTCCGTTCGTCTCGAAATCGCTCCTATACCCAAAACCTATCTTCTTGGATTCTCGCTTCCAGAATCGAAATCTGGAATGGAAGGCACGCATTTCCAACGTAAAATGACAAGAGGAATAGAATGCTGCAAGCGGAATTCAAATCCGATCCTCCGTTCGTCTCGAAATCGCTCTTATATCCAAGACTTATCTTCCAGGATTCTCGCTTCCAGAATCGTAATCTGGAATGGAAGGCACGCATTTCCAACGTAAAATGACGAGAGGGATCGAATCCCGCAAGTAGAATTCAAATCCGATCCTCCGTTCGTCTCGAAATCGCTCCTATACCCAAAACCTATCTTCTTGGAGTCTCGCTTCCAGAATCGAAATCTGGAATGGAAGGCACGCATTTCCAACGTAAAATGACAAGAGGAATAGAATGCTGCAAGCGGAATTCAAATCCGATCCTCCGTTCGTCTCGAAATCGCTCTTATACCCAAAACCTATCTTCTTGGATTCTCGCTTCCAGAATCGAAATCTGGAATGGAAGGCACGCATTTCCAACGTAAAATGACAAGAGGAATAGAATGCTGCAAGCGGAATTCAAATCCGATCCTCCGTTCGTCTCGAAATCGCTCTTATATCCAAGACTTATCTTCCAGGATTCTCGCTTCCAGAATCGTAATCTGGAATGGAAGGCACGCATTTCCAACGTAAAATGACGAGAGGGATCGAATCCCGCAAGCAGAATTCAAATCCGATCCTCCGTTCGTCTCGAAATCGCTCCTATACCCAAAACCTATCTTCTTGGAGTCTCGCTTCCAGAATCGAAATCTGGAATGGAAGGCACGCATTTCCAACGTAAAATGACAAGAGGAATAGAATGCTGCAAGCGGAATTCAAATCCGATCCTCCGTTCGTCTCGAAATCGCTCTTATATCCAAGACTTATCTTCCAGGATTCTGGCTTCCAGAATCGCAATCTGGAATGGAAGGCATGCATTTCCGACGTAAAATGGCGAGAGGAATAGAATGCTGCAAGTGGAATTCAAATCCGATCCTCCGTTCGTCTCGAAATCGCTCTTGTATGAAAGACTTATCTCCCAGGATTCTGGCTTCCAGATTCGTAATCTGGAATGGAAGGCACGCATTTCCAACGGAAAATGACGAGAGGGATTGAATCCCGCGAGCAGAATTCAAATCCAATCCTCCGTTCGTCTCGAAATCGCTACTATACCCAAGACCTATCTTCCAGGATTCTCGCTTCCAGATTCGTAATCTGGAGTGGAACGCATGCATTTCTGACGTAAAATAACGAGAAGAATAGAATGCTGCAAGCAGAATTCAAATCCGATCCTCCGTTCGTCTCGAAATCGCTCCTATACCCAAAACCTATCTTCTTGGATTCTCGCTTCCAGAATCGCAATCTGGAATGGAAGGCATGCATTTCCGACGTAAAATGGCGAGAGGGATCGAATCCCGCGAGCAGAATTCAAATCCGAACCTCCGTTCGTCTCGAAATCGCTCCTATACCAAAAACCTATCTTCTTGGATTCTCGCTTCCAGAATCGCAATCTGGAATGGAAGGCACGAATTTCCAACGTAAAATGACGAGAGGAATCGAATGCCGCAACCAGAATTCAAATCCGATCCTCCGTTCGTCTCGAAATCGCTCTTATATTCAAGACTTATCTTCCAGGATTCTCGCTTCCAGAATCGTAATCTGGAATGGAAGGCACGCATTTCCAACGGAAAATGACGAGAGGGATCGAATCCCGCGAGCAGAATTCAAATCCGATCCTCCGTTCGTCTCGAAATCGCTCCTATACCAAAAACCTATCTTCTTGGATTCTCGCTTCCAGAATCGCAATCAGGAATGGAACGCATGTATTTCCGACGTAAAATGACGAGAGGAATAGAATGCTGCAAGCGGAATTCAAATCCGATCCTCCGTTCGTCTCGAAATCGCTCTTATATCCAAGACTTATCTTCCAGGATTCTGGCTTCCAGAATCGCAATCTGGAATGGAAGGCATGCATTTCCGACGTAAAATGGCGAGAGGAATAGAATGCTGCAAGTGGAATTCAAATCCGATCCTCCGTTCGTCTCGAAATCGCTCTTGTATGAAAGACTTATCTTCCAGGATTCTGGCTTCCAGATTCGTAATCTGGAATGGAAGGCACGCATTTCCAACGTAAAATGACGAGAGGGATCGAATCCCGCAAGCAGAATTCAAATCCGATCCTCCGTTCGTCTCGAAATCGCTCCTATACCCAAAACCTATCTTCTTGGATTCTCGCTTCCAGAATCGAAATCTGGAATGGAAGGCACGCATTTCCAACGTAAAATGACAAGAGGAATAGAATGCTGCAAGCGGAATTCAAATCCGATGCTGCGTTCGTCTCGAAATCGCTCCTATACCAAAAACCTATCTTCTTGGATTCTCGCTTCCAGAATCGCAATCAGGAATGGAACGCATGTATTTCCGACGTAAAATGACGAGAGGAATAGAATGCTGCAAGCGGAATTCAAATCCGAACCTCCGTTCGTCTCGAAATCGCTCCTATACCAAAAACCTATCTTCTTGGATTCTCGCTTCCAGAATCGCAATCAGGAATGGAACGCATGTATTTCCGACGTAAAATGACGAGAGGAATAGAATGCTGCAAGCGGAATTCAAATCCGATCCTCCGTTCGTCTCGAAATCGCTCTTATATCCAAGACTTATCTTCCAGGATTCTGGCTTCCAGAATCGCAATCTGGAATGGAAGGCATGCATTTCCGACGTAAAATGACAAGAGGAATAGAATGCTGCAAGCGGAATTCAAATCCGATGCTGCGTTCGTCTCGAAATCGCTCCTATACCCAAAACCTATCTTCTTGGATTCTCGCTTCCAGAATCGCAATCAGGAATGGAACGCATGCATTTCCGACGTAAAATGGCGAGAGGAATAGACTGCTGCAAGTGGAATTCAAATCCGATCCTCCGTTCGTCTCGAAATCGCTCTTATATTCAAGACTTATCTTCCCAGGATTCTCGCTTCCAGAATCGTAATCTGGAATGGAAGGCACGCATTTCCAACGGAAAATGACGAGAGGGATCGAATCCCGCGAGCAGAATTCAAATCCGATCCTCCGTTCGTCTCGAAATCGCTCCTATACCAAAAACCTATCTTCTTGGATTCTCGCTTCCAGAATCGCAATCAGGAATGGGACGCATGTATTTCCGACGTAAAATGACGAGAGGAATAGAATGCTGCAAGCGGAATTCAAATCCGATCCTCCGTTCGTCTCGAAATCGCTCTTATATCCAAGACTTATCTTCCAGGATTCTGGCTTCCAGAATCGCAATCTGGAATGGAAGGCATGCATTTCCGACGTAAAATGGCGAGAGGAATAGAATGCTGCAAGTGGAATTCAAATCCGATCCTCCGTTCGTCTCGAAATCGCTCTTGTATGAAAGACTTATCTTCCAGGATTCTGGCTTCCAGATTCGTAATCTGGAATGGAAGGCACGCATTTCCAACGTAAAATGACGAGAGGGATCGAATCCCGCAAGCAGAATTCAAATCCGATCCTCCGTTCGTCTCGAAATCGCTCCTATACCCAAAACCTATCTTCTTGGATTCTCGCTTCCAGAATCGAAATCTGGAATGGAAGGCACGCATTTCCAACGTAAAATGACAATAGGAATAGAATGCTGCAAGCGGAATTCAAATCCGATCCTCCGTTCGTCTCGAAATCGCTCTTATATCCAAGACTTATCTTCCAGGATTCTCGCTTCCAGAATCGTAATCTGGAATGGAAGGCACGCATTTCCAACGGAAAATGTCAATAGGAATAGAATGCTGCAAGCGGAATTCAAATCCGATCCTCCGTTCGTCTCGAAATCGCTCTTATATCCAAGACTTATCTTCCAGGATTCTCGCTTCCAGAATCGTAATCTGGAATGGAAGGCACGCATTTCCAACGGAAAATGACGAGAGGGATCGAATCCCGCGAGCAGAATTCAAATCCGATCCTCCGTTCGTCTCGAAATCGCTCCTATACCAAAAACCTATCTTCTTGGATTCTCGCTTCCAGAATCGCAATCAGGAATGGAACGCATGTATTTCCGACGTAAAATGACGAGAGGAATAGAATGCTGCAAGCGGAATTCAAATCCGATCCTCCGTTCGTCTCGAAATCGCTCTTATATCCAAGACTTATCTTCCAGGATTCTTGCTTCCAGATTCGTAATCTGGAATGGAAGGCATGCATTTCCGACGTAAAATGACGAGAGGGATCGAATGTCGCATCCAGAATTCAAATCCGATCCTCCGTTCGTCTCGAAATCGCTCCTATACCCAAAACCTATCTTCTTGGATTCTCGCTTCCAGAATCGAAATCTGGAATGGAAGGCATGCATTTCCGACGTAAAATGACGAGAGGGATCGAATCCCGCGAGCAGAATTCAAATCCGAACCTCCGTTCGTCTCGAAATCGCTCCTATACCAAAAACCTATCTTCTTGGATTCTCGCTTCCAGAATCGCAATCTGGAATGGAAGGCACGAATTTCCAACGTAAAATGACGAGAGGAATCGAATGCCGCAACCAGAATTCAAATCCGATCCGCCGTTCGTCTCGAAATCGCTCTTATATTCAAGACTTATCTTCCAGGATTCTCGCTTCCAGAATCGTAATCTGGAATGGAAGGCACGCATTTCCAACGGAAAATGACGAGAGGGATCGAATCCCGCGAGCAGAATTCAAATCCGATCCTCCGTTCGTCTCGAAATCGATCCTATACCAAAAACCTATCTTCTTGGATTCTCGCTTCCAGAATCGCAATCAGGAATGGAACGCATGTATTTCCGACGTAAAATGACGAGAGGAATAGAATGCTGCAAGCGGAATTCAAATCCGATCCTCCGTTCGTCTCGAAATCGCTCTTATATCCAAGACTTATCTTCTTGGATTCTCGCTTCCAGAATCGCAATCTGGAATGGAAGGCACGAATTTCCAACGTAAAATGACGAGAGGAATCGAATGCCGCAACCAGAATTCAAATCCGATCCGCCGTTCGTCTCGAAATCGCTCTTATATTCAAGACTTATCTTCCAGGATTCTCGCTTCCAGAATCGTAATCTGGAATGGAAGGCACGCATTTCCAACGGAAAATGACGAGAGGGATCGAATCCCGCGAGCAGAATTCAAATCCGATCCTCCGTTCGTCTCGAAATCGCTCCTATACCAAAAACCTATCTTCTTAGATTCTCGCTTCCAGAATCGCAATCAGGAATGGAACGCATGTATTTCCGACGTAAAATGACGAGAGGAATAGAATGCTGCAAGCGGAATTCAAATCCGATCCTCCGTTCGTCTCGAAATCGCTCTTATATCCAAGACTTATCTTCCAGGATTCTGGCTTCCAGAATCGCAATCTGGAATGGAAGGCATGCATTTCCGACGTAAAATGACAAGAGGAATAGAATGCTGCAAGCGGAATTCAAATCCGATGCTGCGTTCGTCTCGAAATCGCTCCTATACCCAAAACCTATCTTCTTGGATTCTCGCTTCCAGAATCGCAATCAGGAATGGAACCCATGCATTTCCGACGTAAAATGGCGAGAGGAATAGACTGCTGCAAGTGGAATTCAAATCCGATCCTCCGTTCGTCTCGAAATCGCTCTTATATTCAAGACTTATCTTCCCAGGATTCTCGCTTCCAGAATCGTAATCTGGAATGGAAGGCACGCATTTCCAACGGAAAATGACGAGAGGGATCGAATCCCGCGAGCAGAATTCAAATCCGATCCTCCGTTCGTCTCGAAATCGCTCCTATACCAAAAACCTATCTTCTTGGATTCTCGCTTCCAGAATCGCAATCAGGAATGGAACGCATGTATTTCCGACGTAAAATGACGAGAGGAATAGAATGCTGCAAGCGGAATTCAAATCCGATCCTCCGTTCGTCTCGAAATCGCTCTTATATCCAAGACTTATCTTCCAGGATTCTGGCTTCCAGAATCGCAATCTGGAATGGAAGGCATGCATTTCCGACGTAAAATGGCGAGAGGAATAGAATGCTGCAAGTGGAATTCAAATCCGATCCTCCGTTCGTCTCGAAATCGCTCTTGTATGAAAGACTTATCTTCCAGGATTCTGGCTTCCAGATTCGTAATCTGGAATGGAAGGCACGCATTTCCAACGTAAAATGACGAGAGGGATCGAATCCCGCAAGCAGAATTCAAATCCGATCCTCCGTTCGTCTCGAAATCGCTCCTATACCCAAAACCTATCTTCTTGGATTCTCGCTTCCAGAATCGAAATCTGGAATGGAAGGCACGCATTTCCAACGTAAAATGATAAGAGGAATAGAATGCTGCAAGCGGAATTCAAATCCGATCCTCCGTTCGTCACGAAATCGCTCTTATATCCAAGTCTTATGTTCCAGGATTCTGGCTTCCAGATTCGTAATCTGGAATGGAAGGCACGCATTTCCAACGGAAAATGACGAGAGGGATTGAATCCCGCGAGCAGAATTCAAATCCAATCCTCCGTTCGTCTCGAAATCGCTACTATACCCAAGACCTATCTTCCAGGATTCTCGCTTCCAGATTCGTAATCTGGAGTGGAACGCATGCATTTCTGACGTAAAATAACGAGAAGAATAGAATGCTGCAAGCAGAATTCAAATCCGATCCTCCGTTCGTCTCGAAATCGCTCCTATACCCAAAACCTATCTTCTTGGATTCTCGCTTCCAGAATCGCAATCTGGAATGGAAGGCATGCATTTCCGACGTAAAATGGCGAGAGGGATCGAATCCCGCGAGCAGAATTCAAATCCGAACCTCCGTTCGTCTCGAAATCGCTCCTATACCAAAAACCTATCTTCTTGGATTCTCGCTTCCAGAATCGCAATCTGGAATGGAAGGCACGAATTTCCAACGTAAAATGACGAGAGGAATCGAATGCCGCAACCAGAATTCAAATCCGATCCTCCGTTCGTCTCGAAATCGCTCTTATATTCAAGACTTATCTTCCAGGATTCTCGCTTCCAGAATCGTAATCTGGAATGGAAGGCACGCATTTCCAACGGAAAATGACGAGAGGGATCGAATCCCGCGAGCAGAATTCAAATCCGATCCTCCGTTCGTCTCGAAATCGCTCCTATACCAAAAACCTATCTTCTTGGATTCTCGCTTCCAGAATCGCAATCAGGAATGGAACGCATGTATTTCCGACGTAAAATGACGAGAGGAATAGAATGCTGCAAGCGGAATTCAAATCCGATCCTCCGTTCGTCTCGAAATCGCTCTTATATCCAAGACTTATCTTCCAGGATTCTGGCTTCCAGAATCGCAATCTGGAATGGAAGGCATGCATTTCCGACGTAAAATGGCGAGAGGAATAGAATGCTGCAAGTGGAATTCAAATCCGATCCTCCGTTCGTCTCGAAATCGCTCTTGTATGAAAGACTTATCTTCCAGGATTCTGGCTTCCAGATTCGTAATCTGGAATGGAAGGCACGCATTTCCAACGTAAAATGACGAGAGGGATCGAATCCCGCAAGCAGAATTCAAATCCGATCCTCCGTTCGTCTCGAAATCGCTCCTATACCCAAAACCTATCTTCTTGGATTCTCGCTTCCAGAATCGAAATCTGGAATGGAAGGCACGCATTTCCAACGTAAAATGACAAGAGGAATAGAATGCTGCAAGCGGAATTCAAATCCGATGCTGCGTTCGTCTCGAAATCGCTCCTATACCCAAAACCTATCTTCTTGGATTCTCGCTTCCAGAATCGCAATCAGGAATGGAACGCATGCATTTCCGACGTAAAATGACGAGAGGGATCGAATCCCGCGAGCAGAATTCAAATCCGAACCTCCGTTCGTCTCGAAATCGCTCCTATACCAAAAACCTATCTTCTTGGATTCTCGCTTCCAGAATCGCAATCTGGAATGGAAGGCACGAATTTCCAACGTAAAATGACGAGAGGAATCGAATGCCGCAACCAGAATTCAAATCCGATCCGCCGTTCGTCTCGAAATCGCTCTTATATTCAAGACTTATCTTCCAGGATTCTCGCTTCCAGAATCGTAATCTGGAATGGAAGGCACGCATTTCCAACGGAAAATGACGAGAGGGATCGAATCCCGCGAGCAGAATTCAAATCCGATCCTCCGTTCGTCTCGAAATCGCTCCTATACCAAAAACCTATCTTCTTGGATTCTCGCTTCCAGAATCGCAATCAGGAATAGAACGCATGTATTTCCGACGTAAAATGACGAGAGGAATAGAATGCTGCAAGCGGAATTCAAATCCGATCCTCCGTTCGTCTCGAAATCGCTCTTATATCCAAGACTTATCTTCCAGGATTCTGGCTTCCAGAATCGCAATCTGGAATGGAAGGCATGCATTTCCGACGTAAAATGACAAGAGGAATAGAATGCTGCAAGCGGAATTCAAATCCGATCCTCCGTTCGTCTCGAAATCGCTCTTATATCCAAGACTTATCTTCCAGGATTCTGGCTTCCAGAATCGCAATCTGGAATGGAAGGCACGCATTTCCAACGTAAAATGACAAGAGGAATAGAATGCTGCAAGCGGAATTCAAATCCTTTTTTTTTTTTTTTTTTTGTTAACCCGGTGGAAATCCATTATGGATCCCCTTCATCCAAAGATGTCGGGGTATGTCCGACTTTCACGGACTAAAACCACTGGGATGGCCTCTGTGTCTTGATCGGGGGTGCGGGTATTCGGTCGCGAGACCACGCTCTCCAAACACCCCCGAGGACCATTATGCGACGCTCGTCTAAGAAAGAGAGCTACCGACTCGTATCACTACGGGCGAACGTTGCCACGGGCAATTTCGTTCTCCAGCAGTATCTTCTTCTGCATCGCCAACTGAATGAAGTCTGCAATGATTTGCCAATTGTCCTTCGACCTTAACATGGTCGGGACAATTCTGTGTGGGTCCAGTGGGCCCGGAAGGTCGAGCATATCCTCGACCACTCTTCTTGCCACAGCAAAAGCCGGGCATTCGAAGATGGCGTGTTTTACGCTGTCCGTTTGGTGGCCACAATTTTGGCATTGTGGCGACTCCCGCCTCTTATACTTGTGGAGGTACTCCCCAAAGGCCCCATGGCCGGTGAAGAACTGCGTAAGATGATAGTTCAAGACACCATGTTCCCTCCCGATCCATGGGCGTATATCGGGCACGAGAAGGCGTGTCCACGAGGCGGTATCGCCCTCGGCCCATTGCTCCTGCCACGTCTCCATCAACGTGCGGTCCGCCGCAGCGCTTACGGTGCCGGGGTCCGCGGAGTTGGTCCCTCCATGTGTGGACTCCCACACCTCCTTTCTCTTTATGGCCGCCAGGTCGTATGGCGCCATTCCGGCCAACACCAAAGCCGCAGCGGTCGAGACCGTACGGTAGCCGCAGACGACTTTGATAGCCATTCGCCTCTGTACGCCGAGGAGCCGATTGACCGATGAGCGGCCAATCTTCCCGGCCCACAGCGGGGCAGCGTAGAGGCAGATGGAATCCACCACGCTAGCGAGCAGGCGTCTTCTACGCGTCTTGCACCCCCCTATGTTTGGCATAAGGCGTCCAAGCCTATTGGCTACGTTCTCGGCCTTAGCCGCGATCCGATTAATATGGGCACTGAATGTCCATTCCTTGTCTAGGGTAACACCCAAGTACGTGAGGTTTTTGCCTATCCATATACGAGACCAGCCCTTCTCTTCATTCGATGGTATGCGTATCCAGGGGTCTCTGTAAGCTCTCTTCCTGGTAATGACCAAGGCCTCTGTCTTCTCGGTGGCTAGCTCCAGGCCGAGCGCTCGGTAGTGATCGGCAAGCTTAACGAGTGCCCTGTTGACATCATCCTGCGCATGGATCACATTTCTGCGTCCCGCAACAAGAAGGTAGTCGTCGGCATATCCGATAGCGGACACGGTCTTCGGCAAGCGGACTCGAAAGATCGAGTCGTACATAATGTTCCACAGGGTCGGGCCAAGGATCGAGCCCTGTGGAACGCCGCAGGTGATTGGCCTCCGGACCGTGTGTCCGTCCATGTCGTCGTAGACGAGGAACCGATTGTGGAGATAGTTATCCACAATCCGGCACAGGTATGGAGGTACTCCGAATTTATCCCGCAAGGCACTGATGATCAGCGGCCAGGGAGCGGAATTGAACGCATTGCGTACATCCAGGGAAACGATGCAGCAGTAGCCGCAGGTAAACGCCGTCCCTTCGTGTGCCCTGTCCACCGCTTCCTCTAATTTCTTTAGGGCATCAATCGTGGATAGCCCTTGCCTGAATCCATACTGTTCGGGTGCAAGGTCGCACCCGCTGGTCCTGAGATGGTCGACGATTCTCGTGAGGACGAGCCTCTCGAGAACTTTGGCCAGACTGTTGATGAGACCCAGAGGTCTATACTGCACCAGCTGATCCCCTTTGACCTTTGGTATAAGGACCAATTTCTGCTCCTTCCAGATCGTGGGAAAGACGCCCTTCTTGATGCACTCGTTGTACACGGCGAGCACCTTGCCTGGGTGTCGCGTGGCAACGAGCTTAGACATCTCGTGTGGCACCCCATCGGGGCCAGGAGCCTTGTTGTTAGGAATTCTGCGCGCCGCCGCGCTGAGTTCCTCGTAGCTGAAGGGCCGAGCATCCTCATCGACCACGTCCCATTCGCCCGGAGTCCCCGGATCGCGTTGAGGAAACAGCTTGTCGACGATCTCCTGCACCCTTTGTGGGGTGAGAAGAGTCACTACCTGCGGTCCGCGGTGGAGTTTTTGGAGTACGATTTTGTACCCTTGGCCCCACACGTCGCTGTCCACTTGGTCGACAAGTTCCTGCCAAGCGACGCGTTTGGCAGCCTTGATCTCCTTCTTTAAAGCAGTCTTTTTCTGCTTCAGGTCTTCCAGGATTTCTCCCGAGTTGCTCCACTGGCCCCGCCGTGCCCGTGCAAGTAGGCGCTGCGTCCTCGTGCATTCCCGGACCATTGGGGACAAGGTGGGATTCCACCAATATACGTTGCGCCTTTTGTCAGGCCTTCTTCGCTTCTTGGCACTGGCGTCAGCCGCCGACGCCGTGACCGCAGCCAGCCGTTGAGCCAGGCTGTCGCAGTCGAGTCCATCGCTGCTACGCACCAGGTCTTTCTCCAGCCAGGCTTCGGCAAACCTCTCCGCGAAGCGCTCGACGTCAATATTGCTGGCGGACCAGCCTTTGAGGCTACCACGCCCCAGAGGCCGCTGCCTGTCCTTGCAGCAGGTGAAGGACACGTATCGATGATCCGAGTGGGAGTGTTCCTGCAGGACCCTCCAGCGTACTATGCGCGGGGCGAGCACGCTGCTGGACAGGGTGACGTCAACCACCGATTCTCTGCGGCCGTCCGCGAAGGTGGGCACAAAGCCCTTATTCGCGACCACTAGGTCCTGCGCTCGGACGAAATCCATAAGCATATCCCCTTTGGAGTTCCGCTTCATCGGGTCGCCCGTCCAGACAGGATGATGGGCGTTTATATCCCCGCCGACAATCACCGGCAAGCCGTGGCTCCGGATGTCCTGCGCCAGATCGTCCAGGTAACGCCCGTACCGTGCCTTGCGGATATTCGGGGGGAAGTACACGCTGTACAGCCGTGTAGCACCGAGTGTGGCACCCACAAAACCGCTCCCGCGCGTCACGTTCGTGGTCCCCGCGGCCCATGCCCCTGTATAAATTGCACACTTTCCATCCTGATCCCCGTACCACCCAGGGGCGACAGGTGTCCGCCCAGGCTCGGAGACCAGGAGGAAGCGTGCTTTCGTTTGCGTCGCTTTTTGGAGAAGCAGGTCTTGTGCCGTCTGAGATCTATTCAGATTAATCTGAAGGAACCTCAGGTTCTCCTTATTCATTATTTGGACTCTTCTTAGCTGGTTCCCCACGCGAATGGCACCTGTCGCCACCAACGTAGTGTTTTGGATCCTGATTTTTTGCGGCACAGAGCACGCAGTGCATTTTGTTTTTGCAGTCGGCCGTGAGGTGCCCCACTTGGCTACACCTCCTGCAGATTGAGGACCTGTCGTGAGGTGACCTACATTCGGCCGCGACATGTCCTTGTTCGAGGCACCTATAGCACTTGAGTCCTATGGCCTTCTCGGATACGATGGCTATAGCCCATCCAGCCTTGAATTTGCCCAGCTTCAGAAGGGCATTCGCCTCTTTGACAGGCAACGTAACAATGGCCTTTTGCATGCGGCCATGCACCGGTCTAAGTGCCTTTACCTGGATCATTTCGCGTGTCAAGCCCTCCACGGCCCGAGCCATGTCGCTTTTCAGCTCCTCTTCTGACTCCTGTTCGTCCAGGTTCTTCACTTCGACGGTCCTCTTGGGCTCCATTCGTCTCACCTTTTCCGTCCCCATTGCCGTCAAGATCGCCCTGTAGAGTACATCTACCTTGGATGACTCCTTGGGCAGCTCGATCAGCAGGTCTCCGGTTCGAGTCTGACGGACCCTCTTCACGTCGACTTCCAACTTAGTCAGGTCCACGTCGTCCCTTATGCTCTTGAGAACAGCCGAGTACGGCATGTTCTCTGTGCTCTTCACGCAGATGGCCTGCGTACTCGGGACACCTCTTCTTCTACGCTGTTTTTTAATTCTTCCCTTTCTTTTTTCAGGTCCAGCATTCACCGCGGTCGATGCAGTCGTCGACCCACCGGGAGTAGCCGCCGTCGCTCGTGCTCCGGAAGACTTCTTGGGGTCACTCTGGTTTCCAGCAGGTAGGTTCTCCTTGTTTCCCTTTCCCTTTTTATTCTTTTTGACTACCTCCTTCCATTCGGGTTCCCGCGGTGCAGTCTTCTTTACCCCAACTCTCAACCCATCGCTGAGCAGCACGTCGCTGATGATGGTCGGTTTCGGCTTTAGCTTTCGGGCCCGTCCATTATCAGGGCCGGTGGGAGAGTCGCTGTCGCGCGTTCTCTTCCTGTACGGTGGATCGACCATCATGGCGGATTCGGGCGTTTGGTCACGAGCTTTGTCGCTCCCTTCTGGCTTGCAGTTCAGGCAGCCCCGTCGCGACTTTTCCTCGATCGCCTGGAGGCGCCTTCCCATTCCCTCTACTACTGCGCGCAGTGCGCTGAACTCCTTCGAGATCCGGTTGTAGCTGCTGGCCAGAGCCTTAGCTAGCTCCTTCTTCTCCTTCACCACGTTGCGGTTCTTCCGCAGATAGGGGATCATGACCTGTAGGATCGCCCCATGTTCGCGCAGGCCCGAGTCCTCCACTGTCTCGGGGTGGATGGACTCTTCGCTGCTGCTCCTGCAGGTTCTCCTTCTCGCTTGCCCCTTCGCAGATGCTGATGCTTCCGCTACGACCCTCGGAGGCTTCTTCTTCCTTAGCAAGCGGAAATGATCAACCTCCTCGTCACCATCAGCATCAGAGATCCTGTCCGCCGCGCCCCGTTTGAGTCCGCCCTCTGATAAGGCAGAAGCAAATCCCTCCTCTGCGCACGCAGCATCTGAACAGCTGGTATTGTCCATGGTCCTGGGTCGCACTTCCCCGAACACGACGGCACCCCCGTTGCCATGAGACTCGGGAGGATTCGTTGGCATGGCAGCCGCCTCAGCGGTCAGTTCCATGCTCGTGTCGTCCTTCTTCTTTGGCACGCTTGTGGCATTGTAAGATGTGTCAGCCAAGTGGCCAACCGACACACCCCTGCGGTTGTTGGATAACGATGGTTGGGGGCCCGCTTTCTCACCCACCGAAACCACCGGAACTAGGGAATCGCACCCTTGCTCCCTAAACGAAATTTCCATCTGACTCCTTTCCATAGTTGATTTTATTTTAGGGGTTTCTTCCCCGACCCCGCACTGAGGCAGCGGGGACTCCCCGGGGAACCGCCCCCGGTCGGTGTGAAAGAGTGCGTGCGTGTGCCCCTCTGGGATGAACTGCCCGGTAAGGCAGGGTGACCAGAGGGGTGTGTAAGTGTGTGTGTGTGTGTGTCAGTGTGTGAATGTGTGTAGGTCTCCCCCTTTTCCAGGGTAGGGGAGAAACAACCCTGCCGCTTTGTTAGAGGTTGGCCTCCTCGTTGCCCGGCCCTAAGGCCAGGCCCCCGGGTCCCTCGTCAGCCTCTTTCATGCCCTGCGCCGACGGCACGATAGGAGGCTGGCGAGGGGGTTCCGGTATTAGGAGACGGTGGCGCTTCCGTCCCCAGAGTGCCGATTCCCCCACCCCGTGGGGTGGAGGGTACCCCCGGCCCCCTCTCTTTAGGTGGAGGGGTCACCTTACCGATGCTGTCCGCGGCAGGCTCCTTTCGAAGACCCGCTACCCATCGGGCGAAGCCCTTTGGGAATCTCCCTATCCGCAACCCGGGGACGCGCCGTGTCGGGAGTCGGTAAACTCCCTTCCCCTTACAGGGCCCGGACGGGGCCTCGGGGTAAGCCCCGAGTTCCCTAACCCAGTTCCCGCGAGGGGCACGGAAGCGGAATTCAAATCCGATCCTCCGTTCGTCTCAAAATCGCTCTTATATCCAAGACTTATCTTCCAGGATTCTCGCTTCCAGAATCGTAATCTGGAATGGAAGGCACGCATTTCCAACGGAAAATGACGAGAGGGATCGAATCCCGCGAGCAGAATTCAAATCCGATCCTCCGTTCGTCTCGAAATCGCTCCTATACCAAAAACCTATCTTCTTGGATTCTCGCTTCCAGAATCGCAATCAGGAATGGAACGCATGTATTTCCGACGTAAAATGACGAGAGGAATAGAATGCTGCAAGCGGAATTCAAATCCGATCCTCCGTTCGTCTCGAAATCGCTCTTATATCCAAGACTTATCTTCCAGGATTCTGGCTTCCAGAATCGCAATCTGGAATGGAAGGCATGCATTTCCGACGTAAAATGGCGAGAGGAATAGAATGCTGCAAGTGGAATTCAAATCCGATCCTCCGTTCGTCTCGAAATCGCTCTTGTATGAAAGACTTATCTTCCAGGATTCTGGCTTCCAGATTCGTAATCTGGAATGGAAGGCACGCATTTCCAACGTAAAATGACGAGAGGGATCGAATCCCGCAAGCAGAATTCAAATCCGATCCTCCGTTCGTCTCGAAATCGCTCCTATACCCAAAACCTATCTTCTTGGATTCTCGCTTCCAGAATCGAAATCTGGAATGGAAGGCACGCATTTCCAACGTAAAATGACAAGAGGAATAGAATGCTGCAAGCGGAATTCAAATCCGATGCTGCGTTCGTCTCGAAATCGCTCCTATACCCAAAACCTATCTTCTTGGATTCTCGCTTCCAGAATCGCAATCAGGAATGGAACGCATGCATTTCCGACGTTAAATGGCGAGAGGAATAGACTGCTGCAAGTGGAATTCAAATCCGATCCTCCGTTCGTCTCGAAATCGCTCTTATATCCAAGACTTATCTTCCAGGATTCTGGCTTCCAGATTCGTAATCTGGAATGGAAGGCACGCATTTCCAACGGAAAATGACGAGTGGGATCGAATCCCGCGAGCAGAATTCAAATCCGATCCTCCGTTCGTTTCGAAATCGCTACTATACCCAAGACCTATCTTCCAGGATTCTCGCTTCCAGATTCGTAATCTGGAGTGGAACGCATGCATTTCCGCCGTAAAATGACGAGAGGAATAGAATGCTGGAAGCGGAATTCAAATCCGATCCTCCGTTTGTATCGAAATGGATCCTATACCCAAAACCTATCTTCTTGGATTCTCGCTTCCAGAATCGCAATCTGGAATGGAAGGCACGAATTTCCAACGTAAAATGACGATAGGAATAGAATGCTGCAAGCGGAATTCAAATCCGATCCTCCGTTCGTCTCGAAATCGCTCCTATACCCAGAACCTATCTTCTTGGATTCTCGCTTCCAGAATCGAAATCTGGAATGGAAGGCACGCATTTCCAACGGAAAATGACAATAGGAATAGAATGCTGCAAGCGGAATTCAAATCCGATCCTCCGTTCGTCTCGAAATCGCTCTTATATCCACGACTTATCTTCCAGGATTCTCGCTTCCAGAATCGTAATCTGGAATGGAAGGCACGCATTTCCAACGGAAAATGACAATAGGAATAGAATGCTGCAAGCGGAATTCAAATCCGATCCTCCGTTCGTCTCGAAATCGCTCTTATATCCAAGACTTATCTTCCAGGATTCTCGCTTCCAGAATCGTAATCTGGAATGGAAGGCACGCATTTCCAACGGAAAATGACGAGAGGGATCGAATCCCGCGAGCAGAATTCAAATCCGATCCTCCGTTCGTCTCGAAATCGCTCCTATACCAAAAACCTATCTTCTTGGATTCTCGCTTCCAGAATCGCAATCAGGAATGGAACGCATGTATTTCCGACGTAAAATGACGAGAGGAATAGAATGCTGCAAGCGGAATTCAAATCCGATCCTCCGTTCGTCTCGAAATCGCTCTTATATCCAAGACTTATCTTCCAGGATTCTTGCTTCCAGATTCGTAATCTGGAATGGAAGGCATGCATTTCCGACGTAAAATGACGAGAGGGATCGAATGTCGCATCCAGAATTCAAATCCGATCCTCCGTTCGTCTCGAAATCGCTCCTATACCCAAAACCTATCTTCTTGGATTCTCGCTTCCAGAATCGAAATCTGGAATGGAAGGAACGCATTTCCAACGGAAAATGACGAGAGGAATAGAATGCTGCAAGCGGAATTCAAATCCGATCCTCCGTTCGTCTCGAAATCGCTCTTATATCCAAGACTTATCTTCCAGGATTCTGGCTTCCAGATTCGTAATCTGGAATGGAAGGCACGCATTTCCAACGGAAAATGACGAGTGGGATCGAATCCCGCGAGCAGAATTCAAATCCGATCCTCCGTTCGTTTCGAAATCGCTACTATACCCAAGACCTATCTTCCAGGATTCTCGCTTCCAGATTCGTAATCTGGAGTGGAACGCATGCATTTCCGCCGTAAAATGACGAGAGGAATAGAATGCTGGAAGCGGAATTCAAATCCGATCCTCCGTTTGTATCGAAATGGATCCTATACCCAAAACCTATCTTCTTGGATTCTCGCTTCCAGAATCGCAATCTGGAATGGAAGGCACGAATTTCCAACGTAAAATGACGAGAGGAATCGAATGCCGCAACCAGAATTAAAATCCGATCCTCCGTTCGTCTCGAAATCGCTACTATACCCAAGACCTATCTTCCAGGATTCTCGCTTCCAGATTCGTAATCTGGAGTGGAACGCATGCATTTCCGCCGTAAAATGACGAGAGGAATAGAATGCTGGAAGCGGAATGCAAATCCGATCCTCCGATCGTCACGAAATCGCTCTTATATCCAAGTCTTATGTTCCAGGATTCAGGCTTCCAGATTCGTAATCTGGAATGGAAGGCACGCATTTCCAACGGAAAATGACGAGAGGGATTGAATCCCGCGAGCAGAATTCAAATCCAATCCTCCGTTCGTCTCGAAATCGCTACTATACCCAAGACCTATCTTCCAGGATTCTCGCTTCCAGATTCGTAATCTGGAGTGGAACGCATGCATTTCTGACGTAAAATAACGAGAAGAATAGAATGCTGCAAGCAGAATTCAAATCCGATCCTCCGTTCGTCTCGAAATCGCTCCCATACCCAAAACCTATCTTCTTGGATTCTCGCTTCCAGAATCGCAATCTGGAATGGAAGGCATGCATTTCCGACGTAAAATGGCGAGAGGGATCGAATCCCGCGAGCAGAATTCAAATCCGAACCTCCGTTCGTCTCGAAATCGCTCCTATACCAAAAACCTATCTTCTTGGATTCTCGCTTCCAGAATCGCAATCTGGAATGGAAGGCACGAATTTCCAACGTAAAATGACGAGAGGAATCGAATGCCGCAACCAGAATTCAAATCCGATCCTCCGTTCGTCTCGAAATCGCTCTTATATTCAAGACTTCTCTTCCAGGATTCTCGCTTCCAGAATCGTAATCTGGAATGGAAGGCACGCATTTCCAACGGAAAATGACGAGAGGGATCGAATCCCGCGAGCAGAATTCAAATCCGATCCTCCGTTCGTCTCGAAATCGCTCCTATACCAAAAACCTATCTTCTTGGATTCTCGCTTCCAGAATCGCAATCTGGAATGGAAGGCACGAATTTCCAACGTAAAATGACGAGAGGAATCGAATGCCGCAACCAGAATTAAAATCCGATCCTCCGTTCGTCTCGAAATCGCTACTATACCCAAGACCTATCTTCCAGGATTCTCGCTTCCAGATTCGTAATCTGGAGTGGAACGCATGCATTTCCGCCGTAAAATGACGAGAGGAATAGAATGCTGGAAGCGGAATGCAAATCCGATCCTCCGATCGTCACGAAATCGCTCTTATATCCAAGTCTTATCTTCCAGGATTCTGGCTTCCAGATTCGTAATCTGGAATGGAAGGCACGCATTTCCAACGGAAAATGACGAGTGGGATCGAATCCCGCGAGCAGAATTCAAATCCGATCCTCCGTTCGTTTCGAAATCGCTACTATACCCAAGACCTATCTTCCAGGATTCTCGCTTCCAGATTCGTAATCTGGAGTGGAACGCATGCATTTCCGCCGTAAAATGACGAGAGGAATAGAATGCTGGAAGCGGAATTCAAATCCGATCCTCCGTTTGTATCGAAATGGATCCTATACCCAAAACCTATCTTCTTGGATTCTCGCTTCCAGAATCGCAATCTGGAATGTAAGGCACGAATTTCCAACGTAAAATGACGAGAGGAATCGAATGCCGCAACCAGAATTAAAATCCGATCCTCCGTTCGTCTCGAAATCGCTACTATACCCAAGACCTATCTTCCAGGATTCTCGCTTCCAGATTCGTAATCTGGAGTGGAACGCATGCATTTCCGCCGTAAAATGACGAGAGGAATAGAATGCTGGAAGCGGAATGCAAATCCGATCCTCCGATCGTCACGAAATCGCTCTTATATCCAAGTCTTATGTTCCAGGATTCTGGCTTCCAGATTCGTAATCTAGAATGGAAGGCACGCATTTCCAACGGAAAATGACGAGAGGGATTGAATCCCGCGAGCAGAATTCAAATCCAATCCTCCGTTCGTCTCGAAATCGCTACTATACCCAAGACCTATCTTCCAGGATTCTCGCTTCCAGATTCGTAATCTGGAGTGGAACGCATGCATTTCCGCCGTAAAATGACGAGAGGAATAGAATGCTGGAAGCGGAATGCAAATCCGATCCTCCGATCGTCACGAAATCGCTCTTATATCCAAGTCTTATCTTCCAGGATTCTGGCTTCCAGATTCGTAATCTGGAATGGAAGGCACGCATTTCCAACGGAAAATGACGAGTGGGATCGAATCCCGCGAGCAGAATTCAAATCCGATCCTCCGTTCGTTTCGAAATCGCTACTATACCCAAGACCTATCTTCCAGGATTCTCGCTTCCAGATTCGTAATCTGGAGTGGAACGCATGCATTTCCGCCGTAAAATGACGAGAGGAATAGAATGCTGGAAGCGGAATTCAAATCCGATCCTCCGTTTGTATCGAAATGGATCCTATACCCAAAACCTATCTTCTTGGATTCTCGCTTCCAGAATCGCAATCTGGAATGGAAGGCACGAATTTCCAACGTAAAATGACGAGAGGAATCGAATGCCGCAACCAGAATTAAAATCCGATCCTCCGTTCGTCTCGAAATCGCTACTATACCCAAGACCTATCTTCCAGGATTCTCGCTTCCAGATTCGTAATCTGGAGTGGAACGCATGCATTTCCGCCGTAAAATGACGAGAGGAATAGAATGCTGGAAGCGGAATGCAAATCCGATCCTCCGATCGTCACGAAATCGCTCTTATATCCAAGTCTTATGTTCCAGGATTCTGGCTTCCAGATTCGTAATCTAGAATGGAAGGCACGCATTTCCAACGGAAAATGACGAGAGGGATTGAATCCCGCGAGCAGAATTCAAATCCAATCCTCCGTTCGTCTCGAAATCGCTACTATACCCAAGACCTATCTTCCAGGATTCTCGCTTCCAGATTCGTAATCTGGAGTGGAACGCATGCATTTCTGACGTAAAATAACGAGAAGAATAGAATGCTGCAAGCAGAATTCAAATCCGATCCTCCGTTCGTCTCGAAATCGCTCCTATACCCAAAACCTATCTTCTTGGATTCTCGCTTCCAGAATCGCAATCTGGAATGGAAGGCATGCATTTCCGACGTAAAATGGCGAGAGGGATCGAATCCCGCGAGCAGAATTCAAATCCGAACCTCCGTTCGTCTCGAAATCGCTCCTATACCAAAAACCTATCTTCTTGGATTCTCGCTTCCAGAATCGCAATCTGGAATGGAAGGCACGAATTTCCAACGTAAAATGACGAGAGGAATCGAATGCCGCAACCAGAATTCAAATCCGATCCTCCATTCGTCTCGAAATCGCTCTTATATTCAAGACTTATCTTCCAGGATTCTCGCTTCCAGAATCGTAATCTGGAATGGAAGGCACGCATTTCCAACGGAAAATGACGAGAGGGATCGAATCCCGCGAGCAGAATTCAAATCCGATCCTCCGTTCGTCTCGAAATCGCTCCTATACCAAAAACCTATCTTCTTGGATTCTCGCTTCCAGAATCGCAATCTGGAATGGAAGGCACGAATTTCCAACGTAAAATGACGAGAGGAATCGAATGCCGCAACCAGAATTAAAATCCGATCCTCCGTTCGTCTCGAAATCGCTACTATACCCAAGACCTATCTTCCAGGATTCTCGCTTCCAGATTCGTAATCTGGAGTGGAACGCATGCATTTCCGCCGTAAAATGACGAGAGGAATAGAATGCTGGAAGCGGAATGCAAATCCGATCCTCCGATCGTCACGAAATCGCTCTTATATCCAAGTCTTATGTTCCAGGATTCTGGCTTCCAGATTCGTAATCTGGAATGGAAGGCACGCATTTCCAACGGAAAATGACGAGAGGGATTGAATCCCGCGAGCAGAATTCAAATCCAATCCTCCGTTCGTCTCGAAATCGCTACTATACCCAAGACCTATCTTCCAGGATTCTCGCTTCCAGATTCGTAATCTGGAGTGGAACGCATGCATTTCTGACGTAAAATAACGAGAAGAATAGAATGCTGCAAGCAGAATTCAAATCCGATCCTCCGTTCGTCTCGAAATCGCTCCTATACCCAAAACCTATCTTCTTGGATTCTCGCATCCAGAATCGCAATCTGGAATGGAAGGCATGCATTTCCGACGTAAAATGGCGAGAGGGATCGAATCCCGCGAGCAGAATTCAAATCCGAACCTCCGTTCGTCTCGAAATCGCTCCTATACCAAAAACCTATCTTCTTGGATTCTCGCTTCCAGAATCGCAATCTGGAATGGAAGGCACGAATTTCCAACGTAAAATGACGAGAGGAATCGAATGCCGCAACCAGAATTCAAATCCGATCCTCCGTTCGTCTCGAAATCGCTCTTATATTCAAGACTTATCTTCCAGGATTCTCGCTTCCAGAATCGTAATCTGGAATGGAAGGCACGCATTTCCGCCGTAAAATGACGAGAGGAATAGAATGCTGGAAGCGGAATGCAAATCCGATCCTCCGATCGTCACGAAATCGCTCTTATATCCAAGTCTTATGTTCCAGGATTCTGGCTTCCAGATTCGTAATCTGGAATGGAAGGCACGAATTTCCAACGTAAAATGACGAGAGGAATCGAATGCCGCAACCAGAATTCAAATCCGATCCTCCGTTCGTCTCGAAATCGCTCTTATATTCAAGACTTATCTTCCAGGATTCTCGCTTCCAGAATCGTAATCTGGAATGGAAGGCACGCATTTCCAACGGAAAATGACGAGAGGGATCGAACCCCGCGAGCAGAATTCAAATCCGATCCTCCGTTCGTCTCGAAATCGCTCCTATACCAAAAACCTATCTTCTTGGATTCTCGCTTCCAGAATCGCAATCAGGAATGGAAGGCATGCATTTCCGACGTAAAATGGCGAGAGGAATAGACTGCTGCAAGCGGAATTCAAATCCGATCCTCCGTTCGTCTCCAAATCGCTCTGATATCCAAGACTTATCTTCCAGGATTCTGGCTTCCAGATTCGTAAACTGGAATGGAAGGCACGCATTTCCAACGGAAAATGACGAGAGGGATCGAATCCCGCGAGCAGAATTCAAATCCGATCCTCCGTTCGTCTCGAAATTGCTCCTATACCAAAAACCTATCTTCCAGGATTCTCGCTTCCAGAATCGCAATCAGGAATGGAAGGCATGCATTTCCGACGTAAAATGGCGAGAGGAATAGAATGCTGCAAGGGGAATTCAAATCCGATCCTCCGTTCGTCTCGAAATCGCTCTTATATTCAAGACTTATCTTCCAGGATTCTGGCTTCCAGATTCGTAATCTGGAATGGAAGGCACGCATTTCCAACGTAAAATGACAATAGGAATAGAATGCTGCAAGCGGAATTCAAATCCGATCCTCCGTTCGTCTCGAAATCGCTCTTATATCCAAGACTTATCTTCCAGGATTCTCGCTTCCAGAATCGTAATCTGGAATGGAAGGCACGCATTTCCAACGGAAAATGACGAGAGGGATTGAATCCCGCGAGCAGAATTCAAATCCGATCCTCCGTTCGTCTCGAAATCGCTCCTATACCCAAAACCTATCTTCTTGGATTCTCGCTTCCAGAATCGAAATCTGGAATGGAAGGCATGCATTTCCGACGTAAAATGACGAGAGGGATCGAATGCCGCATCCAGAATTCAAATCCGATGCTGCGTTCGTCTCGAAATCGCTCCTATACCCAAAACCTATCTTCTTGGATTCTCGCTTCCAGAATCGCAATCAGGAATGGAACGCATGCATTTCCGACGTAAAATGGCGAGAGGAATAGACTGCTGCAAGTGGAATTCAAATCCGATCCTCCGTTCGACTCGAAATCGCTCTTATATCCAAGACTTATCTTCCAGGATTCTGGCTTCCAGATTCGTAATCTGGAATGGAAGGCACGCATTTCCAACGGAAAATGACGAGTGGGATCGAATCCCGCGAGCAGAATTCAAATCCGATCCTCCGTTCGTTTCGAAATCGCTACTATACCCAAGACCTATCTTCCAGGATTCTCGCTTCCAGATTCGTAATCTGGAGTGGAACGCATGCATTTCCGCCGTAAAATGACGAGAGGAATAGAATGCTGGAAGCGGAATTCAAATCCGATCCTCCGTTTGTATCGAAATGGATCCTATACCCAAAACCTATCTTCTTGGATTCTGGCTTCCAGATTCGTAATCTGGAATGGAAGGCACGCATTTCCAACGGAAAATGACGAGTGGGATCGAATCCCGCGAGCAGAATTCAAATCCGATCCTCCGTTCGTTTCGAAATCGCTACTATACCCAAGACCTATCTTCCAGGATTCTCGCTTCCAGATTCGTAATCTGGAGTGGAACGCATGCATTTCTGACGTAAAATAACGAGAAGATTAGAATGCTGCAAGCAGAATTCAAATCCGATCCTCCGTTCGTCTCGAAATCGCTCCTATACCCAAAACCTATCTTCTTGGATTCTCGCTTCCAGAATCGAAATCTGGAATGGAAGGCACGCATTTCCAACGTAAAATGACAAGAGGAATAGAATGCTGCAAGCGGAATTCAAATCCGATCCTCCGTTCGTCTCGAAATCGCTCTTATATCCAAGACTTATCTTCCAGGATTCTCGCTTCCAGAATCGTAATCTGGAATGGAAGGCATGCATTTCCGACGTAAAATGGCGAGAGGGATCGAATGCCGCATCCAGAATTCAAATCCGATACTCCGTTCGTCTCGAAATCGCTCCTATACCCAGAACCTATCTTCTTGGATTCTCGCTTCCAGAATCGAAATCTGGAATGGAAGGCACGCATTTCCAACGGAAAATGACAATAGGAATAGAATGCTGCAAGCGGAATTCAAATCCGATCCTCCGTTCGTCTCGAAATCGCTCTTATATCCACGACTTATCTTCCAGGATTCTCGCTTCCAGAATCGTAATCTGGAATGGAAGGCACGCATTTCCAACGGAAAATGACAATAGGAATAGAATGCTGCAAGCGGAATTCAAATCCGATCCTCCGTTCGTCTCGAAATCGCTCTTATATCCAAGACTTATCTTCCAGGATTCTCGCTTCCAGAATCGTAATCTGGAATGGAAGGCACGCATTTCCAACGGAAAATGACGAGAGGGATCGAATCCCGCGAGCAGAATTCAAATCCGATCCTCCGTTCGTCTCGAAATCGCTCCTATACCAAAAACCTATCTTCTTGGATTCTCGCTTCCAGAATCGCAATCAGGAATGGAACGCATGTATTTCCGACGTAAAATGACGAGAGGAATAGAATGCTGCAAGCGGAATTCAAATCCGATCCTCCGTTCGTCTCGAAATCGCTCTTATATCCAAGACTTATCTTCCAGGATTCTTGCTTCCAGATTCGTAATCTGGAATGGAAGGCATGCATTTCCGACGTAAAATGACGAGAGGGATCGAATGTCGCATCCAGAATTCAAATCCGATCCTCCGTTCGTCTCGAAATCGCTCCTATACCCAAAACCTATCTTCTTGGATTCTCGCTTCCAGAATCGAAATCTGGAATGGAAGGAACGCATTTCCAACGGAAAATGACGAGAGGAATAGAATGCTGCAAGCGGAATTCAAATCCGATCCTCCGTTCGTCTCGAAATCGCTCTTATATCCAAGACTTATCTTCCAGGATTCTTGCTTCCAGAATCGCAATCAGGAATGGAACGCATGCATTTCCGACGTAAAATGGCGAGAGGAATAGACTGCTGCAAGTGGAATTCAAATCCGATCCTCCGTTCGTCTCGAAATCGCTCTTATATCCAAGACTTATCTTCCAGGATTCTGGCTTCCAGATTCGTAATCTGGAATGGAAGGCACGCATTTCCAACGGAAAATGACGAGTGGGATCGAATCCCGCGAGCAGAATTCAAATCCGATCCTCCGTTCGTTTCGAAATCGCTACTATACCCAAGACCTATCTTCCAGGATTCTCGCTTCCAGATTCGTAATCTGGAGTGGAACGCATGCATTTCCGCCGTAAAATGACGAGAGGAATAGAATGCTGGAAGCGGAATTCAAATCCGATCCTCCGTTTGTATCGAAATGGATCCTATACCCAAAACCTATCTTCTTGGATTCTCGCTTCCAGAATCGCAATCTGGAATGGAAGGCACGAATTTCCAACGTAAAATGACGAGAGGAATCGAATGCCGCAACCAGAATTAAAATCCGATCCTCCGTTCGTCTCGAAATCGCTACTATACCCAAGACCTATCTTCCAGGATTCTCGCTTCCAGATTCGTAATCTGGAGTGGAACGCATGCATTTCCGCCGTAAAATGACGAGAGGAATAGAATGCTGGAAGCGGAATGCAAATCCGATCCTCCGATCGTCACGAAATCGCTCTTATATCCAAGTCTTATGTTCCAGGATTCTGGCTTCCAGATTCGTAATCTAGAATGGAAGGCACGCATTTCCAACGGAAAATGACGAGAGGGATTGAATCCCGCGAGCAGAATTCAAATCCAATCCTCCGTTCGTCTCGAAATCGCTACTATACCCAAGACCTATCTTCCAGGATTCTCGCTTCCAGATTCGTAATCTGGAGTGGAACGCATGCATTTCCAACGGAAAATGACGAGAGGGATCGAACCCCGCGAGCAGAATTCAAATCCGATCCTCCGTTCGTCTCGAAATCGCTCCTATACCAAAAACCTATCTTCTTGGATTCTCGCTTCCAGAATCGCAATCAGGAATGGAAGGCATGCATTTCCGACGTAAAATGGCGAGAGGAATAGACTGCTGCAAGCGGAATTCAAATCCGATCCTCCGTTCGTCTCCAAATCGCTCTTATATCCAAGTCTTATGTTCCAGGATTCAGGCTTCCAGATTCGTAATCTGGAATGGAAGGCACGCATTTCCAACGGAAAATGACGAGAGGGATTGAATCCCGCGAGCAGAATTCAAATCCAATCCTCCGTTCGTCTCGAAATCGCTACTATACCCAAGACCTATCTTCCAGGATTCTCGCTTCCAGATTCGTAATCTGGAGTGGAACGCATGCATTTCTGACGTAAAATAACGAGAAGAATAGAATGCTGCAAGCAGAATTCAAATCCGATCCTCCGTTCGTCTCGAAATCGCTCCCATACCCAAAACCTATCTTCTTGGATTCTCGCTTCCAGAATCGCAATCTGGAATGGAAGGCATGCATTTCCGACGTAAAATGGCGAGAGGGATCGAATCCCGCGAGCAGAATTCAAATCCGAACCTCCGTTCGTCTCGAAATCGCTCCTATACCAAAAACCTATCTTCTTGGATTCTCGCTTCCAGAATCGCAATCTGGAATGGAAGGCACGAATTTCCAACGTAAAATGACGAGAGGAATCGAATGCCGCAACCAGAATTCAAATCCGATCCTCCGTTCGTCTCGAAATCGCTCTTATATCCACGACTTATCTTCCAGGATTCTCGCTTCCAGAATCGTAATCTGGAATGGAAGGCACGCATTTCCAACGGAAAATGACAATAGGAATAGAATGCTGCAAGCGGAATTCAAATCCGATCCTCCGTTCGTCTCGAAATCGCTCTTATATCCAAGACTTATCTTCCAGGATTCTTGCTTCCAGATTCGTAATCTGGAATGGAAGGCATGCATTTCCGACGTAAAATGACGAGAGGGATCGAATGTCGCATCCAGAATTCAAATCCGATCCTCCGTTCGTCTCGAAATCGCTCCTATACCCAAAACCTATCTTCTTGGATTCTCGCTTCCAGAATCGAAATCTGGAATGGAAGGAACGCATTTCCAACGGAAAATGACGAGAGGAATAGAATGCTGCAAGCGGAATTCAAATCCGATCCTCCGTTCGTCTCGAAATCGCTCTTATATCCAAGACTTATCTTCCAGGATTCTTGCTTCCAGAATCGCAATCAGGAATGGAACGCATGCATTTCCGACGTAAAATGGCGAGAGGAATAGACTGCTGCAAGTGGAATTCAAATCCGATCCTCCGTTCGTCTCGAAATCGCTCTTATATCCAAGACTTATCTTCCAGGATTCTGGCTTCCAGATTCGTAATCTGGAATGGAAGGCACGCATTTCCAACGGAAAATGACGAGTGGGATCGAATCCCGCGAGCAGAATTCAAATCCGATCCTCCGTTCGTTTCGAAATCGCTACTATACCCAAGACCTATCTTCCAGGATTCTCGCTTCCAGATTCGTAATCTGGAGTGGAACGCATGCATTTCCGCCGTAAAATGACGAGAGGAATAGAATGCTGGAAGCGGAATTCAAATCCGATCCTCCGTTTGTCTCGAAATGGATCCTATACCCAAAACCTATCTTCTTGGATTCTCGCTTCCAGAATCGCAATCTGGAATGGAAGGCACGAATTTCCAACGTAAAATGACGAGAGGAATCGAATGCCGCAACCAGAATTAAAATCCGATCCTCCGTTCGTCTCGAAATCGCTACTATACCCAAGACCTATCTTCCAGGATTCTCGCTTCCAGATTCGTAATCTGGAGTGGAACGCATGCATTTCCGCCGTAAAATGACGAGAGGAATAGAATGCTGGAAGCGGAATGCAAATCCGATCCTCCGATCGTCACGAAATCGCTCTTATATCCAAGTCTTATGTTCCAGGATTCAGGCTTCCAGATTCGTAATCTGGAATGGAAGGCACGCATTTCCAACGGAAAATGACGAGAGGGATTGAATCCCGCGAGCAGAATTCAAATCCAATCCTCCGTTCGTCTCGAAATCGCTACTATACCCAAGACCTATCTTCCAGGATTCTCGCTTCCAGATTCGTAATCTGGAGTGGAACGCATGCATTTCTGACGTAAAATAACGAGAAGAATAGAATGCTGCAAGCAGAATTCAAATCCGATCCTCCGTTCGTCTCGAAATCGCTCCCATACCCAAAACCTATCTTCTTGGATTCTCGCTTCCAGAATCGCAATCTGGAATGGAAGGCATGCATTTCCGACGTAAAATGGCGAGAGGGATCGAATCCCGCGAGCAGAATTCAAATCCGAACCTCCGTTCGTCTCGAAATCGCTCCTATACCAAAAACCTATCTTCTTGGATTCTCGCTTCCAGAATCGCAATCTGGAATGGAAGGCACGAATTTCCAACGTAAAATGACGAGAGGAATCGAATGCCGCAACCAGAATTCAAATCCGATCCTCCGTTCGTCTCGAAATCGCTCTTATATCCACGACTTATCTTCCAGGATTCTCGCTTCCAGAATCGTAATCTGGAATGGAAGGCACGCATTTCCAACGGAAAATGACAATAGGAATAGAATGCTGCAAGCGGAATTCAAATCCGATCCTCCGTTCGTCTCGAAATCGCTCTTATATCCAAGACTTATCTTCCAGGATTCTCGCTTCCAGAATCGTAATCTGGAATGGAAGGCACGCATTTCCAACGGAAAATGACGAGAGGGATCGAATCCCGCGAGCAGAATTCAAATCCGATCCTCCGTTCGTTTCGAAATCGCTACTATACCCAAGACCTATCTTCCAGGATTCTCGCTTCCAGATTCGTAATCTGGAGTGGAACGCATGCATTTCCGCCGTAAAATGACGAGAGGAATAGAATGCTGGAAGCGGAATTCAAATCCGATCCTCCGTTTGTATCGAAATGGATCCTATACCCAAAACCTATCTTCTTGGATTCTCGCTTCCAGAATCGCAATCTGGAATGGAAGGCACGAATTTCCAACGTAAAATGACGAGAGGAATCGAATGCCGCAACCAGAATTAAAATCCGATCCTCCGTTCGTCTCGAAATCGCTACTATACCCAAGACCTATCTTCCAGGATTCTCGCTTCCAGATTCGTAATCTGGAGTGGAACGCATGCATTTCCGCCGTAAAATGACGAGAGGAATAGAATGCTGGAAGCGGAATGCAAATCCGATCCTCCGATCGTCACGAAATCGCTCTTATATCCAAGTCTTATGTTCCAGGATTCAGGCTTCCAGATTCGTAATCTGGAATGGAAGGCACGCATTTCCAACGGAAAATGACGAGAGGGATTGAATCCCGCGAGCAGAATTCAAATCCAATCCTCCGTTCGTCTCGAAATCGCTACTATACCCAAGACCTATCTTCCAGGATTCTCGCTTCCAGATTCGTAATCTGGAGTGGAACGCATGCATTTCTGACGTAAAATAACGAGAAGAATAGAATGCTGCAAGCAGAATTCAAATCCGATCCTCCGTTCGTCTCGAAATCGCTCCCATACCCAAAACCTATCTTCTTGGATTCTCGCTTCCAGAATCGCAATCTGGAATGGAAGGCATGCATTTCCGACGTAAAATGGCGAGAGGGATCGAATCCCGCGAGCAGAATTCAAATCCGAACCTCCGTTCGTCTCGAAATCGCTCCTATACCCAAAACCTATCTTCTTGGATTCTCGCTTCCAGAATCGCAATCTGGAATGGAAGGCACGAATTTCCAACGTAAAATGACGAGAGGAATCGAATGCCGCAACCAGAATTCAAATCCGATCCTCCGTTCGTCTCGAAATCGCTCTTATATCCACGACTTATCTTCCAGGATTCTCGCTTCCAGAATCGTAATCTGGAATGGAAGGCACGCATTTCCAACGGAAAATGACAATAGGAATAGAATGCTGCAAGCGGAATTCAAATCCGATCCTCCGTTCGTCTCGAAATCGCTCTTATATCCAAGACTTATCTTCCAGGATTCTTGCTTCCAGATTCGTAATCTGGAATGGAAGGCATGCATTTCCGACGTAAAATGACGAGAGGGATCGAATGTCGCATCCAGAATTCAAATCCGATCCTCCGTTCGTCTCGAAATCGCTCCTATACCCAAAACCTATCTTCTTGGATTCTCGCTTCCAGAATCGAAATCTGGAATGGAAGGAACGCATTTCCAACGGAAAATGACGAGAGGAATAGAATGCTGCAAGCGGAATTCAAATCCGATCCTCCGTTCGTCTCGAAATCGCTCTTATATCCAAGACTTATCTTCCAGGATTCTTGCTTCCAGAATCGCAATCAGGAATGGAACGCATGCATTTCCGACGTAAAATGGCGAGAGGAATAGACTGCTGCAAGTGGAATTCAAATCCGATCCTCCGTTCGTCTCGAAATCGCTCTTATATCCAAGACTTATCTTCCAGGATTCTGGCTTCCAGATTCGTAATCTGGAATGGAAGGCACGCATTTCCAACGGAAAATGACGAGTGGGATCGAATCCCGCGAGCAGAATTCAAATCCGATCCTCCGTTCGTTTCGAAATCGCTACTATACCCAAGACCTATCTTCCAGGATTCTCGCTTCCAGATTCGTAATCTGGAGTGGAACGCATGCATTTCCGCCGTAAAATGACGAGAGGAATAGAATGCTGGAAGCGGAATTCAAATCCGATCCTCCGTTTGTATCGAAATGGATCCTATACCCAAAACCTATCTTCTTGGATTCTCGCTTCCAGAATCGCAATCTGGAATGGAAGGCACGAATTTCCAACGTAAAATGACGAGAGGAATCGAATGCCGCAACCAGAATTAAAATCCGATCCTCCGTTCGTCTCGAAATCGCTACTATACCGAAGACCTATCTTCCAGGATTCTCGCTTCCAGATTCGTAATCTGGAGTGGAACGCATGCATTTCCGCCGTAAAATGACGAGAGGAATAGAATGCTGGAAGCGGAATGCAAATCCGATCCTCCGATCGTCACGAAATCGCTCTTATATCCAAGTCTTATGTTCCAGGATTCAGGCTTCCAGATTCGTAATCTGGAATGGAAGGCACGCATTTCCAACGGAAAATGACGAGAGGGATTGAATCCCGCGAGCAGAATTCAAATCCAATCCTCCGTTCGTCTCGAAATCGCTACTATACCCAAGACCTATCTTCCAGGATTCTCGCTTCCAGATTCGTAATCTGGAGTGGAACGCATGCATTTCTGACGTAAAATAACGAGAAGAATAGAATGCTGCAAGCAGAATTCAAATCCGATCCTCCGTTCGTCTCGAAATCGCTCCCATACCCAAAACCTATCTTCTTGGATTCTCGCTTCCAGAATCGCAATCTGGAATGGAAGGCATGCATTTCCGACGTAAAATGGCGAGAGGGATCGAATCCCGCGAGCAGAATTCAAATCCGAACCTCCGTTCGTCTCGAAATCGCTCCTATACCAAAAACCTATCTTCTTGGATTCTCGCTTCCAGAATCGCAATCTGGAATGGAAGGCACGAATTTCCAACGTAAAATGACGAGAGGAATCGAATGCCGCAACCAGAATTCAAATCCGATCCTCCGTTCGTCTCGAAATCGCTCTTATATCCACGACTTATCTTCCAGGATTCTCGCTTCCAGAATCGTAATCTGGAATGGAAGGCACGCATTTCCAACGGAAAATGACAATAGGAATAGAATGCTGCAAGCGGAATTCAAATCCGATCCTCCGTTCGTCTCGAAATCGCTCTTATATCCAAGACTTATCTTCCAGGATTCTCGCTTCCAGAATCGTAATCTGGAATGGAAGGCACGCATTTCCAACGGAAAATGACGAGAGGGATCGAATCCCGCGAGCAGAATTCAAATCCGATCCTCCGTTCGTCTCGAAATCGCTCCTATACCAAAAACCTATCTTCTTGGATTCTCGCTTCCAGAATCGCAATCAGGAATGGAACGCATGTATTTCCGACGTAAAATGACGAGAGGAATAGAATGCTGCAAGCGGAATTCAAATCCGATCCTCCGTTCGTCTCGAAATCGCTCTTATATCCAAGACTTATCTTCCAGGATTCTTGCTTCCAGATTCGTAATCTGGAATGGAAGGCATGCATTTCCGACGTAAAATGACGAGAGGGATCGAATGTCGCATCCAGAATTCAAATCCGATCCTCCGTTCGTCTCGAAATCGCTCCTATACCCAAAACCTATCTTCTTGGATTCTCGCTTCCAGAATCGAAATCTGGAATGGAAGGAACGCATTTCCAACGGAAAATGACGAGAGGAATAGAATGCTGCAAGCGGAATTCAAATCCGATCCTCCGTTCGTCTCGAAATCGCTCTTATATCCAAGACTTATCTTCCAGGATTCTTGCTTCCAGAATCGCAATCAGGAATGGAACGCATGCATTTCCGACGTAAAATGGCGAGAGGAATAGACTGCTGCAAGTGGAATTCAAATCCGATCCTCCGTTCGTCTCGAAATCGCTCTTATATCCAAGACTTATCTTCCAGGATTCTGGCTTCCAGATTCGTAATCTGGAATGGAAGGCACGCATTTCCAACGGAAAATGACGAGAGGGATCGAATCCCGCGAGCAGAATTCAAATCCGATCCTCCGTTCGTTTCGAAATCGCTACTATACCCAAGACCTATCTTCCAGGATTCTCGCTTCCAGATTCGTAATCTGGAGTGGAACGCATGCATTTCCGCCGTAAAATGACGAGAGGAATAGAATGCTGGAAGCGGAATTCAAATCCGATCCTCCGTTTGTATCGAAATGGATCCTATACCCAAAACCTATCTTCTTGGATTCTCGCTTCCAGAATCGCAATCTGGAATGGAAGGCACGAATTTCCAACGTAAAATGACGAGAGGAATCGAATGCCGCAACCAGAATTAAAATCCGATCCTCCGTTCGTCTCGAAATCGCTACTATACCCAAGACCTATCTTCCAGGATTCTCGCTTCCAGATTCGTAATCTGGAGTGGAACGCATGCATTTCCGCCGTAAAATGACGAGAGGAATAGAATGCTGGAAGCGGAATGCAAATCCGATCCTCCGATCGTCACGAAATCGCTCTTATATCCAAGTCTTATGTTCCAGGATTCAGGCTTCCAGATTCGTAATCTGGAATGGAAGGCACGCATTTCCAACGGAAAATGACGAGAGGGATTGAATCCCGCGAGCAGAATTCAAATCCAATCCTCCGTTCGTCTCGAAATCGCTACTATACCCAAGACCTATCTTCCAGGATTCTCGCTTCCAGATTCGTAATCTGGAGTGGAACGCATGCATTTCTGACGTAAAATAACGAGAAGAATAGAATGCTGCAAGCAGAATTCAAATCCGATCCTCCGTTCGTCTCGAAATCGCTCCCATACCCAAAACCTATCTTCTTGGATTCTCGCTTCCAGAATCGCAATCTGGAATGGAAGGCATGCATTTCCGACGTAAAATGGCGAGAGGGATCGAATCCCGCGAGCAGAATTCAAATCCGAACCTCCGTTCGTCTCGAAATCGCTCCTATACCAAAAACCTATCTTCTTGGATTCTCGCTTCCAGAATCGCAATCTGGAATGGAAGGCACGAATTTCCAACGTAAAATGACGAGAGGAATCGAATGCCGCAACCAGAATTCAAATCCGATCCTCCGTTCGTCTCGAAATCGCTCTTATATTCAAGACTTCTCTTCCAGGATTCTCGCTTCCAGAATCGTAATCTGGAATGGAAGGCACGCATTTCCAACGGAAAATGACGAGAGGGATCGAATCCCGCGAGCAGAATTCAAATCCGATCCTCCGTTCGTCTCGAAATCGCTCCTATACCAAAAACCTATCTTCTTGGATTCTCGCTTCCAGAATCGCAATCTGGAATGGAAGGCACGAATTTCCAACGTAAAATGACGAGAGGAATCGAATGCCGCAACCAGAATTAAAATCCGATCCTCCGTTCGTCTCGAAATCGCTACTATACCCAAGACCTATCTTCCAGGATTCTCGCTTCCAGATTCGTAATCTGGAGTGGAACGCATGCATTTCCGCCGTAAAATGACGAGAGGAATAGAATGCTGGAAGCGGAATGCAAATCCGATCCTCCGATCGTCACGAAATCGCTCTTATATCCAAGTCTTATCTTCCAGGATTCTGGCTTCCAGATTCGTAATCTGGAATGGAAGGCACGCATTTCCAACGGAAAATGACGAGTGGGATCGAATCCCGCGAGCAGAATTCAAATCCGATCCTCCGTTCGTTTCGAAATCGCTACTATACCCAAGACCTATCTTCCAGGATTCTCGCTTCCAGATTCGTAATCTGGAGTGGAACGCATGCATTTCCGCCGTAAAATGACGAGAGGAATAGAATGCTGGAAGCGGAATTCAAATCCGATCCTCCGTTTGTATCGAAATGGATCCTATACCCAAAACCTATCTTCTTGGATTCTCGCTTCCAGAATCGCAATCTGGAATGGAAGGCACGAATTTCCAACGTAAAATGACGAGAGGAATCGAATGCCGCAACCAGAATTAAAATCCGATCCTCCGTTCGTCTCGAAATCGCTACTATACCCAAGACCTATCTTCCAGGATTCTCGCTTCCAGATTCGTAATCTGGAGTGGAACGCATGCATTTCCGCCGTAAAATGACGAGAGGAATAGAATGCTGGAAGCGGAATGCAAATCCGATCCTCCGATCGTCACGAAATCGCTCTTATATCCAAGTCTTATGTTCCAGGATTCTGGCTTCCAGATTCGTAATCTAGAATGGAAGGCACGCATTTCCAACGGAAAATGACGAGAGGGATTGAATCCCGCGAGCAGAATTCAAATCCAATCCTCCGTTCGTCTCGAAATCGCTACTATACCCAAGACCTATCTTCCAGGATTCTCGCTTCCAGATTCGTAATCTGGAGTGGAACGCATGCATTTCTGACGTAAAATAACGAGAAGAATAGAATGCTGCAAGCAGAATTCAAATCCGATCCTCCGTTCGTCTCGAAATCGCTCCTATACCCAAAACCTATCTTCTTGGATTCTCGCTTCCAGAATCGCAATCTGGAATGGAAGGCATGCATTTCCGACGTAAAATGGCGAGAGGGATCGAATCCCGCGAGCAGAATTCACATCCGAACCTCCGTTCGTCTCGAAATCGCTCCTATACCAAAAACCTATCTTCTTGGATTCTCGCTTCCAGAATCGCAATCTGGAATGGAAGGCACGAATTTCCAACGTAAAATGACGAGAGGAATCGAATGCCGCAACCAGAATTCAAATCCGATCCTCCATTCGTCTCGAAATCGCTCTTATATTCAAGACTTATCTTCCAGGATTCTCGCTTCCAGAATCGTAATCTGGAATGGAAGGCACGCATTTCCAACGGAAAATGACGAGAGGGATCGAATCCCGCGAGCAGAATTCAAATCCGATCCTCCGTTCGTCTCGAAATCGCTCCTATACCAAAAACCTATCTTCTTGGATTCTCGCTTCCAGAATCGCAATCTGGAATGGAAGGCACGAATTTCCAACGTAAAATGACGAGAGGAATCGAATGCCGCAACCAGAATTAAAATCCGATCCTCCGTTCGTCTCGAAATCGCTACTATACCCAAGACCTATCTTCCAGGATTCTCGCTTCCAGATTCGTAATCTGGAGTGGAACGCATGCATTTCCGCCGTAAAATGACGAGAGGAATAGAATGCTGGAAGCGGAATGCAAATCCGATCCTCCGATCGTCACGAAATCGCTCTTATATCCAAGTCTTATGTTCCAGGATTCTGGCTTCCAGATTCGTAATCTGGAATGGAAGGCACGCATTTCCAACGGAAAATGACGAGAGGGATTGAATCCCGCGAGCAGAATTCAAATCCAATCCTCCGTTCGTCTCGAAATCGCTACTATACCCAAGACCTATCTTCCAGGATTCTCGCTTCCAGATTCGTAATCTGGAGTGGAACGCATGCATTTCTGACGTAAAATAACGAGAAGAATAGAATGCTGCAAGCAGAATTCAAATCCGATCCTCCGTTCGTCTCGAAATCGCTCCTATACCCAAAACCTATCTTCTTGGATTCTCGCATCCAGAATCGCAATCTGGAATGGAAGGCATGCATTTCCGACGTAAAATGGCGAGAGGGATCGAATCCCGCGAGCAGAATTCAAATCCGAACCTCCGTTCGTCTCGAAATCGCTCCTATACCAAAAACCTATCTTCTTGGATTCTCGCTTCCAGAATCGCAATCTGGAATGGAAGGCACGAATTTCCAACGTAAAATGACGAGAGGAATCGAATGCCGCAACCAGAATTCAAATCCGATCCTCCGTTCGTCTCGAAATCGCTCTTATATTCAAGACTTATCTTCCAGGATTCTCGCTTCCAGAATCGTAATCTGGAATGGAAGGCACGCATTTCCGCCGTAAAATGACGAGAGGAATAGAATGCTGGAAGCGGAATGCAAATCCGATCCTCCGATCGTCACGAAATCGCTCTTATATCCAAGTCTTATGTTCCAGGATTCTGGCTTCCAGATTCGTAATCTGGAATGGAAGGCACGAATTTCCAACGTAAAATGACGAGAGGAATCGAATGCCGCAACCAGAATTCAAATCCGATCCTCCGTTCGTCTCGAAATCGCTCTTATATTCAAGACTTATCTTCCAGGATTCTCGCTTCCAGAATCGTAATCTGGAATGGAAGGCACGCATTTCCAACGGAAAATGACGAGAGGGATCGAACCCCGCGAGCAGAATTCAAATCCGATCCTCCGTTCGTCTCGAAATCGCTCCTATACCAAAAACCTATCTTCTTGGATTCTCGCTTCCAGAATCGCAATCAGGAATGGAAGGCATGCATTTCCGACGTAAAATGGCGAGAGGAATAGACTGCTGCAAGCGGAATTCAAATCCGATCCTCCGTTCGTCTCCAAATCGCTCTGATATCCAAGACTTATCTTCCAGGATTCTGGCTTCCAGATTCGTAAACTGGAATGGAAGGCACGCATTTCCAACGGAAAATGACGAGAGGGATCGAATCCCGCGAGCAGAATTCAAATCCGATCCTCCGTTCGTCTCGAAATCGCTCCTATACCAAAAACCTATCTTCCAGGATTCTCGCTTCCAGAATCGCAATCAGGAATGGAAGGCATGCATTTCCGACGTAAAATGGCGAGAGGAATAGAATGCTGCAAGGGGAATTCAAATCCGATCCTGCGTTCGTCTCGAAATCGCTCTTATATTCAAGACTTATCTTCCAGGATTCTGGCTTCCAGATTCGTAATCTGGAATGGAAGGCACGCATTTCCAACGTAAAATGACAATAGGAATAGAATGCTGCAAGCGGAATTCAAATCCGATCCTCCGTTCGTCTCGAAATCGCTCTTATATCCAAGACTTATCTTCCAGGATTCTCGCTTCCAGAATCGTAATCTGGAATGGAAGGCACGCATTTCCAACGGAAAATGACGAGAGGGATTGAATCCCGCGAGCAGAATTCAAATCCGATCCTCCGTTCGTCTCGAAATCGCTCCTATACCCAAAACCTATCTTCTTGGATTCTCGCTTCCAGAATCGAAATCTGGAATGGAAGGCATGCATTTCCGACGTAAAATGACGAGAGGGATCGAATGCCGCATCCAGAATTCAAATCCGATGCTGCGTTCGTCTCGAAATCGCTCCTATACCCAAAACCTATCTTCTTGGATTCTCGCTTCCAGAATCGCAATCAGGAATGGAACGCATGCATTTCCGACGTAAAATGGCGAGAGGAATAGACTGCTGCAAGTGGAATTCAAATCCGATCCTCCGTTCGACTCGAAATCGCTCTTATATCCAAGACTTATCTTCCAGGATTCTGGCTTCCAGATTCGTAATCTGGAATGGAAGGCACGCATTTCCAACGGAAAATGACGAGTGGGATCGAATCCCGCGAGCAGAATTCAAATCCGATCCTCCCTTCGTCTCGAAATCGCTACTATACCCAAGACCTATCTTCCAGGATTCTCGCTTCCAGATTCGTAATCTGGAGTGGAACGCATGCATTTCCGCCGTAAAATGACGAGAGGAATAGAATGCTGGAAGCGGAATGCAAATCCGATCCTCCGATCGTCACGAAATCGCTCTTATATCCAAGTCTTATGTTCCAGGATTCTGGCTTCCAGATTCGTAATCTGGAATGGAAGGCACGAATTTCCAACGTAAAATGACGAGAGGAATCGAATGCCGCAACCAGAATTAAAATCCGATCCTCCCTTCGTCTCGAAATCGCTACTATACCCAAGACCTATCTTCCAGGATTCTCGCTTCCAGATTCGTAATCTGGAGTGGAACGCATGCATTTCCGCCGTAAAATGACGAGAGGAATAGAATGCTGGAAGCGGAATTCAAATCCGATCCTCCGTTCGTCACGAAATCGCTCTTATATCCAAGTCTTATGTTCCAGGATTCTGGCTTCCAGATTCGTAATCTGGAATGGAAGGCACGCATTTCCAACGGAAAATGACGAGAGGGATCGAATCCCGCGAGCAGAATTCAAATCCGATCCTCCGTTCGTCTCGAAATCGCTACTATACCCAAGACCTATCTTCTTGGATTCTCGCTTCCAGAATCGCAATCTGGAATGGAACGCATGCATTTCTGACGTAAAATGACGAGAAGAATAGAATGCTGCAAGCAGAATTCAAATCCGATCCTCAGTTCGTCTCGAAATCGCTACTATACCCAAGACCTATCTTCCAGGATTCTCGCTTCCAGATTCGTAATCTGGAGTGGAACGCATGCATTTCCGCCGTAAAATGACGAGAGGAATAGAATGCTGGAAGCGGAATTCAAATCCGATCCTCCGTTCGTCACGAAATCGCTCTTATATCCAAGTCTTATGTTCCAGGATTCTGGCTTCCAGATTCGTAATCTGGAATGGAAGGCACGCATTTCCAACGGAAAATGACGAGAGTGATCGAATCCCGCGAGCAGAATTCAAATCCGATCCTCCGTTCGTCTCGAAATCGCTCCTATACCAAAAACCTATCTTCTTGGATTCTCGCTTCCAGATTCGTAATCTGGAGTGGAACGCATGCATTTCCAACGTAAAATGACGAGAAGAATAGAATGCTGCAAGCAGAATTCAAATCCGATCGTCCGTTCGTCTCGAAATCGCTCCTATACCAAAAACCTATCTTCTTGGATTCTCGCTTCCAGAATCGCAATCTGGAATGGAAGGCACGCATTTCCAACGGAAAATGACGAGAGGGATCGAATCCCGCGAGCAGAATTCAAATCCGATCCTCCGTTCGTCTCGAAATCGCTCCTATACCAAAAACCTATCTTCTTGGATTCTCGCTTCCAGAATCGCAATCTGGAATGGAACGCATTCATTTCCGACGTAAAATGACGAGAAGGATCGAATCCCGCGAGCAGAATTCAAATCCGATCCTCCGTTCGTCTCGAAATCGCTCCTATACCCAAAACCTATCTTCCGGGATTCTGGCTTCCAGATTCGTAATCTGGAATGGAACGCATGCATTTCTGACGTAAAATGACGAGAAGAATAGAATGCTGCTGCAAAAACCTATCTTCTTGGATTCTCGCTTCCAGATTCGTAATCTGGAATGGAAGGCACGCGTTTCCAACGGAAAATGACGAGAGGGATCGAATCCCGCGAGCAGAATTCAAATCCGATCCTCCGTTCGTCTCGAAATCGCTCCTATACCCAAAACCTATCTTCTTGGATTCTCGCTTCCAGAATCGAAATCTGGAATGGAAGGCATGCATTTCCGACGTAAAATGACGAGAGGGATCGAATGCCGCGAGCAGAATTCAAATCCGATCCTCCGTTCGTCTCGAAATCGCTACTATACCCAAGTCTTATGTTCCAGGATTCTGGCTTCCAGATTCGTAATCTGGAATGGAAGGCACGCATTTCCAACGGAAAATGACGAGAGGGATCGAATCCCGCGAGCAGAATTCAAATCCGATCCTCCGTTCGTCTCGAAATCGCTACTATACCCAAGACCTATCTTCTTGGATTCTCGCTTCCAGAATCGCAATCTGGAATGGAACGCATGCATTTCTGACGTAAAATGACGAGAAGAATAGAATGCTGCAAGCAGAATTCAAATCCGATCCTCCGTTCGTCTCGAAATCGCTACTATACCCAAGACCTATCTTCCAGGATTCTGGCTTCCAGATTCGTAATCTGGAGTGGAACGCATGCATTTCCAACGGAAAATGACGAGAAGAATAGAATGCTGCAAGCGGAATTCAAATCCGATCCTCCGTTCGTCTCGAAATCGCTACTATACCCAAGACCTATCTTCTTGGATTCTCGCTTCCAGAATCGCAATCTGGAATGGAACGCATGCATTTCTGACGTAAAATGACGAGAGGGATCGAATCCCGCGAGCAGAATTCAAATCCGATCCTCCGTTCGTCTCGAAATCGCTCCTATACCAAAAACCTATCTTCTTGGATTCTCGCTTCCAGATTCGTAATCTGGAGTGGAACGCATGCATTTCCAACGTAAAATGACGAGAAGAATAGAATGCTGCAAGCGGAATTCAAATCCGATCCTCCGTTCGTCTCGAAATCGCTCTTATATCCAAGAATTATCTTCCAGGATTCTCGCTTCCAGAATCGTAATCTGGAATGGAAGGCACGCATTTCCAACGGAAAATGACGAGAGGGATCGAACCCCGCGAGCAGAATTCAAATCCGATCCTCCGTTCGTCTCGAAATCGCTCCTATACCAAAAACCTATCTTCTTGGATTCTCGCTTCCAGAATCGCAATCAGGAATGGAAGGCATGCATTTCCGACGTAAAATGGCGAGAGGAATAGACTGCTGCAAGCGGAATTCAAATCCGATCCTCCGTTCGTCTCCAAATCGCTCTGATATCCAAGACTTATCTTCCAGGATTCTGGCTTCCAGATTCGTAAACTGGAATGGAAGGCACGCATTTCCAACGGAAAATGACGAGAGGGATCGAATCCCGCGAGCAGAATTCAAATCCGATCCTCCGTTCGTCTCGAAATCGCTCCTATACCAAAAACCTATCTTCCAGGATTCTCGCTTCCAGAATCGCAATCAGGAATGGAAGGCATGCATTTCCGACGTAAAATGGCGAGAGGAATAGAATGCTGCAAGGGGAATTCAAATCCGATCCTCCGTTCGTCTCGAAATCGCTCTTATATTCAAGACTTATCTTCCAGGATTCTGGCTTCCAGATTCGTAATCTGGAATGGAAGGCACGCATTTCCAACGTAAAAAGACGAGAGGAATCGAATGCCGCGAGCAGAATTCAAATCCGATCCTCCGTTCGTCTCGAAATCGCTACTATACCCAAGACCTGTCTTCCAGGATTCTCGCTTCCAGATTCGTAATCTGGAGTGGAACGCATGCATTTCTGACGTAAAATGACGAGAAGAATAGAATGCTGCAAGCAGAATTCAAATCCGATCCTCCGTTCGTCTCGAAATCGCTCCTATACCAAAAACCTATCTTCTTGGATTCTCGCTTCCAGAATCGCAATCTGGAATGGAAGGCACGAATTTCCAACGTAAAATGACAAGAGGAATCCAATGCCGCAACCAGAATTCAAATCCGATCCTCCGTTCGTCTCGAAATTGCTACTATACCCAAGACCTATCTTCCAGGATTCTCGCTTCCAGATTCGTAATCTGGAGTGGAATGCATGCATTTCCGCCGTAAAATGACGAGAGGAATAGAATGCTGGAAGCGGAATTCAAATCCGATCCTCCGTTCGTCACGAAATCGCTCTTATATCCAAGTCTTATGTTCCAGGATTCTGGCTTCCAGATTCGTAATCTGGAATGGAAGGCACGCATTTCCAACGGAAAATGACGAGAGGGATCGAATCCCGCGAGCAGAATTCAAATCCGATCCTCCGTTCGTCTCGAAATCGCTCCTATACCAAAAACCTATCTTCTTGGATTCTCGCTTCCAGATTCGTAATCTGGAGTGGAACGCATGCATTTCCAACGTAAAATGACGAGAAGAATAGAATGCTGCAAGCAGAATTCAAATCCGATCCTCTGTTCGTCTCGAAATCGCTCCTATACCAAAAACCTATCTTCTTGGATTCTCGCTTCCAGAATCGCAATCTGGAATGGAACGCATGCATTTCTGACGTAAAATGACGAGAAGAATAGAATGCTGCAAGCAGAATTCAAATCCGATCCTCCGTTCGTCTCGAAATCGCTCCTATACCAAAAACCTATCTTCTTGGATTCTCGCTTCCAGAATCGCAATCTGGAATGGAAGGCACGAATTTCCAACGTAAAATGACGAGAGGAATCGAATGCCGCAACAAGAATTCAAATCCGATCCTCCGTTCGTCTCGAAATCGCTACTATACCCAAGACCTGTCTTCCAGGATTCTCGCTTCCAGATTCGTAATCTGGAGTGGAATGCATGCATTTCCGACGTAGAATGACGAGAGGGATCGAATCCCGCGAGCAGAATTCAAATCCGATCCTCCGTTCGTCTCGAAGTCGCTCCTATACCAAAAACCTATCTTCTTGGATTCTCGCTTCCAGATTCGTAATCTGGAATGGAAGGCACGAATTTCCAACGTAAAATGACGAGAGGAATCGAATGCCGCAACCAGAATTCAAATCCGATCCTCCGTTCGTCTCGAAATCGCGACTATACCCAAGACCTGTCTTCCAGGATTCTCGCTTCCAGATTCGTAATCTGGAGTGGAACGCATGCATTTCCGACGTAGAATGACGAGAGGGATCGAATCCCGCGAGCAGAATTCAAATCCGATCCTCCGTTCGTCTCGAAATCGCTACTATACCCAAGACCTATCTTCCAGGATTCTCGCTTCCAGATTCGTAATCTGAAGTGGAACGAATGCATTTCCGCCGTAAAATGACGAGAGGAATAGAATGCTGGAAGCGGAATTCAAATCCGATCCTCCGTTCGTCACGAAATCGCTCTTATATCCAAGTCTTATGTTCCAGGATTCTGGCTTCCAGATTCGTAATCTGGAATGGAAGGCACGCATTTCCAACGGAAAATGACGAGAGTGATCGAATCCCGCGAGCAGAATTCAAATCCGATCCTCCGTTCGTCTCGAAATCGCTCCTATACCAAAAACCTATCTTCTTGGATTCTCGCTTCCAGATTCGTAATCTGGAGTGGAACGCATGCATTTCCAACGTAAAATGACGAGAAGAATAGAATGCTGCAAGCAGAATTAAAATCCAATCCTCCGTTCGTCTCGAAATCGCTCCTATACCAAAAACCTATCTTCTTGGATTCTCGCTTCCAGAATCGCAATCTGGAATGGAACGCATGCATTTCTGACGTAAAATGACGAGAAGAATAGAATGCTGCGAGCAGAATTCAAATCCGATCCTCCGTTCGTCTCGAAATCGCTCCTATACCAAAAACCTATCTTCTTGGATTCTCGCTTCCAGAATCGCAATCTGGAATGGAACGCATTCATTTCCGACGTAAAATGACGAGAAGGATCGAATCCCGCGAGCAGAATTCAAATCCGATCCTCCGTTCGTCTCGAAATCGCTCCTATACCCAAAACCTATCTTCCGGGATTCTGGCTTCCAGATTCGTAATCTGGAATGGAACGCATGCATTTCTGACGTAAAATGACGAGAAGAATAGAATGCTGCTGCAAAAACCTATCTTCTTGGATTCTCGCTTCCAGATTCGTAATCTGGAATGGAAGGCACGCGTTTCCAACGGAAAATGACGAGAGGGATCGAATCCCGCGAGCAGAATTCAAATCCGATCCTCCGTTCGTCTCGAAATCGCTCCTATACCCAAAACCTATCTTCTTGGATTCTCGCTTCCAGAATCGAAATCTGGAATGGAAGGCATGCATTTCCGACGTAAAATGACGAGAGTGATCGAATGCCGCGAGCAGAATTCAAATCCGATCCTCCGTTCGTCTCCAAATCGCTCTGATATCCAAGACTTATCTTCCAGGATTCTGGCTTCCAGATTCGTAAACTGGAATGGAAGGCACGCATTTCCAACGGAAAATGACGAGAGGGATCGAATCCCGCGAGCAGAATTCAAATCCGATCCTCCGTTCGTCTCGAAATCGCTCCAATACCAAAAACCTATCTTCCAGGATTCTCGCTTCCAGAATCGCAATCAGGAATGGAAGGCATGCATTTCCGACGTAAAATGGCGAGAGGAATAGAATGCTGCAAGGGGAATTCAAATCCGATCCTCCGTTCGTCTCGAAATCGCTCTTATATTCAAGACTTATCTTCCAGGATTCTGGCTTCCAGATTCGTAATCTGGAATGGAAGGCACGCATTTCCAACGTAAAATGACGAGAGGAATCGAATGCCGCGAGCAGAATTCAAATCCGATCCTCCGTTCGTCTCGAAATCGCTACTATACCCAAGACCTGTCTTCCAGGATTCTCGCTTCCAGATTCGTAATCTGGAGTGGAACGCATGCATTTCTGACGTAAAATGACGAGAAGAATAGAATGCTGCAAGCAGAATTCAAATCCGATCCTCCGTTCGTCTCGAAATCGCTCCTATACCAAAAACCTATCTTCTTGGATTCTCGCTTCCAGAATCGCAATCTGGAATGGAAGGCACGAATTTCCAACGTAAAATGACAAGAGGAATCCAATGCCGCAACCAGAATTCAAATCCGATCCTCCGTTCGTCTCGAAATCGCTACTATACCCAAGACCTATCTTCCAGGATTCTCGCTTCCAGATTCGTAATCTGGAGTGGAATGCATGCATTTCCGCCGTAAAATGACGAGAGGAATAGAATGCTGGAAGCGGAATTCAAATCCGATCCTCCGTTCGTCACGAAATCGCTCTTATATCCAAGTCTTATGTTCCAGGATTCTGGCTTCCAGATTCGTAATCTGGAATGGAAGGCACGCATTTCCAACGGAAAATGACGAGAGTGATCGAATCCCGCGAGCAGAATTCAAATCCGATCCTCCGTTCGTCTCGAAATCGCTCCTATACCAAAAACCTATCTTCTTGGATTCTCGCTTCCAGATTCGTAATCTGGAGTGGAACGCATGCATTTCCAACGTAAAATGACGAGAAGAATAGAATGCTGCAAGCAGAATTCAAATCCAATCCTCTGTTCGTCTCGAAATCGCTCCTATACCAAAAACCTATCTTCTTGGATTCTCGCTTCCAGAATCGCAATCTGGAATGGAAGGCACGAATTTCCAACGTAAAATGAGGAGAGGAATCGAATGCCGCAACAAGAATTCAAATCCGATCCTCCGTTCGTCTCGAAATCGCTACTATACCCAAGACCTGTCTTCCAGGATTCTCGCTTCCAGATTCGTAATCTGGAGTGGAATGCATGCATTTCCGACGTAGAATGACGAGAGGGATCGAATCCCGCGAGCAGAATTCAAATCCGATCCTCCGTTCGTCTCGAAGTCGCTCCTATACCAAAAACCTATCTTCTTGGATTCTCGCTTCCAGATTCGTAATCTGGAATGGAAGGCACGAATTTCCAACGTAAAATGACGAGAGGAATCGAATGCCGCAACCAGAATTCAAATCCGATCCTCCGTTCGTCTCGAAATCGCTCCTATACCAAAAACCTATCTTCTTGGATTCTCGCTTCCAGATTCGTAATCTGGAATGGAAGGCACGCGTTTCCAACGGAAAATGACGAGAGGGATCGAATCCCGCGAGCAGAATTCAAATCCGATCCTCCGTTCGTCTCGAAGTCGCTACTATACCCAAGACCTGTCTTCCAGGATTCTCGCTTCCAGATTCGTAATCTGGAGTGGAATGCATGCATTTCCGACGTAGAATGACGAGAGGGATCGAATCCCGCGAGCAGAATTCAAATCCGATCCTCCGTTCGTCTCGAAGTCGCTCCTATACCAAAAACCTATCTTCTTGGATTCTCGCTTCCAGATTCGTAATCTGGAATGGAAGGCACGCGTTTCCAACGGAAAATGACGAGAGGGATCGAATCCCGCGAGCAGAATTCAAATCCGATCCTCCGTTCGTCTCGAAATCGCTCCTATACCAAAAACCTATCTTCTTGGATTCTCGCTTCCAGAATCGCAATCAGGAATGGAAGGCATGCATTTCCGACGTAAAATGGCGAGAGGAATAGACTGCTGCAAGCGGAATTCAAATCCGATCCTCCGTTCGTCTCCAAATCGCTCTGATATCCAAGACTTATCTTCCAGGATTCTGGCTTCCAGATTCGTAAACTGGAATGGAAGGCACGCATTTCCAACGGAAAATGACGAGAGGGATCGAATCCCGCGAGCAGAATTCAAATCCGATCCTCCGTTCGTCTCGAAATCGCTCCTATACCAAAAACCTATCTTCCAGGATTCTCGCTTCCAGAATCGCAATCATGAATGGAAGGCATGCATTTCCGACGTAAAATGGCGAGAGGAATAGAATGCTGCAAGGGGAATTCAAATCCGATCCTGCGTTCGTCTCGAAATCGCTCTTATATTCAAGACTTATCTTCCAGGATTCTGGCTTCCAGATTCGTAATCTGGAATGGAAGGCACGCATTTCCAACGTAAAATGACAATAGGAATAGAATGCTGCAAGCGGAATTCAAATCCGATCCTCCGTTCGTCTCGAAATCGCTCTTATATCCAAGACTTATCTTCCAGGATTCTCGCTTCCAGAATCGTAATCTGGAATGGAAGGCACGCATTTCCAACGGAAAATGACGAGAGGGATTGAATCCCGCGAGCAGAATTCAAATCCGATCCTCCGTTCGTCTCGAAATCGCTCCTATACCCAAAACCTATCTTCTTGGATTCTCGCTTCCAGAATCGAAATCTGGAATGGAAGGCATGCATTTCCGACGTAAAATGACGAGAGGGATCGAATGCCGCATCCAGAATTCAAATCCGATGCTGCGTTCGTCTCGAAATCGCTCCTATACCCAAAACCTATCTTCTTGGATTCTCGCTTCCAGAATCGCAATCAGGAATGGAACGCATGCATGTCCGACGTAAAATGGCGAGAGGAATAGACTGCTGCAAGTGGAATTCAAATCCGATCCTCCGTTCGACTCGAAATCGCTCTTATATCCAAGACTTATCTTCCAGGATTCTGGCTTCCAGATTCGTAATCTGGAATGGAAGGCACGCATTTCCAACGGAAAATGACGAGTGGGATCGAATCCCGCGAGCAGAATTCAAATCCGATCCTCCCTTCGTCTCGAAATCGCTACTATACCCAAGACCTATCTTCCAGGATTCTCGCTTCCAGATTCGTAATCTGGAGTGGAACGCATGCATTTCCGCCGTAAAATGACGAGAGGAATAGAATGCTGGAAGCGGAATGCAAATCCGATCCTCCGATCGTCACGAAATCGCTCTTATATCCAAGTCTTATGTTCCAGGATTCTGGCTTCCAGATTCGTAATCTGGAATGGAAGGCACGAATTTCCAACGTAAAATGACGAGAGGAATCGAATGCCGCAACCAGAATTAAAATCCGATCCTCCCTTCGTCTCGAAATCGCTACTATACCCAAGACCTATCTTCCAGGATTCTCGCTTCCAGATTCGTAATCTGGAGTGGAACGCATGCATTTCCGCCGTAAAATGACGAGAGGAATAGAATGCTGGAAGCGGAATTCAAATCCGATCCTCCGTTCGTCACGAAATCGCTCTTATATCCAAGTCTTATGTTCCAGGATTCTGGCTTCCAGATTCGTAATCTGGAATGGAAGGCACGCATTTCCAACGGAAAATGACGAGAGGGATCGAATCCCGCGAGCAGAATTCAAATCCGATCCTCCGTTCGTCTCGAAATCGCTACTATACCCAAGACCTATCTTCTTGGATTCTCGCTTCCAGAATCGCAATCTGGAATGGAACGCATGCATTTCTGACGTAAAATGACGAGAAGAATAGAATGCTGCAAGCAGAATTCAAATCCGATCCTCAGTTCGTCTCGAAATCGCTACTATACCCAAGACCTATCTTCCAGGATTCTCGCTTCCAGATTCGTAATCTGGAGTGGAACGCATGCATTTCCGCCGTAAAATGACGAGAGGAATAGAATGCTGGAAGCGGAATTCAAATCCGATCCTCCGTTCGTCACGAAATCGCTCTTATATCCAAGTCTTATGTTCCAGGATTCTGGCTTCCAGATTCGTAATCTGGAATGGAAGGCACGCATTTCCAACGGAAAATGACGAGAGTGATCGAATCCCGCGAGCAGAATTCAAATCCGATCCTCCGTTCGTCTCGAAATCGCTCCTATACCAAAAACCTATCTTCTTGGATTCTCGCTTCCAGATTCGTAATCTGGAGTGGAACGCATGCATTTCCAACGTAAAATGACGAGAAGAATAGAATGCTGCAAGCAGAATTCAAATCCGATCGTCCGTTCGTCTCGAAATCGCTCCTATACCAAAAACCTATCTTCTTGGATTCTCGCTTCCAGAATCGCAATCTGGAATGGAAGGCACGCATTTCCAACGGAAAATGACGAGAGGGATCGAATCCCGCGAGCAGAATTCAAATCCGATCCTCCGTTCGTCTCGAAATCGCTCCTATACCAAAAACCTATCTTCTTGGATTCTCGCTTCCAGAATCGCAATCTGGAATGGAACGCATTCATTTCCGACGTAAAATGACGAGAAGGATCGAATCCCGCGAGCAGAATTCAAATCCGATCCTCCGTTCGTCTCGAAATCGCTCCTATACCCAAAACCTATCTTCCGGGATTCTGGCTTCCAGATTCGTAATCTGGAATGGAACGCATGCATTTCTGACGTAAAATGACGAGAAGAATAGAATGCTGCTGCAAAAACCTATCTTCTTGGATTCTCGCTTCCAGATTCGTAATCTGGAATGGAAGGCACGCGTTTCCAACGGAAAATGACGAGAGGGATCGAATCCCGCATCCAGAATTCAAATCCGATCCTCCGTTCGTCTCGAAATCGCTCCTATACCCAAAACCTATCTTCTTGGATTCTCGCTTCCAGAATCGAAATCTGGAATGGAAGGCATGCATTTCCGACGTAAAATGACGAGAGGGATCGAATGCCGCGAGCAGAATTCAAATCCGATCCTCCGTTCGTCTCGAAATCGCTACTATACCCAAGTCTTATGTTCCAGGATTCTGGCTTCCAGATTCGTAATCTGGAATGGAAGGCACGCATTTCCAACGGAAAATGACGAGAGGGATCGAATCCCGCGAGCAGAATTCAAATCCGATCCTCCGTTCGTCTCGAAATCGCTACTATACCCAAGACCTATCTTCTTGGATTCTCGCTTCCAGAATCGCAATCTGGAATGGAACGCATGCATTTCTGACGTAAAATGACGAGAAGAATAGAATGCTGCAAGCAGAATTCAAATCCGATCCTCCGTTCGTCTCGAAATCGCTACTATACCCAAGACCTATCTTCCAGGATTCTGGCTTCCAGATTCGTAATCTGGAGTGGAACGCATGCATTTCCAACGGAAAATGACGAGAGGGATCGAATCCCGCGAGCAGAATTCAAATCCGATCCTCCGTTCGTCTCGAAATCGCTCCTATACCAAAAACCTATCTTCTTGGATTCTCGCTTCCAGATTCGTAATCTGGAGTGGAACGCATGCATTTCCAACGTAAAATGACGAGAAGAATAGAATGCTGCAAGCGGAATTCAAATCCGATCCTCCGTTCGTCTCGAAATCGCTCTTATATCCAAGAATTATCTTCCAGGATTCTCGCTTCCAGAATCGTAATCTGGAATGGAAGGCACGCATTTCCAACGGAAAATGACGAGAGGGATCGAACCCCGCGAGCAGAATTCAAATCCGATCCTCCGTTCGTCTCGAAATCGCTCCTATACCAAAAACCTATCTTCTTGGATTCTCGCTTCCAGAATCGCAATCAGGAATGGAAGGCATGCATTTCCGACGTAAAATGGCGAGAGGAATAGACTGCTGCAAGCGGAATTCAAATCCGATCCTCCGTTCGTCTCCAAATCGCTCTGATATCCAAGACTTATCTTCCAGGATTCTGGCTTCCAGATTCGTAAACTGGAATGGAAGGCACGCATTTCCAACGGTAAATGACGAGAGGGATCGAATCCCGCGAGCAGAATTCAAATCCGATCCTCCGTTCGTCTCGAAATCGCTCCTATACCAAAAACCTATCTTCCAGGATTCTCGCTTCCAGAATCGCAATCAGGAATGGAAGGCATGCATTTCCGACGTAAAATGGCGAGAGGAATAGAATGCTGCAAGAGGAATTCAAATCCGATCCTCCGTTCGTCTCGAAATCGCTCTTATATTCAAGACTTATCTTCCAGGATTCTGGCTTCCAGATTCGTAATCTGGAATGGAAGGCACGCATTTCCAACGTAAAATGACGAGAGGAATCGAATGCCGCGAGCAGAATTCAAATCCGATCCTCCGTTCGTCTCGAAATCGCTACTATACCCAAGACCTGTCTTCCAGGATTCTCGCTTCCAGATTCGTAATCTGGAGTGGAACGCATGCATTTCTGACGTAAAATGACGAGAAGAATAGAATGCTGCAAGCAGAATTCAAATCCGATCCTCCGTTCGTCTCGAAATCGCTCCTATACCAAAAACCTATCTTCTTGGATTCTCGCTTCCAGAATCGCAATCTGGAATGGAAGGCACGAATTTCCAACGTAAAATGACAAGAGGAATCCAATGCCGCAACCAGAATTCAAATCCGATCCTCCGTTCGTCTCGAAATTGCTACTATACCCAAGACCTATCTTCCAGGATTCTCGCTTCCAGATTCGTAATCTGGAGTGGAATGCATGCATTTCCGCCGTAAAATGACGAGAGGAATAGAATGCTGGAAGCGGAATTCAAATCCGATCCTCCGTTCGTCACGAAATCGCTCTTATATCCAAGTCTTATGTTCCAGGATTCTGGCTTCCAGATTCGTAATCTGGAATGGAAGGCACGCATTTCCAACGGAAAATGACGAGAGTGATCGAATCCCGCGAGCAGAATTCAAATCCGATCCTCCGTTCGTCTCGAAATCGCTCCTATACCAAAAACCTATCTTCTTGGATTCTCGCTTCCAGATTCGTAATCTGGAGTGGAACGCATGCATTTCCAACGTAAAATGACGAGAAGAATAGAATGCTGCAAGCAGAATTCAAATCCAATCCTCTGTTCGTCTCGAAATCGCTCCTATACCAAAAACCTATCTTCTTGGATTCTCGCTTCCAGAATCGCAATCTGGAATGGAACGCATGCATTTCTGACGTAAAATGACGAGAAGAATAGAATGCTGCAAGCAGAATTCAAATCCGATCCTCCGTTCGTCTCGAAATCGCTCCTATACCAAAAACCTATCTTCTTGGATTCTCGCTTCCAGAATCGCAATCTGGAATGGAAGGCACGAATTTCCAACGTAAAATGACGAGAGGAATCGAATGCCGCAACAAGAATTCAAATCCGATCCTCCGTTCGTCTCGAAATCGCTACTATACCCAAGACCTATCTTCCAGGATTCTCGCTTCCAGATTCGTAATCTGGAGTGGAATGCATGCATTTCCGACGTAGAATGACGAGAGGGATCGAATCCCGCGAGCAGAATTCAAATCCGATCCTCCGTTCGTCTCGAAGTCGCTCCTATACCAAAAACCTATCTTCTTGGATTCTCGCTTCCAGATTCGTAATCTGGAATGGAAGGCACGAATTTCCAACGTAAAATGACGAGAGGAATCGAATGCCGCAACCAGAATTCAAATCCGATCCTCCGTTCGTCTCGAAATCGCGACTATACCCAAGACCTGTCTTCCAGGATTCTCGCTTCCAGATTCGTAATCTGGAGTGGAACGCATGCATTTCCGACGTAAAATGACGAGAGGGATCGAATCCCGCGAGCAGAATTCAAATCCGATCCTCCGTTCGTCTCGAAATCGCTACTATACCCAAGACCTATCTTCCAGGATTCTCGCTTCCAGATTCGTAATCTGAAGTGGAACGAATGCATTTCCGCCGTAAAATGACGAGAGGAATAGAATGCTGGAAGCGGAATTCAAATCCGATCCTCCGTTCGTCACGAAATCGCTCTTATATCCAAGTCTTATGTTCCAGGATTCTGGCTTCCAGATTCGTAATCTGGAATGGAAGGCACGCATTTCCAACGGAAAATGACGAGAGTGATCGAATCCCGCGAGCAGAATTCAAATCCGATCCTCCGTTCGTCTCGAAATCGCTCCTATACCAAAAACCTATCTTCTTGGATTCTCGCTTCCAGATTCGTAATCTGGAGTGGAACGCATGCATTTCCAACGTAAAATGACGAGAAGAATAGAATGCTGCAAGCAGAATTAAAATCCAATCCTCCGTTCGTCTCGAAATCGCTCCTATACCAAAAACCTATCTTCTTGGATTCTCGCTTCCAGAATCGCAATCTGGAATGGAACGCATGCATTTCTGACGTAAAATGACGAGAAGAATAGAATGCTGCAAGCAGAATTCAAATCCGATCGTCCGTTCGTCTCGAAATCGCTCCTATACCAAAAACCTATCTTCTTGGATTCTCGCTTCCAGAATCGCAATCTGGAATGGAACGCATTCATTTCCGACGTAAAATGACGAGAAGGATCGAATCCCGCGAGCAGAATTCAAATCCGATCCTCCGTTCGTCTCGAAATCGCTCCTATACCCAAAACCTATCTTCCGGGATTCTGGCTTCCAGATTCGTAATCTGGAATGGAACGCATGCATTTCTGACGTAAAATGACGAGAAGAATAGAATGCTGCTGCAAAAACCTATCTTCTTGGATTCTCGCTTCCAGATTCGTAATCTGGAATGGAAGGCACGCATTTCCAACGGAAAATGACGAGAGTGATCGAATCCCGCGAGCAGAATTCAAATCCGATCCTCCGTTCGTCTCGAAATCGCTCCTATACCAAAAACCTATCTTCTTGGATTCTCGCTTCCAGATTCGTAATCTGGAGTGGAACGCATGCATTTCCAACGTAAAATGACGAGAAGAATAGAATGCTGCAAGCAGAATTCAAATCCAATCCTCTGTTCGTCTCGAAATCGCTCCTATACCAAAAACCTATCTTCTTGGATTCTCGCTTCCAGAATCGCAATCTGGAATGGAACGCATGCATTTCTGACGTAAAATGACGAGAAGAATAGAATGCTGCAAGCAGAATTCAAATCCGATCGTCCGTTCGTCTCGAAATCGCTCCTATACCAAAAACCTATCTTCTTGGATTCTCGCTTCCAGAATCGCAATCTGGAATGGAAGGCACGAATTTCCAACGTAAAATGACGAGAGGAATCGAATGCCGCAACAAGAATTCAAATCCGATCCTCCGTTCGTCTCGAAATCGCTACTATACCCAAGACCTGTCTTCCAGGATTCTCGCTTCCAGATTCGTAATCTGGAGTGGAATGCATGCATTTCCGACGTAGAATGACGAGAGGGATCGAATCCCGCGAGCAGAATTCAAATCCGATCCTCCGTTCGTCTCGAAATCGCTCCTATACCAAAAACCTATCTTCTTGGATTCTCGCTTCCAGATTCGTAATCTGGAATGGAAGGCACGAATTTCCAACGTAAAATGACGAGAGGAATCGAATGCCGCAAGCAGAATTCAAATCCGATCCTCCGTTCGTCTCGAAATCGCGACTATACCCAAGACCTATCTTCCAGGATTCTCGCTTCCAGATTCGTAATCTGGAGTGGAACGCATGCATTTCCGACGTAGAATGACGAGAGGGATCGAATCCCGCGAGCAGAATTCAAATCCGATCCTCCGTTCGTCTCGAAATCGCTACTATACCCAAGACCTATCTTCCAGGATTCTCGCTTCCAGATTCGTAATCTGAAGTGGAACGAATGCATTTCCGCCGTAAAATGACGAGAGGAATAGAATGCTGGAAGCGGAATTCAAATCCGATCCTCCGTTCGTCACGAAATCGCTCTTATATCCAAGTCTTATGTTCCAGGATTCTGGCTTCCAGATTCGTAATCTGGAATGGAAGGCACGCATTTCCAACGGAAAATGACGAGAGTGATCGAATCCCGCGAGCAGAATTCAAATCCGATCCTCCGTTCGTCTCGAAATCGCTCCTATACCAAAAACCTATCTTCTTGGATTCTCGCTTCCAGATTCGTAATCTGGAGTGGAACGCATGCATTTCCAACGTAAAATGACGAGAAGAATAGAATGCTGCAAGCAGAATTAAAATCCAATCCTCCGTTCGTCTCGAAATCGCTCCTATACCAAAAACCTATCTTCTTGGATTCTCGCTTCCAGAATCGCAATCTGGAATGGAACGCATGCATTTCTGACGTAAAATGACGAGAAGAATAGAATGCTGCAAGCAGAATTCAAATCCGATCGTCCGTTCGTCTCGAAATCGCTCCTATACCAAAAACCTATCTTCTTGGATTCTCGCTTCCAGAATCGCAATCTGGAATGGAACGCATTCATTTCCGACGTAAAATGACGAGAAGGATCGAATCCCGCGAGCAGAATTCAAATCCGATCCTCCGTTCGTCTCGAAATCGCTCCTATACCCAAAACCTATCTTCCGGGATTCTGGCTTCCAGATTCGTAATCTGGAATGGAACGCATGCATTTCTGACGTAAAATGACGAGAAGAATAGAATGCTGCTGCAAAAACCTATCTTCTTGGATTCTCGCTTCCAGATTCGTAATCTGGAATGGAAGGCACGCGTTTCCAACGGAAAATGACGAGAGGGATCGAATCCCGCGAGCAGAATTCAAATCCGATCCTCCGTTCGTCTCGAAATCGCTCCTATACCCAAAACCTATCTTCTTGGATTCTCGCTTCCAGAATCGAAATCTGGAATGGAAGGCATGCATTTCCGACGTAAAATGACGAGAGTGATCGAATGCCGCGAGCAGAATTCAAATCCGATCCTCCGTTCGTCTCCAAATCGCTCTGATATCCAAGACTTATCTTCCAGGATTCTGGCTTCCAGATTCGTAAACTGGAATGGAAGGCACGCATTTCCAACGGAAAATGACGAGAGGGATCGAATCCCGCGAGCAGAATTCAAATCCGATCCTCCGTTCGTCTCGAAATCGCTCCTATACCAAAAACCTATCTTCCAGGATTCTCGCTTCCAGAATCGCAATCAGGAATGGAAGGCATGCATTTCCGACGTAAAATGGCGAGAGGAATAGAATGCTGCAAGGGGAATTCAAATCCGATCCTCCGTTCGTCTCGAAATCGCTCTTATATTCAAGACTTATCTTCCAGGATTCTGGCTTCCAGATTCGTAATCTGGAATGGAAGGCACGCATTTCCAACGTAAAATGACGAGAGGAATCGAATGCCGCGAGCAGAATTCAAATCCGATCCTCCGTTCGTCTCGAAATCGCTACTATACCCAAGACCTATCTTCCAGGATTCTCGCTTCCAGATTCGTAATCTGGAGTGGAACGCATGCATTTCTGACGTAAAATGACGAGAAGAATAGAATGCTGCAAGCAGAATTCAAATCCGATCCTCCGTTCGTCTCGAAATCGCTCCTATACCAAAAACCTATCTTCTTGGATTCTCGCTTCCAGAATCGCAATCTGGAATGGAAGGCACGAATTTCCAACGTAAAATGACAAGAGGAATCCAATGCCGCAACCAGAATTCAAATCCGATCCTCCGTTCGTCTCGAAATCGCTACTATACCCAAGACCTATCTTCCAGGATTCTCGCTTCCAGATTCGTAATCTGGAGTGGAATGCATGCATTTCCGCCGTAAAATGACGAGAGGAATAGAATGCTGGAAGCGGAATTCAAATCCGATCCTCCGTTCGTCACGAAATCGCTCTTATATCCAAGTCTTATGTTCCAGGATTCTGGCTTCCAGATTCGTAATCTGGAATGGAAGGCACGCATTTCCAACGGAAAATGACGAGAGGGATCGAATCCCGCGAGCAGAATTCAAATCCGATCCTCCGTTCGTCTCGAAATCGCTCCTATACCAAAAACCTATCTTCTTGGATTCTCGCTTCCAGATTCGTAATCTGGAGTGGAACGCATGCATTTCCAACGTAAAATGACGAGAAGAATAGAATGCTGCAAGCAGAATTCAAATCCAATCCTCTGTTCGTCTCGAAATCGCTCCTATACCAAAAACCTATCTTCTTGGATTCTCGCTTCCAGAATCGCAATCTGGAATGGAACGCACGAATTTCCAACGTAAAATGACGAGAGGAATCGAATGCCGCAACAAGAATTCAAATCCGATCCTCCGTTCGTCTCGAAATCGCTACTATACCCAAGACCTATCTTCCAGGATTCTCGCTTCCAGATTCGTAATCTGGAGTGGAATGCATGCATTTCCGACGTAGAATGACGAGAGGGATCGAATCCCGCGAGCAGAATTCAAATCCGATCCTCCGTTCGTCTCGAAGTCGCTCCTATACCAAAAACCTATCTTCTTGGATTCTCGCTTCCAGATTCGTAATCTGGAATGGAAGGCACGAATTTCCAACGTAAAATGACGAGAGGAATCGAATGCCGCAACCAGAATTCAAATCCGATCCTCCGTTCGTCTCGAAATCGCGACTATACCCAAGACCTATCTTCCAGGATTCTCGCTTCCAGATTCGTAATCTGGAGTGGAACGCATGCATTTCCGACGTAGAATGACGAGAGGGATCGAATCCCGCGAGCAGAATTCAAATCCGATCCTCCGTTCGTCTCGAAATCGCTACTATACCCAAGACCTATCTTCCAGGATTCTCGCTTCCAGATTCGTAATCTGAAGTGGAACGAATGCATTTCCGCCGTAAAATGACGAGAGGAATAGAATGCTGGAAGCGGAATTCAAATCCGATCCTCCGTTCGTCACGAAATCGCTCTTATATCCAAGTCTTATGTTCCAGGATTCTGGCTTCCAGGTTCGTAATCTGGAATGGAAGGCACGCATTTCCAACGGAAAATGACGAGAGGGATCGAATCCCGCGAGCAGAATTCAAATCCGATCTTCCGTTCGTCTCGAAATCGCTCTTATATCCAAGTCTTATGTTCCAGGATTCTGGCTTCCAGATTCGTAATCTGGAATGGAAGGCACGCATTTCCAACGGAAAATGACGAGAGGGATCGAATCCCGCGAGCAGAATTCAAATCCGATCCTCCGTTCGTCTCGAAATCGCTACTATACCCAAGACCTATCTTCTTGGATTCTCGCTTCCAGAATCGCAATCTGGAATGGAACGCATGCATTTCTGACGTAAAATGACGAGAAGAATAGAATGCTGCAAGCAGAATTCAAATCCGATCCTCCGTTCGTCTCGAAATCGCTACTATACCCAAGACCTATCTTCCAGGATTCTCGCTTCCAGATTCGTAATCTGGAGTGGAACGCATGCATTTCCGCCGTAAAATGACGAGAGGAATAGAATGCTGGAAGCGGAATTCAAATCCGATCCTCCGTTCGTCACGAAATCGCTCTTATATCCAAGTCTTATGTTCCAGGATTCTGGCTTCCAGATTCGTAATCTGGAATGGAAGGCACGCATTTCCAACGGAAAATGACGAGAGGGATCGAATCCCGCGAGCAGAATTCAAATCCGATCCTCCGTTCGTCTCGAAATCGCTACTATACCCAAGACCTATCTTCTTGGATTCTCGCTTCCAGAATCGCAATCTGGAATGGAACGCATGCATTTCTGACGTAAAATGACGAGAAGAATAGAATGCTGCAAGCAGAATTCAAATCCGATCCTCCGTTCGTCTCGAAATCGCTACTATACCCAAGACCTATCTTCCAGGATTCTGGCTTCCAGATTCGTAATCTGGAGTGGAACGCATGCATTTCCAACGGAAAATGACGAGAGTGATCGAATCCCGCGAGCAGAATTCAAATCCGATCCTCCGTTCGTCTCGAAATCGCTCCTATACCAAAAACCTATCTTCTTGGATTCTCGCTTCCAGATTCGTAATCTGGAGTGGAACGCATGCATTTCCAACGTAAAATGACGAGAAGAATAGAATGCTGCAAGCAGAATTAAAATCCAATCCTCCGTTCGTCTCGAAATCGCTCCTATACCAAAAACCTATCTTCTTGGATTCTCGCTTCCAGAATCGCAATCTGGAATGGAACGCATTCATTTCCGACGTAAAATGACGAGAAGGATCGAATCCCGCGAGCAGAATTCAAATCCGATCCTCCGTTCGTCTCGAAATCGCTCCTATACCCAAAACCTATCTTCCGGGATTCTGGCTTCCAGATTCGTAATCTGGAATGGAACGCATGCATTTCTGACGTAAAATGACGAGAAGAATAGAATGCTGCTGCAAAAACCTATCTTCTTGGATTCTCGCTTCCAGATTCGTAATCTGGAATGGAAGGCACGGATTTCCAACGGAAAATGACGAGAGGGATCGAATCCCGCGAGCAGAATTCAAATCCGATCCTCCGTTCGTCTCGAAATCGCTCCTATACCCAAAACCTATCTTCTTGGATTCTCGCTTCCAGAATCGAAATCTGGAATGGAAGGCATGCATTTCCGACGTAAAATGACGAGAGTGATCGAATCCCGCGAGCAGAATTCAAATCCGATCCTCCGTTCGTCTCCAAATCGCTCTGATATCCAAGACTTATCTTCCAGGATTCTGGCTTCCAGATTCGTAAACTGGAATGGAAGGCACGCATTTCCAACGGAAAATGACGAGAGGGATCGAATCCCGCGAGCAGAATTCAAATCCGATCCTCCGTTCGTCTCGAAATCGCTCCTATACCAAAAACCTATCTTCCAGGATTCTCGCTTCCAGAATCGCAATCAGGAATGGAAGGCATGCATTTCCGACGTAAAATGGCGAGAGGAATAGAATGCTGCAAGGGGAATTCAAATCCGATCCTCCGTTCGTCTCGAAATCGCTCTTATATTCAAGACTTATCTTCCAGGATTCTGGCTTCCAGATTCGTAATCTGGAATGGAAGGCACGCATTTCCAACGTAAAATGACGAGAGGAATCGAATGCCGCGAGCAGAATTCAAATCCGATCCTCCGTTCGTCTCGAAATCGCTACTATACCCAAGACCTGTCTTCCAGGATTCTCGCTTCCAGATTCGTAATCTGGAGTGGAACGCATGCATTTCTGACGTAAAATGACGAGAAGAATAGAATGCTGCAAGCAGAATTCAAATCCGATCCTCCGTTCGTCTCGAAATCGCTCCTATACCAAAAACCTATCTTCTTGGATTCTCGCTTCCAGAATCGCAATCTGGAATGGAAGGCACGAATTTCCAACGTAAAATGACAAGAGGAATCCAATGCCGCAACCAGAATTCAAATCCGATCCTCCGTTCGTCTCGAAATCGCTACTATACCCAAGAACTATCTTCCAGGATTCTCGCTTCCAGATTCGTAATCTGGAGTGGAATGCATGCATTTCCGCCGTAAAATGACGAGAGGAATAGAATGCTGGAAGCGGAATTCAAATCCGATCCTCCGTTCGTCACGAAATCGCTCTTATATCCAAGTCTTATGTTCCAGGATTCTGGCTTCCAGATTCGTAATCTGGAATGGAAGGCACGCATTTCCAACGGAAAATGACGAGAGTGATCGAATCCCGCGAGCAGAATTCAAATCCGATCCTCCGTTCGTCTCGAAATCGCTACTATACCCAAGACCTATCTTCTTGGATTCTCGCTTCCAGAATCGCAATCTGGAATGGAACGCATGCATTTCTGACGTAAAATGACGAGAAGAATAGAATGCTGCAAGCAGAATTCAAATCCGATCCTCCGTTCGTCTCGAAATCGCTACTATACCCAAGACCTATCTTCCAGGATTCTGGCTTCCAGATTCGTAATCTGGAGTGGAACGCATGCATTTCCAACGGAAAATGACGAGAGTGATCGAATCCCGCGAGCAGAATTCAAATCCGATCCTCCGTTCGTCTCGAAATCGCTCCTATACCAAAAACCTATCTTCTTGGATTCTCGCTTCCAGATTCGTAATCTGGAGTGGAACGCATGCATTTCCAACGTAAAATGACGAGAAGAATAGAATGCTGCAAGCAGAATTAAAATCCAATCCTCCGTTCGTCTCGAAATCGCTCCTATACCAAAAACCTATCTTCTTGGATTCTCGCTTCCAGAATCGCAATCTGGAATGGAACGCATTCATTTCCGACGTAAAATGACGAGAAGGATCGAATCCCGCGAGCAGAATTCAAATCCGATCCTCCGTTCGTCTCGAAATCGCTCCTATACCCAAAACCTATCTTCCGGGATTCTGGCTTCCAGATTCGTAATCTGGAATGGAACGCATGCATTTCTGACGTAAAATGACGAGAAGAATAGAATGCTGCTGCAAAAACCTATCTTCTTGGATTCTCGCTTCCAGATTCGTAATCTGGAATGGAAGGCACGCGTTTCCAACGGAAAATGACGAGAGGGATCGAATCCCGCGAGCAGAATTCAAATCCGATCCTCCGTTCGTCTCGAAATCGCTCCTATACCCAAAACCTATCTTCTTGGATTCTCGCTTCCAGAATCGAAATCTGGAATGGAAGGCATGCATTTCCGACGTAAAATGACGAGAGTGATCGAATGCCGCGAGCAGAATTCAAATCCGATCCTCCGTTCGTCTCCAAATCGCTCTGATATCCAAGACTTATCTTCCAGGATTCTGGCTTCCAGATTCGTAAACTGGAATGGAAGGCACGCATTTCCAACGGAAAATGACGAGAGGGATCGAATCCCGCGAGCAGAATTCAAATCCGATCCTCCGTTCGTCTCGAAATCGCTCCTATACCAAAAACCTATCTTCCAGGATTCTCGCTTCCAGAATCGCAATCAGGAATGGAAGGCATGCATTTCCGACGTAAAATGGCGAGAGGAATAGAATGCTGCAAGGGGAATTCAAATCCGATCCTCCGTTCGTCTCGAAATCGCTCTTATATTCAAGACTTATCTTCCAGGATTCTGGCTTCCAGATTCGTAATCTGGAATGGAAGGCACGCATTTCCAACGTAAAATGACGAGAGGAATCGAATGCCGCGAGCAGAATTCAAATCCGATCCTCCGTTCGTCTCGAAATCGCTACTATACCCAAGACCTGTCTTCCAGGATTCTCGCTTCCAGATTCGTAATCTGGAGTGGAACGCATGCATTTCTGACGTAAAATGACGAGAAGAATAGAATGCTGCAAGCAGAATTCAAATCCGATCCTCCGTTCGTCTCGAAATCGCTCCTATACCAAAAACCTATCTTCTTGGATTCTCGCTTCCAGAATCGCAATCTGGAATGGAAGGCACGAATTTCCAACGTAAAATGACAAGAGGAATCCAATGCCGCAACCAGAATTCAAATCCGATCCTCCGTTCGTCTCGAAATCGCTACTATACCCAAGACCTATCTTCCAGGATTCTCGCTTCCAGATTCGTAATCTGGAGTGGAATGCATGCATTTCCGCCGTAAAATGACGAGAGGAATAGAATGCTGGAAGCGGAATTCAAATCCGATCCTCCGTTCGTCACGAAATCGCTCTTATATCCAAGTCTTATGTTCCAGGATTCTGGCTTCCAGATTCGTAATCTGGAATGGAAGGCACGCATTTCCAACGGAAAATGACGAGAGTGATCGAATCCCGCGAGCAGAATTCAAATCCGATCCTCCGTTCGTCTCGAAATCGCTCCTATACCAAAAACCTATCTTCTTGGATTCTCGCTTCCAGATTCGTAATCTGGAGTGGAACGCATGCATTTCCAACGTAAAATGACGAGAAGAATAGAATGCTGCAAGCAGAATTCAAATCCAATCCTCTGTTCGTCTCGAAATCGCTCCTATACCAAAAACCTATCTTCTTGGATTCTCGCTTCCAGAATCGCAATCTGGAATGGAAGGCACGAATTTCCAACGTAAAATGACGAGAGGAATCGAATGCCGCAACAAGAATTCAAATCCGATCCTCCGTTCGTCTCGAAATCGCTACTATACCCAAGACCTGTCTTCCAGGATTCTCGCTTCCAGATTCGTAATCTGGAGTGGAATGCATGCATTTCCGACGTAGAATGACGAGAGGGATCGACTCCCGCGAGCAGAATTCAAATCCGATCCTCCGTTCGTCTCGAAGTCGCTCCTATACCAAAAACCTATCTTCTTGGATTCTCGCTTCCAGATTCGTAATCTGGAATGGAAGGCACGAATTTCCAACGTAAAATGACGAGAGGAATCGAATGCCGCAACCAGAATTCAAATCCGATCCTCCGTTCGTCTCGAAATCGCGACTATACCCAAGACCTATCTTCCAGGATTCTCGCTTCCAGATTCGTAATCTGGAGTGGAACGCATGCATTTCCGACGTAGAATGACGAGAGGGATCGAATCCCGCGAGCAGAATTCAAATCCGATCCTCCGTTCGTCTCGAAATCGCTACTATACCCAAGACCTATCTTCCAGGATTCTCGCTTCCAGATTCGTAATCTGAAGTGGAACGAATGCATTTCCGCCGTAAAATGACGAGAGGAATAGAATGCTGGAAGCGGAATTCAAATCCGATCCTCCGTTCGTCACGAAATCGCTCTTATGTCCAAGTCTTATGTTCCAGGATTCTGGCTTCCAGGTTCGTAATCTGGAATGGAAGGCACGCATTTCCAAGGGAAAATGACGAGAGGGATCGAATCCCGCGAGCAGAATTCAAATCCGATCTTCCGTTCGTCTCGAAATCGCTCTTATATCCAAGTCTTATGTTCCAGGATTCTGGCTTCCAGATTCGTAATCTGGAATGGAAGGCACGCATTTCCAACGGAAAATGACGAGTGGGATCGAATCCCGCGAGCAGAATTTAAATCCGATCCTCCCTTCGTCTCGAAATCGCTACTATACCCAAGACCTATCTTCCAGGATTCTCGCTTCCAGATTCGTAATCTGGAGTGGAACGCATGCATTTCCGCCGTAAAATGACGAGAGGAATAGAATGCTGGAAGCGGAATGCAAATCCGATCCTCCGATCGTCACGAAATCGCTCTTATATCCAAGTCTTATGTTCCAGGATTCTGGCTTCCAGATTCGTAATCTGGAATGGAAGGCACGAATTTCCAACGTAAAATGACGAGAGGAATCGAATGCCGCAACCAGAATTAAAATCCGATCCTCCCTTCGTCTCGAAATCGCTACTATACCCAAGACCTATCTTCCAGGATTCTCGCTTCCAGATTCGTAATCTGGAGTGGAACGCATGCATTTCCGCCGTAAAATGACGAGAGGAATAGAATGCTGGAAGCGGAATTCAAATCCGATCCTCCGTTCGTCACGAAATCGCTCTTATATCCAAGTCTTATGTTCCAGGATTCTGGCTTCCAGATTCGTAATCTGGAATGGAAGGCACGCATTTCCAACGGAAAATGACGAGAGGGATCGAATCCCGCGAGCAGAATTCAAATCCGATCCTCCGTTCGTCTCGAAATCGCTACTATACCCAAGACCTATCTTCTTGGATTCTCGCTTCCAGAATCGCAATCTGGAATGGAACGCATGCATTTCTGACGTAAAATGACGAGAAGAATAGAATGCTGCAAGCAGAATTCAAATCCGATCCTCAGTTCGTCTCGAAATCGCTACTATACCCAAGACCTATCTTCCAGGATTCTCGCTTCCAGATTCGTAATCTGGAGTGGAACGCATGCATTTCCGCCGTAAAATGACGAGAGGAATAGAATGCTGGAAGCGGAATTCAAATCCGATCCTCCGTTCGTCACGAAATCGCTCTTATATCCAAGTCTTATGTTCCAGGATTCTGGCTTCCAGATTCGTAATCTGGAATGGAAGGCACGCATTTCCAACGGAAAATGACGAGAGTGATCGAATCCCGCGAGCAGAATTCAAATCCGATCCTCCGTTCGTCTCGAAATCGCTCCTATACCAAAAACCTATCTTCTTGGATTCTCGCTTCCAGATTCGTAATCTGGAGTGGAACGCATGCATTTCCAACGTAAAATGACGAGAAGAATAGAATGCTGCAAGCAGAATTCAAATCCGATCGTCCGTTCGTCTCGAAATCGCTCCTATACCAAAAACCTATCTTCTTGGATTCTCGCTTCCAGAATCGCAATCTGGAATGGAAGGCACGCATTTCCAACGGAAAATGACGAGAGGGATCGAATCCCGCGAGCAGAATTCAAATCCGATCCTCCGTTCGTCTCGAAATCGCTCCTATACCAAAAACCTATCTTCTTGGATTCTCGCTTCCAGAATCGCAATCTGGAATGGAACGCATTCATTTCCGACGTAAAATGACGAGAAGGATCGAATCCCGCGAGCAGAATTCAAATCCGATCCTCCGTTCGTCTCGAAATCGCTCCTATACCCAAAACCTATCTTCCGGGATTCTGGCTTCCAGATTCGTAATCTGGAATGGAACGCATGCATTTCTGACGTAAAATGACGAGAAGAATAGAATGCTGCTGCAAAAACCTATCTTCTTGGATTCTCGCTTCCAGATTCGTAATCTGGAATGGAAGGCACGCGTTTCCAACGGAAAATGACGAGAGGGATCGAATCCCGCGAGCAGAATTCAAATCCGATCCTCCGTTCGTCTCGAAATCGCTCCTATACCCAAAACCTATCTTCTTGGATTCTCGCTTCCAGAATCGCAATCTGGAATGGAACGCATGCATTTCTGACGTAAAATGACGAGAAGAATAGAATGCTGCAAGCAGAATTCAAATCCGATCCTCCGTTCGTCTCGAAATCGCTACTATACCCAAGACCTATCTTCCAGGATTCTGGCTTCCAGATTCGTAATCTGGAGTGGAACGCATGCATTTCCAACGGAAAATGACGAGAGTGATCGAATCCCGCGAGCAGAATTCAAATCCGATCCTCCGTTCGTCTCGAAATCGCTCCTATACCAAAAACCTATCTTCTTGGATTCTCGCTTCCAGATTCGTAATCTGGAGTGGAACGCATGCATTTCCAACGTAAAATGACGAGAAGAATAGAATGCTGCAAGCGGAATTCAAATCCGATCCTCCGTTCGTCTCGAAATCGCTCTTATATCCAAGAATTATCTTCCAGGATTCTCGCTTCCAGAATCGTAATCTGGAATGGAAGGCACGCATTTCCAACGGAAAATGACGAGAGGGATCGAACCCCGCGAGCAGAATTCAAATCCGATCCTCCGTTCGTCTCGAAATCGCTCCTATACCAAAAACCTATCTTCTTGGATTCTCGCTTCCAGAATCGCAATCAGGAATGGAAGGCATGCATTTCCGACGTAAAATGGCGAGAGGAATAGAATGCTGCAAGCGGAATTCAAATCCGATCCTCCGTTCGTCTCCAAATCGCTCTGATATCCAAGACTTATCTTCCAGGATTCTGGCTTCCAGATTCGTAAACTGGAATGGAAGGCACGCATTTCCAACGGAAAATGACGAGAGGGATCGAATCCCGCGAGCAGAATTCAAATCCGATCCTCCGTTCGTCTCGAAATCGCTCCTATACCAAAAACCTATCTTCCAGGATTCTCGCTTCCAGAATCGCAATCAGGAATGGAAGGCATGCATTTCCGACGTAAAATGGCGAGAGGAATAGAATGCTGCAAGGGGAATTCAAATCCGATCCTCCGTTCGTCTCGAAATCGCTCTTATATTCAAGACTTATCTTCCAGGATTCTGGCTTCCAGATTCGTAATCTGGAATGGAAGGCACGCATTTCCAACGTAAAATGACGAGAGGAATCGAATGCCGCGAGCAGAATTCAAATCCGATCCTCCGTTCGTCTCGAAATCGCTACTATACCCAAGACCTGTCTTCCAGGATTCTCGCTTCCAGATTCGTAATCTGGAGTGGAACGCATGCATTTCTGACGTAAAATGACGAGAAGAATAGAATGCTGCAAGCAGAATTCAAATCCGATCCTCCGTTCGTCTCGAAATCGCTCCTATACCAAAAACCTATCTTCTTGGATTCTCGCTTCCAGAATCGCAATCTGGAATGGAACGCATGCATTTCTGACGTAAAATGACGAGAAGAATAGAATGCTGCAAGCAGAATTCAAATCCGATCCTCCGTTCGTCTCGAAATCGCTACTATACCCAAGACCTATCTTCCAGGATTCTGGCTTCCAGATTCGTAATCTGGAGTGGAACGCATGCATTTCCAACGGAAAATGACGAGAGTGATCGAATCCCGCGAGCAGAATTCAAATCCGATCCTCCGTTCGTCTCGAAATCGCTCCTATACCAAAAACCTATCTTCTTGGATTCTCGCTTCCAGATTCGTAATCTGGAGTGGAACGCATGCATTTCCAACGTAAAATGACGAGAAGAATAGAATGCTGCAAGCGGAATTCAAATCCGATCCTCCGTTCGTCTCGAAATCGCTCTTATATCCAAGAATTATCTTCCAGGATTCTCGCTTCCAGAATCGTAATCTGGAATGGAAGGCACGCATTTCCAACGGAAAATGACGAGAGGGATCGAACCCCGCGAGCAGAATTCAAATCCGATCCTCCGTTCGTCTCGAAATCGCTCCTATACCAAAAACCTATCTTCTTGGATTCTCGCTTCCAGAATCGCAATCAGGAATGGAAGGCATGCATTTCCGACGTAAAATGGCGAGAGGAATAGACTGCTGCAAGCGGAATTCAAATCCGATCCTCCGTTCGTCTCCAAATCGCTCTGATATCCAAGACTTATCTTCCAGGATTCTGGCTTCCAGATTCGTAAACTGGAATGGAAGGCACGCATTTCCAACGGAAAATGACGAGAGGGATCGAATCCCGCGAGCAGAATTCAAATCCGATCCTCCGTTCGTCTCGAAATCGCTCCTATACCAAAAACCTATCTTCCAGGATTCTCGCTTCCAGAATCGCAATCAGGAATGGAAGGCATGCATTTCCGACGTAAAATGGCGAGAGGAATAGAATGCTGCAAGGGGAATTCAAATCCGATCCTCCGTTCGTCTCGAAATCGCTCTTATATCCAAGAATTATCTTCCAGGATTCTCGCTTCCAGAATCGTAATCTGGAATGGAAGGCACGCATTTCCAACGGAAAATGACGAGGGGGATCGAACCCCGCGAGCAGAATTCAAATCCGATCCTCCGTTCGTCTCGAAATCGCTCCTATACCAAAAACCTATCTTCTTGGATTCTCGCTTCCAGAATCGCAATCAGGAATGGAAGGCATGCATTTCCGACGTAAAATGGCGAGAGGAATAGACTGCTGCAAGCGGAATTCAAATCCGATCCTCCGTTCGTCTCCAAATCGCTCTGATATCCAAGACTTATCTTCCAGGATTCTGGCTTCCAGATTCGTAAACTGGAATGGAAGGCACGCATTTCCAACGGAAAATGACGAGAGGGATCGAATCCCGCGAGCAGAATTCAAATCCGATCCTCCGTTCGTCTCGAAATCGCTCCTATACCAAAAACCTATCTTCCAGGATTCTCGCTTCCAGAATCGCAATCAGGAATGGAAGGCATGCATTTCCGACGTAAAATGGCGAGAGGAATAGAATGCTGCAAGGGGAATTCAAATCCGATCCTCCGTTCGTCTCGAAATCGCTCTTATATTCAAGACTTATCTTCCAGGATTCTGGCTTCCAGATTCGTAATCTGGAATGGAAGGCACGCATTTCCAACGTAAAATGACGAGAGGAATCGAATGCCGCGAGCAGAATTCAAATCCGATCCTCCGTTCGTCTCGAAATCGCTACTATACCCAAGACCTGTCTTCCAGGATTCTCGCTTCCAGATTCGTAATCTGGAGTGGAACGCATGCATTTCTGACGTAAAATGACGAGAAGAATAGAATGCTGCAAGCAGAATTCAAATCCGATCCTCCGTTCGTCTCGAAATCGCTCCTATACCAAAAACCTATCTTCTTGGATTCTCGCTTCCAGAATCGCAATCTGGAATGGAACGCATGCATTTCTGACGTAAAATGACGAGAAGAATAGAATGCTGCAAGCAGAATTCAAATCCGATCCTCCGTTCGTCTCGAAATCGCTACTATACCCAAGACCTATCTTCCAGGATTCTGGCTTCCAGATTCGTAATCTGGAGTGGAACGCATGCATTTCCAACGGAAAATGACGAGAGTGATCGAATCCCGCGAGCAGAATTCAAATCCGATCCTCCGTTCGTCTCGAAATCGCTCCTATACCAAAAACCTATCTTCTTGGATTCTCGCTTCCAGATTCGTAATCTGGAGTGGAACGCATGCATTTCCAACGTAAAATGACGAGAAGAATAGAATGCTGCAAGCGGAATTCAAATCCGATCCTCCGTTCGTCTCGAAATCGCTCTTATATCCAAGAATTATCTTCCAGGATTCTCGCTTCCAGAATCGTAATCTGGAATGGAAGGCACGCATTTCCAACGGAAAATGACGAGAGGGATCGAACCCCGCGAGCAGAATTCAAATCCGATCCTCCGTTCGTCTCGAAATCGCTCCTATACCAAAAACCTATCTTCTTGGATTCTCGCTTCCAGAATCGCAATCAGGAATGGAAGGCATGCATTTCCGACGTAAAATGGCGAGAGGAATAGACTGCTGCAAGCGGAATTCAAATCCGATCCTCCGTTCGTCTCCAAATCGCTCTTATATCCAAGACTTATCTTCCAGGATTCTCGCTTCCAGATTCGTAAACTGGAATGGAAGGCACGCATTTCCAACGGAAAATGACGAGAGGGATCGAATCCCGCGAGCAGAATTCAAATCCGATCCTCCGTTCGTCTCGAAATCGCTCCTATACCAAAAACCTATCTTCCAGGATTCTCGCTTCCAGAATCGCAATCAGGAATGGAAGGCATGCATTTCCGACGTAAAATGGCGAGAGGAATAGAATGCTGCAAGGGGAATTCAAATCCGATCCTCCGTTCGTCTCGAAATCGCTCTTATATTCAAGACTTATCTTCCAGGATTCTGGCTTCCAGATTCGTAATCTGGAATGGAAGGCACGCATTTCCAACGTAAAATGACGAGAGGAATCGAATGCCGCGAGCAGAATTCAAATCCGATCCTCCGTTCGTCTCGAAATCGCTACTATACCCAAGACCTATCTTCCAGGATTCTCGCTTCCAGATTCGTAATCTGGAGTGGAACGCATGCATTTCTGACGTAAAATGACGAGAAGAATAGAATGCTGCAAGCAGAATTCAAATCCGATCCTCCGTTCGTCTCGAAATCGCTCCTATACCAAAAACCTATCTTCTTGGATTCTCGCTTCCAGAATCGCAATCTGGAATGGAAGGCACGAATTTCCAACGTAAAATGACAAGAGGAATCCAATGCCGCAACCAGAATTCAAATCCGATCCTCCGTTCGTCTCGAAATTGCTACTATACCCAAGACCTATCTTCCAGGATTCTCGCTTCCAGATTCGTAATCTGGAGTGGAATGCATGCATTTCCGCCGTAAAATGACGAGAGGAATAGAATGCTGGAAGCGGAATTCAAATCCGATCCTCCGTTCGTCACGAAATCGCTCTTATATCCAAGTCTTATGTTCCAGGATTCTGGCTTCCAGATTCGTAATCTGGAATGGAAGGCACGCATTTCCAACGGAAAATGACGAGAGTGATCGAATCCCGCGAGCAGAATTCAAATCCGATCCTCCGTTCGTCTCGAAATCGCTCCTATACCAAAAACCTATCTTCTTGGATTCTCGCTTCCAGATTCGTAATCTGGAGTGGAACGCATGCATTTCCAACGTAAAATGACGAGAAGAATAGAATGCTGCAAGCAGAATTCAAATCCAATCCTCTGTTCGTCTCGAAATCGCTCCTATACCAAAAACCTATCTTCTTGGATTCTCGCTTCCAGAATCGTAATCTGGAATGGAACGCATGCATTTCTGACGTAAAATGACGAGAAGAATAGAATGCTGCAAGCAGAATTCAAATCCGATCGTCCGTTCGTCTCGAAATCGCTCCTATACCAAAAACCTATCTTCTTGGATTCTCGCTTCCAGAATCGCAATCTGGAATGGAAGGCACGAATTTCCAACGTAAAATGACGAGAGGAATCGAATGCCGCAACAAGAATTCAAATCCGATCCTCCGTTCGTCTCGAAATCGCTACTATACCCAAGACCTGTCTTCCAGGATTCTCGCTTCCAGATTCGTAATCTGGAGTGGAATGCATGCATTTCCGACGTAGAATGACGAGAGGGATCGAATCCCGCGAGCAGAATTCAAATCCGATCCTCCGTTCGTCTCGAAGTCGCTCCTATACCAAAAACCTATCTTCTTGGATTCTCGCTTCCAGATTCGTAATCTGGAATGGAAGGCACGAATTTCCAACGTAAAATGACGAGAGGAATCGAATGCCGCAACCAGAATTCAAATCCGATCCTCCGTTCGTCTCGAAATCGCGACTATACCCAAGACCTATCTTCCAGGATTCTCGCTTCCAGATTCGTAATCTGGAGTGGAACGCATGCATTTCCGACGTAGAATGACGAGAGGGATCGAATCCCGCGAGCAGAATTCAAATCCGATCCTCCGTTCGTCTCGAAATCGCTACTATACCCAAGACCTATCTTCCAGGATTCTCGCTTCCAGATTCGTAATCTGAAGTGGAACGAATGCATTTCCGCCGTAAAATGACGAGAGGAATAGAATGCTGGAAGCGGAATTCAAATCCGATCCTCCGTTCGTCACGAAATCGCTCTTATATCCAAGTCTTATGTTCCAGGATTCTGGCTTCCAGATTCGTAATCTGGAATGGAAGGCACGCATTTCCAACGGAAAATGACGAGAGTGATCGAATCCCGCGAGCAGAATTCAAATCCGATCCTCCGTTCGTCTCGAAATCGCTCCTATACCAAAAACCTATCTTCTTGGATTCTCGCTTCCAGATTCGTAATCTGGAGTGGAACGCATGCATTTCCAACGTAAAATGACGAGAAGAATAGAATGCTGCAAGCAGAATTAAAATCCAATCCTCCGTTCGTCTCGAAATCGCTCCTATACCAAAAACCTATCTTCTTGGATTCTCGCTTCCAGAATCGCAATCTGGAATGGAACGCATGCATTTCTGACGTAAAATGACGAGAAGAATAGAATGCTGCAAGCAGAATTCAAATCCGATCCTCCGTTCGTCTCGAAATCGCTCCTATACCAAAAACCTATCTTCTTGGATTCTCGCTTCCAGAATCGCAATCTGGAATGGAACGCATTCATTTCCGACGTAAAATGACGAGAAGGATCGAATCCCGCGAGCAGAATTCAAATCCGATCCTCCGTTCGTCTCGAAATCGCTCCTATACCCAAAACCTATCTTCCGGGATTCTGGCTTCCAGATTCGTAATCTGGAATGGAACGCATGCATTTCTGACGTAAAATGACGAGAAGAATAGAATGCTGCTGCAAAAACCTATCTTCTTGGATTCTCGCTTCCAGATTCGTAATCTGGAATGGAAGGCACGCGTTTCCAACGGAAAATGACGAGAGGGATCGAATCCCGCGAGCAGAATTCAAATCCGATCCTCCGTTCGTCTCGAAATCGCTCCTATACCCAAAACCTATCTTCTTGGATTCTCGCTTCCAGAATCGAAATCTGGAATGGAAGGCATGCATTTCCGACGTAAAATGACGAGAGTGATCGAATGCCGCGAGCAGAATTCAAATCCGATCCTCCGTTCGTCTCCAAATCGCTCTGATATCCAAGACTTATCTTCCAGGATTCTGGCTTCCAGATTCGTAAACTGGAATGGAAGGCACGCATTTCCAACGGAAAATGACGAGAGGGATCGAATCCCGCGAGCAGAATTCAAATCCGATCCTCCGTTCGTCTCGAAATCGCTCCTATACCAAAAACCTATCTTCCAGGATTCTCGCTTCCAGAATCGCAATCAGGAATGGAAGGCATGCATTTCCGACGTAAAATGGCGAGAGGAATAGAATGCTGCAAGGGGAATTCAAATCCGATCCTCCGTTCGTCTCGAAATCGCTCTTATATTCAAGACTTATCTTCCAGGATTCTGGCTTCCAGATTCGTAATCTGGAATGGAAGGCACGCATTTCCAACGTAAAATGACGAGAGGAATCGAATGCCGCGAGCAGAATTCAAATCCGATCCTCCGTTCGTCTCGAAATCGCTACTATACCCAAGACCTGTCTTCCAGGATTCTCGCTTCCAGATTCGTAATCTGGAGTGGAACGCATGCATTTCTGACGTAAAATGACGAGAAGAATAGAATGCTGCAAGCAGAATTCAAATCCGATCCTCCGTTCGTCTCGAAATCGCTCCTATACCAAAAACCTATCTTCTTGGATTCTCGCTTCCAGAATCGCAATCTGGAATGGAAGGCACGAATTTCCAACGTAAAATGACAAGAGGAATCCAATGCCGCAACCAGAATTCAAATCCGATCCTCCGTTCGTCTCGAAATCGCTACTATACCCAAGACCTATCTTCCAGGATTCTCGCTTCCAGATTCGTAATCTGGAGTGGAATGCATGCATTTCCGCCGTAAAATGACGAGAGGAATAGAATGCTGGAAGCGGAATTCAAATCCGATCCTCCGTTCGTCACGAAATCGCTCTTATATCCAAGTCCTATGTTCCAGGATTCTGGCTTCCAGATTCGTAATCTGGAATGGAAGGCACGCATTTCCAACGGAAAATGACGAGAGTGATCGAATCCCGCGAGCAGAATTCAAATCCGATCCTCCGTTCGTCTCGAAATCGCTCCTATACCAAAAACCTATCTTCTTGGATTCTCGCTTCCAGATTCGTAATCTGGAGTGGAACGCATGCATTTCCAACGTAAAATGACGAGAAGAATAGAATGCTGCAAGCAGAATTCAAATCCAATCCTCTGTTCGTCTCGAAATCGCTCCTATACCAAAAACCTATCTTCTTGGATTCTCGCTTCCAGAATCGCAATCTGGAATGGAAGGCACGAATTTCCAACGTAAAATGACGAGAGGAATCGAATGCCGCAACAAGAATTCAAATCCGATCCTCCGTTCGTCTCGAAATCGCTACTATACCCAAGACCTGTCTTCCAGGATTCTCGCTTCCAGATTCGTAATCTGGAGTGGAATGCATGCATTTCCGACGTAGAATGACGAGAGGGATCGAATCCCGCGAGCAGAATTCAAATCCGATCCTCCGTTCGTCTCGAAGTCGCTCCTATACCAAAAACCTATCTTCTTGGATTCTCGCTTCCAGATTCGTAATCTGGAATGGAAGGCACGAATTTCCAACGTAAAATGACGAGAGGAATCGAATGCCGCAACCAGAATTCAAATCCGATCCTCCGTTCGTCTCGAAATCGCGACTATACCCAAGACCTATCTTCCAGGATTCTCGCTTCCAGATTCGTAATCTGGAGTGGAACGCATGCATTTCCGACGTAGAATGACGAGAGGGATCGAATCCCGCGAGCAGAATTCAAATCCGATCCTCCGTTCGTCTCGAAATCGCTACTATACCCAAGACCTATCTTCCAGGATTCTCGCTTCCAGATTCGTAATCTGGAGTGGAATGCATGCATTTCCGCCGTAAAATGACGAGAGGAATAGAATGCTGGAAGCGGAATTCAAATCCGATCCTCCGTTCGTCACGAAATCGCTCTTATATCCAAGTCTTATGTTCCAGGATTCTGGCTTCCAGATTCGTAATCTGGAATGGAAGGCACGCATTTCCAACGGAAAATGACGAGAGTGATCGAATCCCGCGAGCAGAATTCAAATCCGATCCTCCGTTCGTCTCGAAATCGCTACTATACCCAAGACCTATCTTCTTGGATTCTCGCTTCCAGAATCGCAATCTGGAATGGAACGCATGCATTTCTGACGTAAAATGACGAGAAGAATAGAATGCTGCAAGCAGAATTCAAATCCGATCCTCCGTTCGTCTCGAAATCGCTACTATACCCAAGACCTATCTTCCAGGATTCTGGCTTCCAGATTCGTAATCTGGAGTGGAACGCATGCATTTCCAACGGAAAATGACGAGAGTGATCGAATCCCGCGAGCAGAATTCAAATCCGATCCTCCGTTCGTCTCGAAATCGCTCCTATACCAAAAACCTATCTTCTTGGATTCTCGCTTCCAGATTCGTAATCTGGAGTGGAACGCATGCATTTCCAACGTAAAATGACGAGAAGAATAGAATGCTGCAAGCAGAATTAAAATCCAATCCTCCGTTCGTCTCGAAATCGCTCCTATACCAAAAACCTATCTTCTTGGATTCTCGCTTCCAGAATCGCAATCTGGAATGGAACGCATTCATTTCCGACGTAAAATGACGAGAAGGATCGAATCCCGCGAGCAGAATTCAAATCCGATCCTCCGTTCGTCTCGAAATCGCTCCTATACCCAAAACCTATCTTCCGGGATTCTGGCTTCCAGATTCGTAATCTGGAATGGAACGCATGCATTTCTGACGTAAAATGACGAGAAGAATAGAATGCTGCTGCAAAAACCTATCTTCTTGGATTCTCGCTTCCAGATTCGTAATCTGGAATGGAAGGCACGCGTTTCCAACGGAAAATGACGAGAGGGATCGAATCCCGCGAGCAGAATTCAAATCCGATCCTCCGTTCGTCTCGAAATCGCTCCTATACCCAAAACCTATCTTCTTGGATTCTCGCTTCCAGAATCGAAATCTGGAATGGAAGGCATGCATTTCCGACGTAAAATGACGAGAGTGATCGAATGCCGCGAGCAGAATTCAAATCCGATCCTCCGTTCGTCTCCAAATCGCTCTGATATCCAAGACTTATCTTCCAGGATTCTGGCTTCCAGATTCGTAAACTGGAATGGAAGGCACGCATTTCCAACGGAAAATGACGAGAGGGATCGAATCCCGCGAGCAGAATTCAAATCCGATCCTCCGTTCGTCTCGAAATCGCTCCTATACCAAAAACCTATCTTCCAGGATTCTCGCTTCCAGAATCGCAATCAGGAATGGAAGGCATGCATTTCCGACGTAAAATGGCGAGAGGAATAGAATGCTGCAAGGGGAATTCAAATCCGATCCTCCGTTCGTCTCGAAATCGCTCTTATATTCAAGACTTATCTTCCAGGATTCTGGCTTCCAGATTCGTAATCTGGAATGGAAGGCACGCATTTCCAACGTAAAATGACGAGAGGAATCGAATGCCGCGAGCAGAATTCAAATCCGATCCTCCGTTCGTCTCGAAATCGCTACTATACCCAAGACCTGTCTTCCAGGATTCTCGCTTCCAGATTCGTAATCTGGAGTGGAACGCATGCATTTCTGACGTAAAATGACGAGAAGAATAGAATGCTGCAAGCAGAATTCAAATCCGATCCTCCGTTCGTCTCGAAATCGCTCCTATACCAAAAACCTATCTTCTTGGATTCTCGCTTCCAGAATCGCAATCTGGAATGGAAGGCACGAATTTCCAACGTAAAATGACAAGAGGAATCCAATGCCGCAACCAGAATTCAAATCCGATCCTCCGTTCGTCTCGAAATCGCTACTATACCCAAGACCTATCTTCCAGGATTCTCGCTTCCAGATTCGTAATCTGGAGTGGAATGCATGCATTTCCGCCGTAAAATGACGAGAGGAATAGAATGCTGGAAGCGGAATTCAAATCCGATCCTCCGTTCGTCACGAAATCGCTCTTATATCCAAGTCTTATGTTCCAGGATTCTGGCTTCCAGATTCGTAATCTGGAATGGAAGGCACGCATTTCCAACGGAAAATGACGAGAGTGATCGAATCCCGCGAGCAGAATTCAAATCCGATCCTCCGTTCGTCTCGAAATCGCTCCTATACCAAAAACCTATCTTCTTGGATTCTCGCTTCCAGATTCGTAATCTGGAGTGGAACGCATGCATTTCCAACGTAAAATGACGAGAAGAATAGAATGCTGCAAGCAGAATTCAAATCCGATCCTCTGTTCGTCTCGAAATCGCTCCTATACCAAAAACCTATCTTCTTGGATTCTCGCTTCCAGAATCGCAATCTGGAATGGAAGGCACGAATTTCCAACGTAAAATGACGAGAGGAATCGAATGCCGCAACAAGAATTCAAATCCGATCCTCCGTTCGTCTCGAAATCGCTACTATACCCAAGACCTGTCTTCCAGGATTCTCGCTTCCAGATTCGTAATCTGGAGTGGAATGCATGCATTTCCGACGTAGAATGACGAGAGGGATCGAATCCCGCGAGCAGAATTCAAATCCGATCCTCCGTTCGTCTCGAAATCGCTCCTATACCAAAAACCTATCTTCTTGGATTCTCGCTTCCAGATTCGTAATCTGGAATGGAAGGCACGAATTTCCAACGTAAAATGACGAGAGGAATCGAATGCCGCAACCAGAATTCAAATCCGATCCTCCGTTCGTCTCGAAATCGCGACTATACCCAAGACCTATCTTCCAGGATTCTCGCTTCCAGATTCGTAATCTGGAGTGGAACGCATGCATTTCCGACGTAGAATGACGAGAGGGATCGAATCCCGCGAGCAGAATTCAAATCCGATCCTCCGTTCGTCTCGAAATCGCTACTATACCCAAGACCTATCTTCCAGGATTCTCGCTTCCAGATTCGTAATCTGAAGTGGAACGAATGCATTTCCGCCGTAAAATGACGAGAGGAATAGAATGCTGGAAGCGGAATTCAAATCCGATCCTCCGTTCGTCACGAAATCGCTCTTATGTCCAAGTCTTATGTTCCAGGATTCTGGCTTCCAGGTTCGTAATCTGGAATGGAAGGCACGCATTTCCAAGGGAAAATGACGAGAGGGATCGAATCCCGCGAGCAGAATTCAAATCCGATCTTCCGTTCGTCTCGAAATCGCTCTTATATCCAAGTCTTATGTTCCAGGATTCTGGCTTCCAGATTCGTAATCTGGAATGGAAGGCACGCATTTCCAACGGAAAATGACGAGAGGGATCGAATCCCGCGAGCAGAATTCAAATCCGATCCTCCGTTCGTCTCGAAATCGCTACTATACCCAAGACCTATCTTCTTGGATTCTCGCTTCCAGAATCGCAATCTGGAATGGAACGCATGCATTTCTGACGTAAAATGACGAGAAGAATAGAATGCTGCAAGCAGAATTCAAATCCGATCCTCCGTTCGTCTCGAAATCGCTACTATACCCAAGACCTATCTTCCAGGATTCTCGCTTCCAGATTCGTAATCTGGAGTGGAACGCATGCATTTCCGCCGTAAAATGACGAGAGGAATAGAATGCTGGAAGCGGAATTCAAATCCGATCCTCCGTTCGTCACGAAATCGCTCTTATATCAAAGTCTTATGTTCCAGGATTCTGGCTTCCAGATTCGTAATCTGGAATGGAAGGCACGCATTTCCAACGGAAAATGACGAGAGTGATCGAATCCCGCGAGCAGAATTCAAATCCGATCCTCCGTTCGTCTCGAAATCGCTCCTATACCAAAAACCTATCTTCTTGGATTCTCGCTTCCAGATTCGTAATCTGGAGTGGAACGCATGCATTTCCAACGTAAAATGACGAGAAGAATAGAATGCTGCAAGCAGAATTAAAATCCAATCCTCCGTTCGTCTCGAAATCGCTCCTATACCAAAAACCTATCTTCTTGGATTCTCGCTTCCAGAATCGCAATCTGGAATGGAACGCATGCATTTCTGACGTAAAATGACGAGAAGAATAGAATGCTGCAAGCAGAATTCAAATCCGATCGTCCGTTCGTCTCGAAATCGCTCCTATACCAAAAACCTATCTTCTTGGATTCTCGCTTCCAGAATCGCAATCTGGAATGGAACGCATTCATTTCCGACGTAAAATGACGAGAAGGATCGAATCCCGCGAGCAGAATTCAAATCCGATCCTCCGTTCGTCTCGAAATCGCTCCTATACCCAAAACCTATCTTCCGGGATTCTGGCTTCCAGATTCGTAATCTGGAATGGAACGCATGCATTTCTGACGTAAAATGACGAGAAGAATAGAATGCTGCTGCAAAAACCTATCTTCTTGGATTCTCGCTTCCAGATTCGTAATCTGGAATGGAAGGCACGCGTTTCCAACGGAAAATGACGAGAGGGATCGAATCCCGCGAGCAGAATTCAAATCCGATCCTCCGTTCGTCTCGAAATCGCTCCTATACCCAAAACCTATCTTCTTGGATTCTCGCTTCCAGAATCGAAATCTGGAATGGAAGGCATGCATTTCCGACGTAAAATGACGAGAGGGATCGAATGCCGCGAGCAGAATTCAAATCCGATCCTCCGTTCGTCTCGAAATCGCTCCTATACCCAAGTCTTATGTTCCAGGATTCTGGCTTCCAGATTCGTAATCTGGAATGGAAGGCACGCGTTTCCAACGGAAAATGACGAGAGGGATCGAATCCCGCGAGCAGAATTCAAATCCGATCCTCCGTTCGTCTCGAAATCGCTACTATACCCAAGACCTATCTTCTTGGATTCTCGCTTCCAGAATCGCAATCTGGAATGGAACGCATGCATTTCTGACGTAAAATGACGAGAAGAATAGAATGCTGCAAGCAGAATTCAAATCCGATCCTCCGTTCGTCTCGAAATCGCTACTATACCCAAGACCTATCTTCCAGGATTCTGGCTTCCAGATTCGTAATCTGGAGTGGAACGCATGCATTTCCAACGGAAAATGACGAGAGTGATCGAATCCCGCGAGCAGAATTCAAATCCGATCCTCCGTTCGTCTCGAAATCGCTCCTATACCAAAAACCTATCTTCTTGGATTCTCGCTTCCAGATTCGTAATCTGGAATGGAACGCATGCATTTCCGACGTAAAATGACGAGAAGAATAGAATGCTGCAAGCAGAATTAAAATCCAATCCTCCGTTCGTCTCGAAATCGCTCCTATACCAAAAACCTATCTTCTTGGATTCTCGCTTCCAGATTCGTAATCTGGAGTGGAACGCACGCATTTCCAACGTAAAATGACGAGAAGAATAGAATGCTGCTGCAAAAACCTATCTTCTTGGATTCTCGCTTCCAGATTCGTAATCTGGAATGGAAGGCACGCATTTCCAACGGAAAATGACGAGAGGGATCGAATCCCGCGAGCAGAATTCAAATCCGATCCTCCGTTCGTCTCGAAATCGCTCCTATACCCAAAACCTATCTTCTTGGATTCTCGCTTCCAGAATCGAAATCTGGAATGGAAGGCATGCATTTCCGACGTAAAATGACGAGTGGGATCGAATGCCGCATCCAGAATTCGAATCCGATGCTCCGTCCGTCTCGAAATCGCTCCTATACCCAAAACCTATCTTCCAGGATTCTCGCTTCCAGAATCGTAATCTGGAATGGAAGGCATGCATTTCCGACGTAAAATGGCGAGAGGAATAGAATGCTGCAAGCGGAATTCAAATCCGATCCTCCGTTCGTCTCGAAATCGCTCCTATACCCAAAACCTATCTTCCAGGATTCTGGCTTCCAGATTCGTAATCTGGAATGGAACGCATGCATTTCCGACGTAAAATGACGAGAGGAATAGAATGCTGCAAGTGGAATTCAAATCCGATCCTCCGTTCGTCTCGAAATTGCTCTTATATCCAAGACTTATCTTCCAGGATTCTGGCTTCCAGATTCGTAATCTGGAATGGAAGGCACGCGTTTCCAACGGAAAATGACGAGAGGGATCGAATCCCGCGAGCAGAATTCAAATCCGATCCTCCGTTCGTCTCGAAATCGCTCCTATACCCAAAACCTATCTTCTTGGATTCTCGCTTCCAGAATCGAAATCTGGAATGGAAGGCATGCATTTCCGACGTAAAATGACGAGAGGAATCCAATGCCGCAACCAGAATTCAAATCCGATCCTCCGTTCGTCTCGAAATCGCTACTATACCCAAGACCTATCTTCCAGGATTCTCGCTTCCAGATTCGTAATCTGGAGTGGAATGCATGCATTTCCGCCGTAAAATGACGAGAGGAATAGAATGCTGGAAGCGGAATTCAAATCCGATCCTCCGTTCGTCACGAAATCGCTCTTATATCCAAGTCTTATGTTCCAGGATTCTGGCTTCCAGATTCGTAATCTGGAATGGAAGGCACGCATTTCCAACGGAAAATGACGAGAGTGATCGAATCCCGCGAGCAGAATTCAAATCCGATCCTCCGTTCGTCTCGAAATCGCTCCTATACCAAAAACCTATCTTCTTGGATTCTCGCTTCCAGATTCGTAATCTGGAGTGGAACGCATGCATTTCCAACGTAAAATGACGAGAAGAATAGAATGCTGCAAGCAGAATTCAAATCCAATCCTCTGTTCGTCTCGAAATCGCTCCTATACCAAAAACCTATCTTCTTGGATTCTCGCTTCCAGAATCGCAATCTGGAATGGAACGCATGCATTTCTGACGTAAAATGACGAGAAGAATAGAATGCTGCAAGCAGAATTCAAATCCGATCGTCCGTTCGTCTCGAAATCGCTCCTATACCAAAAACCTATCTTCTTGGATTCTCGCTTCCAGAATCGCAATCTGGAATGGAAGGCACGAATTTCCAACGTAAAATGACGAGAGGAATCGAATGCCGCAACAAGAATTCAAATCCGATCCTCCGTTCGTCTCGAAATCGCTACTATACCCAAGACCTGTCTTCCAGGATTCTCGCTTCCAGATTCGTAATCTGGAGTGGAAAGCATGCATTTCCGACGTAGAATGACGAGAGGGATCGAATCCCGCGAGCAGAATTCAAATCCGATCCTCCGTTCGTCTCGAAGTCGCTCCTATACCAAAAACCTATCTTCTTGGATTCTCGCTTCCAGATTCGTAATCTGGAATGGAAGGCACGAATTTCTAACGTAAAATGACGAGAGGAATCGAATGCCGCAACCAGAATTCAAATCCGATCCTCCGTTCGTCTCGAAATCGCGACTATACCCAAGACCTATCTTCCAGGATTCTCGCTTCCAGATTCGTAATCTGGAGTGGAACGCATGCATTTCCGACGTAGAATGACGAGAGGGATCGAATCCCGCGAGCAGAATTCAAATCCGATCCTCCGTTCGTCTCGAAATCGCTACTATACCCAAGACCTATCTTCCAGGATTCTCGCTTCCAGATTCGTAATCTGGAGTGGAACGCATGCATTTCCGCCGTAAAATGACGAGAGGAATAGAATGCTGGAAGCGGAATTCAAATCCGATCCTCCGTTCGTCACGAAATCGCTCTTATATCCAAGTCTTATGTTCCAGGATTCTGGCTTCCAGATTCGTAATCTGGAATGGAAGGCACGCATTTCCAACGGAAAATGACGAGAGTGATCGAATCCCGCGAGCAGAATTCAAATCCGATCCTCCGTTCGTCTCGAAATCGCTCCTATACCAAAAACCTATCTTCTTGGATTCTCGCTTCCAGATTCGTAATCTGGAGTGGAACGCATGCATTTCCAACGTAAAATGACGAGAAGAATAGAATGCTGCAAGCAGAATTCAAATCCAATCCTCTGTTCGTCTCGAAATCGCTCCTATACCAAAAACCTATCTTCTTGGATTCTCGCTTCCAGAATCGCAATCTGGAATGGAAGGCACGAATTTCCAACGTAAAATGACGAGAGGAATCGAATGCCGCAACAAGAATTCAAATCCGATCCTCCGTTCGTCTCGAAATCGCTACTATACCCAAGACCTGTCTTCCAGGATTCTCGCTTCCAGATTCGTAATCTGGAGTGGAATGCATGCATTTCCGACGTAGAATGACGAGAGGGATCGAATCCCGCGAGCAGAATTCAAATCCGATCCTCCGTTCGTCTCGAAGTCGCTCCTATACCAAAAACCTATCTTCTTGGATTCTCGCTTCCAGATTCGTAATCTGGAATGGAAGGCACGAATTTCCAACGTAAAATGACGAGAGGAATCGAATGCCGCAACCAGAATTCAAATCCGATCCTCCGTTCGTCTCGAAATCGCGACTATACCCAAGACCTATCTTCTTGGATTCTCGCTTCCAGATTCGTAATCTGGAGTGGAACGCATGCATTTCCGACGTAGAATGACGAGAGGGATCGAATCCCGCGAGCAGAATTCAAATCCGATCCTCCGTTCGTCTCGAAATCGCTACTATACCCAAGACCTATCTTCCAGGATTCTCGCTTCCAGATTCGTAATCTGAAGTGGAACGAATGCATTTCCGCCGTAAAATGACGAGAGGAATAGAATGCTGGAAGCGGAATTCAAATCCGATCCTCCGTTCGTCACGAAATCGCTCTTATGTCCAAGTCTTATGTTCCAGGATTCTGGCTTCCAGGTTCGTAATCTGGAATGGAAGGCACGCATTTCCAAGGGAAAATGACGAGAGGGATCGAATCCCGCGAGCAGAATTCAAATCCGATCTTCCGTTCGTCTCGAAATCGCTCTTATATCCAAGTCTTATGTTCCAGGATTCTGGCTTCCAGATTCGTAATCTGGAATGGAAGGCACGCATTTCCAACGGAAAATGACGAGAGGGATCGAATCCCGCGAGCAGAATTCAAATCCGATCCTCCGTTCGTCTCGAAATCGCTACTATACCCAAGACCTATCTTCTTGGATTCTCGCTTCCAGAATCGCAATCTGGAATGGAACGCATGCATTTCTGACGTAAAATGACGAGAAGAATAGAATGCTGCAAGCAGAATTCAAATCCGATCCTCCGTTCGTCTCGAAATCGCTACTATACCCAAGACCTATCTTCCAGGATTCTCGCTTCCAGATTCGTAATCTGGAGTGGAACGCATGCATTTCCGCCGTAAAATGACGAGAGGAATAGAATGCTGGAAGCGGAATTCAAATCCGATCCTCCGTTCGTCACGAAATCGCTCTTATATCAAAGTCTTATGTTCCAGGATTCTGGCTTCCAGATTCGTAATCTGGAATGGAAGGCACGCATTTCCAACGGAAAATGACGAGAGTGATCGAATCCCGCGAGCAGAATTCAAATCCGATCCTCCGTTCGTCTCGAAATCGCTCCTATACCAAAAACCTATCTTCTTGGATTCTCGCTTCCAGATTCGTAATCTGGAGTGGAACGCATGCATTTCCAACGTAAAATGACGAGAAGAATAGAATGCTGCAAGCAGAATTAAAATCCAATCCTCCGTTCGTCTCGAAATCGCTCCTATACCAAAAACCTATCTTCTTGGATTCTCGCTTCCAGAATCGCAATCTGGAATGGAACGCATGCATTTCTGACGTAAAATGACGAGAAGAATAGAATGCTGCAAGCAGAATTCAAATCCGATCGTCCGTTCGTCTCGAAATCGCTCCTATACCAAAAACCTATCTTCTTGGATTCTCGCTTCCAGAATCGCAATCTGGAATGGAACGCATTCATTTCCGACGTAAAATGACGAGAAGGATCGAATCCCGCGAGCAGAATTCAAATCCGATCCTCCGTTCGTCTCGAAATCGCTCCTATACCCAAAACCTATCTTCCGGGATTCTCGCTTCCAGATTCGTAATCTGGAATGGAACGCATGCATTTCTGACGTAAAATGACGAGAAGAATAGAATGCTGCTGCAAAAACCTATCTTCTTGGATTCTCGCTTCCAGATTCGTAATCTGGAATGGAAGGCACGCGTTTCCAACGGAAAATGACGAGAGGGATCGAATCCCGCGAGCAGAATTCAAATCCGATCCTCCGTTCGTCTCGAAATCGCTCCTATACCCAAAACCTATCTTCTTGGATTCTCGCTTCCAGAATCGAAATCTGGAATGGAAGGCATGCATTTCCGACGTAAAATGACGAGAGGGATCGAATGCCGCGAGCAGAATTCAAATCCGATCCTCCGTTCGTCTCGAAATCGCTACTATACCCAAGTCTTATGTTCCAGGATTCTGGCTTCCAGATTCGTAATCTGGAATGGAAGGCACGCATTTCCAACGGAAAATGACGAGAGGGATCGAATCCCGCGAGCAGAATTCAAATCCGATCCTCCGTTCGTCTCGAAATCGCTACTATACCCAAGACCTATCTTCTTGGATTCTCGCTTCCAGAATCGCAATCTGGAATGGAACGCATGCATTTCTGACGTAAAATGACGAGAAGAATAGAATGCTGCAAGCAGAATTCAAATCCGATCCTCCGTTCGTCTCGAAATCGCTACTATACCCAAGACCTATCTTCCAGGATTCTGGCTTCCAGATTCGTAATCTGGAGTGGAACGCACGCATTTCCAACGGAAAATGACGAGAGTGATCGAATCCCGCGAGCAGAATTCAAATCCGATCCTCCGTTCGTCTCGAAATCGCTCCTATACCAAAAACCTATCTTCTTGGATTCTCGCTTCCAGATTCGTAATCTGGAGTGGAACGCATGCATTTCCAACGTAAAATGACGAGAAGAATAGAATGCTGCAAGCAGAATTCAAATCCAATCCTCCGTTCGTCTCGAAATCGCTCCTATACCAAAGACCTATCTTCTTGGATTCTCGCTTCCAGATTCGTAATCTGGAGTGGAACGCATGCATTTCCAACGTAAAATGACGAGAAGAATAGAATGCTGCTGCAAAAACCTATCTTCTTGGATTCTCGCTTCCAGATTCGTAATCTGGAATGGAAGGCACGCATTTCCAACGGAAAATGACGAGAGGGATCGAATCCCGCGAGCAGAATTCAAATCCGATCCTCCGTTCGTCTCGAAATCGCTCCTATACCCAAAACCTATCTTCTTGGATTCTCGCTTCCAGAATCGAAATCTGGAATGGAAGGCATGCATTTCCGACGTAAAATGACGAGTGGGATCGAATGCCGCATCCAGAATTCGAATCCGATGCTCCGTCCGTCTCGAAATCGCTCCTATACCCAAAACCTATCTTCCAGGATTCTCGCTTCCAGAATCGTAATCTGGAATGGAAGGCATGCATTTCCGACGTAAAATGGCGAGAGGAATAGAATGCTGCAAGCGGAATTCAAATCCGATCCTCCGTTCGTCTCGAAATCGCTCCTATACCCAAAACCTATCTTCCAGGATTCTGGCTTCCAGATTCGTAATCTGGAATGGAACGCATGCATTTCCGACGTAAAATGACGAGAGGAATAGAATGCTGCAAGTGGAATTCAAATCCGATCCTCCGTTCGTCTCGAAATTGCTCTTATATCCAAGACTTATCTTCCAGGATTCTGGCTTCCAGATTCGTAATCTGGAATGGAAGGCACGCGTTTCCAACGGAAAATGACGAGAGGGATCGAATCCCGCGAGCAGAATTCAAATCCGATCCTCCGTTCGTCTCGAAATCGCTCCTATACCCAAAACCTATCTTCTTGGATTCTCGCTTCCAGAATCGAAATCTGGAATGGAAGGCATGCATTTCCGACGTAAAATGACGAGAAGAATAGAATGCTGCTGCAAAAACCTATCTTCTTGGATTCTCGCTTCCAGATTCGTAATCTGGAATGGAAGGCACGCGTTTCCAACGGAAAATGACGAGAGGGATCGAATCCCGCGAGCAGAATTCAAATCCGATCCTCCGTTCGTCTCGAAATCGCTCCTATACCCAAAACCTATCTTCTTGGATTCTCGCTTCCAGAATCGAAATCTGGAATGGAAGGCATGCATTTCCGACGTAAAATGACGAGAGGGATCGAATGCCGCGAGCAGAATTCAAATCCGATCCTCCGTTCGTCTCGAAATCGCTACTATACCCAAGTCTTATGTTCCAGGATTCTGGCTTCCAGATTCGTAATCTGGAATGGAAGGCACGCATTTCCAACGGAAAATGACGAGAGGGATCGAATCCCGCGAGCAGAATTCAAATCCGATCCTCCGTTCGTCTCGAAATCGCTACTATACCCAAGACCTATCTTCTTGGATTCTCGCTTCCAGAATCGCAATCTGGAATGGAACGCATGCATTTCTGACGTAAAATGACGAGAAGAATAGAATGCTGCAAGCAGAATTCAAATCCGATCCTCCGTTCGTCTCGAAATCGCTACTATACCCAAGACCTATCTTCCAGGATTCTGGCTTCCAGATTCGTAATCTGGAGTGGAACGCATGCATTTCCAACGGAAAATGACGAGAGTGATCGAATCCCGCGAGCAGAATTCAAATCCGATCCTCCGTTCGTCTCGAAATCGCTCCTATACCAAAAACCTATCTTCTTGGATTCTCGCTTCCAGATTCGTAATCTGGAGTGGAACGCATGCATTTCCAACGTAAAATGACGAGAAGAATAGAATGCTGCAAGCAGAATTCAAATCCGATCCTCCGTTCGTCTCGAAATCGCTCCTATACCAAAAACCTATCTTCTTGGATTCTCGCTTCCAGATTCGTAATCTGGAGTGGAACGCATGCATTTCCAACGTAAAATGACGAGAAGAATAGAATGCTGCTGCAAAAACCTATCTTCTTGGATTCTCGCTTCCAGATTCGTAATCTGGAATGGAAGGCACGCATTTCCAACGGAAAATGACGAGAGGGATCGAATCCCGCGAGCAGAATTCAAATCCGATCCTCCGTTCGTCTCGAAATCGCTCCTATACCCAAAACCTATCTTCTTGGATTCTCGCTTCCAGAATCGAAATCTGGAATGGAAGGCATGCATTTCCGACGTAAAATGACGAGTGGGATCGAATGCCGCATCCAGAATTCGAATCCGATGCTCCGTCCGTCTCGAAATCGCTCCTATACCCAAAACCTATCTTCCAGGATTCTCGCTTCCAGAATCGTAATCTGGAATGGAAGGCATGCATTTCCGACGTAAAATGGCGAGAGGAATAGAATGCTGCAAGCGGAATTCAAATCCGATCCTCCGTTCGTCTCGAAATCGCTCCTATACCCAAAACCTATCTTCCAGGATTCTGGCTTCCAGATTCGTAATCTGGAATGGAACGCATGCATTTCCGACGTAAAATGACGAGAGGAATAGAATGCTGCAAGTGGAATTCAAATCCGATCCTCCGTTCGTCTCGAAATTGCTCTTATATCCAAGACTTATCTTCCAGGATTCTGGCTTCCAGATTCGTAATCTGGAATGGAAGGCACGCGTTTCCAACGGAAAATGACGAGAGGGATCGAATCCCGCGAGCAGAATTCAAATCCGATCCTCCGTTCGTCTCGAAATCGCTCCTATACCCAAAACCTATCTTCTTGGATTCTCGCTTCCAGAATCGAAATCTGGAATGGAAGGCATGCATTTCCGACGTAAAATGACGAGAGGAATCCAATGCCGCAACCAGAATTCAAATCCGATCCTCCGTTCGTCTCGAAATCGCTACTATACCCAAGACCTATCTTCCAGGATTCTCGCTTCCAGATTCGTAATCTGGAGTGGAATGCATGCATTTCCGCCGTAAAATGACGAGAGGAATAGAATGCTGGAAGCGGAATTCAAATCCGATCCTCCGTTCGTCACGAAATCGCTCTTATATCCAAGTCTTATGTTCCAGGATTCTGGCTTCCAGATTCGTAATCTGGAATGGAAGGCACGCATTTCCAACGGAAAATGACGAGAGTGATCGAATCCCGCGAGCAGAATTCAAATCCGATCCTCCGTTCGTCTCGAAATCGCTCCTATACCAAAAACCTATCTTCTTGGATTCTCGCTTCCAGATTCGTAATCTGGAGTGGAACGCATGCATTTCCAACGTAAAATGACGAGAAGAATAGAATGCTGCAAGCAGAATTCAAATCCAATCCTCTGTTCGTCTCGAAATCGCTCCTATACCAAAAACCTATCTTCTTGGATTCTCGCTTCCAGAATCGCAATCTGGAATGGAACGCATGCATTTCTGACGTAAAATGACGAGAAGAATAGAATGCTGCAAGCAGAATTCAAATCCGATCGTCCGTTCGTCTCGAAATCGCTCCTATACCAAAAACCTATCTTCTTGGATTCTCGCTTCCAGAATCGCAATCTGGAATGGAAGGCACGAATTTCCAACGTAAAATGACGAGAGGAATCGAATGCCGCAACAAGAATTCAAATCCGATCCTCCGTTCGTCTCGAAATCGCTACTATACCCAAGACCTGTCTTCCAGGATTCTCGCTTCCAGATTCGTAATCTGGAGTGGAAAGCATGCATTTCCGACGTAGAATGACGAGAGGGATCGAATCCCGCGAGCAGAATTCAAATCCGATCCTCCGTTCGTCTCGAAGTCGCTCCTATACCAAAAACCTATCTTCTTGGATTCTCGCTTCCAGATTCGTAATCTGGAATGGAAGGCACGAATTTCTAACGTAAAATGACGAGAGGAATCGAATGCCGCAACCAGAATTCAAATCCGATCCTCCGTTCGTCTCGAAATCGCGACTATACCCAAGACCTATCTTCCAGGATTCTCGCTTCCAGATTCGTAATCTGGAGTGGAACGCATGCATTTCCGACGTAGAATGACGAGAGGGATCGAATCCCGCGAGCAGAATTCAAATCCGATCCTCCGTTCGTCTCGAAATCGCTACTATACCCAAGACCTATCTTCCAGGATTCTCGCTTCCAGATTCGTAATCTGGAGTGGAACGCATGCATTTCCGCCGTAAAATGACGAGAGGAATAGAATGCTGGAAGCGGAATTCAAATCCGATCCTCCGTTCGTCACGAAATCGCTCTTATATCCAAGTCTTATGTTCCAGGATTCTGGCTTCCAGATTCGTAATCTGGAATGGAAGGCACGCATTTCCAACGGAAAATGACGAGAGGGATCGAATCCCGCGAGCAGAATTCAAATCCGATCCTCCGTTCGTCTCGAAATCGCTCCTATACCAAAAACCTATCTTCTTGGATTCTCGCTTCCAGATTCGTAATCTGGAGTGGAACGCATGCATTTCCAACGTAAAATGACGAGAAGAATAGAATGCTGCAAGCAGAATTAAAATCCAATCCTCCGTTCGTCTCGAAATCGCTCCTATACCAAAAACCTATCTTCTTGGATTCTCGCTTCCAGAATCGCAATCTGGAATGGAACGCATGCATTTCTGACGTAAAATGACGAGAAGAATAGAATGCTGCAAGCAGAATTCAAATCCGATCGTCCGTTCGTCTCGAAATCGCTCCTATACCAAAAACCTATCTTCTTGGATTCTCGCTTCCAGAATCGCAATCTGGAATGGAACGCATTCATTTCCGACGTAAAATGACGAGAAGGATCGAATCCCGCGAGCAGAATTCAAATCCGATCCTCCGTTCGTCTCGAAATCGCTCCTATACCCAAAACCTATCTTCCGGGATTCTGGCTTCCAGATTCGTAATCTGGAATGGAACGCATGCATTTCTGACGTAAAATGACGAGAAGAATAGAATGCTGCTGCAAAAACCTATCTTCTTGGATTCTCGCTTCCAGATTCGTAATCTGGAATGGAAGGCACGCGTTTCCAACGGAAAATGACGAGAGGGATCGAATCCCGCGAGCAGAATTCAAATCCGATCCTCCGTTCGTCTCGAAATCGCTCCTATACCCAAAACCTATCTTCTTGGATTCTCGCTTCCAGAATCGAAATCTGGAATGGAAGGCATGCATTTCCGACGTAAAATGACGAGAGGGATCGAATCCCGCGAGCAGAATTCAAATCCGATCCTCCGTTCGTCTCGAAATCGCTACTATACCCAAGACCTATCTTCTTGGATTCTCGCTTCCAGAATCGCAATCTGGAATGGAACGCATGCATTTCTGACGTAAAATGACGAGAAGAATAGAATGCTGCAAGCAGAATTCAAATCCGATCCTCCGTTCGTCTCGAAATCGCTACTATACCCAAGACCTATCTTCCAGGATTCTGGCTTCCAGATTCGTAATCTGGAGTGGAACGCATGCATTTCCAACGGAAAATGACGAGAGTGATCGAATCCCGCGAGCAGAATTCAAATCCGATCCTCCGTTCGTCTCGAAATCGCTCCTATACCAAAAACCTATCTTCTTGGATTCTCGCTTCCAGATTCGTAATCTGGAGTGGAACGCATGCATTTCCAACGTAAAATGACGAGAAGAATAGAATGCTGCAAGCAGAATTAAAATCCAATCCTCCGTTCGTCTCGAAATCGCTCCTATACCAAAAACCTATCTTCTTGGATTCTCGCTTCCAGATTCGTAATCTGGAGTGGAACGCATGCATTTCCAACGTAAAATGACGAGAAGAATAGAATGCTGCTGCAAAAACCTATCTTCTTGGATTCTCGCTTCCAGATTCGTAATCTGGAATGGAAGGCACGCATTTCCAACGGAAAATGACGAGAGGGATCGAATCCCGCGAGCAGAATTCAAATCCGATCCTCCGTTCGTCTCGAAATCGCTCCTATACCCAAAACCTATCTTCTTGGATTCTCGCTTCCAGAATCGAAATCTGGAATGGAAGGCATGCATTTCCGACGTAAAATGACGAGTGGGATCGAATGCCGCATCCAGAATTCAAATCCGATGCTCCGTCCGTCTCGAAATCGCTCCTATACCCAAAACCTATCTTCCAGGATTCTCGCTTCCAGAATCGTAATCTGGAATGGAAGGCATGCATTTCCGACGTAAAATGGCGAGAGGAATAGAATGCTGCAAGCGGAATTCAAATCCGATCCTCCGTTCGTCTCGAAATCGCTCCTATACCCAAAACCTATCTTCCAGGATTCTGGCTTCCAGATTCGTAATCTGGAATGGAACGCATGCATTTCCGACGTAAAATGACGAGAGGAATAGAATGCTGCAAGTGGAATTCAAATCCGATCCTCCGTTCGTCTCGAAATTGCTCTTATATCCAAGACTTATCTTCCAGGATTCTGGCTTCCAGATTCGTAATCTGGAATGGAAGGCACGCGTTTCCAACGGAAAATGACGAGAGGGATCGAATCCCGCGAGCAGAATTCAAATCCGATCCTCCGTTCGTCTCGAAATCGCTCCTATACCCAAAACCTATCTTCTTGGATTCTCGCTTCCAGAATCGAAATCTGGAATGGAAGGCATGCATTTCCGACGTAAAATGACGAGAGGGATCGAATGCCGCGAGCAGAATTCAAATCCGATCCTCCGTTCGTCTCGAAATCGCTACTATACCCAAGTCTTATGTTCCAGGATTCTGGCTTCCAGATTCGTAATCTGGAATGGAAGGCACGCATTTCCAACGGAAAATGACGAGAGGGATCGAATCCCGCGAGCGGAATTCAAATCCGATCCTCCGTTCGTCTCGAAATCGCTACTATACCCAAGACCTATCTTCTTGGATTCTCGCTTCCAGAATCGCAATCTGGAATGGAACGCATGCATTTCTGACGTAAAATGACGAGAAGAATAGAATGCTGCAAGCAGAATTCAAATCCGATCCTCCGTTCGTCTCGAAATCGCTACTACACCCAAGACCTATCTTCCAGGATTCTGGCTTCCAGATTCGTAATCTGGAGTGGAACGCATGCATTTCCAACGGAAAATGACGAGAGTGATCGAATCCCGCGAGCAGAATTCAAATCCGATCCTCCGTTCGTCTCGAAATCGCTCCTATACCAAAAACCTATCTTCTTGGATTCTCGCTTCCAGATTCGTAATCTGGAGTGGAACGCATGCATTTCCAACGTAAAATGACGAGAAGAATAGAATGCTGCAAGCAGAATTAAAATCCAATCCTCCGTTCGTCTCGAAATCGCTCCTATACCAAAAACCTATCTTCTTGGATTCTCGCTTCCAGATTCGTAATCTGGAGTGGAACGCATGCATTTCCAACGTAAAATGACGAGAAGAATAGAATGCTGCTGCAAAAACCTATCTTCTTGGATTCTCGCTTCCAGATTCGTAATCTGGAATGGAAGGCACGCATTTCCAACGGAAAATGACGAGAGGGATCGAATCCCGCGAGCAGAATTCAAATCCGATCCTCCGTTCGTCTCGAAATCGCTCCTATACCCAAAACCTATCTTCTTGGATTCTCGCTTCCAGAATCGAAATCTGGAATGGAAGGCATGCATTTCCGACGTAAAATGACGAGTGGGATCGAATGCCGCATCCAGAATTCAAATCCGATGCTCCGTCCGTCTCGAAATCGCTCCTATACCCAAAACCTATCTTCCAGGATTCTCGCTTCCAGAATCGTAATCTGGAATGGAAGGCATGCATTTCCGACGTAAAATGGCGAGAGGAATAGAATGCTGCAAGAGGAATTCAAATCCGATCCTCCGTTCGTCTCGAAATCGCTCCTATACCCAAAACCTATCTTCCAGGATTCTGGCTTCCAGATTCGTAATCTGGAATGGAACGCATGCATTTCCGACGTAAAATGACGAGAGGAATAGAATGCTGCAAGTGGAATTCAAATCCGATCCTCCGTTCGTCTCGAAATTGCTCTTATATCCAAGACTTATCTTCCAGGATTCTGGCTTCCAGATTCGTAATCTGGAATGGAAGGCACGCATTTCCAACGTAAAATGACGAGAGGGATCGAATCCCGCGAGCAGAATTCAAATCCGATCCTCCGTTCGTCTCGAAATCGCTCCTATACCCAAAACCTATCTTCCGGGATTCTGGCTTCCAGATTCGTAATCTGGAATGGAACGCATGCATTTCTGACGTAAAATGACGAGAAGAATAGAATGCTGCAAGCAGAATTCAAATCCGATCCTCCGTTCGTCTCGAAATCGCTCCTATACCAAAAACCTATCTTCTTGGATTCTCGCTTCCAGAATCGCAATCTGGAATGGAACGCATGCATTTCTGACGTAAAATGACGAGAAGAATAGAATGCTGCTGCAAAAACCTATCTTCTTGGATTCTCGCTTCCAGATTCGTAATCTGGAATGGAAGGCACGCATTTCCAACGGAAAATGACGAGAGGGATCGAATCCCGCGAGCAGAATTCAAATCCGATCCTCCGTTCGTCTCGAAATCGCTCCTATACCCAAAACCTATCTTCTTGGATTCTCGCTTCCAGAATCGAAATCTGGAATGGAAGGTATGCATTTCCGACGTAAAATGACGAGTGGGATCGAATGCCGCATCCAGAATTCAAATCCGATGCTCCGTCCGTCTCGAAATCGCTCCTATACCCAAAACCTATCTTCTTGGATTCTCGCTTCCAGAATCGAAATCTGGAATGGAAGGCATGCATTTCTGACGTAAAATGACGAGAAGAATAGAATGCTGCAAGCAGAATTCAAATCCGATCCTCCGTTCGTCTCGAAATCGCTACTATACCCAAGACCTATCTTCCAGGATTCTCGCTTCCAGATTCGTAATCTGGAGTGGAACGCATGCATTTCCGCCGTAAAATGACGAGAGGAATACAATGCTGGAAGCGGAATTCAAATCCGATCCTCCGTTCGTCACGAAATCGCTCTTATATCCAAGTCTTATGTTCCAGGATTCTGGCTTCCAGATTCGTAATCTGGAATGGAAGGCACGCATTTCCAACGTAAAATGACGAGAAGAATAGAATGCTGCAAGCGGAATTCAAATCCGATCCTCCGTTCGTCTCGAAATCGCTCTTATATCCAAGACTTATCTTCCAGGATTCTCGCTTCCAGAATCGTAATCTGGAATGGAAGGCACGCATTTCCAACGGAAAATGACGAGAGGGATCGAACCCCGCGAGCAGAATTCAAATCCGATCCTCCGTTCGTCTCGAAATCGCTCCTATACCAAAAACCTATCTTCTTGGATTCTCGCTTCCAGAATCGCAATCAGGAATGGAAGGCATGCATTTCCGACGTAAAATGGCGAGAGGAATAGACTGCTGCAAGCGGAATTCAAATCCGATCCTCCGTTCGTCTCCAAATCGCTCTGATATCCAAGACTTATCTTCCAGGATTCTGGCTTCCAGATTCGTAAACTGGAATGGAAGGCACGCATTTCCAACGGAAAATGACGAGAGGGGTCGAATCCCGCGAGCAGAATTCAAATCCGATCCTCCGTTCGTCTCGAAATCGCTCCTATACCAAAAACCTATCTTCCAGGATTCTCGCTTCCAGAATCGCAATCAGGAATGGAAGGCATGCATTTCCGACGTAAAATGGCGAGAGGAATAGAATGCTGCAAGGGGAATTCAAATCCGATCCTCCGTTCGTCTCGAAATCGCTCTTATATTCAAGACTTATCTTCCAGGATTCTGGCTTCCAGATTCGTCATCTGGAATGGAAGGCACGCATTTCCAACGTAAAATGACAATAGGAATAGAATGCTGGAAGCGGAATTCAAATCCGATCCTCCGTTTGTATCGAAATGGATCCTATACCCAAAACCTATCTTCTTGGATTCTCGCTTCCAGAATCGCAATCTGGAATGGAAGGCACGAATTTCCAACGTAAAATGACGAGAGGAATCGAATGCCGCAACCAGAATTAAAATCCGATCCTCCCTTCGTCTCGAAATCGCTACTATACCCAAGACCTATCTTCCAGGATTCTCGCTTCCAGATTCGTAATCTGGAGTGGAACGCATGCATTTCCGCCGTAAAATGACGAGAGGAATAGAAAGCTGGAAGCAGAATTCAAATCCGATCCTCCGTTCGTCTCGAAGTCGCACTTATATCCTAGACTTATCTTCCAGGATTCTGGCTTCCAGATTCGTAAACTGGAATGGAAGGCACGCATTTCCAACGGAAAATGACGAGAGGGATCGAATACCGCATCCAGAATTCAAATCCGATGCTGCGTTCGTCTCAAAATCGCTCCTATACCCAAAACCTATCTTCTTGGATTCTCGCTTCCAGAATCGCAATCAGGAATGGAACGCATGCATTTCCGACGTAAAATGGCGAGAGGAATAGACTGCTGCAAGTGGAATTCAAATCCGATCCTCCGTTCGTCTCGAAATCGCTCTTATATCCAAGACTTATCTTCCAGGATTATGGGTTCCAGATTCGTAATCTGGAATGGAAGGCACGCATTTCCAACGGAAAATGACGAGTGGGATCGAATCCCGCGAGCAGAATTCAAATCCGATCCTCCGTTCGTTTCGAAATCGCTACTATACCCAAGACCTATCTTCCAGGATTCTCGATTCCAGATTCGTAATCTGGAGTGGAACGCATGCATTTCCGCCGTAAAATGACGAGAGGAATAGAATGCTGGAAGCGGAATTCAAATCCGATCCTCCGTTTGTATCGAAATGGATCCTATACCCAAAACCTATCTTCTTGGATTCTCGCTTCCAGAATCGCAATCTGGAATGGAAGGCACGAATTTCCAACGTAAAATGACGAGAGGAATCGAATGCCGCAACCAGAATTAAAATCCGATCCTCCCTTCGTCTCGAAATCGCTACTATACCGAAGACCTATCTTCCAGGATTCTCGCTTCCAGATTCGTAATCTGGAGTGGAACGCATGCATTTCCGCCGTAAAATGACGAGAGGAATAGAATGCTGGAAGCGGAATGCAAATCCGATCCTCCGATCGTCACGAAATCGCTCTTATATCCAAGTCTTATGTTCCAGGATTCTGGCTTCCAGATTCGTAATCTGGAATGGAAGGCACGAATTTCCAACGTAAAATGACGAGAGGAATCGAATGCCGCAACCAGAATTAAAATCCGATCCTCCCTTCGTCTCGAAATCGCTACTATACCCAAGACCTATCTTCCAGGATTCTCGCTTCCAGATTCGTAATCTGGAGTGGAACGCATGCATTTCCGCCGTAAAATGACGAGAGGAATAGAATGCTGGAAGCGGAATGCAAATCCGATCCTCCGATCGTCACGAAATCGCTCTTATATCCAAGTCTTATGTTCCAGGATTCTGGCTTCCAGATTCGTAATCTGGAATGGAAGGCACGCATTTCCAACGGAAAATGACGAGTGGGATCGAATCCCGCGAGCAGAATTCAAATCCGATCCTCCGTTCGTTTCGAAATCGCTACTATACCCAAGACCTATCTTCCAGGATTCTCGCTTCCAGATTCGTAATCTGGAGTGGAACGCATGCATTTCCGCCGTAAAATGACGAGAGGAATAGAATGCTGGAAGCGGAATTCAAATCCGATCCTCCGTTTGTATCGAAATGGATCCTATACCCAAAACCTATCTTCTTGGATTCTCGCTTCCAGAATCGCAATCTGGAATGGAAGGCACGAATTTCCAACGTAAAATGACGAGAGGAATCGAATGCCGCAACCAGAATTAAAATCCGATCCTCCCTTCGTCTCGAAATCGCTACTATACCCAAGACCTATCTTCCAGGATTATCGCTTCCAGAATCGTAATCTGGAATGGAAGGCATGCATTTCCGACGTAAAATGGGGAGAGGAATATAATGTTGCAAGCAGAATTCAAATCCGATCCTCCGTTCGTCTCGAAGTCGCACTTATATCCTAGACTTATCTTCCAGGATTCTGGCTTCCAGATTCGTAATCTGGAATGGAAGGCACGCATTTCCAACGGAAAATGACGAGAGGGATCGAATCCCGCGAGCAGAATTCAAATCCGATCCTCCGTTCGTCTCGAAATCGCTATTATACCCAAGACCTATCTTCCAGGATTCTCGCTTCCAGATTCGTAATCTGGAGTGGAACGTATGCATTTCCGCCGTAAAATGACGAGAGGAATAGAATGCTGGAAGCGGAATTCAAATCCGATGCTCCGTTCGTCTCGAAATCGCTCTTATATCCAAGTCTTATGTTCCAGGATTCTGGCTTCCAGATTCGTAATCTGGAATGGAAGGCACGCATTTCCAACGGAAAATGACGAGAGGGATCGAATCCCGCGAGCAGAATTCAAATCCGATCCTCCGTTCGTCTCGAAATCGCTACTATACCCAAAACCTATCTTCTTGGATTCTCGCTTCCAGAATCGCAATCTGGAATGGAACGCATGCATTTCTGACGTAAAATGACGAGAAGAATAGAATGCTGCAAGCAGAATTCAAATCCGATCCTCCGTTCGTCTCGAAATCGCTACTATACCCAAGACCTATCTTCCAGGATTCTCGCTTCCAGATTCGTAATCTGGAGTGGAACGCATGCATTTCCGCCGTAAAATGACGAGAGGAATAGAATGCTGGAAGCGGAATTCAAATCCGATCCTCCGTTCGTCACGAAATCGCTCTTATATCCAAGTCTTATGTTCCAGGATTCTGGCTTCCAGATTCGTAATCTGGAATGGAAGGCACGCATTTCCAACAGAAAATGACGAGAGTGATCGAATCCCGCGAGCAGAATTCAAATCCGATCCTCCGTTCGTCTCGAAATCGCTCCTATACCAAAAACCTATCTTCTTGGATTCTCGCTTCCAGATTCGTAATCTGGAGTGGAACGCATGCATTTCCAACGTAAAATGACGAGAAGAATAGAATGCTGCAAGCAGAATTAAAATCCAATCCTCCGTTCGTCTCGAAATCGCTCCTATACCAAAAACCTATCTTCTTGGATTCTCGCTTCCAGAATCGCAATCTGGAATGGAACGCATGCATTTCTGACGTAAAATGACGAGAAGAATAGAATGCTGCAAGCAGAATTCAAATCCGATCGTCCGTTCGTCTCGAAATCGCTCCTATACCAAAAACCTATCTTCTTGGATTCTCGCTTCCAGAATCGCAATCTGGAATGGAAGGCACGCATTTCCAACGGAAAATGACGAGAGGGATCGAATCCCGCGAGCAGAATTCAAATCCGATCCTCCGTTCGTCTCGAAATCGCTCCTATACCAAAAACCTATCTTCTTGGATTCTCGCTTCCAGAATCGCAATCTGGAATGGAACGCATTCATTTCCGACGTAAAATGACGAGAAGGATCGAATCCCGCGAGCAGAATTCAAATCCGATCCTCCGTTCGTCTCGAAATCGCTCCTATACCCAAAACCTATCTTCCGGGATTCTGGCTTCCAGATTCGTAATCTGGAATGGAACGCATGCATTTCTGACGTAAAATGACGAGATGAATAGAATGCTGCTGCAAAAACCTATCTTCTTGGATTCTCGCTTCCAGATTCGTAATCTGGAATGGAAGGCACGCGTTTCCAACGGAAAATGACGAGAGGGATCGAATGCCGCATCCAGAATTCAAATCCGATGCTCCGTTCGTCTCGAAATCGCTCCTATACCCAAAACCTATCTTCCAGGATTCTCGCTTCCAGAATCGTAATCTGGAATGGAAGGCATGCATTTCCGACGTAAAATGGGGAGAGGAATATAATGTTGCAAGCAGAATTCAAATCCGATCCTCCGTTCGTCTCGAAGTCGCACTTATATCCTAGACTTATCTTCCAGGATTCTGGCTTCCAGATTCGTAATCTGGAATGGAAGGCACGCATTTCCAACGGAAAATGACGAGAGGGATCGAATCCCGCGAGCAGAATTCAAATCCGATCCTCCGTTCGTCTCGAAATCGCTACTATACCCAAGACCTATCTTCCAGGATTCTCGCTTCCAGATTCGTAATCTGGAGTGGAACGTATGCATTTCCGCCGTAAAATGACGAGAGGAATAGAATGCTGGAAGCGGAATTCAAATCCGATGCTCCGTTCGTCTCGAAATCGCTCTTATATCCAAGTCTTATGTTCCAGGATTCTGGCTTCCAGATTCGTAATCTGGAATGGAAGGCACGCATTTCCAACGGAAAATGACGAGAGGGATCGAATCCCGCGAGCAGAATTCAAATCCGATCCTCCGTTCGTCTCGAAATCGCTACTATACCCAAGACCTATCTTCTTGGATTCTCGCTTCCAGAATCGCAATCTGGAATGGAACGCATGCATTTCTGACGTAAAATGACGAGAAGAATAGAATGCTGCAAGCAGAATTCAAATCCGATCCTCCGTTCGTCTCGAAATCGCTCCTATACCAAAAACCTATCTTCTTGGATTCTCGCTTCCAGAATCGCAATCTGGAATGGAACGCATTCATTTCCGACGTAAAATGACGAGAAGGATCGAATCCCGCGAGCAGAATTCAAATCCGATCCTCCGTTCGTCTCGAAATCGCTCCTATACCCAAAACCTATCTTCCGGGATTCTGGCTTCCAGATTCGTAATCTGGAATGGAACGCATGCATTTCTGACGTAAAATGACGAGATGAATAGAATGCTGCTGCAAAAACCTATCTTCTTGGATTCTCGCTTCCAGATTCGTAATCTGGAGTGGAACGCATGCATTTCCGCCGTAAAATGACGAGAGGAATAGAATGCTGGAAGCGGAATTCAAATCCGATCCTCCGTTTGTATCGAAATCGCTACTATACCCAAGTCTTATGTTCCAGGATTCTGGCTTCCAGATTCGTAATCTGGAATGGAAGGCACGCATTTCCAACGGAAAATGACGAGAGGGATCGAATCCCGCGAGCAGAATTCAAATCCGATCCTCCGTTCGTCTCGAAATCGCTACTATACCCAAAACCTATCTTCTTGGATTCTCGCTTCCAGAATCGCAATCTGGAATGGAACGCATGCATTTCTGACGTAAAATGACGAGAAGAATAGAATGCTGCTGCAAAAACCTATCTTCTTGGATTCTCGCTTCCAGATTCGTAATCTGGAATGGAAGGCACGAATTTCCAACGTAAAATGACGAGAGGAATCGAATGCCGCAACCAGAATTAAAATCCGATCCTCCCTTCGTCTCGAAATCGCTACTATACCCAAGACCTATCTTACAGGATTCTGGCTTCCAGATTCGTAATCTGGAATGGAAGGCACGCATTTCCAACGGAAAATGACGAGAGTGATCGAATCCCGCGAGCAGAATTCAAATCCGATCCTCCGTTCGTCTCGAAATCGCTCCTATACCAAAAACCTATCTTCTTGGATTCTCGCTTCCAGATTCGTAATCTGGAGTGGAACGCATGCATTTCCAACGTAAAATGACGAGAAGAATAGAATGCTGGAAGCGGAATTCAAATCCGATCCTCCGTTTGTATCGAAATGGATCCTATACCCAAAACCTATCTTCTTGGATTCTCGCTTCCAGAATCGCAATCTGGAATGGAAGGCACGAATTTCCAACGTAAAATGACGAGAGGAATCGAATGCTGGAAGCGGAATGCAAATCCGATCCTCCGATCGTCACGAAATCGCTCTTATATCCAAGTCTTATGTTCCAGGATTCTGGCTTCCAGATTCGTAATCTGGAATGGAAGGCACGAATTTCCAACGTAAAATGACGAGAGGAATCGAATGCCGCAACCAGAATTAAAATCCGATCCTCCCTTCGTCTCGAAATCGCTACTATACCCAAGACCTATCTTCCAGGATTCTCGCTTCCAGATTCGTAATCTGGAGTGGAACGCATGCATTTCCGCCGTAAAATGACGAGAGGAATAGAATGCTGGAAGCGGAATGCAAATCCGATCCTCCGATCGTCACGAAATCGCTCTTATATCCAAGTCTTATGTTCCAGGATTCTGGCTTCCAGATTCGTAATCTGGAATGGAAGGCACGAATTTCCAACGTAAAATGACGAGAGGAATCGAATGCCGCAACCAGAATTAAAATCCGATCCTCCCTTCGTCTCGAAATCGCTACTATACCCAAGACCTATCTTCCAGGATTCTCGCTTCCAGATTCGTAATCTGGAGTGGAACGCATGCATTTCCGCCGTAAAATGACGAGAGGAATAGAATGCTGGAAGCGGAATGCAAATCCGATCCTCCGATCGTCACGAAATCGCTCTTATATCCAAGTCTTATGTTCCAGGATTCTGGCTTCCAGATTCGTAATCTGGAATGGAAGGCACGCATTTCCAACGGAAAATGACGAGAGGGATTGAATCCCGCGAGCAGAATTCAAATCCAATCCTCCGTTCGTCTCGAAATCGCTACTATACCCAAGACCTATCTTCCAGGATTCTCGCTTCCAGAATCGCAATCTGGAATGGAAGGCACGAATTTCCAACGTAAAATGACGAGAGGAATCGAATGCCGCAACCAGAATTCAAATCCGATCCTCCGTTCGTCTCGAAATCGCTACTATACCCAAGACCTATCTTCCAGGATTCTGGCTTCCAGATTCGTAATCTGGAATGGAAGGCATGCATTTCCGACGCAAAATGAGGAGAGGGATCGAATGCCGCATCCAGAATTCAAATCCGATGCTCCGTTCGTCTCGAAATCGCTCCTATACCCAAAACCTATCTTCCAGGATTATCGCTTCCAGAATCGTAATCTGGAATGGAAGGCATGCATTTCCGACGTAAAATGGGGAGAGGAATATAATGTTGCAAGCAGAATTCAAATCCGATCCTCCGTTCGTCTCGAAGTCGCACTTATATCCTAGACTTATCTTCCAGGATTCTGGCTTCCAGATTCGTAATCTGGAATGGAAGGCACGCATTTCCAACGGAAAATGACGAGAGGGATCGAATCCCGCGAGCAGAATTCAAATCCGATCCTCCGTTCGTCTCGAAATCGCTATTATACCCAAGACCTATCTTCCAGGATTCTCGCTTCCAGATTCGTAATCTGGAGTGGAACGTATGCATTTCCGCCGTAAAATGACGAGAGGAATAGAATGCTGGAAGCGGAATTCAAATCCGATGCTCCGTTCGTCTCGAAATCGCTCTTATATCCAAGTCTTATGTTCCAGGATTCTGGCTTCCAGATTCGTAATCTGGAATGGAAGGCACGCATTTCCAACGGAAAATGACGAGAGGGATCGAATCCCGCGAGCAGAATTCAAATCCGATCCTCCGTTCGTCTCGAAATCGCTACTATACCCAAGACCTATCTTCTTGGATTCTCGCTTCCAGAATCGCAATCTGGAATGGAACGCATGCATTTCTGACGTAAAATGACGAGAAGAATAGAATGCTGGAAGCGGAATTCAAATCCGATCCTCCGTTCGTCTCGAAATCGCTACTATACCCAAGACCTATCTTCCAGGATTCTCGCTTCCAGATTCGTAATCTGGAGTGGAACGCATGCATTTCCGACGTAAAATGACGAGAGGAATAGAATGCTGGAAGCGGAATTCAAATCCGATCCTCCGTTCGTCACGAAATCGCTCTTATATCCAAGTCTTATGTTCCAGGATTCTGGCTTCCAGATTCGTAATCTGGAATGGAAGGCACGCATTTCCAACAGAAAATGACGAGAGTGATCGAATCCCGCGAGCAGAATTCAAATCCGATCCTCCGTTCGTCTCGAAATCGCTCCTATACCAAAAACCTATCTTCTTGGATTCTCGCTTCCAGATTCGTAATCTGGAGTGGAACGCATGCATTTCCAACGTAAAATGACGAGAAGAATAGAATGCTGCAAGCAGAATTAAAATCCGATCCTCCGTTCGTCTCGAAATCGCTCCTATACCAAAAACCTATCTTCTTGGATTCTCGCTTCCAGAATCGCAATCTGGAATGGAACGCATGCATTTCTGACGTAAAATGACGAGAAGAATAGAATGCTGCAAGCAGAATTCAAATCCGATCGTCCGTTCGTCTCGAAATCGCTCCTATACCAAAAACCTATCTTCTTGGATTCTCGCTTCCAGAATCGCAATCTGGAATGGAAGGCACGCATTTCCAACGGAAAATGACGAGAGGGATCGAATCCCGCGAGCAGAATTCAAATCCGATCCTCCGTTCGTCTCGAAATCGCTCCTATACCAAAAACCTATCTTCTTGGATTCTCGCTTCCAGAATCGCAATCTGGAATGGAACGCATTCATTTCCGACGTAAAATGACGAGAAGGATCGAATCCCGCGAGCAGAATTCAAATCCGATCCTCCGTTCGTCTCGAAATCGCTCCTATACCCAAAACCTATCTTCCGGGATTCTGGCTTCCAGATTCGTAATCTGGAATGGAACGCATGCATTTCTGACGTAAAATGACGAGAAGAATAGAATGCTGCTGCAAAAACCTATCTTCTTGGATTCTCGCTTCCAGATTCGTAATCTGGAATGGAAGGCACGCGTTTCCAACGGAAAATGACGAGAGGGATCGAATGCCGCATCCAGAATTCAAATCCGATGCTCCGTTCGTCTCGAAATCGCTCCTATACCCAAAACCTATCTTCCAGGATTATCGCTTCCAGAATCGTAATCTGGAATGGAAGGCATGCATTTCCGACGTAAAATGGGGAGAGGAATATAATGTTGCAAGCAGAATTCAAATCCGATCCTCCGTTCGTCTCGAAGTCGCACTTATATCCTAGACTTATCTTCCAGGATTCTGGCTTCCAGATTCGTAATCTGGAATGGAAGGCACGCATTTCCAACGGAAAATGACGAGAGGGATCGAATCCCGCGAGCAGAATTCAAATCCGATCCTCCGTTCGTCTCGAAATCGCTACTATACCCAAGACCTATCTTCCAGGATTCTCGCTTCCAGATTCGTAATCTGGAGTGGAACGTATGCATTTCCGCCGTAAAATGACGAGAGGAATAGAATGCTGCAAGCAGAATTCAAATCCGATGCTCCGTTCGTCTCGAAATCGCTCTTATATCCAAGTCTTATGTTCCAGGATTCTGGCTTCCAGATTCGTAATCTGGAATGGAAGGCACGCATTTCCAACGGAAAATGACGAGAGGGATCGAATCCCGCGAGCAGAATTCAAATCCGATCCTCCGTTCGTCTCGAAATCGCTACTATACCCAAGACCTATCTTCTTGGATTCTCGCTTCCAGAATCGCAATCTGGAATGGAACGCATGCATTTCTGACGTAAAATGACGAGAAGAATAGAATGCTGCAAGCAGAATTCAAATCCGATCCTCCGTTCGTCTCGAAATCGCTCCTATACCAAAAACCTATCTTCTTGGATTCTCGCTTCCAGAATCGCAATCTGGAATGGAACGCATTCATTTCCGACGTAAAATGACGAGAAGGATCGAATCCCGCGAGCAGAATTCAAATCCGATCCTCCGTTCGTCTCGAAATCGCTCCTATACCCAAAACCTATCTTCCGGGATTCTGGCTTCCAGATTCGTAATCTGGAATGGAACGCATGCATTTCTGACGTAAAATGACGAGATGAATAGAATGCTGCTGCAAAAACCTATCTTCTTGGATTCTCGCTTCCAGATTCGTAATCTGGAGTGGAACGCATGCATTTCCGCCGTAAAATGACGAGAGGAATAGAATGCTGGAAGCGGAATTCAAATCCGATCCTCCGTTTGTATCGAAATCGCTACTATACCCAAGTCTTATGTTCCAGGATTCTGGCTTCCAGATTCGTAATCTGGAATGGAAGGCACGCATTTCCAACGGAAAATGACGAGAGGGATCGAATCCCGCGAGCAGAATTCAAATCCGATCCTCCGTTCGTCTCGAAATCGCTACTATACCCAAAACCTATCTTCTTGGATTCTCGCTTCCAGAATCGCAATCTGGAATGGAACGCATGCATTTCTGACGTAAAATGACGAGAAGAATAGAATGCTGCTGCAAAAACCTATCTTCTTGGATTCTCGCTTCCAGATTCGTAATCTGGAATGGAAGGCACGAATTTCCAACGTAAAATGACGAGAGGAATCGAATGCCGCAACCAGAATTAAAATCCGATCCTCCCTTCGTCTCGAAATCGCTACTATACCCAAGACCTATCTTACAGGATTCTGGCTTCCAGATTCGTAATCTGGAATGGAAGGCACGCATTTCCAACGGAAAATGACGAGAGTGATCGAATCCCGCAACCAGAATTAAAATCCGATCCTCCCTTCGTCTCGAAATCGCTACTATACCGAAGACCTATCTTCCAGGATTTTCGCTTCCAGATTCGTAATCTGGAGTGGAACGCATGCATTTCCGCCGTAAAATGACGAGAGGAATAGAATGCTGGAAGCGGAATGCAAATCCGATCCTCCGATCGTCACGAAATCGCTCTTATATCCAAGTCTTATGTTCCAGGATTCTGGCTTCCAGATTCGTAATCTGGAATGGAAGGCACGAATTTCCAACGTAAAATGACGAGAGGAATCGAATGCCGCAACCAGAATTAAAATCCGATCCTCCCTTCGTCTCGAAATCGCTACTATACCCAAGACCTATCTTCCAGGATTCTCGCTTCCAGATTCGTAATCTGGAGTGGAACGCATGCATTTCCGCCGTAAAATGACGAGAGGAATAGAATGCTGGAAGCGGAATGCAAATCCGATCCTCCGATCGTCACGAAATCGCTCTTATATCCAAGTCTTATGTTCCAGGATTCTGGCTTCCAGATTCGTAATCTGGAATGGAAGGCACGAATTTCCAACGTAAAATGACGAGAGGAATCGAATGCCGCAACCAGAATTAAAATCCGATCCTCCCTTCGTCTCGAAATCGCTACTATACCCAAGACCTATCTTCCAGGATTCTCGCTTCCAGATTCGTAATCTGGAGTGGAACGCATGCATTTCCGCCGTAAAATGACGAGAGGAATAGAATGCTGGAAGCGGAATGCAAATCCGATCCTCCGATCGTCACGAAATCGCTCTTATATCCAAGTCTTATGTTCCAGGATTCTGGCTTCCAGATTCGTAATCTGGAATGGAAGGCACGCATTTCCAACGGAAAATGACGAGAGGGATTGAATCCCGCGAGCAGAATTCAAATCCAATCCTCCGTTCGTCTCGAAATCGCTACTATACCCAAGACCTATCTTCCAGGATTCTCGCTTCCAGAATCGCAATCTGGAATGGAAGGCACGAATTTCCAACGTAAAATGACGAGAGGAATCGAATGCCGCAACCAGAATTCAAATCCGATCCTCCGTTCGTCTCGAAATCGCTACTATACCCAAGACCTATCTTCCAGGATTCTGGCTTCCAGATTCGTAATCTGGAATGGAAGGCATGCATTTCCGACGCAAAATGAGGAGAGGGATCGAATGCCGCATCCAGAATTCAAATCCGATGCTCCGTTCGTCTCGAAATCGCTCCTATACCCAAAACCTATCTTCCAGGATTATCGCTTCCAGAATCGTAATCTGGAATGGAAGGCATGCATTTCCGACGTAAAATGGGGAGAGGAATATAATGTTGCAAGCAGAATTCAAATCCGATCCTCCGTTCGTCTCGAAGTCGCACTTATATCCTAGACTTATCTTCCAGGATTCTGGCTTCCAGATTCGTAATCTGGAATGGAAGGCACGCATTTCCAACGGAAAATGACGAGAGGGATCGAATCCCGCGAGCAGAATTCAAATCCGATCCTCCGTTCGTCTCGAAATCGCTATTATACCCAAGACCTATCTTCCAGGATTCTCGCTTCCAGATTCGTAATCTGGAGTGGAACGTATGCATTTCCGCCGTAAAATGACGAGAGGAATAGAATGCTGGAAGCGGAATTCAAATCCGATGCTCCGTTCGTCTCGAAATCGCTCTTATATCCAAGTCTTATGTTCCAGGATTCTGGCTTCCAGATTCGTAATCTGGAATGGAAGGCACGCATTTCCAACGGAAAATGACGAGAGGGATCGAATCCCGCGAGCAGAATTCAAATCCGATCCTCCGTTCGTCTCGAAATCGCTACTATACCCAAGACCTATCTTCTTGGATTCTCGCTTCCAGAATCGCAATCTGGAATGGAACGCATGCATTTCTGACGTAAAATGACGAGAAGAATAGAATGCTGCAAGCAGAATTCAAATCCGATCCTCCGTTCGTCTCGAAATCGCTACTATACCCAAGACCTATCTTCCAGGATTCTCGCTTCCAGATTCGTAATCTGGAGTGGAACGCATGCATTTCCGCCGTAAAATGACGAGAGGAATAGAATGCTGGAAGCGGAATTCAAATCCGATCCTCCGTTCGTCACGAAATCGCTCTTATATCCAAGTCTTATGTTCCAGGATTCTGGCTTCCAGATTCGTAATCTGGAATGGAAGGCACGCATTTCCAACAGAAAATGACGAGAGTGATCGAATCCCGCGAGCAGAATTCAAATCCGATCCTCCGTTCGTCTCGAAATCGCTCCTATACCAAAAACCTATCTTCTTGGATTCTCGCTTCCAGAATCGCAATCTGGAATGGAACGCATGCATTTCTGACGTAAAATGACGAGAAGAATAGAATGCTGCAAGCAGAATTCAAATCCGATCGTCCGTTCGTCTCGAAATCGCTCCTATACCAAAAACCTATCTTCTTGGATTCTCGCTTCCAGAATCGCAATCTGGAATGGAAGGCACGCATTTCCAACGGAAAATGACGAGAGGGATCGAATCCCGCGAGCAGAATTCAAATCCGATCCTCCGTTCGTCTCGAAATCGCTCCTATACCAAAAACCTATCTTCTTGGATTCTCGCTTCCAGAATCGCAATCTGGAATGGAACGCATTCATTTCCGACGTAAAATGACGAGAAGGATCGAATCCCGCGAGCAGAATTCAAATCCGATCCTCCGTTCGTCTCGAAATCGCTCCTATACCCAAAACCTATCTTCCGGGATTCTGGCTTCCAGATTCGTAATCTGGAATGGAACGCATGCATTTCTGACGTAAAATGACGAGATGAATAGAATGCTGCTGCAAAAACCTATCTTCTTGGATTCTCGCTTCCAGATTCGTAATCTGGAATGGAAGGCACGCATTTCCAACGGAAAATGACGAGAGGGATCGAATGCCGCATCCAGAATTCAAATCCGATCCTCCGTTCGTCTCGAAATCGCTACTATACCCAAAACCTATCTTCCAGGATTATCGCTTCCAGAATCGTAATCTGGAATGGAAGGCATGCATTTCCGACGTAAAATGGGGAGAGGAATATAATGTTGCAAGCAGAATTCAAATCCGATCCTCCGTTCGTCTCGAAGTCGCACTTATATCCTAGACTTATCTTCCAGGATTCTGGCTTCCAGATTCGTAATCTGGAATGGAAGGCACGCATTTCCAACGGAAAATGACGAGAGGGATCGAATCCCGCGAGCAGAATTCAAATCCGATCCTCCGTTCGTCTCGAAATCGCTACTATACCCAAGACCTATCTTCCAGGATTCTCGCTTCCAGATTCGCAATCTGGAGTGGAACGCATGCATTTCCGCCGTAAAATGACGAGAGGAATAGAATGCTGGAAGCGGAATTCAAATCCGATGCTCCGTTCGTCTCGAAATCGCTCTTATATCCAAGTCTTATGTTCCAGGATTCTGGCTTCCAGATTCGTAATCTGGAATGGAAGGCACGCATTTCCAACGGAAAATGACGAGAGGGATCGAATCCCGCGAGCAGAATTCAAATCCGATCCTCCGTTCGTCTCGAAATCGCTACTATACCCAAGACCTATCTTCTTGGATTCTCGCTTCCAGAATCGCAATCTGGAATGGAACGCATGCATTTCTGACGTAAAATGACGAGAAGAATAGAATGCTGCAAGCAGAATTCAAATCCGATCCTCCGTTCGTCTCGAAATCGCTCCTATACCAAAAACCTATCTTCTTGGATTCTCGCTTCCAGAATCGCAATCTGGAATGGAACGCATTCATTTCCGACGTAAAATGACGAGAAGGATCGAATCCCGCGAGCAGAATTCAAATCCGATCCTCCGTTCGTCTCGAAATCGCTCCTATACCCAAAACCTATCTTCCGGGATTCTGGCTTCCAGATTCGTAATCTGGAATGGAACGCATGCATTTCTGACGTAAAATGACGAGATGAATAGAATGCTGCTGCAAAAACCTATCTTCTTGGATTCTCGCTTCCAGATTCGTAATCTGGAATGGAAGGCACGCGTTTCCAACGGAAAATGACGAGAGGGATCGAATGCCGCATCCAGAATTCAAATCCGATGCTCCGTTCGTCTCGAAATCGCTCCTATACCCAAAACCTATCTTCCAGGATTATCGCTTCCAGAATCGTAATCTGGAATGGAAGGCATGCATTTCCGACGTAAAATGGGGAGAGGAATATAATGTTGCAAGCAGAATTCAAATCCGATCCTCCGTTCGTCTCGAAGTCGCACTTATATCCTAGACTTATCTTCCAGGATTCTGGCTTCCAGATTCGTAATCTGGAATGGAAGGCACGCATTTCCAACGGAAAATGACGAGAGGGATCGAATCCCGCGAGCAGAATTCAAATCCGATCCTCCGTTCGTCTCGAAATCGCTACTATACCCAAGACCTATCTTCTTGGATTCTCGCTTCCAGAATCGCAATCTGGAATGGAACGCATGCATTTCTGACGTAAAATGACGAGAAGAATAGAATGCTGCAAGCAGAATTCAAATCCGATCCTCCGTTCGTCTCGAAATCGCTACTATACCCAAGACCTATCTTCCAGGATTCTCGCTTCCAGATTCGTAATCTGGAGTGGAACGCATGCATTTCCGCCGTAAAATGACGAGAGGAATAGAATGCTGGAAGCGGAATTCAAATCCGATCCTCCGTTCGTCACGAAATCGCTCTTATATCCAAGTCTTATGTTCCAGGATTCTGGCTTCCAGATTCGTAATCTGGAATGGAAGGCACGCATTTCCAACAGAAAATGACGAGAGTGATCGAATCCCGCGAGCAGAATTCAAATCCGATCCTCCGTTCGTCTCGAAATCGCTCCTATACCAAAAATCTATCTTCTTGGATTCTCGCTTCCAGATTCGTAATCTGGAGTGGAACGCATGCATTTCCAACGTAAAATGACGAGAAGAATAGAATGCTGCAAGCAGAATTAAAATCCAATCCTCCGTTCGTCTCGAAATCGCTCCTATACCAAAAACCTATCTTCTTGGATTCTCGCTTCCAGAATCGCAATCTGGAATGGAACGCATGCATTTCTGACGTAAAATGACGAGAAGAATAGAATGCTGCAAGCAGAATTCAAATCCGATCGTCCGTTCGTCTCGAAATCGCTCCTATACCAAAAACCTATCTTCTTGGATTCTCGCTTCCAGAATCGCAATCTGGAATGGAAGGCACGCATTTCCAACGGAAAATGACGAGAGGGATCGAATCCCGCGAGCAGAATTCAAATCCGATCCTCCGTTCGTCTCGAAATCGCTCCTATACCAAAAACCTATCTTCTTGGATTCTCGCTTCCAGAATCGCAATCTGGAATGGAACGCATTCATTTCCGACGTAAAATGACGAGAAGGATCGAATCCCGCGAGCAGAATTCAAATCCGATCCTCCGTTCGTCTCGAAATCGCTCCTATACCCAAAACCTATCTTCCGGGATTCTGGCTTCCAGATTCGTAATCTGGAATGGAACGCATGCATTTCTGACGTAAAATGACGAGAAGAATAGAATGCTGCTGCAAAAACCTATCTTCTTGGATTCTCGCTTCCAGATTCGTAATCTGGAATGGAAGGCACGCGTTTCCAACGGAAAATGACGAGAGGGATCGAATCCCGCGAGCAGAATTCAAATCCGATCCTCCGTTCGTCTCGAAATCGCTCCTATCCCCAAAACCTATCTTCTTGGATTCTCGCTTCCAGAATCGAAATCTGGAATGGAAGGCATGCATTTCCGACGTAAAATGACGAGAGGGATCGAATGCCGCGAGCAGAATTCAAATCCGATCCTCCGTTCGTCTCGAAATCGCTACTATACCCAAGTCTTATGTTCCAGGATTCTGGCTTCCAGATTCGTAATCTGGAATGGAAGGCACGCATTTCCAACGGAAAATGACGAGAGGGATCGAATCCCGCGAGCAGAATTCAAATCCGATCCTCCGTTCGTCTCGAAATCGCTACTATACCCAAAACCTATCTTCTTGGATTCTCGCTTCCAGAATCGCAATCTGGAATGGAACGCATGCATTTCTGACGTAAAATGACGAGAAGAATAGAATGCTGCAAGCAGAATTCAAATCCGATCCTCCGTTCGTCTCGAAATCGCTACTATACCAAAAACCTATCTTCTTGGATTCTCGCTTCCAGAATCGCAATCTGGAATGGAACGCATTCATTTCCGACGTAAAATGACGAGAAGGATCGAATCCCGCGAGCAGAATTCAAATCCGATCCTCCGTTCGTCTCGAAATCGCTCCTATACCCAAAACCTATCTTCCGGGATTCTGGCTTCCAGATTCGTAATCTGGAATGGAACGCATGCATTTCTGACGTAAAATGACGAGAAGAATAGAATGCTGCTGCAAAAACCTATCTTCTTGGATTCTCGCTTCCAGATTCGTAATCTGGAATGGAAGGCACGCGTTTCCAACGGAAAATGACGAGAGGGATCGAATCCCGCGAGCAGAATTCAAATCCGATCCTCCGTTCGTCTCGAAATCGCTCCTATCCCCAAAACCTATCTTCTTGGATTCTCGCTTCCAGAATCGAAATCTGGAATGGAAGGCATGCATTTCCGACGTAAAATGACGAGAGGGATCGAATGCCGCGAGCAGAATTCAAATCCGATCCTCCGTTCGTCTCGAAATCGCTACTATACCCAAGTCTTATGTTCCAGGATTCTGGCTTCCAGATTCGTAATCTGGAATGGAAGGCACGCATTTCCAACGGAAAATGACGAGAGGGATCGAATCCCGCGAGCAGAATTCAAATCCGATCCTCCGTTCGTCTCGAAATCGCTACTATACCCAAAACCTATCTTCTTGGATTCTCGCTTCCAGAATCGCAATCTGGAATGGAACGCATGCATTTCTGACGTAAAATGACGAGAAGAATAGAATGCTGCAAGCAGAATTCAAATCCGATCCTCCGTTCGTCTCGAAATCGCTACTATACCCAAGACCTATCTTCCAGGATTCTGGCTTCCAGATTCGTAATCTGGAGTGGAACGCATGCATTTCCAACGGAAAATGACGAGAGTGATCGAATCCCGCGAGCAGAATTCAAATCCGATCCTCCGTTCGTCTCGAAATCGCTCCTATACCAAAAACTTATCTTCTTGGATTCTCGCTTCCAGATTCGTAATCTGGAGTGGAACGCATGCATTTCCAACGTAAAATGACGAGAAGAATAGAATGCTGCAAGCAGAATTAAAATCCAATCCTCCGTTCGTCTCGAAATCGCTCCTATACCAAAAACCTATCTTCTTGGATTCTCGCTTCCAGATTCGTAATCTGGAGTGGAACGCATGCATTTCCAACGTAAAATGACGAGAAGAATAGAATGCTGCAAGCGGAATTCAAATCCGATCCTCCGTTCGTCACGAAATCGCTCTTATATCCAAGTCTTATGTTCCAGGATTCTGGCTTCCAGATTCGTAATCTGGAATGGAAGGCACGCATTTCCAACGGAAAATGACGAGAGTGATCGAATCCCGCGAGCAGAATTCAAATCCGATCCTCCGTTCGTCTCGAAATCGCTCCTATACCAAAAACCTATCTTCTTGGATTCTCGCTTCCAGATTCGTAATCTGGAGTGGAACGCATGCATTTCCAACGTAAAATGACGAGAAGAATAGAATGCTGGAAGCGGAATTCAAATCCGATCCTCCGTTTGTATCGAAATGGATCCTATACCCAAAACCTATCTTCTTGGATTCTCGCTTCCAGAATCGCAATCTGGAATGGAAGGCACGAATTTCCAACGTAAAATGACGAGAGGAATCGAATGCCGCAACCAGAATTAAAATCCGATCCTCCCTTCGTCTCGAAATCGCTACTATACCGAAGACCTATCTTCCAGGATTCTCGCTTCCAGATTCGTAATCTGGAGTGGAACGCATGCATTTCCGCCGTAAAATGACGAGAGGAATAGAATGCTGGAAGCGGAATGCAAATCCGATCCTCCGATCGTCACGAAATCGCTCTTATATCCAAGTCTTATGTTCCAGGATTCTGGCTTCCAGATTCGTAATCTGGAATGGAAGGCACGAATTTCCAACGTAAAATGACGAGAGGAATCGAATGCCGCAACCAGAATTAAAATCCGATCCTCCCTTCGTCTCGAAATCGCTACTATACCCAAGACCTATCTTCCAGGATTCTCGCTTCCAGATTCGTAATCTGGAGTGGAACGCATGCATTTCCGCCGTAAAATGACGAGAGGAATAGAATGCTGGAAGCGGAATGCAAATCCGATCCTCCGTTCGTCTCGAAATCGCTACTATACCCAAGACCTGTCTTCCAGGAATCTCGCTTCCAGATTCGTAATCTGGAGTGGAATGCATGCATTTCCGACGTAGAATGACGAGAGGGATCGAATCCCGCGAGCAGAATTCAAATCCGATCCTCCGTTCGTCTCGAAATCGCTCCTATACCCAAAACCTATCTTCCGGGATTCTGGCTTCCAGATTCGTAATCTGGAATGGAACGCATGCATTTCTGACGTAAAATGACGAGAAGAATAGAATGCTGCTGCAAAAACCTATCTTCTTGGATTCTCGCTTCCAGATTCGTAATCTGGAATGGAAGGCACGAATTTCCAACGTAAAATGACGAGAGGAATCGAATGCCGCAACCAGAATTAAAATCCGATCCTCCCTTCGTCTCGAAATCGCTACTATACCCAAGACCTGTCTTCCAGGAATCTCGCTTCCAGATTCGTAATCTGGAGTGGAACGCATGCATTTCCGCCGTAAAATGACGAGAGGAATAGAATGCTGGAAGCGGAATGCAAATCCGATCCTCCGATCGTCACGAAATCGCTCTTATATCCAAGTCTTATGTTCCAGGATTCTGGCTTCCAGATTCGTAATCTGGAATGGAAGGCACGCATTTCCAACGGAAAATGACGAGAGGGATTGAATCCCGCGAGCAGAATTCAAATCCGATCCTCCGTTCGTCTCGAAATCGCTACTATACCCAAGACCTATCTTCCAGGATTCTCGCTTCCAGAATCGCAATCTGGAATGGAAGGCACGAATTTCCAACGTAAAATGACGAGAGGAATCGAATGCCGCAACCAGAATTCAAATCCGATCCTCCGTTCGTCTCGAAATCGCTACTATACCCAAGACCTGTCTTCCAGGAATCTCGCTTCCAGATTCGTAATCTGGAGTGGAATGCATGCATTTCCGACGTAGAATGACGAGAGGGATTGAATCCCGCGAGCAGAATTCAAATCCGATCCTCCGTTCGTCTCGAAATCGCTCCTATACCCAAAACCTATCTTCCGGGATTCTGGCTTCCAGATTCGTAATCTGGAATGGAACGCATGCATTTCTGACGTAAAATGACGAGAAGAATAGAATGCTGCTGCAAAAACCTATCTTCTTGGATTCTCGCTTCCAGATTCGTAATCTGGAATGGAAGGCACGAATTTCCAACGTAAAATGACGAGAGGAATCGAATGCCGCAACCAGAATTAAAATCCGATCCTCCCTTCGTCTCGAAATCGCTACTATACCCAAGACCTATCTTCCAGGATTCTCGCTTCCAGATTCGTAATCTGGAGTGGAACGCACGCATTTCCGCCGTAAAATGACGAGAGGAATAGAATGCTGGAAGCGGAATGCAAATCCGATCCTCCGATCGTCACGAAATCGCTCTTATATCCAAGTCTTATGTTCCAGGATTCTGGCTTCCAGATTCGTAATCTGGAATGGAAGGCACGCATTTCCAACGGAAAATGACGAGAGGGATCGAATCCCGCGAGCAGAATTCAAATCCAATCCTCCGTTCGTCTCGAAATCGCTACTATACCCAAGACCTATCTTCCAGGATTCTCGCTTCCAGAATCGCAATCTGGAATGGAAGGCACGAATTTCCAACGTAAAATGACGAGAGGAATCGAATGCCGCAACCAGAATTCAAATCCGATCCTCCGTTCGTCTCGAAATCGCTACTATACCCAAGACCTGTCTTCCAGGAATCTCGCTTCCAGATTCGTAATCTGGAGTGGAATGCATGCATTTCCGACGTAGAATGACGAGAGGGATCGAATCCCGCGAGCAGAATTCAAATCCGATCCTCCGTTCGTCTCGAAATCGCTCCTATACCCAAAACCTATCTTCCGGGATTCTGGCTTCCAGATTCGTAATCTGGAATGGAACGCATGCATTTCTGACGTAAAATGACGAGAAGAATAGAATGCTGCTGCAAAAACCTATCTTCTTGGATTCTCGCTTCCAGATTCGTAATCTGGAATGGAAGGCACGCATTTCCAACAGAAAATGACGAGAGGGATCGAATCCCGCGAGCAGAATTCAAATCCGATCCTCCGTTCGTCTCGAAATCGCTCCTATACCCAAAACCTATCTTCTTGGATTCTCGCTTCCAGAATCGAAATCTGGAATGGAAGGTATGCATTTCCGACGTAAAATGACGAGTGGGATCGAATGCCGCATCCAGAATTCAAATCCGATGCTCCGTCCGTCTCGAAATCGCTCCTATACCCAAAACCTATCTTCTTGGATTCTCGCTTCCAGAATCGAAATCTGGAATGGAAGGCATGCATTTCTGACGTAAAATGACGAGAAGAATAGAATGCTGCAAGCAGAATTCAAATCCGATCCTCCGTTCGTCTCGAAATCGCTACTATACCCAAGACCTATCTTCCAGGATTCTCGCTTCCAGATTCGTAATCTGGAGTGGAACGCATGCATTTCCGCCGTAAAATGACGAGAGGAATACAATGCTGGAAGCGGAATTCAAATCCGATCCTCCGTTCGTCACGAAATCGCTCTTATATCCAAGTCTTATGTTCCAGGATTCTGGCTTCCAGATTCGTAATCTGGAATGGAAGGCACGCATTTCCAACGGAAAATGACGAGAGGGGTCGAATCCCGCGAGCAGAATTCAAATCCGATCCTCCGTTCGTCTCGAAATCGCTCCTATACCAAAAACCTATCTTCCAGGATTCTCGCTTCCAGAATCGCAATCAGGAATGGAAGGCATGCATTTCCGACGTAAAATGGCGAGAGGAATAGAATGCTGCAAGGGGAATTCAAATCCGATCCTCCGTTCGTCTCGAAATCGCTCTTATATTCAAGACTTATCTTCCAGGATTCTGGCTTCCAGATTCGTCATCTGGAATGGAAGGCACGCATTTCCAACGTAAAATGACAATAGGAATAGAATGCTGCAAGCGGAATTCAAATCCGATCCTCCGTTCGTCTCGAAATCGCTCTTATATCCAAGACTTATCTTCCAGGATTCTCGCTTCCAGAATCGTAATCTGGAATGGAAGGCACGCATTTCCAACGGAAAATGACGAGAGGGATTGAATCCCGCGAGCAGAATTCAAATCCGATCCTCCGTTCGTCTCGAAATCGCTCCTATACCCAAAACCTATCTTCTTGGATTCTCGCTTCCAGAATCGAAATCTGGAATGGAAGGCATGCATTTCCGACGTAAAATGACGAGAGGGATCGAATGCCGCATCCAGAATTCAAATCCGATGCTCCGTTCGTCTCGAAATCGCTCCTATACCCAAAACCTATCTTCTTGGATTCTCGCTTCCAGAATCGCAATCAGGAATGGAACGCATGCATTTCCGACGTAAAATGGCGAGAGGAATAGACTGCTGCAAGTGGAATTCAAATCCGATCCTCCGTTCGTCTCGAAATCGCTCTTATATCCAAGACTTATCTTCCAGGATTCTGGCTTCCAGATTCGTAATCTGGAATGGAAGGCACGCATTTCCAACGGAAAATGACGAGAGGGATCGAATCCCGCGAGCAGAATTCAAATCCGATCCTCCGTTCGTTTCGAAATCGCTACTATACCCAAGACCTATCTTCCAGGATTCTCGCTTCCAGATTCGTAATCTGGAGTGGAACGCATGCATTTCCGCCGTAAAATGACGAGAGGAATAGAATGCTGGAAGCGGAATTCAAATCCGATCCTCCGTTTGTATCGAAATCGCTACTATACCCAAGTCTTATGTTCCAGGATTCTGGCTTCCAGATTCGTAATCTGGAATGGAAGGCACGCATTTCCAACGGAAAATGACGAGAGGGATCGAATCCCGCGAGCAGAATTCAAATCCGATCCTCCGTTCGTCTCGAAATCGCTACTATACCCAAAACCTATCTTCTTGGATTCTCGCTTCCAGAATCGCAATATGGAATGGAACGCATGCATTTCTGACGTAAAATGACGAGAAGAATAGAATGCTGCTGCAAAAACCTATCTTCTTGGATTCTCGCTTCCAGATTCGTAATCTGGAATGGAAGGCACGAATTTCCAACGTAAAATGACGAGAGGAATCGAATGCCGCAACCAGAATTAAAATCCGATCCTCCCTTCGTCTCGAAATCGCTACTATACCCAAGACCTATCTTACAGGATTCTGGCTTCCAGATTCGTAATCTGGAATGGAAGGCACGCATTTCCAACGGAAAATGACGAGAGTGATCGAATCCCGCGAGCAGAATTCAAATCCGATCCTCCGTTCGTCTCGAAATCGCTCCTATACCAAAAACCTATCTTCTTGGATTCTCGCTTCCAGATTCGTAATCTGGAGTGGAACGCATGCATTTCCAACGTAAAATGACGAGAAGAATAGAATGCTGGAAGCGGAATTCAAATCCGATCCTCCGTTTGTATCGAAATGGATCCTATACCCAAAACCTATCTTCTTGGATTCTCGCTTCCAGAATCGCAATCTGGAATGGAAGGCACGAATTTCCAACGTAAAATGACGAGAGGAATCGAATGCCGCAACCAGAATTAAAATCCGATCCTCCCTTCGTCTCGAAATCGCTACTATACCGAAGACCTATCTTCCAGGATTCTCGCTTCCAGATTCGTAATCTGGAGTGGAACGCATGCATTTCCGCCGTAAAATGACGAGAGGAATAGAATGCTGGAAGCGGAATGCAAATCCGATCCTCCGATCGTCACGAAATCGCTCTTATATCCAAGTCTTATGTTCCAGGATTCTGGCTTCCAGATTCGTAATCTGGAATGGAAGGCACGAATTTCCAACGTAAAATGACGAGAGGAATCGAATGCCGCAACCAGAATTAAAATCCGATCCTCCCTTCGTCTCGAAATCGCTACTATACCCAAGACCTATCTTCCAGGATTCTCGCTTCCAGATTCGTAATCTGGAGTGGAACGCATGCATTTCCGACGTAGAATGACGAGAGGGATCGAATCCCGCGAGCAGAATTCAAATCCGATCCTCCGTTCGTCTCGAAATCGCTCCTATACCCAAAACCTATCTTCCGGGATTCTGGCTTCCAGATTCGTAATCTGGAATGGAACGCATGCATTTCTGACGTAAAATGACGAGAAGAATAGAATGCTGCTGCAAAAACCTATCTTCTTGGATTCTCGCTTCCAGATTCGTAATCTGGAATGGAAGGCACGAATTTCCAACGTAAAATGACGAGAGGAATCGAATGCCGCAACCAGAATTAAAATCCGATCCTCCCTTCGTCTCGAAATCGCTACTATACCCAAGACCTATCTTACAGGATTCTCGCTTCCAGATTCGTAATCTGGAGTGGAACGCATGCATTTCCGCCGTAAAATGACGAGAGGAATAGAATGCTGGAAGCGGAATGCAAATCCGATCCTCCGATCGTCACGAAATCGCTCTTATATCCAAGTCTTATGTTCCAGGATTCTGGCTTCCAGATTCGTAATCTGGAATGGAAGGCACGCATTTCCAACGGAAAATGACGAGAGGGATTGAATCCCGCGAGCAGAATTCAAATCCAATCCTCCGTTCGTCTCGAAATCGCTACTATACCCAAGACCTATCTTCCAGGATTCTCGCTTCCAGAATCGCAATCTGGAATGGAAGGCACGAATTTCCAACGTAAAATGACGAGAGGAATCGAATGCCGCAACCAGAATTCAAATCCGATCCTCCGTTCGTCTCGAAATCGCTACTATACCCAAGACCTGTCTTCCAGGAATCTCGCTTCCAGATTCGTAATCTGGAGTGGAATGCATGCATTTCCGACGTAGAATGACGAGCGGGATCGAATCCCGCGAGCAGAATTCAAATCCGATCCTCCGTTCGTCTCGAAATCGCTCCTATACCCAAAACCTATCTTCCGGGATTCTGGCTTCCAGATTCGTAATCTGGAATGGAACGCATGCATTTCTGACGTAAAATGACGAGAAGAATAGAATGCTGCTGCAAAAACCTATCTTCTTGGATTCTCGCTTCCAGATTCGTAATCTGGAATGGAAGGCACGCATTTCCAACGGAAAATGACGAGAGGGATCGAATCCCGCGAGCAGAATTCAAATCCGATCCTCCGTTCGTCTCGAAATCGCTCCTATACCCAAAACCTATCTTCTTGGATTCTCGCTTCCAGAATCGAAATCTGGAATGGAAGGTATGCATTTCCGACGTAAAATGACGAGTGGGATCGAATGCCGCATCCAGAATTCAAATCCGATGCTCCGTCCGTCTCGAAATCGCTCCTATACCCAAAACCTATCTTCTTGGATTCTCGCTTCCAGAATCGAAATCTGGAATGGAAGGCATGCATTTCTGACGTAAAATGACGAGAAGAATAGAATGCTGCAAGCAGAATTCAAATCCGATCCTCCGTTCGTCTCGAAATCGCTACTATACCCAAGACCTATCTTCCAGGATTCTCGCTTCCAGATTCGTAATCTGGAGTGGAACGCATGTATTTCCGCCGTAAAATGACGAGAGGAATACAATGCTGGAAGCGGAATTCAAATCCGATCCTCCGTTCGTCACGAAATCGCTCTTATATCCAAGTCTTATGTTCCAGGATTCTGGCTTCCAGATTCGTAATCTGGAATGGAAGGCACGCATTTCCAACGGAAAATGACGAGAGGGGTCGAATCCCGCGAGCAGAATTCAAATCCGATCCTCCGTTCGTCTCGAAATCGCTCCTATACCAAAAACCTATCTTCCAGGATTCTCGCTTCCAGAATCGCAATCAGGAATGGAAGGCATGCATTTCCGACGTAAAATGGCGAGAGGAATAGAATGCTGCAAGGGGAATTCAAATCCGATCCTCCGTTCGTCTCGAAATCGCTCTTATATTCAAGACTTATCTTCCAGGATTCTGGCTTCCAGATTCGTCATCTGGAATGGAAGGCACGCATTTCCAACGTAAAATGACAATAGGAATAGAATGCTGCAAGCGGAATTCAAATCCGATCCTCCGTTCGTCTCGAAATCGCTCTTACATCCAAGACTTATCTTCCAGGATTCTCGCTTCCAGAATCGTAATCTGGAATGGAAGGCACGCATTTCCAACGGAAAATGACGAGAGGGATTGAATCCCGCGAGCAGAATTCAAATCCGATCCTCCGTTCGTCTCGAAATCGCTCCTATACCCAAAACCTATCTTCTTGGATTCTCGCTTCCAGAATCGAAATCTGGAATGGAAGGCATGCATTTCCGACGTAAAATGACGAGAGGGATCGAATGCCGCATCCAGAATTCAAATCCGATGCTGCGTTCGTCTCGAAATCGCTCCTATACCCAAAACCTATCTTCTTGGATTCTCGCTTCCAGAATCGCAATCAGGAATGGAACGCATGCATTTCCGACGTAAAATGGCGAGAGGAATAGACTGCTGCAAGTGGAATTCAAATCCGATCCTCCGTTCGTCTCGAAATCGCTCTTATATCCAAGACTTATCTTCCAGGATTCTGGCTTCCAGATTCGTAATCTGGAATGGAAGGCACGCATTTCCAACGGAAAATGACGAGTGGGATCGAATCCCGCGAGCAGAATTCAAATCCGATCCTCCGTTCGTTTCGAAATCGCTACTATACCCAAGACCTATCTTCCAGGATTCTCGCTTCCAGATTCGTAATCTGGAGTGGAACGCATGCATTTCCGCCGTAAAATGACGAGAGGAATAGAATGCTGGAAGCGGAATTCAAATCCGATCCTCCGTTTGTATCGAAATGGATCCTATACCCAAAACCTATCTTCTTGGATTCTCGCTTCCAGAATCGCAATCTGGAATGGAAGGCACGAATTTCCAACGTAAAATGACGAGAGGAATCGAATGCCGCAACCAGAATTAAAATCCGATCCTCCCTTCGTCTCGAAATCGCTACTATACCCAAGTCCTATCTTCCAGGATTCTCGCTTCCAGATTCGTAATCTGGAGTGGAACGCATGCATTTCCGCCGTAAAATGACGAGAGGAATAGAAAGCTGGAAGCAGAATTCAAATCCGATCCTCCGTTCGTCTCGAAGTCGCACTTATATCCTAGACTTATCTTCCAGGATTCTGGCTTCCAGATTCGTAAACTGGAATGGAAGGCACGCATTTCCAACGGAAAATGACGAGAGGGATCGAATACCGCATCCAGAATTCAAATCCGATGCTGCGTTCGTCTCAAAATCGCTCCTATACCCAAAACCTATCTTCTTGGATTCTCGCTTCCAGAATCGCAATCAGGAATGGAACGCATGCATTTCCGACGTAAAATGGCGAGAGGAATAGACTGCTGCAAGTGGAATTCAAATCCGATCCTCCGTTCGTCTCGAAATCGCTCTTATATCCAAGACTTATCTTCCAGGATTCTGGGTTCCAGATTCGTAATCTGGAATGGAAGGCACGCATTTCCAACGGAAAATGACGAGTGGGATCGAATCCCGCGAGCAGAATTCAAATCCGATCCTCCGTTCGTTTCGAAATCGCTACTATACCCAAGACCTATCTTCCAGGATTCTCGATTCCAGATTCGTAATCTGGAGTGGAACGCATGCATTTCCGCCGTAAAATGACGAGAGGAATAGAATGCTGGAAGCGGAATTCAAATCCGATCCTCCGTTTGTATCGAAATGGATCCTATACCCAAAACCTATCTTCTTGGATTCTCGCTTCCAGAATCGCAATCTGGAAGGGAAGGCACGAATTTCCAACGTAAAATGACGAGAGGAATCGAATGCCGCAACCAGAATTAAAATCCGATCCTCCCTTCGTCTCGAAATCGCTACTATACCGAAGACCTATCTTCCAGGATTCTCGCTTCCAGATTCGTAATCTGGAGTGGAACGCATGCATTTCCGCCGTAAAATGACGAGAGGAATAGAATGCTGGAAGCGGAATGCAAATCCGATCCTCCGATCGTCACGAAATCGCTCTTATATCCAAGTCTTATGTTCCAGGATTCTGGCTTCCAGATTCGTAATCTGGAATGGAAGGCACGAATTTCCAACGTAAAATGACGAGAGGAATCGAATGCCGCAACCAGAATTAAAATCCGATCCTCCCTTCGTCTCGAAATCGCTACTATACCCAAGACCTATCTTCCAGGATTCTCGCTTCCAGATTCGTAATATGGAGTGGAACGCATGCATTTCCGCCGTAAAATGACGAGAGGAATAGAATGCTGGAAGCGGAATGCAAATCCGATCCTCCGATCGTCACGAAATCGCTCTTATATCCAAGTCTTATGTTCCAGGATTCTGGCTTCCAGATTCGTAATCTGGAATGGAAGGCACGCATTTCCAACGGAAAATGACGAGAGGGATTGAATCCCGCGAGCAGAATTCAAATCCAATCCTCCGTTCGTCTCGAAATCGCTACTATACCCAAGACCTATCTTCCAGGATTCTCGCTTCCAGAATCGCAATCTGGAATGGAAGGCACGAATTTCCAACGTAAAATGACGAGAGGAATCGAATGCCGCAACCAGAATTCAAATCCGATCCTCCGTTCGTCTCGAAATCGCTACTATACCCAAGACCTATCTTCCAGGATTCTGGCTTCCAGATTCGTAATCTGGAATGGAAGGCATGCATTTCCGACGCAAAATGAGGAGAGGGATCGAATGCCGCATCCAGAATTCAAATCCGATGCTCCGTTCGTCTCGAAATCGCTCCTATACCCAAAACCTATCTTCCAGGATTATCGCTTCCAGAATCGTAATCTGGAATGGAAGGCATGCATTTCCGACGTAAAATGGGGAGAGGAATATAATGTTGCAAGCAGAATTCAAATCCGATCCTCCGTTCGTCTCGAAGTCGCACTTATATCCTAGACTTATCTTCCAGGATTCTGGCTTCCAGATTCGTAATCTGGAATGGAAGGCACGCATTTCCAACGGAAAATGACGAGAGGGATCGAATCCCGCGAGCAGAATTCAAATCCGATCCTCCGTTCGTCTCGAAATCGCTCCTATACCCAAAACCTATCTTCCGGGATTCTGGCTTCCAGATTCGTAATCTGGAATGGAACGCATGCATTTCTGACGTAAAATGACGAGAAGAATAGAATGCTGCTGCAAAAACCTATCTTCTTGGATTCTCGCTTCCAGATTCGTAATCTGGAATGGAAGGCACGCATTTCCAACAGAAAATGACGAGAGGGATCGAATCCCGCGAGCAGAATTCAAATCCGATCCTCCGTTCGTCTCGAAATCGCTCCTATACCCAAAACCTATCTTCTTGGATTCTCGCTTCCAGAATCGAAATCTGGAATGGAAGGTATGCATTTCCGACGTAAAATGACGAGTGGGATCGAATGCCGCATCCAGAATTCAAATCCGATGCTCCGTCCGTCTCGAAATCGCTCCTATACCCAAAACCTATCTTCTTGGATTCTCGCTTCCAGAATCGAAATCTGGAATGGAAGGCATGCATTTCTGACGTAAAATGACGAGAAGAATAGAATGCTGCAAGCAGAATTCAAATCCGATCCTCCGTTCGTCTCGAAATCGCTACTATACCCAAGACCTATCTTCCAGGATTCTCGCTTCCAGATTCGTAATCTGGAGTGGAACGCATGCATTTCCGCCGTAAAATGACGAGAGGAATACAATGCTGGAAGCGGAATTCAAATCCGATCCTCCGTTCGTCACGAAATCGCTCTTATATCCAAGTCTTATGTTCCAGGATTCTGGCTTCCAGATTCGTAATCTGGAATGGAAGGCACGCATTTCCAACGGAAAATGACGAGAGGGGTCGAATCCCGCGAGCAGAATTCAAATCCGATCCTCCGTTCGTCTCGAAATCGCTCCTATACCAAAAACCTATCTTCCAGGATTCTCGCTTCCAGAATCGCAATCAGGAATGGAAGGCATGCATTTCCGACGTAAAATGGCGAGAGGAATAGAATGCTGCAAGGGGAATTCAAATCCGATCCTCCGTTCGTCTCGAAATCGCTACTATACCCAAGACCTATCTTCCAGGATTCTCGCTTCCAGATTCGTAATCTGGAGTGGAACGCATGCATTTCCGCCGTAAAATGACGAGAGGAATAGAATGCTGGAAGCGGAATTCAAATCCGATCCTCCGTTCGTCACGAAATCGCTCTTATATCCAAGTCTTATGTTCCAGGATTCTGGCTTCCAGATTCGTAATCTGGAATGGAAGGCACGCATTTCCAACAGAAAATGACGAGAGTGATCGAATCCCGCGAGCAGAATTCAAATCCGATCCTCCGTTCGTCTCGAAATCGCTCCTATACCAAAAACCTATCTTCTTGGATTCTCGCTTCCAGATTCGTAATCTGGAGTGGAACGCATGCATTTCCAACGTAAAATGACGAGAAGAATAGAATGCTGCAAGCAGAATTAAAATCCAATCCTCCGTTCGTCTCGAAATCGCTCCTATACCAAAAACCTATCTTCTTGGATTCTCGCTTCCAGAATCGCAATCTGGAATGGAACGCATGCATTTCTGACGTAAAATGACGAGAAGAATAGAATGCTGCAAGCAGAATTCAAATCCGATCGTCCGTTCGTCTCGAAATCGCTCCTATACCAAAAACCTATCTTCTTGGATTCTCGCTTCCAGAATCGCAATCTGGAATGGAAGGCACGCATTTCCAACGGAAAATGACGAGAGGGATCGAATCCCGCGAGCAGAATTCAAATCCGATCCTCCGTTCGTCTCGAAATCGCTCCTATACCAAAAACCTATCTTCTTGGATTCTCGCTTCCAGAATCGCAATCTGGAATGGAACGCATTCATTTCCGACGTAAAATGACGAGAGGGATCGAATCCCGCGAGCAGAATTCAAATCCGATCCTCCGTTCGTCTCGAAATCGCTCCTATACCCAAAACCTATCTTCCGGGATTCTGGCTTCCAGATTCGTAATCTGGAATGGAACGCATGCATTTCTGACGTAAAATGACGAGATGAATAGAATGCTGCTGCAAAAACCTATCTTCTTGGATTCTCGCTTCCAGATTCGTAATCTGGAATGGAAGGCACGCGTTTCCAACGGAAAATGACGAGAGGGATCGAATGCCGCATCCAGAATTCAAATCCGATGCTCCGTTCGTCTCGAAATCGCTCCTATACCCAAAACCTATCTTCCAGGATTATCGCTTCCAGAATCGTAATCTGGAATGGAAGGCATGCATTTCCGACGTAAAATGGGGAGAGGAATATAATGTTGCAAGCAGAATTCAAATCCGATCCTCCGTTCGTCTCGAAGTCGCACTTATATCCTAGACTTATCTTCCAGGATTCTGGCTTCCAGATTCGTAATCTGGAATGGAAGGCACGCATTTCCAACGGAAAATGACGAGAGGGATCGAATCCCGCGAGCAGAATTCAAATCCGATCCTCCGTTCGTCTCGAAATCGCTACTATACCCAAGACCTATCTTCCAGGATTCTCGCTTCCAGATTCGTAATCTGGAGTGGAACGTATGCATTTCCGCCGTAAAATGACGAGAGGAATAGAATGCTGGAAGCGGAATTCAAATCCGATGCTCCGTTCGTCTCGAAATCGCTCTTATATCCAAGTCTTATGTTCCAGGATTCTGGCTTCCAGATTCGTAATCTGGAATGGAAGGCACGCATTTCCAACGGAAAATGACGAGAGGGATCGAATCCCGCGAGCAGAATTCAAATCCGATCCTCCGTTCGTCTCGAAATCGCTACTATACCCAAGACCTATCTTCTTGGATTCTCGCTTCCAGAATCGCAATCTGGAATGGAACGCATGCATTTCTGACGTAAAATGACGAGAAGAATAGAATGCTGCAAGCAGAATTCAAATCCGATCCTCCGTTCGTCTCGAAATCGCTCCTATACCAAAAACCTATCTTCTTGGATTCTCGCTTCCAGAATCGCAATCTGGAATGGAACGCATTCATTTCCGACGTAAAATGACGAGAAGGATCGAATCCCGCGAGCAGAATTCAAATCCGATCCTCCGTTCGTCTCGAAATCGCTCCTATACCCAAAACCTATCTTCCGGGATTCTGGCTTCCAGATTCGTAATCTGGAATGGAACGCATGCATTTCTGACGTAAAATGACGAGATGAATAGAATGCTGCTGCAAAAACCTATCTTCTTGGATTCTCGCTTCCAGATTCGTAATCTGGAATGGAAGGCACGCGTTTCCAACGGAAAATGACGAGAGGGATCGAATGCCGCATCCAGAATTCAAATCCGATGCTCCGTTCGTCTCGAAATCGCTCCTATACCCAAAACCTATCTTCCAGGATTATCGCTTCCAGAATCGTAATCTGGAATGGAAGGCATGCATTTCCGACGTAAAATGGGGAGAGGAATAGAATGTTGCAAGCAGAATTCAAATCCGATCCTCCGTTCGTCTCGAAGTCGCACTTATATCCTAGTCTTATCTTCCAGGATTCTGGCTTCCAGATTCGTAATCTGGAATGGAAGGCACGCATTTCCAACGGAAAATGACGAGAGGGATCGAATCCCGCGAGCAGAATTCAAATCCGATCCTCCGTTCGTCTCGAAATCGCTACTATACCCAAGACCTATCTTCTTGGATTCTCGCTTCCAGAATCGCAATCTGGAATGGAACGCATGCATTTCTGACGTAAAATGACGAGAAGAATAGAATGCTGCAAGCAGAATTCAAATCCGATCCTCCGTTCGTCTCGAAATCGCTACTATACCCAAGACCTATCTTCCAGGATTCTCGCTTCCAGATTCGTAATCTGGAGTGGAACGCATGCATTTCCGCCGTAAAATGACGAGAGGAATAGAATGCTGGAAGCGGAATTCAAATCCGATCCTCCGTTCGTCACGAAATCGCTCTTATATCCAAGTCTTATGTTCCAGGATTCTGGCTTCCAGATTCGTAATCTGGAATGGAAGGCACGCATTTCCAACAGAAAATGACGAGAGTGATCGAATCCCGCGAGCAGAATTCAAATCCGATCCTCCGTTCGTCTCGAAATCGCTCCTATACCAAAAATCTATCTTCTTGGATTCTCGCTTCCAGATTCGTAATCTGGAGTGGAACGCATGCATTTCCAACGTAAAATGACGAGAAGAATAGAATGCTGCAAGCAGAATTAAAATCCAATCCTCCGTTCGTCTCGAAATCGCTCCTATACCAAAAACCTATCTTCTTGGATTCTCGCTTCCAGAATCGCAATCTGGAATGGAACGCATGCATTTCTGACGTAAAATGACGAGAAGAATAGAATGCTGCAAGCAGAATTCAAATCCGATCGTCCGTTCGTCTCGAAATCGCTCCTATACCAAAAACCTATCTTCTTGGATTCTCGCTTCCAGAATCGCAATCTGGAATGGAAGGCACGCATTTCCAACGGAAAATGACGAGAGGGATCGAATCCCGCGAGCAGAATTCAAATCCGATCCTCCGTTCGTCTCGAAATCGCTCCTATACCAAAAACCTATCTTCTTGGATTCTCGCTTCCAGAATCGCAATCTGGAATGGAACGCATGCATTTCCGACGTAAAATGACGAGAAGGATCGAATCCCGCGAGCAGAATTCAAATCCGATCCTCCGTTCGTCTCGAAATCGCTCCTATACCCAAAACCTATCTTCCGGGATTCTGGCTTCCAGATTCGTAATCTGGAATGGAACGCATGCATTTCTGACGTAAAATGACGAGAAGAATAGAATGCTGCTGCAAAAACCTATCTTCTTGGATTCTCGCTTCCAGATTCGTAATCTGGAATGGAAGGCATGCATTTCCAACGGAAAATGACGAGAGGGATCGAATCCCGCGAGCAGAATTCAAATCCGATCCTCCGTTCGTCTCGAAATCGCTCCTATCCCCAAAACCTATCTTCTTGGATTCTCGCTTCCAGAATCGAAATCTGGAATGGAAGGCATGCATTTCCGACGTAAAATGACGAGAGGGATCGAATGCCGCGAGCAGAATTCAAATCCGATCCTCCGTTCGTCTCGAAATCGCTACTATACCCAAGTCTTATGTTCCAGGATTCTGGCTTCCAGATTCGTAATCTGGAATGGAAGGCACGCATTTCCAACGGAAAATGACGAGAGGGATCGAATCCCGCGAGCAGAATTCAAATCCGATCCTCCGTTCGTCTCGAAATCGCTACTATACCCAAAACCTATCTTCTTGGATTCTCGCTTCCAGAATCGCAATCTGGAATGGAACGCATGCATTTCTGACGTAAAATGACGAGAAGAATAGAATGCTGCAAGCAGAATTCAAATCCGATCCTCCGTTCGTCTCGAAATCGCTACTATACCCAAGACCTATCTTCCAGGATTCTGGCTTCCAGATTCGTAATCTGGAGTGGAACGCATGCATTTCCAACGGAAAATGACGAGAGTGATCGAATCCCGCGAGCAGAATTCAAATCCGATCCTCCGTTCGTCTCGAAATCGCTCCTATACCAAAAACTTATCTTCTTGGATTCTCGCTTCCAGATTCGTAATCTGGAGTGGAACGCATGCATTTCCAACGTAAAATGACGAGAAGAATAGAATGCTGCAAGCAGAATTAAAATCCAATCCTCCGTTCGTCTCGAAATCGCTCCTATACCAAAAACCTATCTTCTTGGATTCTCGCTTCCAGATTCGTAATCTGGAGTGGAACGCATGCATTTCCAACGTAAAATGACGAGAAGAATAGAATGCTGCAAGCGGAATTCAAATCCGATCCTCCGTTCGTCACGAAATCGCTCTTATATCCAAGTCTTATGTTCCAGGATTCTGGCTTCCAGATTCGTAATCTGGAATGGAAGGCACGCATTTCCAACGGAAAATGACGAGAGTGATCGAATCCCGCGAGCAGAATTCAAATCCGATCCTCCGTTCGTCTCGAAATCGCTCCTATACCAAAAACCTATCTTCTTGGATTCTCGCTTCCAGATTCGTAATCTGGAGTGGAACGCATGCATTTCCAACGTAAAATGACGAGAAGAATAGAATGCTGGAAGCGGAATTCAAATCCGATCCTCCGTTTGTATCGAAATGGATCCTATACCCAAAACCTATCTTCTTGGATTCTCGCTTCCAGAATCGCAATCTGGAATGGAAGGCACGAATTTCCAACGTAAAATGACGAGAGGAATCGAATGCCGCAACCAGAATTAAAATCCGATCCTCCCTTCGTCTCGAAATCGCTACTATACCGAAGACCTATCTTCCAGGATTCTCGCTTCCAGATTCGTAATCTGGAGTGGAACGCATGCATTTCCGCCGTAAAATGACGAGAGGAATAGAATGCTGGAAGCGGAATGCAAATCCGATCCTCCGATCGTCACGAAATCGCTCTTATATCCAAGTCTTATGTTCCAGGATTCTGGCTTCCAGATTCGTAATCTGGAATGGAAGGCACGAATTTCCAACGTAAAATGACGAGAGGAATCGAATGCCGCAACCAGAATTAAAATCCGATCCTCCCTTCGTCTCGAAATCGCTACTATACCCAAGACCTATCTTCCAGGATTCTCGCTTCCAGATTCGTAATCTGGAGTGGAACGCATGCATTTCCGCCGTAAAATGACGAGAGGAATAGAATGCTGGAAGCGGAATGCAAATCCGATCCTCCGTTCGTCTCGAAATCGCTACTATACCCAAGACCTGTCTTCCAGGAATCTCGCTTCCAGATTCGTAATCTGGAGTGGAATGCATGCATTTCCGACGTAGAATGACGAGAGGGATCGAATCCCGCGAGCAGAATTCAAATCCGATCCTCCGTTCGTCTCGAAATCGCTCCTATACCCAAAACCTATCTTCCGGGATTCTGGCTTCCAGATTCGTAATCTGGAATGGAACGCATGCATTTCTGACGTAAAATGACGAGAAGAATAGAATGCTGCTGCAAAAACCTATCTTCTTGGATTCTCGCTTCCAGATTCGTAATCTGGAATGGAAGGCACGAATTTCCAACGTAAAATGACGAGAGGAATCGAATGCCGCAACCAGAATTAAAATCCGATCCTCCCTTCGTCTCGAAATCGCTACTATACCCAAGACCTATCTTACAGGATTCTCGCTTCCAGATTCGTAATCTGGAGTGGAACGCATGCATTTCCGCCGTAAAATGACGAGAGGAATAGAATGCTGGAAGCGGAATGCAAATCCGATCCTCCGATCGTCACGAAATCGCTCTTATATCCAAGTCTTATGTTCCAGGATTCTGGCTTCCAGATTCGTAATCTGGAATGGAAGGCACGCATTTCCAACGGAAAATGACGAGAGGGATTGAATCCCGCGAGCAGAATTCAAATCCAATCCTCCGTTCGTCTCGAAATCGCTACTATACCCAAGACCTATCTTCCAGGATTCTCGCTTCCAGAATCGCAATCTGGAATGGAAGGCACGAATTTCCAACGTAAAATGACGAGAGGAATCGAATGCCGCAACCAGAATTCAAATCCGATCCTCCGTTCGTCTCGAAATCGCTACTATACCCAAGACCTGTCTTCCAGGAATCTCGCTTCCAGATTCGTAATCTGGAGTGGAATGCATGCATTTCCGACGTAGAATGACGAGAGGGATCGAATCCCGCGAGCAGAATTCAAATCCGATCCTCCGTTCGTCTCGAAATCGCTCCTATACCCAAAACCTATCTTCCGGGATTCTGGCTTCCAGATTCGTAATCTGGAATGGAACGCATGCATTTCTGACGTAAAATGACGAGAAGAATAGAATGCTGCTGCAAAAACCTATCTTCTTGGATTCTCGCTTCCAGATTCGTAATCTGGAATGGAAGGCACGAATTTCCAACGTAAAATGACGAGAGGAATCGAATGCCGCAACCAGAATTAAAATCCGATCCTCCCTTCGTCTCGAAATCGCTACTATACCCAAGACCTATCTTACAGGATTCTCGCTTCCAGATTCGTAATCTGGAGTGGAACGCATGCATTTCCGCCGTAAAATGACGAGAGGAATAGAATGCTGGAAGCGGAATGCAAATCCGATCCTCCGATCGTCACGAAATCGCTCTTATATCCAAGTCTTATGTTCCAGGATTCTGGCTTCCAGATTCGTAATCTGGAATGGAAGGCACGCATTTCCAACGGAAAATGACGAGAGGGATTGAATCCCGCGAGCAGAATTCAAATCCAATCCTCCGTTCGTCTCGAAATCGCTACTATACCCAAGACCTATCTTCCAGGATTCTCGCTTCCAGAATCGCAATCTGGAATGGAAGGCACGAATTTCCAACGTAAAATGACGAGAGGAATCGAATGCCGCAACCAGAATTCAAATCCGATCCTCCGTTCGTCTCGAAATCGCTACTATACCCAAGACCTGTCTTCCAGGAATCTCGCTTCCAGATTCGTAATCTGGAGTGGAATGCATGCATTTCCGACGTAGAATGACGAGAGGGATCGAATCCCGCGAGCAGAATTCAAATCCGATCCTCCGTTCGTCTCGAAATCGCTCCTATACCCAAAACCTATCTTCCGGGATTCTGGCTTCCAGATTCGTAATCTGGAATGGAACGCATGCATTTCTGACGTAAAATGACGAGAAGAATAGAATGCTGCTGCAAAAACCTATCTTCTTGGATTCTCGCTTCCAGATTCGTAATCTGGAATGGAAGGCACGCATTTCCAACAGAAAATGACGAGAGGGATCGAATCCCGCGAGCAGAATTCAAATCCGATCCTCCGTTCGTCTCGAAATCGCTCCTATACCCAAAACCTATCTTCTTGGATTCTCGCTTCCAGAATCGAAATCTGGAATGGAAGGTATGCATTTCCGACGTAAAATGACGAGTGGGATCGAATGCCGCATCCAGAATTCAAATCCGATGCTCCGTCCGTCTCGAAATCGCTCCTATACCCAAAACCTATCTTCTTGGATTCTCGCTTCCAGAATCGAAATCTGGAATGGAAGGCATGCATTTCTGACGTAAAATGACGAGAAGAATAGAATGCTGCAAGCAGAATTCAAATCCGATCCTCCGTTCGTCTCGAAATCGCTACTATACCCAAGACCTATCTTCCAGGATTCTCGCTTCCAGATTCGTAATCTGGAGTGGAACGCATGCATTTCCGCCGTAAAATGACGAGAGGAATACAATGCTGGAAGCGGAATTCAAATCCGATCCTCCGTTCGTCACGAAATCGCTCTTATATCCAAGTCTTATGTTCCAGGATTCTGGCTTCCAGATTCGTAATCTGGAATGGAAGGCACGCATTTCCAACGGAAAATGACGAGAGGGGTCGAATCCCGCGAGCAGAATTCAAATCCGATCCTCCGTTCGTCTCGAAATCGCTCCTATACCAAAAACCTATCTTCCAGGATTCTCGCTTCCAGAATCGCAATCAGGAATGGAAGGCATGCATTTCCGACGTAAAATGGCGAGAGGAATAGAATGCTGCAAGGGGAATTCAAATCCGATCCTCCGTTCGTCTCGAAATCGCTCTTATATTCAAGACTTATCTTCCAGGATTCTGGCTTCCAGATTCGTCATCTGGAATGGAAGGCACGCATTTCCAACGTAAAATGACAATAGGAATAGAATGCTGCAAGCGGAATTCAAATCCGATCCTCCGTTCGTCTCGAAATCGCTCTTATATCCAAGACTTATCTTCCAGGATTCTCGCTTCCAGAATCGTAATCTGGAATGGAAGGCACGCATTTCCAACGGAAAATGACGAGAGGGATTGAATCCCGCGAGCAGAATTCAAATCCGATCCTCCGTTCGTCTCGAAATCGCTCCTATACCCAAAACCTATCTTCTTGGATTCTCGCTTCCAGAATCGAAATCTGGAATGGAAGGCATGCATTTCCGACGTAAAATGACGAGAGGGATCGAATGCCGCATCCAGAATTCAAATCCGATGCTCCGTTCGTCTCGAAATCGCTCCTATACCCAAAACCTATCTTCTTGGATTCTCGCTTCCAGAATCGCAATCAGGAATGGAACGCATGCATTTCCGACGTAAAATGGCGAGAGGAATAGACTGCTGCAAGTGGAATTCAAATCCGATCCTCCGTTCGTCTCGAAATCGCTCTTATATCCAAGACTTATCTTCCAGGATTCTGGCTTCCAGATTCGTAATCTGGAATGGAAGGCACGCATTTCCAACGGAAAATGACGAGTGGGATCGAATCCCGCGAGCAGAATTCAAATCCGATCCTCCGTTCGTTTCGAAATCGCTACTATACCCAAGACCTATCTTCCAGGATTCTCGCTTCCAGATTCGTAATCTGGAGTGGAACGCATGCATTTCCGCCGTAAAATGACGAGAGGAATAGAATGCTGGAAGCGGAATTCAAATCCGATCCTCCGTTTGTATCGAAATCGCTACTATACCCAAGTCTTATGTTCCAGGATTCTGGCTTCCAGATTCGTAATCTGGAATGGAAGGCACGCATTTCCAACGGAAAATGACGAGAGGGATCGAATCCCGCGAGCAGAATTCAAATCCGATCCTCCGTTCGTCTCGAAATCGCTACTATACCCAAAACCTATCTTCTTGGATTCTCGCTTCCAGAATCGCAATATGGAATGGAACGCATGCATTTCTGACGTAAAATGACGAGAAGAATAGAATGCTGCTGCAAAAACCTATCTTCTTGGATTCTCGCTTCCAGATTCGTAATCTGGAATGGAAGGCACGAATTTCCAACGTAAAATGACGAGAGGAATCGAATGCCGCAACCAGAATTAAAATCCGATCCTCCCTTCGTCTCGAAATCGCTACTATACCCAAGACCTATCTTACAGGATTCTGGCTTCCAGATTCGTAATCTGGAATGGAAGGCACGCATTTCCAACGGAAAATGACGAGAGTGATCGAATCCCGCGAGCAGAATTCAAATCCGATCCTCCGTTCGTCTCGAAATCGCTCCTATACCAAAAACCTATCTTCTTGGATTCTCGCTTCCAGATTCGTAATCTGGAGTGGAACGCATGCATTTCCAACGTAAAATGACGAGAAGAATAGAATGCTGGAAGCGGAATTCAAATCCGATCCTCCGTTTGTATCGAAATGGATCCTATACCCAAAACCTATCTTCTTGGATTCTCGCTTCCAGAATCGCAATCTGGAATGGAAGGCACGAATTTCCAACGTAAAATGACGAGAGGAATCGAATGCCGCAACCAGAATTAAAATCCGATCCTCCCTTCGTCTCGAAATCGCTACTATACCGAAGACCTATCTTCCAGGATTCTCGCTTCCAGATTCGTAATCTGGAGTGGAACGCATGCATTTCCGCCGTAAAATGACGAGAGGAATAGAATGCTGGAAGCGGAATGCAAATCCGATCCTCCGATCGTCACGAAATCGCTCTTATATCCAAGTCTTATGTTCCAGGATTCTGGCTTCCAGATTCGTAATCTGGAATGGAAGGCACGAATTTCCAACGTAAAATGACGAGAGGAATCGAATGCCGCAACCAGAATTAAAATCCGATCCTCCCTTCGTCTCGAAATCGCTACTATACCCAAGACCTATCTTCCAGGATTCTCGCTTCCAGATTCGTAATCTGGAGTGGAACGCATGCATTTCCGACGTAGAATGACGAGAGGGATCGAATCCCGCGAGCAGAATTCAAATCCGATCCTCCGTTCGTCTCGAAATCGCTCCTATACCCAAAACCTATCTTCCGGGATTCTGGCTTCCAGATTCGTAATCTGGAATGGAACGCATGCATTTCTGACGTAAAATGACGAGAAGAATAGAATGCTGCTGCAAAAACCTATCTTCTTGGATTCTCGCTTCCAGATTCGTAATCTGGAATGGAAGGCACGAATTTCCAACGTAAAATGACGAGAGGAATCGAATGCCGCAACCAGAATTAAAATCCGATCCTCCCTTCGTCTCGAAATCGCTACTATACCCAAGACCTATCTTACAGGATTCTCGCTTCCAGATTCGTAATCTGGAGTGGAACGCATGCATTTCCGCCGTAAAATGACGAGAGGAATAGAATGCTGGAAGCGGAATGCAAATCCGATCCTCCGATCGTCACGAAATCGCTCTTATATCCAAGTCTTATGTTCCAGGATTCTGGCTTCCAGATTCGTAATCTGGAATGGAAGGCACGCATTTCCAACGGAAAATGACGAGAGGGATTGAATCCCGCGAGCAGAATTCAAATCCAATCCTCCGTTCGTCTCGAAATCGCTACTATACCCAAGACCTATCTTCCAGGATTCTCGCTTCCAGAATCGCAATCTGGAATGGAAGGCACGAATTTCCAACGTAAAATGACGAGAGGAATCGAATGCCGCAACCAGAATTCAAATCCGATCCTCCGTTCGTCTCGAAATCGCTACTATACCCAAGACCTGTCTTCCAGGAATCTCGCTTCCAGATTCGTAATCTGGAGTGGAATGCATGCATTTCCGACGTAGAATGACGAGCGGGATCGAATCCCGCGAGCAGAATTCAAATCCGATCCTCCGTTCGTCTCGAAATCGCTCCTATACCCAAAACCTATCTTCCGGGATTCTGGCTTCCAGATTCGTAATCTGGAATGGAACGCATGCATTTCTGACGTAAAATGACGAGAAGAATAGAATGCTGCTGCAAAAACCTATCTTCTTGGATTCTCGCTTCCAGATTCGTAATCTGGAATGGAAGGCACGCATTTCCAACGGAAAATGACGAGAGGGATCGAATCCCGCGAGCAGAATTCAAATCCGATCCTCCGTTCGTCTCGAAATCGCTCCTATACCCAAAACCTATCTTCTTGGATTCTCGCTTCCAGAATCGAAATCTGGAATGGAAGGTATGCATTTCCGACGTAAAATGACGAGTGGGATCGAATGCCGCATCCAGAATTCAAATCCGATGCTCCGTCCGTCTCGAAATCGCTCCTATACCCAAAACCTATCTTCTTGGATTCTCGCTTCCAGAATCGAAATCTGGAATGGAAGGCATGCATTTCTGACGTAAAATGACGAGAAGAATAGAATGCTGCAAGCAGAATTCAAATCCGATCCTCCGTTCGTCTCGAAATCGCTACTATACCCAAGACCTATCTTCCAGGATTCTCGCTTCCAGATTCGTAATCTGGAGTGGAACGCATGTATTTCCGCCGTAAAATGACGAGAGGAATACAATGCTGGAAGCGGAATTCAAATCCGATCCTCCGTTCGTCACGAAATCGCTCTTATATCCAAGTCTTATGTTCCAGGATTCTGGCTTCCAGATTCGTAATCTGGAATGGAAGGCACGCATTTCCAACGGAAAATGACGAGAGGGGTCGAATCCCGCGAGCAGAATTCAAATCCGATCCTCCGTTCGTCTCGAAATCGCTCCTATACCAAAAACCTATCTTCCAGGATTCTCGCTTCCAGAATCGCAATCAGGAATGGAAGGCATGCATTTCCGACGTAAAATGGCGAGAGGAATAGAATGCTGCAAGGGGAATTCAAATCCGATCCTCCGTTCGTCTCGAAATCGCTCTTATATTCAAGACTTATCTTCCAGGATTCTGGCTTCCAGATTCGTCATCTGGAATGGAAGGCACGCATTTCCAACGTAAAATGACAATAGGAATAGAATGCTGCAAGCGGAATTCAAATCCGATCCTCCGTTCGTCTCGAAATCGCTCTTACATCCAAGACTTATCTTCCAGGATTCTCGCTTCCAGAATCGTAATCTGGAATGGAAGGCACGCATTTCCAACGGAAAATGACGAGAGGGATTGAATCCCGCGAGCAGAATTCAAATCCGATCCTCCGTTCGTCTCGAAATCGCTCCTATACCCAAAACCTATCTTCTTGGATTCTCGCTTCCAGAATCGAAATCTGGAATGGAAGGCATGCATTTCCGACGTAAAATGACGAGAGGGATCGAATGCCGCATCCAGAATTCAAATCCGATGCTGCGTTCGTCTCGAAATCGCTCCTATACCCAAAACCTATCTTCTTGGATTCTCGCTTCCAGAATCGCAATCAGGAATGGAACGCATGCATTTCCGACGTAAAATGGCGAGAGGAATAGACTGCTGCAAGTGGAATTCAAATCCGATCCTCCGTTCGTCTCGAAATCGCTCTTATATCCAAGACTTATCTTCCAGGATTCTGGCTTCCAGATTCGTAATCTGGAATGGAAGGCACGCATTTCCAACGGAAAATGACGAGTGGGATCGAATCCCGCGAGCAGAATTCAAATCCGATCCTCCGTTCGTTTCGAAATCGCTACTATACCCAAGACCTATCTTCCAGGATTCTCGCTTCCAGATTCGTAATCTGGAGTGGAACGCATGCATTTCCGCCGTAAAATGACGAGAGGAATAGAATGCTGGAAGCGGAATTCAAATCCGATCCTCCGTTTGTATCGAAATGGATCCTATACCCAAAACCTATCTTCTTGGATTCTCGCTTCCAGAATCGCAATCTGGAATGGAAGGCACGAATTTCCAACGTAAAATGACGAGAGGAATCGAATGCCGCAACCAGAATTAAAATCCGATCCTCCCTTCGTCTCGAAATCGCTACTATACCCAAGTCCTATCTTCCAGGATTCTCGCTTCCAGATTCGTAATCTGGAGTGGAACGCATGCATTTCCGCCGTAAAATGACGAGAGGAATAGAAAGCTGGAAGCAGAATTCAAATCCGATCCTCCGTTCGTCTCGAAGTCGCACTTATATCCTAGACTTATCTTCCAGGATTCTGGCTTCCAGATTCGTAAACTGGAATGGAAGGCACGCATTTCCAACGGAAAATGACGAGAGGGATCGAATACCGCATCCAGAATTCAAATCCGATGCTGCGTTCGTCTCAAAATCGCTCCTATACCCAAAACCTATCTTCTTGGATTCTCGCTTCCAGAATCGCAATCAGGAATGGAACGCATGCATTTCCGACGTAAAATGGCGAGAGGAATAGACTGCTGCAAGTGGAATTCAAATCCGATCCTCCGTTCGTCTCGAAATCGCTCTTATATCCAAGACTTATCTTCCAGGATTCTGGGTTCCAGATTCGTAATCTGGAATGGAAGGCACGCATTTCCAACGGAAAATGACGAGTGGGATCGAATCCCGCGAGCAGAATTCAAATCCGATCCTCCGTTCGTTTCGAAATCGCTACTATACCCAAGACCTATCTTCCAGGATTCTCGATTCCAGATTCGTAATCTGGAGTGGAACGCATGCATTTCCGCCGTAAAATGACGAGAGGAATAGAATGCTGGAAGCGGAATTCAAATCCGATCCTCCGTTTGTATCGAAATGGATCCTATACCCAAAACCTATCTTCTTGGATTCTCGCTTCCAGAATCGCAATCTGGAAGGGAAGGCACGAATTTCCAACGTAAAATGACGAGAGGAATCGAATGCCGCAACCAGAATTAAAATCCGATCCTCCCTTCGTCTCGAAATCGCTACTATACCGAAGACCTATCTTCCAGGATTCTCGCTTCCAGATTCGTAATCTGGAGTGGAACGCATGCATTTCCGCCGTAAAATGACGAGAGGAATAGAATGCTGGAAGCGGAATGCAAATCCGATCCTCCGATCGTCACGAAATCGCTCTTATATCCAAGTCTTATGTTCCAGGATTCTGGCTTCCAGATTCGTAATCTGGAATGGAAGGCACGAATTTCCAACGTAAAATGACGAGAGGAATCGAATGCCGCAACCAGAATTAAAATCCGATCCTCCCTTCGTCTCGAAATCGCTACTATACCCAAGACCTATCTTCCAGGATTCTCGCTTCCAGATTCGTAATATGGAGTGGAACGCATGCATTTCCGCCGTAAAATGACGAGAGGAATAGAATGCTGGAAGCGGAATGCAAATCCGATCCTCCGATCGTCACGAAATCGCTCTTATATCCAAGTCTTATGTTCCAGGATTCTGGCTTCCAGATTCGTAATCTGGAATGGAAGGCACGCATTTCCAACGGAAAATGACGAGAGGGATTGAATCCCGCGAGCAGAATTCAAATCCAATCCTCCGTTCGTCTCGAAATCGCTACTATACCCAAGACCTATCTTCCAGGATTCTCGCTTCCAGAATCGCAATCTGGAATGGAAGGCACGAATTTCCGACGCAAAATGAGGAGAGGGATCGAATGCCGCATCCAGAATTCAAATCCGATGCTCCGTTCGTCTCGAAATCGCTCCTATACCCAAAACCTATCTTCCAGGATTATCGCTTCCAGAATCGTAATCTGGAATGGAAGGCATGCATTTCCGACGTAAAATGGGGAGAGGAATATAATGTTGCAAGCAGAATTCAAATCCGATCCTCCGTTCGTCTCGAAGTCGCACTTATATCCTAGACTTATCTTCCAGGATTCTGGCTTCCAGATTCGTAATCTGGAATGGAAGGCACGCATTTCCAACGGAAAATGACGAGAGGGATCGAATCCCGCGAGCAGAATTCAAATCCGATCCTCCGTTCGTCTCGAAATCGCTCCTATACCCAAAACCTATCTTCCGGGATTCTGGCTTCCAGATTCGTAATCTGGAATGGAACGCATGCATTTCTGACGTAAAATGACGAGAAGAATAGAATGCTGCTGCAAAAACCTATCTTCTTGGATTCTCGCTTCCAGATTCGTAATCTGGAATGGAAGGCACGCATTTCCAACAGAAAATGACGAGAGGGATCGAATCCCGCGAGCAGAATTCAAATCCGATCCTCCGTTCGTCTCGAAATCGCTCCTATACCCAAAACCTATCTTCTTGGATTCTCGCTTCCAGAATCGAAATCTGGAATGGAAGGTATGCATTTCCGACGTAAAATGACGAGTGGGATCGAATGCCGCATCCAGAATTCAAATCCGATGCTCCGTCCGTCTCGAAATCGCTCCTATACCCAAAACCTATCTTCTTGGATTCTCGCTTCCAGAATCGAAATCTGGAATGGAAGGCATGCATTTCTGACGTAAAATGACGAGAAGAATAGAATGCTGCAAGCAGAATTCAAATCCGATCCTCCGTTCGTCTCGAAATCGCTACTATACCCAAGACCTATCTTCCAGGATTCTCGCTTCCAGATTCGTAATCTGGAGTGGAACGCATGCATTTCCGCCGTAAAATGACGAGAGGAATACAATGCTGGAAGCGGAATTCAAATCCGATCCTCCGTTCGTCACGAAATCGCTCTTATATCCAAGTCTTATGTTCCAGGATTCTGGCTTCCAGATTCGTAATCTGGAATGGAAGGCACGCATTTCCAACGGAAAATGACGAGAGGGGTCGAATCCCGCGAGCAGAATTCAAATCCGATCCTCCGTTCGTCTCGAAATCGCTCCTATACCAAAAACCTATCTTCCAGGATTCTCGCTTCCAGAATCGCAATCAGGAATGGAAGGCATGCATTTCCGACGTAAAATGGCGAGAGGAATAGAATGCTGCAAGGGGAATTCAAATCCGATCCTCCGTTCGTCTCGAAATCGCTCTTATATCCAAGACTTATCTTCCAGGATTCTCGCTTCCAGAATCGTAATCTGGAATGGAAGGCACGCATTTCCAACGGAAAATGACGAGAGGGATTGAATCCCGCGAGCAGAATTCAAATCCGATCCTCCGTTCGTCTCGAAATCGCTCCTATACCCAAAACCTATCTTCTTGGATTCTCGCTTCCAGAATCGAAATCTGGAATGGAAGGCATGCATTTCCGACGTAAAATGACGAGAGGGATCGAATGCCGCATCCAGAATTCAAATCCGATGCTGCGTTCGTCTCGAAATCGCTCCTATACCCAAAACCTATCTTCTTGGATTCTCGCTTCCAGAATCGCAATCAGGAATGGAACGCATGCATTTCCGACGTAAAATGGCGAGAGGAATAGACTGCTGCAAGGGGAATTCAAATCCGATCCTCCGTTCGTCTCGAAATCGCTCTTATATCCAAGACTTATCTTCCAGGATTCTGGCTTCCAGATTCGTAATCTGGAATGGAAGGCACGCATTTCCAACGGAAAATGACGAGTGGGATCGAATCCCGCGAGCAGAATTCAAATCCGATCCTCCGTTCGTTTCGAAATCGCTACTATACCCAAGACCTATCTTCCAGGATTCTCGCTTCCAGATTCGTAATCTGGAGTGGAACGCATGCATTTCCGCCGTAAAATGACGAGAGGAATAGAATGCTGGAAGCGGAATTCAAATCCGATCCTCCGTTTGTATCGAAATCGCTACTATACCCAAGTCTTATGTTCCAGGATTCTGGCTTCCAGATTCGTAATCTGGAATGGAAGGCACGCATTTCCAACGGAAAATGACGAGAGGGATCGAATCCCGCGAGCAGAATTCAAATCCGATCCTCCGTTCGTCTCGAAATCGCTACTATACCCAAAACCTATCTTCTTGGATTCTCGCTTCCAGAATCGCAATCTGGAATGGAACGCATGCATTTCTGACGTAAAATGACGAGAAGAATAGAATGCTGCTGCAAAAACCTATCTTCTTGGATTCTCGCTTCCAGATTCGTAATCTGGAATGGAAGGCACGAATTTCCAACGTAAAATGACGAGAGGAATCGAATGCCGCAACCAGAATTAAAATCCGATCCTCCCTTCGTCTCGAAATCGCTACTATACCCAAGACCTATCTTACAGGATTCTGGCTTCCAGATTCGTAATCTGGAATGGAAGGCACGCATTTCCAACGGAAAATGACGAGAGTGATCGAATCCCGCGAGCAGAATTCAAATCCGATCCTCCGTTCGTCTCGAAATCGCTCCTATACCAAAAACCTATCTTCTTGGATTCTCGCTTCCAGATTCGTAATCTGGAGTGGAACGCATGCATTTCCAACGTAAAATGACGAGAAGAATAGAATGCTGGAAGCGGAATTCAAATCCGATCCTCCGTTTGTATCGAAATGGATCCTATACCCAAAACCTATCTTCTTGGATTCTCGCTTCCAGAATCGCAATCTGGAATGGAAGGCACGAATTTCCAACGTAAAATGACGAGAGGAATCGAATGCCGCAACCAGAATTAAAATCCGATCCTCCCTTCGTCTCGAAATCGCTACTATACCGAAGACCTATCTTCCAGGATTCTCGCTTCCAGATTCGTAATCTGGAGTGGAACGCATGCATTTCCGCCGTAAAATGACGAGAGGAATAGAATGCTGGAAGCGGAATGCAAATCCGATCCTCCGATCGTCACGAAATCGCTCTTATATCCAAGTCTTATGTTCCAGGATTCTGGCTTCCAGATTCGTAATCTGGAATGGAAGGCACGAATTTCCAACGTAAAATGACGAGAGGAATCGAATGCCGCAACCAGAATTAAAATCCGATCCTCCCTTCGTCTCGAAATCGCTACTATACCCAAGACCTATCTTCCAGGATTCTCGCTTCCAGATTCGTAATCTGGAGTGGAACGCATGCATTTCCGCCGTAAAATGACGAGAGGAATAGAATGCTGGAAGCGGAATGCAAATCCGATCCTCCGTTCGTCTCGAAATCGCTACTATACCCAAGACCTGTCTTCCAGGAATCTCGCTTCCAGATTCGTAATCTGGAGTGGAATGCATGCATTTCCGACGTAGAATGACGAGAGGGATCGAATCCCGCGAGCAGAATTCAAATCCGATCCTCCGTTCGTCTCGAAATCGCTCCTATACCCAAAACCTATCTTCCGGGATTCTGGCTTCCAGATTCGTAATCTGGAATGGAACGCATGCATTTCTGACGTAAAATGACGAGAAGAATAGAATGCTGCTGCAAAAACCTATCTTCTTGGATTCTCGCTTCCAGATTCGTAATCTGGAATGGAAGGCACGAATTTCCAACGTAAAATGACGAGAGGAATCGAATGCCGCAACCAGAATTAAAATCCGATCCTCCCTTCGTCTCGAAATCGCTACTATACCCAAGACCTATCTTCCAGGATTCTCGCTTCCAGATTCGTAATCTGGAGTGGAACGCATGCATTTCCGCCGTAAAATGACGAGAGGAATAGAATGCTGGAAGCGGAATGCAAATCCGATCCTCCGATCGTCACGAAATCGCTCTTATATCCAAGTCTTATGTTCCAGGATTCAGGCTTCCAGATTCGTAATCTGGAATGGAAGGCACGCATTTCCAACGGAAAATGACGAGAGGGATTGAATCCCGCGAGCAGAATTCAAATCCAATCCTCCGTTCGTCTCGAAATCGCTACTATACCCAAGACCTATCTTCCAGGATTCTCGCTTCCAGAATCGCAATCTGGAATGGAAGGCACGAATTTCCAACGTAAAATGACGAGAGGAATCGAATGCCGCAACCAGAATTCAAATCCGATCCTCCGTTCGTCTCGAAATCGCTACTATACCCAAGACCTGTCTTCCAGGAATCTCGCTTCCAGATTCGTAATCTGGAGTGGAATGCATGCATTTCCGACGTAGAATGACGAGAGGGATCGAATCCCGCGAGCAGAATTCAAATCCGATCCTCCGTTCGTCTCGAAATCGCTCCTATACCCAAAACCTATCTTCCGGGATTCTGGCTTCCAGATTCGTAATCTGGAATGGAACGCATGCATTTCTGACGTAAAATGACGAGAAGAATAGAATGCTGCTGCAAAAACCTATCTTCTTGGATTCTCGCTTCCAGATTCGTAATCTGGAATGGAAGGCACGCATTTCCAACGGAAAATGACGAGAGGGATCGAATCCCGCGAGCAGAATTCAAATCCGATCCTCCGTTCGTCTCGAAATCGCTACTATACCCAAGACCTATCTTCCAGGATTCTCGCTTCCAGAATCGCAATCTGGAATGGAAGGCACGAATTTCCAACGTAAAATGACGAGAGGAATCGAATGCCGCAACCAGAATTCAAATCCGATCCTCCGTTCGTCTCGAAATCGCTACTATACCCAAGACCTATCTTCCAGGATTCTCGCTTCCAGATTCGTAATCTGGAGTGGAATGCATGCATTTCCGACGTAGAATGACGAGAGGGATCGAATCCCGCGAGCAGAATTCAAATCCGATCCTCCGTTCGTCTCGAAATCGCTCCTATACCCAAAACCTATCTTCCGGGATTCTGGCTTCCAGATTCGTAATCTGGAATGGAACGCATGCATTTCTGACGTAAAATGACGAGAAGAATAGAATGCTGCTGCAAAAACCTATCTTCTTGGATTCTCGCTTCCAGAATCGAAATCTGGAATGGAAGGTATGCATTTCCGACGTAAAATGACGAGTGGGATCGAATGCCGCATCCAGAATTCAAATCCGATGCTCCGTCCGTCTCGAAATCGCTCCTATACCCAAAACCTATCTTCTTGGATTCTCGCTTCCAGAATCGAAATCTGGAATGGAAGGCATGCATTTCTGACGTAAAATGACGAGAAGAATAGAATGCTGCAAGCAGAATTCAAATCCGATCCTCCGTTCGTCTCGAAATCGCTACTATACCCAAGACCTATCTTCCAGGATTCTCGCTTCCAGATTCGTAATCTGGAGTGGAACGCATGTATTTCCGCCGTAAAATGACGAGAGGAATACAATGCTGGAAGCGGAATTCAAATCCGATCCTCCGTTCGTCACGAAATCGCTCTTATATCCAAGTCTTATGTTCCAGGATTCTGGCTTCCAGATTCGTAATCTGGAATGGAAGGCACGCATTTCCAACGGAAAATGACGAGAGGGGTCGAATCCCGCGAGCAGAATTCAAATCCGATCCTCCGTTCGTCTCGAAATCGCTCCTATACCAAAAACCTATCTTCCAGGATTCTCGCTTCCAGAATCGCAATCAGGAATGGAAGGCATGCATTTCCGACGTAAAATGGCGAGAGGAATAGAATGCTGCAAGGGGAATTCAAATCCGATCCTCCGTTCGTCTCGAAATCGCTCTTATATTCAAGACTTATCTTCCAGGATTCTGGCTTCCAGATTCGTCATCTGGAATGGAAGGCACGCATTTCCAACGTAAAATGACAATAGGAATAGAATGCTGCAAGCGGAATTCAAATCCGATCCTCCGTTCGTCTTGAAATCGCTCTTACATCCAAGACTTATCTTCCAGGATTCTCGCTTCCAGAATCGTAATCTGGAATGGAAGGCACGCATTTCCAACGGAAAATGACGAGAGGGATTGAATCCCGCGAGCAGAATTCAAATCCGATCCTCCGTTCGTCTCGAAATCGCTCCTATACCCAAAACCTATCTTCTTGGATTCTCGCTTCCAGAATCGAAATCTGGAATGGAAGGCATGCATTTCCGACGTAAAATGACGAGAGGGATCGAATGCCGCATCCAGAATTCAAATCCGATGCTGCGTTCGTCTCGAAATCGCTCCTATACCCAAAACCTATCTTCTTGGATTCTCGCTTCCAGAATCGCAATCAGGAATGGAACGCATGCATTTCCGACGTAAAATGGCGAGAGGAATAGACTGCTGCAAGTGGAATTCAAATCCGATCCTCCGTTCGTCTCGAAATCGCTCTTATATCCAAGACTTATCTTCCAGGATTCTGGCTTCCAGATTCGTAATCTGGAATGGAAGGCACGCATTTCCAACGGAAAATGACGAGTGGGATCGAATCCCGCGAGCAGAATTCAAATCCGATCCTCCGTTCGTTTCGAAATCGCTACTATACCCAAGACCTATCTTCCAGGATTCTCGATTCCAGATTCGTAATCTGGAGTGGAACGCATGCATTTCCGCCGTAAAATGACGAGAGGAATAGAATGCTGGAAGCGGAATTCAAATCCGATCCTCCGTTTGTATCGAAATGGATCCTATACCCAAAACCTATCTTCTTGGATTCTCGCTTCCAGAATCGCAATCTGGAAGGGAAGGCACGAATTTCCAACGTAAAATGACGAGAGGAATCGAATGCCGCAACCAGAATTAAAATCCGATCCTCCCTTCGTCTCGAAATCGCTACTATACCGAAGACCTATCTTTCAGTATTCTCGCTTCCAGATTCGTAATCTGGAGTGGAACGCATGCATTTCCGCCGTAAAATGACGAGAGGAATAGAATGCTGGAAGCGGAATGCAAATCCGATCCTCCGATCGTCACGAAATCGCTCTTATATCCAAGTCTTATGTTCCAGGATTCTGGCTTCCAGATTCGTAATCTGGAATGGAAGGCACGAATTTCCAACGTAAAATGACGAGAGGAATCGAATGCCGCAACCAGAATTAAAATCCGATCCTCCCTTCGTCTCGAAATCGCTACTATACCCAAGACCTATCTTCCAGGATTCTCGCTTCCAGATTCGTAATATGGAGTGGAACGCATGCATTTCCGCCGTAAAATGACGAGAGGAATAGAATGCTGGAAGCGGAATGCAAATCCGATCCTCCGATCGTCACGAAATCGCTCTTATATCCAAGTCTTATGTTCCAGGATTCTGGCTTCCAGATTCGTAATCTGGAATGGAAGGCACGCATTTCCAACGGAAAATGACGAGAGGGATTGAATCCCGCGAGCAGAATTCAAATCCAATCCTCCGTTCGTCTCGAAATCGCTACTATACCCAAGACCTATCTTCCAGGATTCTCGCTTCCAGAATCGCAATCTGGAATGGAAGGCACGAATTTCCAACGTAAAATGACGAGAGGAATCGAATGCCGCAACCAGAATTCAAATCCGATCCTCCGTTCGTCTCGAAATCGCTACTATACCCAAGACCTATCTTCCAGGATTCTGGCTTCCAGATTCGTAATCTGGAATGGAAGGCATGCATTTCCGACGCAAAATGAGGAGAGGGATCGAATGCCGCATCCAGAATTCAAATCCGATGCTCCGTTCGTCTCGAAATCGCTCCTATACCCAAAACCTATCTTCCAGGATTATCGCTTCCAGAATCGTAATCTGGAATGGAAGGCATGCATTTCCGACGTAAAATGGGGAGAGGAATATAATGTTGCAAGCAGAATTCAAATCCGATCCTCCGTTCGTCTCGAAGTCGCACTTATATCCTAGACTTATCTTCCAGGATTCTGGCTTCCAGATTCGTAATCTGGAATGGAAGGCACGCATTTCCAACGGAAAATGACGAGAGGGATCGAATCCCGCGAGCAGAATTCAAATCCGATCCTCCGTTCGTCTCGAAATCGCTACTATACCCAAGACCTATCTTCCAGGATTCTCGCTTCCAGATTCGTAATCTGGAGTGGAACGTATGCATTTCCGCCGTAAAATGACGAGAGGAATAGAATGCTGGAAGCGGAATTCAAATCCGATGCTCCGTTCGTCTCGAAATCGCTCTTATATCCAAGTCTTATGTTCCAGGATTCTGGCTTCCAGATTCGTAATCTGGAATGGAAGGCACGCATTTCCAACGGAAAATGACGAGAGGGATCGAATCCCGCGAGCAGAATTCAAATCCGATCGTCCGTTCGTCTCGAAATCGCTACTATACCCAAGACCTATCTTCTTGGATTCTCGCTTCCAGAATCGCAATCTGGAATGGAACGCATGCATTTCTGACGTAAAATGACGAGAAGAATAGAATGCTGCAAGCAGAATTCAAATCCGATCCTCCGTTCGTCTCGAAATCGCTACTATACCCAAGACCTATCTTCCAGGATTCTCGCTTCCAGATTCGTAATCTGGAGTGGAACGCATGCATTTCCGCCGTAAAATGACGAGAGGAATAGAATGCTGGAAGCGGAATTCAAATCCGATCCTCCGTTCGTCACGAAATCGCTCTTATATCCAAGTCTTATGTTCCAGGATTCTGGCTTCCAGATTCGTAATCTGGAATGGAAGGCACGCATTTCCAACAGAAAATGACGAGAGTGATCGAATCCCGCGAGCAGAATTCAAATCCGATCCTCCGTTCGTCTCGAAATCGCTCCTATACCAAAAACCTATCTTCTTGGATTCTCGCTTCCAGATTCGTAATCTGGAGTGGAACGCATGCATTTCCAACGTAAAATGACGAGAAGAATAGAATGCTGCAAGCAGAATTAAAATCCAATCCTCCGTTCGTCTCGAAATCGCTCCTATACCCAAAACCTATCTTCTTGGATTCTCGCTTCCAGAATCGCAATCTGGAATGGAACGCATGCATTTCTGACGTAAAATGACGAGAAGAATAGAATGCTGCAAGCAGAATTCAAATCCGATCGTCCGTTCGTCTCGAAATCGCTCCTATACCAAAAACCTATCTTCTTGGATTCTCGCTTCCAGAATCGCAATCTGGAGTGGAACGCATGCATTTCCAACGGAAAATGACGAGAGGGATCGAATCCCGCGAGCAGAATTCAAATCCGATCCTCCGTTCGTCTCGAAATCGCTCCTATACCAAAAACCTATCTTCTTGGATTCTCGCTTCCAGAATCGCAATCTGGAATGGAACGCATGCATTTCCGACGTAAAATGACGAGAAGGATCGAATCCCGCGAGCAGAATTCAAATCCGATCCTCCGTTCGTCTCGAAATCGCTCCTATACCCAAAACCTATCTTCCGGGATTCTGGCTTCCAGATTCGTAATCTGGAATGGAACGCATGCATTTCTGACGTAAAATGACGAGAAGAATAGAATGCTGCTGCAAAAACCTATCTTCTTGGATTCTCGCTTCCAGATTCGTAATCTGGAATGGAAGGCACGCATTTCCAACGGAAAATGACGAGAGGGATCGAATCCCGCGAGCAGAATTCAAATCCGATCCTCCGTTCGTCTCGAAATCGCTCCTATCCCCAAAACCTATCTTCTTGGATTCTCGCTTCCAGAATCGAAATCTGGAATGGAAGGCATGCATTTCCGACGTAAAATGACGAGAGGGATCGAATGCCGCGAGCAGAATTCAAATCCGATCCTCCGTTCGTCTCGAAATCGCTACTATACCCAAGTCTTATGTTCCAGGATTCTGGCTTCCAGATTCGTAATCTGGAATGGAAGGCACGCATTTCCAACGGAAAATGACGAGAGGGATCGAATCCCGCGAGCAGAATTCAAATCCGATCCTCCGTTCGTCTCGAAATCGCTACTATACCCAAAACCTATCTTCTTGGATTCTCGCTTCCAGAATCGCAATCTGGAATGGAACGCATGCATTTCTGACGTAAAATGACGAGAAGAATAGAATGCTGCAAGCAGAATTCAAATCCGATCCTCCGTTCGTCTCGAAATCGCTACTATACCCAAGACCTATCTTCCAGGATTCTGGCTTCCAGATTCGTAATCTGGAGTGGAACGCATGCATTTCCAACGGAAAATGACGAGAGTGATCGAATCCCGCGAGCAGAATTCAAATCCGATCCTCCGTTCGTCTCGAAATCGCTCCTATACCAAAAACCTATCTTCTTGGATTCTCGCTTCCAGATTCGTAATCTGGAGTGGAACGCATGCATTTCCAACGTAAAATGACGAGAAGAATAGAATGCTGCAAGTAGAATTAAAATCCAATCCTCCGTTCGTCTCGAAATCGCTCCTATACCAAAAACCTATCTTCTTGGATTCTCGCTTCCAGATTCGTAATCTGGAGTGGAACGCATGCATTTCCAACGTAAAATGACGAGAAGAATAGAATGCTGCAAGCGGAATTCAAATCCGATCCTCCGTTCGTCACGAAATCGCTCTTATATCCAAGTCTTATGTTCCAGGATTCTGGCTTCCAGATTCGTAATCTGGAATGGAAGGCACGAATTTCCAACGTAAAATGACGAGAGGAATCGAATGCCGCAACCAGAATTCAAATCCGATCCTCCGTTCGTCTCGAAATCGCTACTATACCCAAGACCTGTCTTCCAGGAATCTCGCTTCCAGATTCGTAATCTGGAGTGGAATGCATGCATTTCCGACGTAGAATGACGAGAGGGATCGAATCCCGCGAGCAGAATTCAAATCCGATCCTCCGTTCGTCTCGAAATCGCTCCTATACCCAAAACCTATCTTCCGGGATTCTGGCTTCCAGATTCGTAATCTGGAATGGAACGCATGCATTTCTGACGTAAAATGACGAGAAGAATAGAATGCTGCTGCAAAAACCTATCTTCTTGGATTCTCGCTTCCAGATTCGTAATCTGGAATGGAAGGCACGCGTTTCCAACGGAAAATGACGAGAGGGATCGAATCCCGCGAGCAGAATTCAAATCCGATCCTCCGTTCGTCTCGAAATCGCTCCTATCCCCAAAACCTATCTTCTTGGATTCTCGCTTCCAGAATCGAAATCTGGAATGGAAGGCATGCATTTCCGACGTAAAATGACGAGAGGGATCGAATGCCGCGAGCAGAATTCAAATCCGATCCTCCGTTCGTCTCGAAATCGCTACTATACCCAAGTCTTATGTTCCAGGATTCTGGCTTCCAGATTCGTAATCTGGAATGGAAGGCACGCATTTCCAACGGAAAATGACGAGAGGGATCGAATCCCGCGAGCAGAATTCAAATCCGATCCTCCGTTCGTCTCGAAATCGCTCCTATACCCAAAACCTATCTTCTTGGATTCTCGCTTCCAGAATCGCAATCTGGAATGGAACGCATGCATTTCTGACGTAAAATGACGAGAAGAATAGAATGCTGCAAGCAGAATTCAAATCCGATCCTCCGTTCGTCTCGAAATCGCTACTATACCCAAGACCTATCTTCCAGGATTCTGGCTTCCAGATTCGTAATCTGGAGTGGAACGCATGCATTTCCAACGGAAAATGACGAGAGGGATCGAATCCCGCGAGCAGAATTCAAATCCGATCCTCCGTTCGTCTCGAAATCGCTCCTATACCAAAAACCTATCTTCTTGGATTCTCGCTTCCAGATTCGTAATCTGGAGTGGAACGCATGCATTTCCAACGTAAAATGACGAGAAGAATAGAATGCTGCAAGTAGAATTAAAATCCAATCCTCCGTTCGTCTCGAAATCGCTCCTATACCAAAAACCTATCTTCTTGGATTCTCGCTTCCAGATTCGTAATCTGGAGTGGAACGCATGCATTTCCAACGTAAAATGACGAGAAGAATAGAATGCTGCAAGCGGAATTCAAATCCGATCCTCCGTTCGTCACGAAATCGCTCTTATATCCAAGTCTTATGTTCCAGGATTCTGGCTTCCAGATTCGTAATCTGGAATGGAAGGCACGCATTTCCAACGGAAAATGACGAGAGTGATCGAATCCCGCGAGCAGAATTCAAATCCGATCCTCCGTTCGTCTCGAAATCGCTCCTATACCAAAAACCTATCTTCTTGGATTCTCGCTTCCAGATTCGTAATCTGGAGTGGAACGCATGCATTTCCAACGTAAAATGACGAGAAGAATAGAATGCTGCAAGCAGAATTAAAATCCAATCCTCCGTTCGTCTCGAAATCGCTCCTATACCAAAAACCTATCTTCTTGGATTCTCGCTTCCAGAATCGCAATCTGGAATGGAAGGCACGAATTTCCAACGTAAAATGACGAGAGGAATCGAATGCCGCAACCAGAATTCAAATCCGATCCTCCGTTCGTCTCGAAATCGCTACTATACCCAAGACCTGTCTTCCAGGAATCTCGCTTCCAGATTCGTAATCTGGAGTGGAATGCATGCATTTCCGACGTAGAATGACGAGAGGGATCGAATCCCGCGAGCAGAATTCAAATCCGATCCTCCGTTCGTCTCGAAATCGCTCCTATACCCAAAACCTATCTTCCGGGATTCTGGCTTCCAGATTCGTAATCTGGAATGGAACGCATGCATTTCCGACGTAAAATGACGAGAGGAATAGAATGCTGCAAGTGGAATTCAAATCCGATCCTCCGTTCGTCTCGAAATTGCTCTTATATCCAAGACTTATCTTCCAGGATTCTGGCTTCCAGATTCGTAATCTGGAATGGAAGGCACGCATTTCCAACGTAAAATGACGAGAGGGATCGAATCCCGCGAGCAGAATTCAAATCCGATCCTCCGTTCGTCTCGAAATCGCTCCTATACCCAAAACCTATCTTCCGGGATTCTGGCTTCCAGATTCGTAATCTGGAATGGAACGCATGCATTTCTGACGTAAAATGACGAGAAGAATAGAATGCTGCAAGCAGAATTCAAATCCGATCCTCCGTTCGTCTCGAAATCGCTCCTATACCAAAAACCTATCTTCTTGGATTCTCGCTTCCAGAATCGAAATCTGGAATGGAAGGCATGCATTTCCGACGTAAAATGACGAGAGGGATCGAATGCCGCATCCAGAATTCAAATCCGATGCTGCGTTCGTCTCGAAATCGCTCCTATACCCAAAACCTATCTTCTTGGATTCTCGCTTCCAGAATCGCAATCAGGAATGGAACGCATGCATTTCCGACGTAAAATGGCGAGAGGAATAGACTGCTGCAAGTGGAATTCAAATCCGATCCTCCGTTCGTCTCGAAATCGCTCTTATATCCAAGACTTATCTTCCAGGATTCTGGCTTCCAGATTCGTAATCTGGAATGGAAGGCACGCATTTCCAACGGAAAATGACGAGTGGGATCGAATCCCGCGAGCAGAATTCAAATCCGATCCTCCGTTCGTTTCGAAATCGCTACTATACCCAAAACCTATCTTCTTGGATTCTCGCTTCCAGAATCGAAATCTGGAATGGAAGGCATGCATTTCCGACGTAAAATGACGAGTGGGATCAAATGTCGCATCCAGAATTCAAATCCGATGCTCCGTCCGTCTCGAAATCGCTCCTATACCCAAAACCTATCTTCCAGGATTCTCGCTTCCAGAATCGTAATCTGGAATGGAAGGCATGCATTTCCGACGTAAAATGGCGAGAGGAATAGAATGCTGCAAGCGGAATTCAAATCCGATCCTCCGTTCGTCTCGAAATCGCTCCTATACCCAAAACCTATCTTCCAGGATTCTGGCTTCTAGATTCGTAATCTGGAATGGAACGCATGCATTTCCGACGTAAAATGACGAGAGGAATAGAATGCTGCAAGTGGAATTCAAATCCGATCCTCCGTTCGTCTCGAAATTGCTCTTATATCCAAGACTTATCTTCCAGGATTCTGGCTCCCAGATTCGTAATCTGGAATGGAAGGCACGCATTTCCAACGTAAAATGACGAGAGGGATCGAATCCCGCGAGCAGAATTCAAATCCGATCCTCCGTTCGTCTCGAAATCGCTCCTATACCCAAAACCTATCTTCCGGGATTCTGGCTTCCAGATTCGTAATCTGGAGTGGAACGCATGCATTTCCAACGTAAAATGACGAGAAGAATAGAATGCTGCAAGTAGAATTAAAATCCAATCCTCCGTTCGTCTCGAAATCGCTCCTATACCAAAAACCTATCTTCTTGGATTCTCGCTTCCAGATTCGTAATCTGGAGTGGAACGCATGCATTTCCAACGTAAAATGACGAGAAGAATAGAATGCTGCAAGCGGAATTCAAATCCGATCCTCCGTTCGTCACGAAATCGCTCTTATATCCAAGTCTTATGTTCCAGGATTCTGGCTTCCAGATTCGTAATCTGGAATGGAAGGCACGAATTTCCAACGTAAAATGACGAGAGGAATCGAATGCCGCAACCAGAATTCAAATCCGATCCTCCGTTCGTCTCGAAATCGCTACTATACCCAAGACCTGTCTTCCAGGAATCTCGCTTCCAGATTCGTAATCTGGAGTGGAATGCATGCATTTCCGACGTAGAATGACGAGAGGGATCGAATCCCGCGAGCAGAATTCAAATCCGATCCTCCGTTCGTCTCGAAATCGCTCCTATACCCAAAACCTATCTTCCGGGATTCTGGCTTCCAGATTCGTAATCTGGAATGGAACGCATGCATTTCTGACGTAAAATGACGAGAAGAATAGAATGCTGCTGCAAAAACCTATCTTCTTGGATTCTCGCTTCCAGATTCGTAATCTGGAATGGAAGGCACGCGTTTCCAACGGAAAATGACGAGAGGGATCGAATCCCGCGAGCAGAATTCAAATCCGATCCTCCGTTCGTCTCGAAATCGCTCCTATCCCCAAAACCTATCTTCTTGGATTCTCGCTTCCAGAATCGAAATCTGGAATGGAAGGCATGCATTTCCGACGTAAAATGACGAGAAGAATCGAATGCCGCGAGCAGAATTCAAATCCGATCCTCCGTTCGTCTCGAAATCGCTACTATACCCAAGTCTTATGTTCCAGGATTCTGGCTTCCAGATTCGTAATCTGGAATGGAAGGCACGCATTTCCAACGGAAAATGACGAGAGGGATCGAATCCCGCGAGCAGAATTCAAATCCGATCCTCCGTTCGTCTCGAAATCGCTACTATACCCAAAACCTATCTTCTTGGATTCTCGCTTCCAGAATCGCAATCTGGAATGGAACGCATGCATTTCTGACGTAAAATGACGAGAAGAATAGAATGCTGCAAGCAGAATTCAAATCCGATCCTCCGTTCGTCTCGAAATCGCTACTATACCCAAGACCTATCTTCCAGGATTCTGGCTTCCAGATTCGTAATCTGGAGTGGAACGCATGCATTTCCAACGGAAAATGACGAGAGGGAACGAATCCCGCGAGCAGAATTCAAATCCGATCCTCCGTTCGTCTCGAAATCGCTCCTATACCAAAAACCTATCTTCTTGGATTCTCGCTTCCAGATTCGTAATCTGGAGTGGAACGCATGCATTTCCAACGTAAAATGACGAGAAGAATAGAATGCTGCAAGTAGAATTAAAATCCAATCCTCCGTTCGTCTCGAAATCGCTCCTATACCAAAAACCTATCTTCTTGGATTCTCGCTTCCAGATTCGTAATCTGGAGTGGAACGCATGCATTTCCAACGTAAAATGACGAGAAGAATAGAATGCTGCAAGCGGAATTCAAATCCGATCCTCCGTTCGTCACGAAATCGCTCTTATATCCAAGTCTTATGTTCCAGGATTCTGGCTTCCAGATTCGTAATCTGGAATGGAAGGCACGCATTTCCAACGGAAAATGACGAGAGTGATCGAATCCCGCGAGCAGAATTCAAATCCGATCCTCCGTTCGTCTCGAAATCGCTCCTATACCAAAAACCTATCTTCTTGGATTCTCGCTTCCAGATTCGTAATCTGGAGTGGAACGCATGCATTTCCAACGTAAAATGACGAGAAGAATAGAATGCTGCAAGCAGAATTAAAATCCAATCCTCCGTTCGTCTCGAAATCGCTCCTATACCAAAAACCTATCTTCTTGGATTCTCGCTTCCAGAATCGCAATCTGGAATGGAAGGCACGAATTTCCAACGTAAAATGACGAGAGGAATCGAATGCCGCAACCAGAATTCAAATCCGATCCTCCGTTCGTCTCGAAATCGCTACTATACCCAAGACCTGTCTTCCAGGAATCTCGCTTCCAGATTCGTAATCTGGAGTGGAATGCATGCATTTCCGACGTAGAATGACGAGAGGGATCGAATCCCGCGAGCAGAATTCAAATCCGATCCTCCGTTCGTCTCGAAATCGCTCCTATACCCAAAACCTATCTTCCGGGATTCTGGCTTCCAGATTCGTAATCTGGAATGGAACGCATGCATTTCCGACGTAAAATGACGAGAGGAATAGAATGCTGCAAGTGGAATTCAAATCCGATCCTCCGTTCGTCTCGAAATTGCTCTTATATCCAAGACTTATCTTCCAGGATTCTGGCTTCCAGATTCGTAATCTGGAATGGAAGGCACGCATTTCCAACGTAAAATGACGAGAGGGATCGAATCCCGCGAGCAGAATTCAAATCCGATCCTCCGTTCGTCTCGAAATCGCTCCTATACCCAAAACCTATCTTCCGGGATTCTGGCTTCCAGATTCGTAATCTGGAATGGAACGCATGCATTTCTGACGTAAAATGACGAGAAGAATAGAATGCTGCAAGCAGAATTCAAATCCGATCCTCCGTTCGTCTCGAAATCGCTCCTATACCAAAAACCTATCTTCTTGGATTCTCGCTTCCAGAATCGAAATCTGGAATGGAAGGCATGCATTTCCGACGTAAAATGACGAGAGGGATCGAATGCCGCATCCAGAATTCAAATCCGATGCTGCGTTCGTCTCGAAATCGCTCCTATACCCAAAACCTATCTTCTTGGATTCTCGCTTCCAGAATCGCAATCAGGAATGGAACGCATGCATTTCCGACGTAAAATGGCGAGAGGAATAGACTGCTGCAAGTGGAATTCAAATCCGATCCTCCGTTCGTCTCGAAATCGCTCTTATATCCAAGACTTATCTTCCAGGATTCTGGCTTCCAGATTCGTAATCTGGAATGGAAGGCACGCATTTCCAACGGAAAATGACGAGTGGGATCGAATCCCGCGAGCAGAATTCAAATCCGATCCTCCGTTCGTTTCGAAATCGCTACTATACCCAAAACCTATCTTCTTGGATTCTCGCTTCCAGAATCGAAATCTGGAATGGAAGGCATGCATTTCCGACGTAAAATGACGAGTGGGATCAAATGTCGCATCCAGAATTCAAATCCGATGCTCCGTCCGTCTCGAAATCGCTCCTATACCCAAAACCTATCTTCCAGGATTCTCGCTTCCAGAATCGTAATCTGGAATGGAAGGCATGCATTTCCGACGTAAAATGGCGAGAGGAATAGAATGCTGCAAGCGGAATTCAAATCCGATCCTCCGTTCGTCTCGAAATCGCTCCTATACCCAAAACCTATCTTCCAGGATTCTGGCTTCTAGATTCGTAATCTGGAATGGAACGCATGCATTTCCGACGTAAAATGACGAGAGGAATAGAATGCCGCAAGCAGAATTCAAATCCGATCCTCCGTTCGTCTCGAAATTGCTCTTATATCCAAGACTTATCTTCCAGGATTCTGGCTCCCAGATTCGTAATCTGGAATGGAAGGCACGCATTTCCAACGTAAAATGACGAGAGGGATCGAATCCCGCGAGCAGAATTCAAATCCGATCCTCCGTTCGTCTCGAAATCGCTCCTATACCCAAAACCTATCTTCCGGGATTCTGGCTTCCAGATTCGTAATCTGGAATGGAACGCATGCATTTCTGACGTAAAATGACGAGAAGAATAGAATGCTGCAAGCAGAATTCAAATCCGATCCTCCGTTCGTCTCGAAATCGCTCCTATACCAAAAACCTATCTTCTTGGATTCTCGCTTCCAGAATCGCAATCTGGAATGGAACGCATGCATTTCTGACGTAAAATGACGAGAAGAATAGAATGCTGCAAGCAGAATTCAAATCCGAACGTCCGTTCGTCTCGAAATCGCTCCTATACCAAAAACCTATCTTCTTGGATTCTCGCTTCCAGAATCGCAATCTGGAATGGAAGGCACGAATTTCCAACGTAAAATGACGAGAGGAATCGAATGCCGCAACCAGAATTCAAATCCGATCCTCCGTTCGTCTCGAAATCGCTACTATACCCAAGACCTGTCTTCCAGGATTCTCGCTTCCAGATTCGTAATCTGGAGTGGAATGCATGCATTTCCGACGTAGAATGACGAGAGGGATCGAATCCCGCGAGCAGAATTCAAATCCGATCCTCCGTTCGTCTCGAAATCGCTCCTATACCCAAAACCTATCTTCCGGGATTCTGGCTTCCAGATTCGTAATCTGGAATGGAACGCATGCATTTCTGACGTAAAATGACGAGAAGAATAGAATGCTGCTGCAAAAACCTATCTTCTTGGATTCTCGCTTCCAGATTCGTAATCTGGAATGGAAGGCACGCATTTCCAACGGAAAATGACGAGAGGGATCGAATCCCGCGAGCAGAATTCAAATCCGATCCTCCGTTCGTCTCGAAATCGCTCCTATACCCAAAACCTATCTTCTAGGATTCTCGCTTCCAGAATCGAAATCTGGAATGGAAGGCATGCATTTCCGACGTAAAATGACGAGTGGGATCGAATGCCGCATCCAGAATTCAAATCCGATGCTCCGTCCGTCTCGAAATCGCTCCTATACCCAAAACCTATCTTCTTGGATTCTCGCTTCCAGAATCGAAATCTGGAATGGAAGGCATGCATTTCCGACGTAAAATGACGAGTGGGATCGAATGCCGCATCCAGAATTCAAATCCGATGCTCCGTCCGTCTCGAAATCGCTCCTATACCCAAAACCTATCTTCCAGGATTCTCGCTTCCAGAATCGTAATCTGGAATGGAAGGCATGCATTTCCGACGTAAAATGGCGAGAGGAATAGAATGCTGCAAGCGGAATTCAAATCCGATCCTCCGTTCGTCTCGAAATCGCTCCTATACCCAAAACCTATCTTCCAGGATTCTGGCTTCCAGATTCGTAATCTGGAATGGAACGCATGCATTTCCGACGTAAAATGACGAGAGGAATAGAATGCTGCAAGTGGAATTCAAATCCGATCCTCCGTTCGTCTCGAAATTGCTCTTATATCCAAGACTTATCTTCCAGGATTCTGGCTTCCAGATTCGTAATCTGGAATGGAAGGCACGCATTTCCAACGTAAAATGACGAGAGGGATCGAATCCCGCGAGCAGAATTCAAATCCGACCCTCCGTTCGTCTCGAAATCGCTCCTATACCAAAAACCTATCTTCTTGGATTCTCGCTTCCAGAATCGAAATCTGGAATGGAAGGCATGCATTTCCGACGTAAAATGACGAGAGGGATCGAATGCCGCGAGCAGAATTCAAATCCGATCCTCCGTTCGTCTCGAAATCGCTACTATACCCAAGTCTTATGTTCCAGGATTCTGGCTTCCAGATTCGTAATCTGGAATGGAAGGCACGCATTTCCAACGGAAAATGACGAGAGGGATCGAATCCCGCGAGCAGAATTCAAATCCGATCCTCCGTTCGTCTCGAAATCGCTACTATACCCAAAACCTATCTTCTTGGATTCTCGCTTCCAGAATCGCAATCTGGAATGGAACGCATGCATTTCTGACGTAAAATGACGAGAACAATAGAATGCTGCAAGCAGAATTCAAATCCGATCCTCCGTTCGTCTCGAAATCGCTACTATACCCAAGACCTATCTTCCAGGATTCTGGCTTCCAGATTCGTAATCTGGAGTGGAACGCATGCATTTCCAACGGAAAATGACGAGAGTGATCGAATCCCGCGAGCAGAATTCAAATCCGATCCTCCGTTCGTCTCGAAATCGCTCCTATACAAAAACCTATCTTCTTGGATTCTCGCTTCCAGATTCGTAATCTGGAGTGGAACGCATGCATTTCCAACGTAAAATGACGAGAAGAATAGAATGCTGCAAGCAGAATTAAAATCCAATCCTCCGTTCGTCTCGAAATCGCTCCTATACCAAAAACCTATCTTCTTGGATTCTCGCTTCCAGATTCGTAATCTGGAGTGGAACGCATGCATTTCCAACGTAAAATGACGAGAAGAATAGAATGCTGCAAGCGGAATTCAAATCCGATCCTCCGTTCGTCACGAAATCGCTCTTATATCCAAGTCTTATGTTCCAGGATTCTGGCTTCCAGATTCGTAATCTGGAATGGAAGGCACGCATTTCCAACGGAAAATGACGAGAGTGATCGAATCCCGCGAGCAGAATTCAAATCCGATCCTCCGTTCGTCTCGAAATCGCTCCTATACCAAAAACCTATCTTCTTGGATTCTCGCTTCCAGATTCGTAATCTGGAGTGGAACGCATGCATTTCCAACGTAAAATGACGAGAAGAATAGAATGCTGCAAGCAGAATTAAAATCCAATCCTCCGTTCGTCTCGAAATCGCTCCTATACCAAAAACCTATCTTCTTGGATTCTCGCTTCCAGAATCGCAATCTGGAATGGAACGCATGCATTTCTGACGTAAAATGACGAGAAGAATAGAATGCTGCAAGCAGAATTCAAATCCGATCCTCCGTTCGTCTCGAAATCGCTACTATACCCAAGACCTGTCTTCCAGGATTCTCGCTTCCAGATTCGTAATCTGGAGTGGAATGCATGCATTTCCGACGTAGAATGACGAGAGGGATCGAACCCCGCGAGCAGAATTCAAATCCGATCCTCCGTTCGTCTCGAAATCGCTACTATACCCAAAACCTATCTTCTTGGATTCTCGCTTCCAGAATCGAAATCTGGAATGGAAGGCATGCATTTCCGACGTAAAATGACGAGAGGGATCGAATGCCGCGAGCAGAATTCAAATCCGATCCTCCGTTCGTCTCGAAATCGCTACTATACCCAAGTCTTATGTTCCAGGATTCTGGCTTCCAGATTCGTAATCTGGAATGGAAGGCACGCATTTCCAACGGAAAATGACGAGAGGGATCGAATCCCGCGAGCAGAATTCAAATCCGATCCTCCGTTCGTCTCGAAATCGCTACTATACCCAAAACCTATCTTCTTGGATTCTCGCTTCCAGAATCGCAATCTGGAATGGAACGCATGCATTTCTGACGTAAAATGACGAGAAGAATAGAATGCTGCAAGCAGAATTCAAATCCGATCCTCCGTTCGTCTCGAAATCGCTACTATACCCAAGACCTATCTTCCAGGATTCTGGCTTCCAGATTCGTAATCTGGAGTGGAACGCATGCATTTCCAACGGAAAATGACGAGAGTGATCGAATCCCGCGAGCAGAATTCAAATCCGATCCTCCGTTCGTCTCGAAATCGCTCCTATACAAAAACCTATCTTCTTGGATTCTCGCTTCCAGATTCGTAATCTGGAGTGGAACGCATGCATTTCCAACGTAAAATGACGAGAAGAATAGAATGCTGCAAGCAGAATTAAAATCCAATCCTCCGTTCGTCTCGAAATCGCTCCTATACCAAAAACCTATCTTCTTGGATTCTCGCTTCCAGATTCGTAATCTGGAGTGGAACGCATGCATTTCCAACGTAAAATGACGAGAAGAATAGAATGCTGCAAGCGGAATTCAAATCCGATCCTCCGTTCGTCACGAAATCGCTCTTATATCCAAGTCTTATGTTCCAGGATTCTGGCTTCCAGATTCGTAATCTGGAATGGAAGGCACGCATTTCCAACGGAAAATGACGAGAGTGATCGAATCCCGCGAGCAGAATTCAAATCCGATCCTCCGTTCGTCTCGAAATCGCTCCTATACCAAAAACCTATCTTCTTGGATTCTCGCTTCCAGATTCGTAATCTGGAGTGGAACGCATGCATTTCCAACGTAAAATGACGAGAAGAATAGAATGCTGCAAGCAGAATTAAAATCCAATCCTCCGTTCGTCTCGAAATCGCTCCTATACCAAAAACCTATCTTCTTGGATTCTCGCTTCCAGAATCGCAATCTGGAATGGAACGCATGCATTTCTGACGTAAAATGACGAGAAGAATAGAATGCTGCAAGCAGAATTCAAATCCGATCCTCCGTTCGTCTCGAAATCGCTACTATACCCAAGACCTGTCTTCCAGGAATCTCGCTTCCAGATTCGTAATCTGGAGTGGAATGCATGCATTTCCGACGTAGAATGACGAGAGGGATCGAACCCCGCGAGCAGAATTCAAATCCGATCCTCCGTTCGTCTCGAAATCGCTCCTATACCCAAAACCTATCTTCTTGGATTCTCGCTTCCAGAATCGAAATCTGGAATGGAAGGCATGCATTTCCGACGTAAAATGACGAGAGGGATCGAATGCCGCGAGCAGAATTCAAATCCGATCCTCCGTTCGTCTCGAAATCGCTACTATACCCAAGTCTTATGTTCCAGGATTCTGGCTTCCAGATTCGTAATCTGGAATGGAAGGCACGCATTTCCAACGGAAAATGACGAGAGGGATCGAATCCCGCGAGCAGAATTCAAATCCGATCCTCCGTTCGTCTCGAAATCGCTACTATACCCAAAACCTATCTTCTTGGATTCTCGCTTCCAGAATCGAAATCTGGAATGGAAGGCATGCATTTCTGACGTAAAATGACGAGTGGGATCGAATGTCGCATCCAGAATTCAAATCCGATGCTCCGTCCGTCTCGAAATCGCTCCTATACCCAAAACCTATCTTCCAGGATTCTCGCTTCCAGAATCGTAATCTGGAATGGAAGGCATGCATTTCCGACGTAAAATGACGAGAGGAATAGAATGCTGCAAGTGGAATTCAAATCCGATCCTCCGTTCGTCTCGAAATTGCTCTTATATCCAAGACTTATCTTCCAGGATTCTGGCTCCCAGATTCGTAATCTGGAATGGAAGGCACGCATTTCCAACGTAAAATGACGAGAGGGATCGAATCCCGCGAGCAGAATTCAAATCCGATCCTCCGTTCGTCTCGAAATCGCTCCTATACCCAAAACCTATCTTCCGGGATTCTGGCTTCCAGATTCGTAATCTGGAATGGAACGCATGCATTTCTGACGTAAAATGACGAGAAGAATAGAATGCTGCAAGCAGAATTCAAATCCGATCCTCCGTTCGTCTCGAAATCGCTCCTATACCCAAAACCTATCTTCTTGGATTCTCGCTTCCAGAATCGAAATCTGGAATGGAAGGCATGCATTTCCGACGTAAAATGACGAGTGGGATCGAATGTCGCATCCAGAATTCAAATCCGATGCTCCGTCCGTCTCGAAATCGCTCCTATACCCAAAACCTATCTTCTTGGATTCTCGCTTCCAGAATCGCAATCAGGAATGGAACGCATGCATTTCCGACGTAAAATGGCGAGAGGAATAGACTGCTGCAAGTGGAATTCAAATCCGATCCTCCGTTCGTCTCGAAATCGCTCTTATATCCAAGACTTATCTTCCAGGATTCTGGCTTCCAGATTCGTAATCTGGAATGGAAGGCACGCATTTCCAACGGAAAATGACGAGTGGGATCGAATCCCGCGAGCAGAATTCAAATCCGATCCTCCGTTCGTTTCGAAATCGCTACTATACCCAAAACCTATCTTCTTGGATTCTCGCTTCCAGAATCGAAATCTGGAATGGAAGGCATGCATTTCCGACGTAAAATGACGAGTGGGATCAAATGTCGCATCCAGAATTCAAATCCGATGCTCCGTCCGTCTCGAAATCGCTCCTATACCCAAAACCTATCTTCCAGGATTCTCGCTTCCAGAATCGTAATCTGGAATGGAAGGCATGCATTTCCGACGTAAAACGGCGAGAGGAATAGAATGCTGCAAGCGGAATTCAAATCCGATCCTCCGTTCGTCTCGAAATCGCTCCTATACCCAAAACCTATCTTCCAGGATTCTGGCTTCTAGATTCGTAATCTGGAATGGAACGCATGCATTTCCGACGTAAAATGACGAGAGGAATAGAATGCTGCAAGTGGAATTCAAATCCGATCCTCCGTTCGTCTCGAAATTGCTCTTATATCCAAGACTTATCTTCCAGGATTCTGGCTCCCAGATTCGTAATCTGGAATGGAAGGCACGCATTTCCAACGTAAAATGACGAGAGGGATCGAATCCCGCGAGCAGAATTCAAATCCGATCCTCCGTTCGTCTCGAAATCGCTCCTATACCCAAAACCTATCTTCCGGGATTCTGGCTTCCAGATTCGTAATCTGGAATGGAACGCATGCATTTCTGACGTAAAATGACGAGAAGAATAGAATGCTGCAAGCAGAATTCAAATCCGATCCTCCGTTCGTCTCGAAATCGCTCCTATACCAAAAACCTATCTTCTTGGATTCTCGCTTCCAGAATCGCAATCTGGAATGGAACGCATGCATTTCTGACGTAAAATGACGAGAAGAATAGAATGCTGCAAGCAGAATTCAAATCCGAAAGTCCGTTCGTCTCGAAATCGCTCCTATACCAAAAACCTATCTTCTTGGATTCTCGCTTCCAGAATCGCAATCTGGAATGGAAGGCACGAATTTCCAACGTAAAATGACGAGAGGAATCGAATGCCGCAACCAGAATTCAAATCCGATCCTCCGTTCGTCTCGAAATCGCTACTATACCCAAGACCTGTCTTCCAGGAATCTCGCTTCCAGATTCGTAATCTGGAGTGGAATGCATGCATTTCCGACGTAGAATGACGAGAGGGATCGAATCCCGCGAGCAGAATTCAAATCCGATCCTCCGTTCGTCTCGAAATCGCTCCTATACCCAAAACCTATCTTCCGGGATTCTGGCTTCCAGATTCGTAATCTGGAATGGAACGCATGCATTTCTGACGTAAAATGACGAGAAGAATAGAATGCTGCTGCAAAAACCTATCTTCTTGGATTCTCGCTTCCAGATTCGTAATCTGGAATGGAAGGCACGCATTTCCAACGGAAAATGACGAGAGGGATCGAATCCCGCGAGCAGAATTCAAATCCGATCCTCCGTTCGTCTCGAAATCGCTCCTATACCCAAAACCTATCTTCTTGGATTCTCGCTTCCAGAATCGAAATCTGGAATGGAAGGCATGCATTTCCGACGTAAAATGACGAGTGGGATCGAATGCCGCATCCAGAATTCAAATCCGATGCTCCGTCCGTCTCGAAATCGCTCCTATACCCAAAACCTATCTTCTTGGATTCTCGCTTCCAGAATCGAAATCTGGAATGGAAGGCATGCATTTCCGACGTAAAATGACGAGTGGGATCGAATGCCGCATCCAGAATTCAAATCCGATGCTCCGTCCGTCTCGAAATCGCTCCTATACCCAAAACCTATCTTCCAGGATTCTCGCTTCCAGAATCGTAATCTGGAATGGAAGGCATGCATTTCCGACGTAAAATGGCGAGAGGAATAGAATGCTGCAAGCGGAATTCAAATCCGATCCTCCGTTCGTCTCGAAATCGCTCCTATACCCAAAACCTATCTTCCAGGATTCTGGCTTCCAGATTCGTAATCTGGAATGGAACGCATGCATTTCCGACGTAAAATGACGAGAGGAATAGAATGCTGCAAGTGGAATTCAAATCCGATCCTCCGTTCGTCTCGAAATTGCTCTTATATCCAAGACTTATCTTCCAGGATTCTGGCTTCCAGATTCGTAATCTGGAATGGAAGGCACGCATTTCCAACGTAAAATGACGAGAGGGATCGAATCCCGCGAGCAGAATTCAAATCCGACCCTCCGTTCGTCTCGAAATCGCTCCTATACCCAAAACCTATCTTCCAGGATTCTGGCTCCCAGATTCGTAATCTGGAATGGAAGGCACGCATTTCCAACGTAAAATGACGAGAGGGATCGAATCCCGCGAGCAGAATTCAAATCCGATCCTCCGTTCGTCTCGAAATCGCTCCTATACCCAAAACCTATCTTCCGGGATTCTGGCTTCCAGATTCGTAATCTGGAATGGAACGCATGCATTTCTGACGTAAAATGACGAGAAGAATAGAATGCTGCAAGCAGAATTCAAATCCGATCCTCCGTTCGTCTCGAAATCGCTCCTATACCCAAAACCTATCTTCTTGGATTCTCGCTTCCAGAATCGAAATCTGGAATGGAAGGCATGCATTTCCGACGTAAAATGACGAGTGGGATCGAATGTCGCATCCAGAATTCAAATCCGATGCTCCGTCCGTCTCGAAATCGCTCCTATACCCAAAACCTATCTTCCAGGATTCTCGCTTCCAGAATCGTAATCTGGAATGGAAGGCATGCATTTCCGACGTAAAATGGCGAGAGGAATAGAATGCTGCAAGCGGAATTCAAATCCGATCCTCCGTTCGTCTCGAAATCGCTCCTATACCCAAAACCTATCTTCCAGGATTCTGGCTTCTAGATTCGTAATCTGGAATGGAACGCATGCATTTCCGACGTAAAATGACGAGAGGAATAGAATGCTGCAAGTGGAATTCAAATCCGATCCTCCGTTCGTCTCGAAATTGCTCTTATATCCAAGACTTATCTTCCAGGATTCTGGCTCCCAGATTCGTAATCTGGAATGGAAGGCACGCATTTCCAACGTAAAATGACGAGAGGGATCGAATCCCGCGAGCAGAATTCAAATCCGATCCTCCGTTCGTCTCGAAATCGCTCCTATACCCAAAACCTATCTTCCGGGATTCTGGCTTCCAGATTCGTAATCTGGAATGGAACGCATGCATTTCTGACGTAAAATGACGAGAAGAATAGAATGCTGCTGCAAAAACCTATCTTCTTGGATTCTCGCTTCCAGATTCGTAATCTGGAATGGAAGGCACGCGTTTCCAACGGAAAATGACGAGAGGGATCGAATCCCGCGAGCAGAATTCAAATCCGATCCTCCGTTCGTCTCGAAATCGCTCCTATCCCCAAAACCTATCTTCTTGGATTCTCGCTTCCAGAATCGAAATCTGGAATGGAAGGCATGCATTTCCGACGTAAAATGACGAGAGGGATCGAATGCCGCGAGCAGAATTCAAATCCGATCCTCCGTTCGTCTCGAAATCGCTACTATACCCAAGTCTTATGTTCCAGGATTCTGGCTTCCAGATTCGTAATCTGGAATGGAAGGCACGCATTTCCAACGGAAAATGACGAGAGGGATCGAATCCCGCGAGCAGAATTCAAATCCGATCCTCCGTTCGTCTCGAAATCGCTACTATACCCAAAACCTATCTTCTTGGATTCTCGCTTCCAGAATCGCAATCTGGAATGGAACGCATGCATTTCTGACGTAAAATGACGAGAAGAATAGAATGCTGCAAGCAGAATTCAAATCCGATCCTCCGTTCGTCTCGAAATCGCTACTATACCCAAGACCTATCTTCCAGGATTCTGGCTTCCAGATTCGTAATCTGGAGTGGAACGCATGCATTTCCAACGGAAAATGACGAGAGTGATCGAATCCCGCGAGCAGAATTCAAATCCGATCCTCCGTTCGTCTCGAAATCGCTCCTATACCAAAAACCTATCTTCTTGGATTCTCGCTTCCAGATTCGTAATCTGGAGTGGAACGCATGCATTTCCAACGTAAAATGACGAGAAGAATAGAATGCTGCAAGTAGAATTAAAATCCAATCCTCCGTTCGTCTCGAAATCGCTCCTATACCAAAAACCTATCTTCTTGGATTCTCGCTTCCAGATTCGTAATCTGGAGTGGAACGCATGCATTTCCAACGTAAAATGACGAGAAGAATAGAATGCTGCAAGCGGAATTCAAATCCGATCCTCCGTTCGTCACGAAATCGCTCTTATATCCAAGTCTTATGTTCCAGGATTCTGGCTTCCAGATTCGTAATCTGGAATGGAAGGCACGCATTTCCAACGGAAAATGACGAGAGTGATCGAATCCCGCGAGCAGAATTCAAATCCGATCCTCCGTTCGTCTCGAAATCGCTCCTATACCAAAAACCTATCTTCTTGGATTCTCGCTTCCAGATTCGTAATCTGGAGTGGAACGCATGCATTTCCAACGTAAAATGACGAGAAGAATAGAATGCTGCAAGCAGAATTAAAATCCAATCCTCCGTTCGTCTCGAAATCGCTCCTATACCAAAAACCTATCTTCTTGGATTCTCGCTTCCAGAATCGCAATCTGGAATGGAAGGCACGAATTTCCAACGTAAAATGACGAGAGGAATCGAATGCCGCAACCAGAATTCAAATCCGATCCTCCGTTCGTCTCGAAATCGCTACTATACCCAAGACCTGTCTTCCAGGAATCTCGCTTCCAGATTCGTAATCTGTTGTGGAATGCATGCATTTCCGACGTAGAATGACGAGAGGGATCGAATCCCGCGAGCAGAATTCAAATCCGATCCTCCGTTCGTCTCGAAATCGCTCCTATACCCAAAACCTATCTTCCGGGATTCTGGCTTCCAGATTCGTAATCTGGAATGGAACGCATGCATTTCTGACGTAAAATGACGAGAAGAATAGAATGCTGCAAGCAGAATTCAAATCCGATCCTCCGTTCGTCTCGAAATCGCTCCTATACCAAAAACCTATCTTCTTGGATTCTCGCTTCCAGAATCGCAATCTGGAATGGAACGCATGCATTTCTGACGTAAAATGACGAGAAGAATAGAATGCTGCTGCAAAAACCTATCTTCTTGGATTCTCGCTTCCAGATTCGTAATCTGGAATGGAAGGCACGCATTTCCAACGGAAAATGACGAGAGGGATCGAATCCCGCGAGCAGAATTCAAATCCGATCCTCCGTTCGTCTCGAAATCGCTCCTATACCCAAAACCTATCTTCTTGGATTCTCGCTTCCAGAATCGAAATCTGGAATGGAAGGCATGCATTTCCGACGTAAAATGACGAGTGGGATCAAATGTCGCATCCAGAATTCAAATCCGATGCTCCGTCCGTCTCGAAATCGCTCCTATACCCAAAACCTATCTTCCAGGATTCTCGCTTCCAGAATCGTAATCTGGAATGGAAGGCATGCATTTCCGACGTAAAATGGCGAGAGGAATAGAATGCTGCAAGCGGAATTCAAATCCGATCCTCCGTTCGTCTCGAAATCGCTCCTATACCAAAAACCTATCTTCCAGGATTCTGGCTTCTAGATTCGTAATCTGGAATGGAACGCATGCATTTCCGACGTAAAATGACGAGAGGAATAGAATGCTGCAAGTGGAATTCAAATCCGATCCTCCGTTCGTCTCGAAATTGCTCTTATATCCAAGACTTATCTTCCAGGATTCTGGCTCCCAGATTCGTAATCTGGAATGGAAGGCACGCATTTCCAACGTAAAATGACGAGAGGGATCGAATCCCGCGAGCAGAATTCAAATCCGATCCTCCGTTCGTCTCGAAATCGCTCCTATACCCAAAACCTATCTTCCGGGATTCTGGCTTCCAGATTCGTAATCTGGAATGGAACGCATGCATTTCTGACGTAAAATGACGAGAAGAATAGAATGCTGCAAGCAGAATTCAAATCCGATCCTCCGTTCGTCTCGAAATCGCTCCTATACCAAAAACCTATCTTCTTGGATTCTCGCTTCCAGAATCGCAATCTGGAATGGAACGCATGCATTTCTGACGTAAAATGACGAGAAGAATAGAATGCTGCAAGCAGAATTCAAATCCGAAAGTCCGTTCGTCTCGAAATCGCTCCTATACCAAAAACCTATCTTCTTGGATTCTCGCTTCCAGAATCGCAATCTGGAATGGAAGGCACGAATTTCCAACGTAAAATGACGAGAGGAATCGAATGCCGCAACCAGAATTCAAATCCGATCCTCCGTTCGTCTCGAAATCGCTACTATACCCAAGACCTGTCTTCCAGGAATCTCGCTTCCAGATTCGTAATCTGGAGTGGAATGCATGCATTTCCGACGTAGAATGACGAGAGGGATCGAATCCCGCGAGCAGAATTCAAATCCGATCCTCCGTTCGTCTCGAAATCGCTCCTATACCCAAAACCTATCTTCCGGGATTCTGGCTTCCAGATTCGTAATCTGGAATGGAACGCATGCATTTCTGACGTAAAATGACGAGAAGAATAGAATGCTGCTGCAAAAACCTATCTTCTTGGATTCTCGCTTCCAGATTCGTAATCTGGAATGGAAGGCACGCATTTCCAACGGAAAATGACGAGAGGGATCGAATCCCGCGAGCAGAATTCAAATCCGATCCTCCGTTCGTCTCGAAATCGCTCCTATACCCAAAACCTATCTTCTTGGATTCTCGCTTCCAGAATCGAAATCTGGAATGGAAGGCATGCATTTCCGACGTAAAATGACGAGTGGGATCGAATGCCGCATCCAGAATTCAAATCCGATGCTCCGTCCGTCTCGAAATCGCTCCTATACCAAAAACCTATCTTCTTGGATTCTCGCTTCCAGAATCGAAATCTGGAATGGAAGGCATGCATTTCCGACGTAAAATGACGAGTGGGATCGAATGCCGCATCCAGAATTCAAATCCGATGCTCCGTCCGTCTCGAAATCGCTCCTATACCCAAAACCTATCTTCCAGGATTCTCGCTTCCAGAATCGTAATCTGGAATGGAAGGCATGCATTTCCGACGTAAAATGGCGAGAGGAATAGAATGCTGCAAGCGGAATTCAAATCCGATCCTCCGTTCGTCTCGAAATCGCTCCTATACCCAAAACCTATCTTCCTGGATTCTGGCTTCCAGATTCGTAATCTGGAATGGAACGCATGCATTTCCGACGTAAAATGACGAGAGGAATAGAATGCTGCAAGTGGAATTCAAATCCGATCCTCCGTTCGTCTCGAAATTGCTCTTATATCCAAGACTTATCTTCCAGGATTCTGGCTTCCAGATTCGTAATCTGGAATGGAAGGCACGCATTTCCAACGTAAAATGACGAGAGGGATCGAATCCCGCGAGCAGAATTCAAATCCGACCCTCCGTTCGTCTCGAAATCGCTCCTATACCAAAAACCTATCTTCTTGGATTCTCGCTTCCAGAATCGCAATCAGGAATGGAACGCATGCATTTCCGACGTAAAATGACGAGAGGAGTAGAATGCTGCAAGCGGAATTCAAATCCGATCCTCCGTCCGTCTCGAAATCGCTCTTATATCCAAGACTTATCTTCCAGGATTCTGGCTTCCAGATTCGTAATCTGGAATGGAAGGCACGCATTTCCAACGGAAAATGACGAGAGGGATCGAACCCCGCGAGCAGAATTCAAATCCGATCCTCCGTTCGTCTCGAAATCGCTCCTATACCCAAAACCTATCTTCTTGGATTCTCGCTTCCAGAATCGAAATCTGGAATGGAAGGCATGCATTTCCGACGTAAAATGACGAGAGGGATCGAATGCCGCGAGCAGAATTCAAATCCGATCCTCCGTTCGTCTCGAAATCGCTACTATACCCAAGTCTTATCTTCCAGGATTCTGGCTTCCAGATTCGTAATCTGGAATGGAAGGCACGCATTTCCAACGGAAAATGACGAGAGGGATCGAATCCCGCGAGCAGAATTCAAATCCGATCCTCCGTTCGTCTCGAAATCGCTACTATACCCAAAACCTATCTTCTTGGATTCTCGCTTCCAGAATCGCAATCTGGAATGGAACGCATGCATTTCTGACGTAAAATGACGAGAAGAATAGAATGCTGCAAGCAGAATTCAAATCCGATCCTCCGTTCGTCTCGAAATCGCTACTATACCCAAGACCTATCTTCCAGGATTCTGGCTTCCAGATTCGTAATCTGGAGTGGAACGCATGCATTTCCAACGGAAAATGACGAGAGTGATCGAATCCCGCGAGCAGAATTCAAATCCGATCCTCCGTTCGTCTCGAAATCGCTCCTATACAAAAACCTATCTTCTTGGATTCTCGCTTCCAGATTCGTAATCTGGAGTGGAACGCATGCATTTCCAACGTAAAATGACGAGAAGAATAGAATGCTGCAAGCAGAATTAAAATCCAATCCTCCGTTCGTCTCGAAATCGCTCCTATACCAAAAACCTATCTTCTTGGATTCTCGCTTCCAGATTCGTAATCTGGAGTGGAACGCATGCATTTCCAACGTAAAATGACGAGAAGAATAGAATGCTGCAAGCGGAATTCAAATCCGATCCTCCGTTCGTCACGAAATCGCTCCTATACCAAAAACCTATCTTCTTGGATTCTCGCTTCCAGAATCGCAATCTGGAATGGAAGGCACGAATTTCCAACGTAAAATGACGAGAAGAATAGAATGCTGCAAGCAGAATTAAAATCCAATCCTCCGTTCGTCTCGAAATCGCTCCTATACCAAAAACCTATCTTCTTGGATTCTCGCTTCCAGAATCGCAATCTGGAATGGAAGGCACGAATTTCCAACGTAAAATGACGAGAGGAATCGAATGCCGCAACCAGAATTCAAATCCGATCCTCCGTTCGTCTCGAAATCGCTACTATACCCAAGACCTGTCTTCCAGGAATCTCGCTTCCAGATTCGTAATCTGTTGTGGAATGCATGCATTTCCGACGTAGAATGACGAGAGGGATCGAATCCCGCGAGCAGAATTCAAATCCGATCCTCCGTTCGTCTCGAAATCGCTCCTATACCCAAAACCTATCTTCCGGGATTCTGGCTTCCAGATTCGTAATCTGGAATGGAACGCATGCATTTCTGACGTAAAATGACGAGAAGAATAGAATGCTGCAAGCAGAATTCAAATCCGATCCTCCGTTCGTCTCGAAATCGCTCCTATACCAAAAACCTATCTTCTTGGATTCTCGCTTCCAGAATCGCAATCTGGAATGGAACGCATGCATTTCTGACGTAAAATGACGAGAAGAATAGAATGCTGCTGCAAAAACCTATCTTCTTGGATTCTCGCTTCCAGATTCGTAATCTGGAATGGAAGGCACGCATTTCCAAGGGAAAATGACGAGAGGGATCGAATCCCGCGAGCAGAATTCAAATCCGATCCTCCGTTCGTCTCGAAATCGCTCCTATACCCAAAACCTATCTTCTTGGATTCTCGCTTCCAGAATCGAAATCTGGAATGGAAGGCATGCATTTCCGACGTAAAATGACGAGTGGGATCAAATGTCGCATCCAGAATTCAAATCCGATGCTCCGTCCGTCTCGAAATCGCTCCTATACCCAAAACCTATCTTCCAGGATTCTCGCTTCCAGAATCGTAATCTGGAATGGAAGGCATGCATTTCCGACGTAAAATGGCGAGAGGAATAGAATGCTGCAAGCGGAATTCAAATCCGATCCTCCGTTCGTCTCGAAATCGCTCCTATACCCAAAACCTATCTTCCAGGATTCTGGCTTCTAGATTCGTAATCTGGAATGGAACGCATGCATTTCCGACGTAAAATGACGAGAGGAATAGAATGCTGCAAGTGGAATTCAAATCCGATCCTCCGTTCGTCTCGAAATTGCTCTTATATCCAAGACTTATCTTCCAGGATTCTGGCTCCCAGATTCGTAATCTGGAATGGAAGGCACGCATTTCCAACGTAAAATGACGAGAGGGATCGAATCCCGCGAGCAGAATTCAAATCCGATCCTCCGTTCGTCTCGAAATCGCTCCTATACCCAAAACCTATCTTCCGGGATTCTGGCTTCCAGATTCGTAATCTGGAATGGAACGCATGCATTTCTGACGTAAAATGACGAGAAGAATAGAATGCTGCAAGCAGAATTCAAATCCGATCCTCCGTTCGTCTCGAAATCGCTCCTATACCAAAAACCTATCTTCTTGGATTCTCGCTTCCAGAATCGCAATCTGGAATGGAACGCATGCATTTCTGACGTAAAATGACGAGAAGAATAGAATGCTGCAAGCAGAATTCAAATCCGAACGTCCGTTCGTCTCGAAATCGCTCCTATACCAAAAACCTATCTTCTTGGATTCTCGCTTCCAGAATCGCAATCTGGAATGGAAGGCACGAATTTCCAACGTAAAATGACGAGAGGAATCGAATGCCGCAACCAGAATTCAAATCCGATCCTCCGTTCGTCTCGAAATCGCTACTATACCCAAGACCTGTCTTCCAGGAATCTCGCTTCCAGATTCGTAATCTGGAGTGGAATGCATGCATTTCCGACGTAGAATGACGAGAGGGATCGAATCCCGCGAGCAGAATTCAAATCCGATCCTCCGTTCGTCTCGAAATCGCTCCTATACCCAAAACCTATCTTCCGGGATTCTGGCTTCCAGATTCGTAATCTGGAATGGAACGCATGCATTTCTGACGTAAAATGACGAGAAGAATAGAATGCTGCTGCAAAAACCTATCTTCTTGGATTCTCGCTTCCAGATTCGTAATCTGGAATGGAAGGCACGCATTTCCAACGGAAAATGACGAGAGGGATCGAATCCCGCGAGCAGAATTCAAATCCGATCCTCCGTTCGTCTCGAAATCGCTCCTATACCCAAAACCTATCTTCTTGGATTCTCGCTTCCAGAATCGAAATCTGGAATGGAAGGCATGCATTTCCGACGTAAAATGACGAGTGGGATCGAATGCCGCATCCAGAATTCAAATCCGATGCTCCGTCCGTCTCGAAATCGCTCCTATACCCAAAACCTATCTTCTTGGATTCTCGCTTCCAGAATCGAAATCTGGAATGGAAGGCATGCATTTCCGACGTAAAATGACGAGTGGGATCGAATGCCGCATCCAGAATTCAAATCCGATGCTCCGTCCGTCTCGAAATCGCTCCTATACCCAAAACCTATCTTCCAGGATTCTCGCTTCCAGAATCGTAATCTGGAATGGAAGGCATGCATTTCCGACGTAAAATGGCGAGAGGAATAGAATGCTGCAAGCGGAATTCAAATCCGATCCTCCGTTCGTCTCGAAATCGCTCCTATACCCAAAACCTATCTTCCAGGATTCTGGCTTCCAGATTCGTAATCTGGAATGGAACGCATGCATTTCCGACGTAAAATGACGAGAGGAATAGAATGCTGCAAGTGGAATTCAAATCCGATCCTCCGTTCGTCTCGAAATTGCTCTTATATCCAAGACTTATCTTCCAGGATTCTGGCTTCCAGATTCGTAATCTGGAATGGAAGGCACGCATTTCCAACGTAAAATGACGAGAGGGATCGAATCCCGCGAGCAGAATTCAAATCCGACCCTCCGTTCGTCTCGAAATCGCTCCTATACCAAAAACCTATCTTCTTGGATTCTCGCTTCCAGAATCGCAATCAGGAATGGAACGCATGCATTTCCGACGTAAAATGACGAGAGGAGTAGAATGCTGCAAGCGGAATTCAAATCCGATCCTCCGTCCGTCTCGAAATCGCTCTTATATCCAAGACTTATCTTCCAGGATTCTGGCTTCCAGATTCGTAATCTGGAATGGAAGGCACGCATTTCCAACGGAAAATGACGAGAGGGATCGAACCCCGCGAGCAGAATTCAAATCCGATCCTCCGTTCGTCTCGAAATCGCTCCTATACCCAAAACCTATCTTCTTGGATTCTCGCTTCCAGAATCGAAATCTGGAATGGAAGGCATGCATTTCCGACGTAAAATGACGAGAGGGATCGAATGCCGCGAGCAGAATTCAAATCCGATCCTCCGTTCGTCTCGAAATCGCTACTATACCCAAGTCTTATGTTCCAGGATTCTGGCTTCCAGATTCGTAATCTGGAATGGAAGGCACGCATTTCCAACGGAAAATGACGAGAGGGATCGAATCCCGCGAGCAGAATTCAAATCCGATCCTCCGTTCGTCTCGAAATCGCTACTATACCCAAAACCTATCTTCTTGGATTCTCGCTTCCAGAATCGCAATCTGGAATGGAACGCATGCATTTCTGACGTAAAATGACGAGAAGAATAGAATGCTGCAAGCGGAATTCAAATCCGATCCTCCGTTCGTCTCGAAATCGCTACTATACCCAAGACCTATCTTCCAGGATTCTGGCTTCCAGATTCGTAATCTGGAGTGGAACGCATGCATTTCCAACGGAAAATGACGAGAGTGATCGAATCCCGCGAGCAGAATTCAAATCCGATCCTCCGTTCGTCTCGAAATCGCTCCTATACAAAAACCTATCTTCTTGGATTCTCGCTTCCAGATTCGTAATCTGGAGTGGAACGCATGCATTTCCAACGTAAAATGACGAGAAGAATAGAATGCTGCAAGCAGAATTAAAATCCAATCCTCCGTTCGTCTCGAAATCGCTCCTATACCAAAAACCTATCTTCTTGGATTCTCGCTTCCAGATTCGTAATCTGGAGTGGAACGCATGCATTTCCAACGTAAAATGACGAGAAGAATAGAATGCTGCAAGCGGAATTCAAATCCGATCCTCCGTTCGTCACGAAATCGCTCTTATATCCAAGTCTTATGTTCCAGGATTCTGGCTTCCAGATTCGTAATCTGGAATGGAAGGCACGCATTTCCAACGGAAAATGACGAGAGTGATCGAATCCCGCGAGCAGAATTCAAATCCGATCCTCCGTTCGTCTCGAAATCGCTCCTATACCAAAAACCTATCTTCTTGGATTCTCGCTTCCAGATTCGTAATCTGGAGTGGAACGCATGCATTTCCAACGTAAAATGACGAGAAGAATAGAATGCTGCAAGCAGAATTAAAATCCAATCCTCCGTTCGTCTCGAAATCGCTCCTATACCAAAAACCTATCTTCTTGGATTCTCGCTTCCAGAATCGCAATCTGGAATGGAACGCATGCATTTCTGACGTAAAATGACGAGAAGAATAGAATGCTGCAAGCAGAATTCAAATCCGATCCTCCGTTCGTCTCGAAATCGCTACTATACCCAAGACCTGTCTTCCAGGAATCTCGCTTCCAGATTCGTAATCTGGAGTGGAATGCATGCATTTCCGACGTAGAATGACGAGAGGGATCGAACCCCGCGAGCAGAATTCAAATCCGATCCTCCGTTCGTCTCGAAATCGCTCCTATACCCAAAACCTATCTTCTTGGATTCTCGCTTCCAGAATCGAAATCTGGAATGGAAGGCATGCATTTCCGACGTAAAATGACGAGAGGGATCGAATGCCGCGAGCAGAATTCAAATCCGATCCTCCGTTCGTCTCGAAATCGCTACTATACCCAAGTCTTATGTTCCAGGATTCTGGCTTCCAGATTCGTAATCTGGAATGGAAGGCACGCATTTCCAACGGAAAATGACGAGAGGGATCGAATCCCGCGAGCAGAATTCAAATCCGATCCTCCGTTCGTCTCGAAATCGCTACTATACCCAAAACCTATCTTCTTGGATTCTCGCTTCCAGAATCGCAATCTGGAATGGAACGCATGCATTTCTGACGTAAAATGACGAGAAGAATAGAATGCTGCAAGCAGAATTCAAATCCGATCCTCCGTTCGTCTCGAAATCGCTACTATACCCAAGACCTATCTTCCAGGATTCTGGCTTCCAGATTCGTAATCTGGAGTGGAACGCATGCATTTCCAACGGAAAATGACGAGAGTGATCGAATCCCGCGAGCAGAATTCAAATCCGATCCTCCGTTCGTCTCGAAATCGCTCCTATACAAAAACCTATCTTCTTGGATTCTCGCTTCCAGATTCGTAATCTGGAGTGGAACGCATGCATTTCCAACGTAAAATGACGAGAAGAATAGAATGCTGCAAGCAGAATTAAAATCCAATCCTCCGTTCGTCTCGAAATCGCTCCTATACCAAAAACCTATCTTCTTGGATTCTCGCTTCCAGATTCGTAATCTGGAATGGAACGCATGCATTTCTGACGTAAAATGACGAGAAGAATAGAATGCTGCAAGCAGAATTCAAATCCGATCCTCCGTTCGTCTCGAAATCGCTACTATACCCAAGACCTGTCTTCCAGGAATCTCGCTTCCAGATTCGTAATCTGGAGTGGAATGCATGCATTTCCGACGTAGAATGACGAGAGGGATCGAACCCCGCGAGCAGAATTCAAATCCGATCCTCCGTTCGTCTCGAAATCGCTCCTATACCCAAAACCTATCTTCTTGGATTCTCGCTTCCAGAATCGAAATCTGGAATGGAAGGCATGCATTTCCGACGTAAAATGACGAGAGGGATCGAATGCCGCGAGCAGAATTCAAATCCGATCCTCCGTTCGTCTCGAAATCGCTACTATACCCAAGTCTTATGTTCCAGGATTCTGGCTTCCAGATTCGTAATCTGGAATGGAAGGCACGCATTTCCAACGGAAAATGACGAGAGGGATCGAATCCCGCGAGCAGAATTCAAATCCGATCCTCCGTTCGTCTCGAAATCGCTACTATACCCAAAACCTATCTTCTTGGATTCTCGCTTCCAGAATCGAAATCTGGAATGGAAGGCATGCATTTCCGACGTAAAATGACGAGTGGGATCGAATGCCGCATCCAGAATTCAAATCCGATGCTCCGTCCGTCTCGAAATCGCTCCTATACCCAAAACCTATCTTCCAGGATTCTCGCTTCCAGAATCGTAATCTGGAATGGAAGGCATGCATTTCCGACGTAAAATGACGAGAGGAATAGAATGCTGCAAGTGGAATTCAAATCCGATCCTCCGTTCGTCTCGAAATTGCTCTTATATCCAAGACTTATCTTCCAGGATTCTGGCTCCCAGATTCGTAATCTGGAATGGAAGGCACGCATTTCCAACGTAAAATGACGAGAGGGATCGAATCCCGCGAGCAGAATTCAAATCCGATCCTCCGTTCGTCTCGAAATCGCTCCTATACCCAAAACCTATCTTCCGGGATTCTGGCTTCCAGATTCGTAATCTGGAATGGAACGCATGCATTTCTGACGTAAAATGACGAGAAGAATAGAATGCTGCAAGCAGAATTCAAATCCGATCCTCCGTTCGTCTCGAAATCGCTCCTATACCCAAAACCTATCTTCTTGGATTCTCGCTTCCAGAATCGAAATCTGGAATGGAAGGCATGCATTTCCGACGTAAAATGACGAGTGGGATCGAATGTCGCATCCAGAATTCAAATCCGATGCTCCGTCCGTCTCGAAATCGCTCCTATACCCAAAACCTATCTTCCAGGATTCTCGCTTCCAGAATCGTAATCTGGAATGGAAGGCATGCATTTCCGACGTAAAATGGCGAGAGGAATAGAATGCTGCAAGCGGAATTCAAATCCGATCCTCCGTTCGTCTCGAAATCGCTCCTATACCCAAAACCTATCTTCCAGGATTCTGGCTTCTAGATTCGTAATCTGGGATGGAACGCATGCATTTCCGACGTAAAATGACGAGAGGAATAGAATGCTGCAAGTGGAATTCAAATCCGATCCTCCGTTCGTCTCGAAATTGCTCTTATATCCAAGACTTATCTTCCAGGATTCTGGCTCCCAGATTCGTAATCTGGAATGGAAGGCACGCATTTCCAACGTAAAATGACGAGAGGGATCGAATCCCGCGAGCAGAATTCAAATCCGATCCTCCGTTCGTCTCGAAATCGCTCCTATACAAAAACCTATCTTCTTGGATTCTCGCTTCCAGATTCGTAATCTGGAGTGGAACGCATGCATTTCCAACGTAAAATGACGAGAAGAATAGAATGCTGCAAGCAGAATTAAAATCCAATCCTCCGTTCGTCTCGAAATCGCTCCTATACCAAAAACCTATCTTCTTGGATTCTCGCTTCCAGATTCGTAATCTGGAGTGGAACGCATGCATTTCCAACGTAAAATGACGAGAAGAATAGAATGCTGCAAGCGGAATTCAAATCCGATCCTCCGTTCGTCACGAAATCGCTCTTATATCCAAGTCTTATGTTCCAGGATTCTGGCTTCCAGATTCGTAATCTGGAATGGAAGGCACGCATTTCCAACGGAAAATGACGAGAGTGATCGAATCCCGCGAGCAGAATTCAAATCCGATCCTCCGTTCGTCTCGAAATCGCTCCTATACCAAAAACCTATCTTCTTGGATTCTCGCTTCCAGATTCGTAATCTGGAGTGGAACGCATGCATTTCCAACGTAAAATGACGAGAAGAATAGAATGCTGCAAGCAGAATTAAAATCCAATCCTCCGTTCGTCTCGAAATCGCTCCTATACCAAAAACCTATCTTCTTGGATTCTCGCTTCCAGAATCGCAATCTGGAATGGAACGCATGCATTTCTGACGTAAAATGACGAGAAGAATAGAATGCTGCAAGCAGAATTCAAATCCGATCCTCCGTTCGTCTCGAAATCGCTACTATACCCAAGACCTGTCTTCCAGGAATCTCGCTTCCAGATTCGTAATCTGGAGTGGAATGCATGCATTTCCGACGTAGAATGACGAGAGGGATCGAATCCCGCGAGCAGAATTCAAATCCGATCCTCCGTTCGTCTCGAAATCGCTCCTATACCCAAAACCTATCTTCTTGGATTCTCGCTTCCAGAATCGAAATCTGGAATGGAAGGCATGCATTTCCGACGTAAAATGACGAGAGGGATCGAATGCCGCGAGCAGAATTCAAATCCGATCCTCCGTTCGTCTCGAAATCGCTACTATACCCAAGTCTTATGTTCCAGGATTCTGGCTTCCAGATTCGTAATCTGGAATGGAAGGCACGCATTTCCAACGGAAAATGACGAGAGGGATCGAATCCCGCGAGCAGAATTCAAATCCGATCCTCCGTTCGTCTCGAAATCGCTACTATACCCAAAACCTATCTTCTTGGATTCTCGCTTCCAGAATCGAAATCTGGAATGGAAGGCATGCATTTCCGACGTAAAATGACGAGTGGGATCGAATGTCGCATCCAGAATTCAAATCCGATGCTCCGTCCGTCTCGAAATCGCTCCTATACCCAAAACCTATCTTCTTGGATTCTCGCTTCCAGAATCGTAATCTGGAATGGAAGGCATGCATTTCCGACGTAAAATGACGAGAGGAATAGAATGCTGCAAGTGGAATTCAAATCCGATCCTCCGTTCGTCTCGAAATTGCTCTTATATCCAAAACTTATCTTCCAGGATTCTGGCTCCCAGATTCGTAATCTGGAATGGAAGGCACGCATTTCCAACGTAAAATGACGAGAGGGATCGAATCCCGCGAGCAGAATTCAAATCCGATCCTCCGTTCGTCTCGAAATCGCTCCTATACCCAAAACCTATCTTCCGGGATTCTGGCTTCCAGATTCGTAATCTGGAATGGAACGCATGCATTTCTGACGTAAAATGACGAGAAGAATAGAATGCTGCAAGCAGAATTCAAATCCGATCCTCCGTTCGTCTCGAAATCGCTCCTATACCCAAAACCTATCTTCTTGGATTCTCGCTTCCAGAATCGAAATCTGGAATGGAAGGCATGCATTTCCGACGTAAAATGACGAGTGGGATCGAATGTCGCATCCAGAATTCAAATCCGATGCTCCGTCCGTCTCGAAATCGCTCCTATACCCAAAACCTATCTTCCAGGATTCTCGCTTCCAGAATCGTAATCTGGAATGGAAGGCATGCATTTCCGACGTAAAATGACGAGAGGAATAGAATGCTGCAAGCGGAATTCAAATCCGATCCTCCGTTCGTCTCGAAATCGCTCCTATACCCAAAACCTATCTTCCAGGATTCTGGCTTCTAGATTCGTAATCTGGAATGGAACGCATGCATTTCCGACGTAAAATGACGAGAGGAATAGAATGCTGCAAGTGGAATTCAAATCCGATCCTCCGTTCGTCTCGAAATTGCTCTTATATCCAAGACTTATCTTCCAGGATTCTGGCTCCCAGATTCGTAATCTGGAATGGAAGGCACGCATTTCCAACGTAAAATGACGAGAGGGATCGAATCCCGCGAGCAGAATTCAAATCCGATCCTCCGTTCGTCTCGAAATCGCTCCTATACCCAAAACCTATCTTCCGGGATTCTGGCTTCCAGATTCGTAATCTGGAATGGAACGCATGCATTTCTGACGTAAAATGACGAGAAGAATAGAATGCTGCAAGCAGAATTCAAATCCGATCCTCCGTTCGTCTCGAAATCGCTCCTATACCAAAAACCTATCTTCTTGGATTCTCGCTTCCAGAATCGCAATCTGGAATGGAACGCATGCATTTCTGACGTAAAATGACGAGAAGAATAGAATGCTGCAAGCAGAATTCAAATCCGAAAGTCCGTTCGTCTCGAAATCGCTCCTATACCAAAAACCTATCTTCTTGGATTCTCGCTTCCAGAATCGCAATCTGGAATGGAAGGCACGAATTTCCAACGTAAAATGACGAGAGGAATCGAATGCCGCAACCAGAATTCAAATCCGATCCTCCGTTCGTCTCGAAATCGCTACTATACCCAAGACCTGTCTTCCAGGAATCTCGCTTCCAGATTCGTAATCTGGAGTGGAATGCATGCATTTCCGACGTAGAATGACGAGAGGGATCGAATCCCGCGAGCAGAATTCAAATCCGATCCTCCGTTCGTCTCGAAATCGCTCCTATACCCAAAACCTATCTTCCGGGATTCTGGCTTCCAGATTCGTAATCTGGAATGGAACGCATGCATTTCTGACGTAAAATGACGAGAAGAATAGAATGCTGCTGCAAAAACCTATCTTCTTGGATTCTCGCTTCCAGATTCGTAATCTGGAGTGGAACGCATGCATTTCCAACGGAAAATGACGAGAAGAATAGAATGCTGCAAGCAGAATTAAAATCCAATCCTCCGTTCGTCTCGAAATCGCTCCTATACCAAAAACCTATCTTCTTGGATTCTCGCTTCCAGAATCGCAATCTGGAATGGAACGCATGCATTTCTGACGTAAAATGACGAGAAGAATAGAATGCTGCAAGCAGAATTCAAATCCGATCCTCCGTTCGTCTCGAAATCGCTACTATACCCAAGACCTGTCTTCCAGGAATCTCGCTTCCAGATTCGTAATCTGGAGTGGAATGCATGCATTTCCGACGTAGAATGACGAGAGGGATCGAACCCCGCGAGCAGAATTCAAATCCGATCCTCCGTTCGTCTCGAAATCGCTCCTATACCCAAAACCTATCTTCTTGGATTCTCGCTTCCAGAATCGAAATCTGGAATGGAAGGCATGCATTTCCGACGTAAAATGACGAGAGGGATCGAATGCCGCGAGCAGAATTCAAATCCGATCCTCCGTTCGTCTCGAAATCGCTACTATACCCAAGTCTTATGTTCCAGGATTCTGGCTTCCAGATTCGTAATCTGGAATGGAAGGCACGCATTTCCAACGGAAAATGACGAGAGGGATCGAATCCCGCGAGCAGAATTCAAATCCGATCCTCCGTTCGTCTCGAAATCGCTACTATACCCAAAACCTATCTTCTTGGATTCTCGCTTCCAGAATCGAAATCTGGAATGGAAGGCATGCATTTCCGACGTAAAATGACGAGTGGGATCGAATGTCGCATCCAGAATTCAAATCCGATGCTCCGTCCGTCTCGAAATCGCTCCTATACCCAAAACCTATCTTCCAGGATTCTCGCTTCCAGAATCGTAATCTGGAATGGAAGGCATGCATTTCCGACGTAAAATGACGAGAGGAATAGAATGCTGCAAGTGGAATTCAAATCCGATCCTCCGTTCGTCTCGAAATTGCTCTTATATCCAAGACTTATCTTCCAGGATTCTGGCTCCCAGATTCGTAATCTGGAATGGAAGGCACGCATTTCCAACGTAAAATGACGAGAGGGATCGAATCCCGCGAGCAGAATTCAAATCCGATCCTCCGTTCGTCTCGAAATCGCTCCTATACCCAAAACCTATCTTCCGGGATTCTGGCTTCCAGATTCGTAATCTGGAATGGAACGCATGCATTTCTGACGTAAAATGACGAGAAGAATAGAATGCCGCAAGCAGAATTCAAATCCGATCCTCCGTTCGTCTCGAAATCGCTCCTATACCCAAAACCTATCTTCTTGGATTCTCGCTTCCAGAATCGAAATCTGGAATGGAAGGCATGCATTTCCGACGTAAAATGACGAGTGGGATCGAATGTCGCATCCAGAATTCAAATCCGATGCTCCGTCCGTCTCGAAATCGCTCCTATACCCAAAACCTATCTTCCAGGATTCTGGCTTCCAGATTCGTAATCTGGAATGGAACGCATGCATTTCCGACGTAAAATGGCGAGAGGAATAGAATGCTGCAAGCGGAATTCAAATCCGATCCTCCGTTCGTCTCGAAATCGCTCCTATACCCAAAACCTATCTTCCAGGATTCTGGCTTCTAGATTCGTAATCTGGAATGGAACGCATGCATTTCCGACGTAAAATGACGAGAGGAATAGAATGCTGCAAGTGGAATTCAAATCCGATCCTCCGTTCGTCTCGAAATTGCTCTTATATCCAAGACTTATCTTCCAGGATTCTGGCTCCCAGATTCGTAATCTGGAATGGAAGGCACGCATTTCCAACGTAAAATGACGAGAGGGATCGAATCCCGCGAGCAGAATTCAAATCCGATCCTCCGTTCGTCTCGAAATCGCTCCTATACCCAAAACCTATCTTCCGGGATTCTGGCTTCCAGATTCGTAATCTGGAATGGAACGCATGCATTTCTGACGTAAAATGACGAGAAGAATAGAATGCTGCAAGCAGAATTCAAATCCGATCCTCCGTTCGTCTCGAAATCGCTCCTATACCAAAAACCTATCTTCTTGGATTCTCGCTTCCAGAATCGCAATCTGGAATGGAACGCATGCATTTCTGACGTAAAATGACGAGAAGAATAGAATGCTGCAAGCAGAATTCAAATCCGAAAGTCCGTTCGTCTCGAAATCGCTCCTATACCAAAAACCTATCTTCTTGGATTCTCGCTTCCAGAATCGCAATCTGGAATGGAAGGCACGAATTTCCAACGTAAAATGACGAGAGGAATCGAATGCCGCAACCAGAATTCAAATCCGATCCTCCGTTCGTCTCGAAATCGCTACTATACCCAAGACCTGTCTTCCAGGAATCTCGCTTCCAGATTCGTAATCTGGAGTGGAATGCATGCATTTCCGACGTAGAATGACGAGAGGGATCGAATCCCGCGAGCAGAATTCAAATCCGATCCTCCGTTCGTCTCGAAATCGCTCCTATACCCAAAACCTATCTTCCGGGATTCTGGCTTCCAGATTCGTAATCTGGAATGGAACGCATGCATTTCTGACGTAAAATGACGAGAAGAATAGAATGCTGCTGCAAAAACCTATCTTCTTGGATTCTCGCTTCCAGATTCGTAATCTGGAATGGAAGGCACGCATTTCCAACGGAAAATGACGAGAGGGATCGAATCCCGCGAGCAGAATTCAAATCCGATCCTCCGTTCGTCTCGAAATCGCTCCTATACCCAAAACCTATCTTCCGGGATTCTGGCTTCCAGATTCGTAATCTGGAATGGAACGCATGCATTTCTGACGTAAAATGACGAGAAGAATAGAATGCTGCAAGCAGAATTCAAATCCGATCCTCCGTTCGTCTCGAAATCGCTCCTATACCCAAAACCTATCTTCTTGGATTCTCGCTTCCAGAATCGAAATCTGGAATGGAAGGCATGCATTTCCGACGTAAAATGACGAGTGGGATCGAATGTCGCATCCAGAATTCAAATCCGATGCTCCGTCCGTCTCGAAATCGCTCCTATACCCAAAACCTATCTTCCAGGATTCTCGCTTCCAGAATCGAAATCTGGAATGGAAGGCATGCATTTCCGACGTAAAATGACGAGTGGGATCGAATGTCGCATCCAGAATTCAAATCCGATGCTCCGTCCGTCTCGAAATCGCTCCTATACCCAAAACCTATCTTCCAGGATTCTCGCTTCCAGATTCGTAATCTGGAGTGGAACGCATGCATTTCCAACGGAAAATGACGAGAGTGATCGAATCCCGCGAGCAGAATTCAAATCCGATCCTCCGTTCGTCTCGAAATCGCTCCTATACAAAAACCTATCTTCTTGGATTCTCGCTTCCAGATTCGTAATCTGGAGTGGAACGCATGCATTTCCAACGTAAAATGACGAGAAGAATAGAATGCTGCAAGCAGAATTAAAATCCAATCCTCCGTTCGTCTCGAAATCGCTCCTATACCAAAAACCTATCTTCTTGGATTCTCGCTTCCAGATTCGTAATCTGGAGTGGAACGCATGCATTTCCAACGTAAAATGACGAGAAGAATAGAATGCTGCAAGCGGAATTCAAATCCGATCCTCCGTTCGTCACGAAATCGCTCTTATATCCAAGTCTTATGTTCCAGGATTCTGGCTTCCAGATTCGTAATCTGGAATGGAAGGCACGCATTTCCAACGGAAAATGACGAGAGTGATCGAATCCCGCGAGCAGAATTCAAATCCGATCCTCCGTTCGTCTCGAAATCGCTCCTATACCAAAAACCTATCTTCTTGGATTCTCGCTTCCAGATTCGTAATCTGGAGTGGAACGCATGCATTTCCAACGTAAAATGACGAGAAGAATAGAATGCTGCAAGCAGAATTAAAATCCAATCCTCCGTTCGTCTCGAAATCGCTCCTATACCAAAAACCTATCTTCTTGGATTCTCGCTTCCAGAATCGCAATCTGGAATGGAACGCATGCATTTCTGACGTAAAATGACGAGAAGAATAGAATGCTGCAAGCAGAATTCAAATCCGATCCTCCGTTCGTCTCGAAATCGCTACTATACCCAAGACCTGTCTTCCAGGAATCTCGCTTCCAGATTCGTAATCTGGAGTGGAATGCATGCATTTCCGACGTAGAATGACGAGAGGGATCGAACCCCGCGAGCAGAATTCAAATCCGATCCTCCGTTCGTCTCGAAATCGCTCCTATACCCAAAACCTATCTTCTTGGATTCTCGCTTCCAGAATCGAAATCTGGAATGGAAGGCATGCATTTCCGACGTAAAATGACGAGAGGGATCGAATGCCGCGAGCAGAATTCAAATCCGATCCTCCGTTCGTCTCGAAATCGCTACTATACCCAAGTCTTATGTTCCAGGATTCTGGCTTCCAGATTCGTAATCTGGAATGGAAGGCACGCATTTCCAACGGAAAATGACGAGAGGGATCGAATCCCGCGAGCAGAATTCAAATCCGATCCTCCGTTCGTCTCGAAATCGCTACTATACCCAAAACCTATCTTCTTGGATTCTCGCTTCCAGAATCGAAATCTGGAATGGAAGGCATGCATTTCCGACGTAAAATGACGAGTGGGATCGAATGTCGCATCCAGAATTCAAATCCGATGCTCCGTCCGTCTCGAAATCGCTCCTATACCCAAAACCTATCTTCCAGGATTCTCGCTTCCAGAATCGTAATCTGGAATGGAAGGCATGCATTTCCGACGTAAAATGACGAGAGGAATAGAATGCTGCAAGTGGAATTCAAATCCGATCCTCCGTTCGTCTCGAAATTGCTCTTATATCCAAGACTTATCTTCCAGGATTCTGGCTCCCAGATTCGTAATCTGGAATGGAAGGCACGCATTTCCAACGTAAAATGACGAGAGGGATCGAATCCCGCGAGCAGAATTCAAATCCGATCCTCCGTTCGTCTCGAAATCGCTCCTATACCCAAAACCTATCTTCCGGGATTCTGGCTTCCAGATTCGTAATCTGGAATGGAACGCATGCATTTCTGACGTAAAATGACGAGAAGAATAGAATGCTGCAAGCAGAATTCAAATCCGATCCTCCGTTCGTCTCGAAATCGCTCCTATACCCAAAACCTATCTTCTTGGATTCTCGCTTCCAGAATCGAAATCTGGAATGGAAGGCATGCATTTCCGACGTAAAATGACGAGTGGGATCGAATGTCGCATCCAGAATTCAAATCCGATGCTCCGTCCGTCTCGAAATCGCTCCTATACCCAAAACCTATCTTCCAGGATTCTCGCTTCCAGAATCGTAATCTGGAATGGAAGGCATGCATTTCCGACGTAAAATGGCGAGAGGAATAGAATGCTGCAAGCGGAATTCAAATCCGATCCTCCGTTCGTCTCGAAATCGCTCCTATACCCAAAACCTATCTTCCAGGATTCTGGCTTCTAGATTCGTAATCTGGAATGGAACGCATGCATTTCCGACGTAAAATGACGAGAGGAATAGAATGCTGCAAGTGGAATTCAAATCCGATCCTCCGTTCGTCTCGAAATTGCTCTTATATCCAAGACTTATCTTCCAGGATTCTGGCTCCCAGATTCGTAATCTGGAATGGAAGGCACGCATTTCCAACGTAAAATGACGAGAGGGATCGAATCCCGCGAGCAGAATTCAAATCCGATCCTCCGTTCGTCTCGAAATCGCTCCTATACAAAAACCTATCTTCTTGGATTCTCGCTTCCAGATTCGTAATCTGGAGTGGAACGCATGCATTTCCAACGTAAAATGACGAGAAGAATAGAATGCTGCAAGCAGAATTAAAATCCAATCCTCCGTTCGTCTCGAAATCGCTCCTATACCAAAAACCTATCTTCTTGGATTCTCGCTTCCAGATTCGTAATCTGGAGTGGAACGCATGCATTTCCAACGTAAAATGACGAGAAGAATAGAATGCTGCAAGCGGAATTCAAATCCGATCCTCCGTTCGTCACGAAATCGCTCTTATATCCAAGTCTTATGTTCCAGGATTCTGGCTTCCAGATTCGTAATCTGGAATGGAAGGCACGCATTTCCAACGGAAAATGACGAGAGTGATCGAATCCCGCGAGCAGAATTCAAATCCGATCCTCCGTTCGTCTCGAAATCGCTCCTATACCAAAAACCTATCTTCTTGGATTCTCGCTTCCAGATTCGTAATCTGGAGTGGAACGCATGCATTTCCAACGTAAAATGACGAGAAGAATAGAATGCTGCAAGCAGAATTAAAATCCAATCCTCCGTTCGTCTCGAAATCGCTCCTATACCAAAAACCTATCTTCTTGGATTCTCGCTTCCAGAATCGCAATCTGGAATGGAACGCATGCATTTCTGACGTAAAATGACGAGAAGAATAGAATGCTGCAAGCAGAATTCAAATCCGATCCTCCGTTCGTCTCGAAATCGCTACTATACCCAAGACCTGTCTTCCAGGAATCTCGCTTCCAGATTCTAATCTGGAGTGGAATGCATGCATTTCCGACGTAGAATGACGAGAGGGATCGAACCCCGCGAGCAGAATTCAAATCCGATCCTCCGTTCGTCTCGAAATCGCTCCTATACCCAAAACCTATCTTCTTGGATTCTCGCTTCCAGAATCGAAATCTGGAATGGAAGGCATGCATTTCCGACGTAAAATGACGAGAGGGATCGAATGCCGCGAGCAGAATTCAAATCCGATCCTCCGTTCGTCTCGAAATCGCTACTATACCCAAGTCTTATGTTCCAGGATTCTGGCTTCCAGATTCGTAATCTGGAATGGAAGGCACGCATTTCCAACGGAAAATGACGAGAGGGATCGAATCCCGCGAGCAGAATTCAAATCCGATCCTCCGTTCGTCTCGAAATCGCTACTATACCCAAAACCTATCTTCTTGGATTCTCGCTTCCAGAATCGAAATCTGGAATGGAAGGCATGCATTTCCGACGTAAAATGACGAGTGGGATCGAATGTCGCATCCAGAATTCAAATCCGATGCTCCGTCCGTCTCGAAATCGCTCCTATACCCAAAACCTATCTTCCAGGATTCTCGCTTCCAGAATCGTAATCTGGAATGGAAGGCATGCATTTCCGACGTAAAATGACGAGAGGAATAGAATGCTGCAAGTGGAATTCAAATCCGATCCTCCGTTCGTCTCGAAATTGCTCTTATATCCAAGACTTATCTTCCAGGATTCTGGCTCCCAGATTCGTAATCTGGAATGGAAGGCACGCATTTCCAACGTAAAATGACGAGAGGGATCGAATCCCGCGAGCAGAATTCAAATCCGATCCTCCGTTCGTCTCGAAATCGCTCCTATACCCAAAACCTATCTTCCGGGATTCTGGCTTCCAGATTCGTAATCTGGAATGGAACGCATGCATTTCTGACGTAAAATGACGAGAAGAATAGAATGCTGCAAGCAGAATTCAAATCCGATCCTCCGTTCGTCTCGAAATCGCTCCTATACCCAAAACCTATCTTCTTGGATTCTCGCTTCCAGAATCGAAATCTGGAATGGAAGGCATGCATTTCCGACGTAAAATGACGAGTGGGATCGAATGTCGCATCCAGAATTCAAATCCGATGCTCCGTCCGTCTCGAAATCGCTCCTATACCCAAAACCTATCTTCCAGGATTCTCGCTTCCAGAATCGTAATCTGGAATGGAAGGCATGCATTTCCGACGTAAAATGGCGAGAGGAATAGAATGCTGCAAGCGGAATTCAAATCCGATCCTCCGTTCGTCTCGAAATCGCTCCTATACCCAAAACCTATCTTCCAGGATTCTGGCTTCTAGATTCGTAATCTGGAATGGAACGCATGCATTTCCGACGTAAAATGACGAGAGGAATAGAATGCTGCAAGTGGAATTCAAATCCGATCCTCCGTTCGTCTCGAAATTGCTCTTATATCCAAGACTTATCTTCCAGGATTCTGGCTCCCAGATTCGTAATCTGGAATGGAAGGCACGCATTTCCAACGTAAAATGACGAGAGGGATCGAATCCCGCGAGCAGAATTCAAATCCGATCCTCCGTTCGTCTCGAAATCGCTCCTATACCCAAAACCTATCTTCCAGGATTCTGGCTTCCAGATTCGTAATCTGGAATGGAACGCATGCATTTCTGACGTAAAATGACGAGAAGAATAGAATGCTGCAAGCAGAATTCAAATCCGATCCTCCGTTCGTCTCGAAATCGCTCCTATACCAAAAACCTATCTTCTTGGATTCTCGCTTCCAGAATCGCAATCTGGAATGGAACGCATGCATTTCTGACGTAAAATGACGAGAAGAATAGAATGCTGCAAGCAGAATTCAAATCCGAAAGTCCGTTCGTCTCGAAATCGCTCCTATACCAAAAACCTATCTTCTTGGATTCTCGCTTCCAGAATCGCAATCTGGAATGGAAGGCACGAATTTCCAACGTAAAATGACGAGAGGAATCGAATGCCGCAACCAGAATTCAAATCCGATCCTCCGTTCGTCTCGAAATCGCTACTATACCCAAGACCTGTCTTCCAGGAATCTCGCTTCCAGATTCGTAATCTGGAGTGGAATGCATGCATTTCCGACGTAGAATGACGAGAGGGATCGAATCCCGCGAGCAGAATTCAAATCCGATCCTCCGTTCGTCTCGAAATCGCTCCTATACCCAAAACCTATCTTCCGGGATTCTGGCTTCCAGATTCGTAATCTGGAATGGAACGCATGCATTTCTGACGTAAAATGACGAGAAGAATAGAATGCTGCTGCAAAAACCTATCTTCTTGGATTCTCGCTTCCAGATTCGTAATCTGGAGTGGAACGCATGCATTTCCAACGGAAAATGACGAGAAGAATAGAATGCTGCAAGCAGAATTAAAATCCAATCCTCCGTTCGTCTCGAAATCGCTCCTATACCAAAAACCTATCTTCTTGGATTCTCGCTTCCAGAATCGCAATCTGGAATGGAACGCATGCATTTCTGACGTAAAATGACGAGAAGAATAGAATGCTGCAAGCAGAATTCAAATCCGATCCTCCGTTCGTCTCGAAATCGCTACTATACCCAAGACCTGTCTTCCAGGAATCTCGCTTCCAGATTCGTAATCTGGAGTGGAATGCATGCATTTCCGACGTAGAATGACGAGAGGGATCGAACCCCGCGAGCAGAATTCAAATCCGATCCTCCGTTCGTCTCGAAATCGCTCCTATACCCAAAACCTATCTTCTTGGATTCTCGCTTCCAGAATCGAAATCTGGAATGGAAGGCATGCATTTCCGACGTAAAATGACGAGAGGGATCGAATGCCGCGAGCAGAATTCAAATCCGATCCTCCGTTCGTCTCGAAATCGCTACTATACCCAAGTCTTATGTTCCAGGATTCTGGCTTCCAGATTCGTAATCTGGAATGGAAGGCACGCATTTCCAACGGAAAATGACGAGAGGGATCGAATCCCGCGAGCAGAATTCAAATCCGATCCTCCGTTCGTCTCGAAATCGCTCCTATACCCAAAACCTATCTTCTTGGATTCTCGCTTCCAGAATCGTAATCTGGAATGGAAGGCATGCATTTCCGACGTAAAATGACGAGTGGGATCGAATGTCGCATCCAGAATTCAAATCCGATGCTCCGTCCGTCTCGAAATCGCTCCTATACCCAAAACCTATCTTCCAGGATTCTCGCTTCCAGAATCGTAATCTGGAATGGAAGGCATGCATTTCCGACGTAAAATGACGAGAGGAATAGAATGCTGCAAGTGGAATTCAAATCCGATCCTCCGTTCGTCTCGAAATTGCTCTTATATCCAAGACTTATCTTCCAGGATTCTGGCTCCCAGATTCGTAATCTGGAATGGAAGGCACGCATTTCCAACGTAAAATGACGAGAGGGATCGAATCCCGCGAGCAGAATTCAAATCCGATCCTCCGTTCGTCTCGAAATCGCTCCTATACCCAAAACCTATCTTCCGGGATTCTGGCTTCCAGATTCGTAATCTGGAATGGAACGCATGCATTTCTGACGTAAAATGACGAGAAGAATAGAATGCTGCAAGCAGAATTCAAATCCGATCCTCCGTTCGTCTCGAAATCGCTCCTATACCCAAAACCTATCTTCTTGGATTCTCGCTTCCAGAATCGAAATCTGGAATGGAAGGCATGCATTTCCGACGTAAAATGACGAGTGGGATCGAATGTCGCATCCAGAATTCAAATCCGATGCTCCGTCCGTCTCGAAATCGCTCCTATACCCAAAACCTATCTTCCAGGATTCTCGCTTCCAGAATCGTAATCTGGAATGGAAGGCATGCATTTCCGACGTAAAATGGCGAGAGGAATAGAATGCTGCAAGCGGAATTCAAATCCGATCCTCCGTTCGTCTCGAAATCGCTCCTATACCCAAAACCTATCTTCCAGGATTCTGGCTTCTAGATTCGTAATCTGGAATGGAACGCATGCATTTCCGACGTAAAATGACGAGAGGAATAGAATGCTGCAAGTGGAATTCAAATCCGATCCTCCGTTCGTCTCGAAATTGCTCTTATATCCAAGACTTATCTTCCAGGATTCTGGCTCCCAGATTCGTAATCTGGAATGGAAGGCACGCATTTCCAACGTAAAATGACGAGAGGGATCGAATCCCGCGAGCAGAATTCAAATCCGATCCTCCGTTCGTCTCGAAATCGCTCCTATACCCAAAACCTATCTTCCGGGATTCTGGCTTCCAGATTCGTAATCTGGAATGGAACGCATGCATTTCTGACGTAAAATGACGAGAAGAATAGAATGCTGCAAGCGGAATTCAAATCCGATCCTCCGTTCGTCTCGAAATCGCTCCTATACCAAAAACCTATCTTCTTGGATTCTCGCTTCCAGAATCGCAATCTGGAATGGAACGCATGCATTTCTGACGTAAAATGACGAGAAGAATAGAATGCTGCAAGCAGAATTCAAATCCGAAAGTCCGTTCGTCTCGAAATCGCTCCTATACCAAAAACCTATCTTCTTGGATTCTCGCTTCCAGAATCGCAATCTGGAATGGAAGGCACGAATTTCCAACGTAAAATGACGAGAGGAATCGAATGCCGCAACCAGAATTCAAATCCGATCCTCCGTTCGTCTCGAAATCGCTACTATACCCAAGACCTGTCTTCCAGGAATCTCGCTTCCAGATTCGTAATCTGGAGTGGAATGCATGCATTTCCGACGTAGAATGACGAGAGGGATCGAATCCCGCGAGCAGAATTCAAATCCGATCCTCCGTTCGTCTCGAAATCGCTCCTATACCCAAAACCTATCTTCCGGGATTCTGGCTTCCAGATTCGTAATCTGGAATGGAACGCATGCATTTCTGACGTAAAATGACGAGAAGAATAGAATGCTGCTGCAAAAACCTATCTTCTTGGATTCTCGCTTCCAGATTCGTAATCTGGAATGGAAGGCACGCATTTCCAACGGAAAATGACGAGAGGGATCGAATCCCGCGAGCAGAATTCAAATCCGATCCTCCGTTCGTCTCGAAATCGCTCCTATACCCAAAACCTATCTTCTTGGATTCTCGCTTCCAGAATCGAAATCTGGAATGGAAGGCATGCATTTCCGACGTAAAATGACGAGTGGGATCGAATGCCGCATCCAGAATTCAAATCCGATGCTCCGTCCGTCTCGAAATCGCTCCTATACCCAAAACCTATCTTCTTGGATTCTCGCTTCCAGAATCGAAATCTGGAATGGAAGGCATGCATTTCCGACGTAAAATGACGAGTGGGATCGAATGCCGCATCCAGAATTCAAATCCGATGCTCCGTCCGTCTCGAAATCGCTCCTATACCCAAAACCTATCTTCCAGGATTCTCGCTTCCAGAATCGTAATCTGGAATGGAAGGCATGCATTTCCGACGTAAAATGACGAGAGGAATAGAATGCTGCAAGCGGAATTCAAATCCGATCCTCCGTTCGTCTCGAAATCGCTCCTATACCCAAAACCTATCTTCCAGGATTCTGGCTTCCAGATTCGTAATCTGGAATGGAACGCATGCATTTCCGACGTAAAATGACGAGAGGAATAGAATGCTGCAAGTGGAATTCAAATCCGATCCTCCGTTCGTCTCGAAATTGCTCTTATATCCAAGACTTATCTTCCAGGATTCTGGCTTCCAGATTCGTAATCTGGAATGGAAGGCACGCATTTCCAACGTAAAATGACGAGAGGGATCGAATCCCGCGAGCAGAATTCAAATCCGATCCTCCGTTCGTCTCGAAATCGCTCCTATACCAAAAACCTATCTTCTTGGATTCTCGCTTCCAGAATCGCAATCAGGAATGGAACGCATGCATTTCCGACGTAAAATGACGAGAGGAGTAGAATGCTGCAAGCGGAATTCAAATCCGATCCTCCGTCCGTCTCGAAATCGCTCTTATATCCAAGACTTATCTTCCAGGATTCTGGCTTCCAGATTCGTAATCTGGAATGGAAGGCACGCATTTCCAACGGAAAATGACGAGAGGGATCGAACCCCGCGAGCAGAATTCAAATCCGATCCTCCGTTCGTCTCGAAATCGCTCCTATACCCAAAACCTATCTTCTTGGATTCTCGCTTCCAGAATCGAAATCTGGAATGGAAGGCATGCATTTCCGACGTAAAATGACGAGAGGGATCGAATGCCGCGAGCAGAATTCAAATCCGATCCTCCGTTCGTCTCGAAATCGCTACTATACCCAAGTCTTATGTTCCAGGATTCTGGCTTCCAGATTCGTAATCTGGAATGGAAGGCACGCATTTCCAACGGAAAATGACGAGAGGGATCGAATCCCGCGAGCAGAATTCAAATCCGATCCTCCGTTCGTCTCGAAATCGCTACTATACCCAAAACCTATCTTCTTGGATTCTCGCTTCCAGAATCGCAATCTGGAATGGAACGCATGCATTTCTGACGTAAAATGACGAGAAGAATAGAATGCTGCAAGCAGAATTCAAATCCGATCCTCCGTTCGTCTCGAAATCGCTACTATACCCAAGACCTATCTTCCAGGATTCTGGCTTCCAGATTCGTAATCTGGAGTGGAACGCATGCATTTCCAACGGAAAATGACGAGAGTGATCGAATCCCGCGAGCAGAATTCAAATCCGATCCTCCGTTCGTCTCGAAATCGCTCCTATACAAAAACCTATCTTCTTGGATTCTCGCTTCCAGATTCGTAATCTGGAGTGGAACGCATGCATTTCCAACGTAAAATGACGAGAAGAATAGAATGCTGCAAGCAGAATTAAAATCCAATCCTCCATTCGTCTCGAAATCGCTCCTATACCAAAAACCTATCTTCTTGGATTCTCGCTTCCAGATTCGTAATCTGGAGTGGAACGCATGCATTTCCAACGTAAAATGACGAGAAGAATAGAATGCTGCAAGCGGAATTCAAATCCGATCCTCCGTTCGTCACGAAATCGCTCTTATATCCAAGTCTTATGTTCCAGGATTCTGGCTTCCAGATTCGTAATCTGGAATGGAAGGCACGCATTTCCAACGGAAAATGACGAGAGTGATCGAATCCCGCGAGCAGAATTCAAATCCGATCCTCCGTTCGTCTCGAAATCGCTCCTATACCAAAAACCTATCTTCTTGGATTCTCGCTTCCAGATTCGTAATCTGGAGTGGAACGCATGCATTTCCAACGTAAAATGACGAGAAGAATAGAATGCTGCAAGCAGAATTAAAATCCAATCCTCCGTTCGTCTCGAAATCGCTCCTATACCAAAAACCTATCTTCTTGGATTCTCGCTTCCAGAATCGCAATCTGGAATGGAACGCATGCATTTCTGACGTAAAATGACGAGAAGAATAGAATGCTGCAAGCAGAATTCAAATCCGATCCTCCGTTCGTCTCGAAATCGCTACTATACCCAAGACCTGTCTTCCAGGAATCTCGCTTCCAGATTCGTAATCTGGAGTGGAATGCATGCATTTCCGACGTAGAATGACGAGAGGGATCGAACCCCGCGAGCAGAATTCAAATCCGATCCTCCGTTCGTCTCGAAATCGCTCCTATACCCAAAACCTATCTTCTTGGATTCTCGCTTCCAGAATCGAAATCTGGAATGGAAGGCATGCATTTCCGACGTAAAATGACGAGAGGGATCGAATGCCGCGAGCAGAATTCAAATCCGATCCTCCGTTCGTCTCGAAATCGCTACTATACCCAAGTCCTATGTTCCAGGATTCTGGCTTCCAGATTCGTAATCTGGAATGGAAGGCACGCATTTCCAACGGAAAATGACGAGAGGGATCGAATCCCGCGAGCAGAATTCAAATCCGATCCTCCGTTCGTCTCGAAATCGCTACTATACCCAAAACCTATCTTCTTGGATTCTCGCTTCCAGAATCGCAATCTGGAATGGAACGCATGCATTTCTGACGTAAAATGACGAGAAGAATAGAATGCTGCAAGCAGAATTCAAATCCGATCCTCCGTTCGTCTCGAAATCGCTACTATACCCAAGACCTATCTTCCAGGATTCTGGCTTCCAGATTCGTAATCTGGAGTGGAACGCATGCATTTCCAACGGAAAATGACGAGAGTGATCGAATCCCGCGAGCAGAATTCAAATCCGATCCTCCGTTCGTCTCGAAATCGCTCCTATACAAAAACCTATCTTCTTGGATTCTCGCTTCCAGATTCGTAATCTGGAGTGGAACGCATGCATTTCCAACGTAAAATGACGAGAAGAATAGAATGCTGCAAGCAGAATTAAAATCCAATCCTCCGTTCGTCTCGAAATCGCTCCTATACCAAAAACCTATCTTCTTGGATTCTCGCTTCCAGATTCGTAATCTGGAGTGGAACGCATGCATTTCCGACGTAAAATGACGAGAAGAATAGAATGCTGCAAGCGGAATTCAAATCCGATCCTCCGTTCGTCACGAAATCGCTCTTATATCCAAGTCTTATGTTCCAGGATTCTGGCTTCCAGATTCGTAATCTGGAATGGAAGGCACGCATTTCCAACGGAAAATGACGAGAGTGATCGAATCCCGCGAGCAGAATTCAAATCCGATCCTCCGTTCGTCTCGAAATCGCTCCTATACCAAAAACCTATCTTCTTGGATTCTCGCTTCCAGATTCGTAATCTGGAGTGGAACGCATGCATTTCCAACGTAAAATGACGAGAAGAATAGAATGCTGCAAGCAGAATTAAAATCCAATCCTCCGTTCGTCTCGAAATCGCTCCTATACCAAAAACCTATCTTCTTGGATTCTCGCTTCCAGAATCGCAATCTCGAATGGAACGCATGCATTTCTGACGTAAAATGACGAGAAGAATAGAATGCTGCAAGCAGAATTCAAATCCGATCCTCCGTTCGTCTCGAAATCGCTACTATACCCAAGACCTGTCTTCCAGGAATCTCGCTTCCAGATTCGTAATCTGGAGTGGAATGCATGCATTTCCGACGTAGAATGACGAGAGGGATCGAATCCCGCGAGCAGAATTCAAATCCGATCCTCCGTTCGTCTCGAAATCGCTCCTATACCCAAAACCTATCTTCCGTGATTCTGGCTTCCAGATTCGTAATCTGGAATGGAACGCATGCATTTCTGACGTAAAATGACGAGAAGAATAGAATGCTGCTGCAAAAACCTATCTTCTTGGATTCTCGCTTCCAGATTCGTAATCTGGAAAGGAAGGCACGCATTTCCAACGGAAAATGACGAGAGGGATCGAATCCCGCGAGCAGAATTCAAATCCGATCCTCCGTTCGTCTCGAAATCGCTCCTATACCCAAAACCTATCTTCTTGGATTCTCGCTTCCAGAATCGAAATCTGGAATGGAAGGCATGCATTTCCGACGTAAAATGACGAGTGGGATCGAATGCCGCATCCAGAATTCAAATCCGATGCTCCGTCCGTCTCGAAATCGCTCCTATACCCAAAACCTATCTTCCAGGATTCTCGCTTCCAGAATCGTAATCTGGAATGGAAGGCATGCATTTCCGACGTAAAATGGCGAGAGGAATAGAATGCTGCAAGCGGAATTCAAATCCGATCCTCCGTTCGTCTCGAAATCGCTCCTATACCCAAAACCTATCTTCCAGGATTCTGGCTTCCAGATTCGTAATCTGGAATGGAACGCATGCATTTCCGACGTAAAATGACGAGAGGGATCGAATCCCGCGAGCAGAATTCAAATCCGATCCTCCGTTCGTCTCGAAATCGCTACTATACCCAAAACCTATCTTCTTGGATTCTCGCTTCCAGAATCGCAATCTGGAATGGAACGCATGCATTTCTGACGTAAAATGACGAGAAGAATAGAATGCTGCAAGCAGAATTCAAATCCGATCCTCCGTTCGTCTCGAAATCGCTACTATACCCAAGACCTATCTTCCAGGATTCTGGCTTCCAGATTCGTAATCTGGAGTGGAACGCATGCATTTCCAACGGAAAATGACGAGAGTGATCGAATCCCGCGAGCAGAATTCAAATCCGATCCTCCGTTCGTCTCGAAATCGCTCCTATACAAAAACCTATCTTCTTGGATTCTCGCTTCCAGATTCGTAATCTGGAGTGGAACGCATGCATTTCCAACGTAAAATGACGAGAAGAATAGAATGCTGCAAGCAGAATTAAAATCCAATCCTCCGTTCGTCTCGAAATCGCTCCTATACCAAAAACCTATCTTCTTGGATTCTCGCTTCCAGATTCGTAATCTGGAGTGGAACGCATGCATTTCCAACGTAAAATGACGAGAAGAATAGAATGCTGCAAGCGGAATTCAAATCCGATCCTCCGTTCGTCACGAAATCGCTCTTATATCCAAGTCTTATGTTCCAGGATTCTGGCTTCCAGATTCGTAATCTGGAATGGAAGGCACGCATTTCCAACGGAAAATGACGAGAGTGATCGAATCCCGCGAGCAGAATTCAAATCCGATCCTCCGTTCGTCTCGAAATCGCTCCTATACCAAAAACCTATCTTCTTGGATTCTCGCTTCCAGATTCGTAATCTGGAGTGGAACGCATGCATTTCCAACGTAAAATGACGAGAAGAATAGAATGCTGCAAGCAGAATTAAAATCCAATCCTCCGTTCGTCTCGAAATCGCTCCTATACCAAAAACCTATCTTCTTGGATTCTCGCTTCCAGAATCGCAATCTGGAATGGAACGCATGCATTTCTGACGTAAAATGACGAGAAGAATAGAATGCTGCAAGCAGAATTCAAATCCGATCCTCCGTTCGTCTCGAAATCGCTACTATACCCAAGACCTGTCTTCCAGGAATCTCGCTTCCAGATTCGTAATCTGGAGTGGAATGCATGCATTTCCGACGTAGAATGACGAGAGGGATCGAATCCCGCGAGCAGAATTCAAATCCGATCCTCCGTTCGTCTCGAAATCGCTCCTATACCCAAAACCTATCTTCCGGGATTCTGGCTTCCAGATTCGTAATCTGGAATGGAACGCATGCATTTCTGACGTAAAATGACGAGAAGAATAGAATGCTGCTGCAAAAACCTATCTTCTTGGATTCTCGCTTCCAGATTCGTAATCTGGAAAGGAAGGCACGCATTTCCAACGGAAAATGACGAGAGGGATCGAATCCCGCGAGCAGAATTCAAATCCGATCCTCCGTTCGTCTCGAAATCGCTCCTATACCCAAAACCTATCTTCTTGGATTCTCGCTTCCAGAATCGAAATCTGGAATGGAAGGCATGCATTTCCGACGTAAAATGACGAGTGGGATCGAATGCCGCATCCAGAATTCAAATCCGATGCTCCGTCCGTCTCGAAATCGCTCCTATACCCAAAACCTATCTTCCAGGATTCTCGCTTCCAGAATCGTAATCTGGAATGGAAGGCATGCATTTCCGACGTAAAATGGCGAGAGGAATAGAATGCTGCAAGCGGAATTCAAATCCGATCCTCCGTTCGTCTCGAAATCGCTCCTATACCCAAAACCTATCTTCCAGGATTCTGGCTTCCAGATTCGTAATCTGGAATGGAACGCATGCATTTCCGACGTAAAATGACGAGAGGAATAGAATGCTGCAAGTGGAATTCAAATCCGATCCTCCGTTCGTCTCGAAATTGCTCTTATATCCAAGACTTATTTTCCAGGATTCTGGCTTCCAGATTCGTAATCTGGAATGGAAGGCACGCATTTCCAACGTAAAATGACGAGAGGGATCGAATCCCGCGAGCAGAATTCAAATCCGATCCTCCGTTCGTCTCGAAATCGCTCCTATACCCAAAACCTATCTTCCGGGATTCTGGCTTCCAGATTCGTAATCTGGAATGGAACGCATGCATTTCTGACGTAAAATGACGAGAAGAATAGAATGCTGCAAGCAGAATTCAAATCCGATCCTCCGTTCGTCTCGAAATCGCTCCTATACCAAAAACCTATCTTCTTGGATTCTCGCTTCCAGAATCGCAATCTGGAATGGAACGCATGCATTTCTGACGTAAAATGACGAGAAGAATAGAATGCTGCTGCAAAAACCTATCTTCTTGGATTCTCGCTTCCAGATTCGTAATCTGGAATGGAAGGCACGCATTTCCAACGGAAAATGACGAGAGGGATCGAATCCCGCGAGCAGAATTCAAATCCGATGCTCCGTCCGTCTCGAAATCGCTACTATACCCAAGACCTATCTTCCAGGATTCTGGCTTCCAGATTCGTAATCTGGAGTGGAACGCATGCATTTCCAACGGAAAATGACGAGAGTGATCGAATCCCGCGAGCAGAATTCAAATCCGATCCTCCGTTCGTCTCGAAATCGCTCCTATACAAAAACCTATCTTCTTGGATTCTCGCTTCCAGATTCGTAATCTGGAGTGGAACGCACGCATTTCTGACGTAAAATGACGAGAAGAATAGAATGCTGCAAGCAGAATTCAAATCCGATCCTCCGTTCGTCTCGAAATCGCTACTATACCCAAGACCTATCTTCCAGGATTCTGGCTTCCAGATTCGTAATCTGGAGTGGAACGCATGCATTTCCAACGGAAAATGACGAGAGTGATCGAATCCCGCGAGCAGAATTCAAATCCGATCCTCCGTTCGTCTCGAAATCGCTCCTATACAAAAACCTATCTTCTTGGATTCTCGCTTCCAGATTCGTAATCTGGAGTGGAACGCATGCATTTCCAACGTAAAATGACGAGAAGAATAGAATGCTGCAAGCAGAATTAAAATCCAATCCTCCGTTCGTCTCGAAATCGCTCCTATACCAAAAACCTATCTTCTTGGATTCTCGCTTCCAGATTCGTAATCTGGAGTGGAACGCATGCATTTCCAACGTAAAATGACGAGAAGAATAGAATGCTGCAAGCGGAATTCAAATCCGATCCTCCGTTCGTCACGAAATCGCTCTTATATCCAAGTCTTATGTTCCAGGATTCTGGCTTCCAGATTCGTAATCTGGAATGGAAGGCACGCATTTCCAACGGAAAATGACGAGAGTGATCGAATCCCGCGAGCAGAATTCAAATCCGATCCTCCGTTCGTCTCGAAATCGCTCCTATACCAAAAACCTATCTTCTTGGATTCTCGCTTCCAGATTCGTAATCTGGAGTGGAACGCATGCATTTCCAACGTAAAATGACGAGAAGAATAGAATGCTGCAAGCAGAATTAAAATCCAATCCTCCGTTCGTCTCGAAATCGCTCCTATACCAAAAACCTATCTTCTTGAATTCTCGCTTCCAGAATCGCAATCTGGAATGGAACGCATGCATTTCTGACGTAAAATGACGAGAAGAATAGAATGCTGCAAGCAGAATTCAAATCCGATCCTCCGTTCGTCTCGAAATCGCTACTATACCCAAGACCTGTCTTCCAGGAATCTCGCTTCCAGATTCGTAATCTGGAGTGGAATGCATGCATTTCCGACGTAGAATGACGAGAGGGATCGAATCCCGCGAGCAGAATTCAAATCCGATCCTCCGTTCGTCTCGAAATCGCTCCTATACCCAAAACCTATCTTCCGGGATTCTGGCTTCCAGATTCGTAATCTGGAATGGAACGCATGCATTTCTGACGTAAAATGACGAGAAGAATAGAATGCTGCTGCAAAAACCTATCTTCTTGGATTCTCGCTTCCAGATTCGTAATCTGGAAAGGAAGGCACGCATTTCCAACGGAAAATGACGAGAGGGATCGAATCCCGCGAGCAGAATTCAAATCCGATCCTCCGTTCGTCTCGAAATCGCTCTTATACCCAAAACCTATCTTCTTGGATTCTCGCTTCCAGAATCGAAATCTGGAATGGAAGGCATGCATTTCCGACGTAAAATGACGAGTGGGATCGAATGCCGCATCCAGAATTCAAATCCGATGCTCCGTCCGTCTCGAAATCGCTCCTATACCCAAAACCTATCTTCCAGGATTCTCGCTTCCAGAATCGTAATCTGGAATGGAAGGCATGCATTTCCGACGTAAAATGGCGAGAGGAATAGAATGCTGCAAGCGGAATTCAAATCCGATCCTCCGTTCGTCTCGAAATCGCTCCTATACCCAAAACCTATCTTCCAGGATTCTGGCTTCCAGATTCGTAATCTGGAATGGAACGCATGCATTTCCGACGTAAAATGACGAGAGGAATAGAATGCTGCAAGTGGAATTCAAATCCGATCCTCCGTTCGTCTCGAAATTGCTCTTATATCCAAGACTTATCTTCCAGGATTCTGGCTTCCAGATTCGTAATCTGGAATGGAAGGCACGCATTTCCAACGTAAAATGACGAGAGGGATCGAATCCCGCGAGCAGAATTGAAATCCGATCCTCCGTTCGTCTCGAAATCGCTCCTATACCCAAAACCTATCTTCCGGGATTCTGGCTTCCAGATTCGTAATCTGGAATGGAACGCATGCATTTCTGACGTAAAATGACGAGAAGAATAGAATGCTGCAAGCAGAATTCAAATCCGATCCTCCGTTCGTCTCGAAATCGCTCCTATACCAAAAACCTATCTTCTTGGATTCTCGCTTCCAGAATCGCAATCTGGAATGGAACGCATGCATTTCTGACGTAAAATGACGAGAAGAATAGAATGCTGCTGCAAAAACCTATCTTCTTGGATTCTCGCTTCCAGATTCGTAATCTGGAATGGAAGGCACGCATTTCCAACGGAAAATGACGACAGGGATCGAATCCCGCGAGCAGAATTCAAATCCGATGCTCCGTCCGTCTCGAAATCGCTCCTATACCCAAAACCTATCTTCCAGGATTCTCGCTTCCAGAATCGTAATCTGGAATGGAAGGCATGCATTTCCGACGTAAAATGGCGAGAGGAATAGAATGCTGCAAGCGGAATTCAAATCCGATCCTCCGTTCGTCACGAAATCGCTCTTATATCCAAGTCTTATGTTCCAGGATTCTGGCTTCCAGATTCGTAATCTGGAATGGAAGGCACGCATTTCCAACGGAAAATGACGAGAGTGATCGAATCCCGCGAGCAGAATTCAAATCCGATCCTCCGTTCGTCTCGAAATCGCTCCTATACCAAAAACCTATCTTCTTGGATTCTCGCTTCCAGATTCGTAATCTGGAGTGGAACGCATGCATTTCCAACGTAAAATGACGAGAAGAATAGAATGCTGGAAGCGGAATTCAAATCCGATCCTCCGTTCGTCTCGAAATCGCTCCTATACCCAAAACCTATCTTCCAGGATTCTGGCTTCTAGATTCGTAATCTGGAATGGAACGCATGCATTTCCGACGTAAAATGACGAGAGGAATAGAATGCTGCAAGTGGAATTCAAATCCGATCCTCCGTTCGTCTCGAAATTGCTCTTATATCCAAGACTTATCTTCCAGGATTCTGGTTCCCAGATTCGTAATCTGGAATGGAAGGCACGCATTTCCAACGTAAAATGACGAGAGGGATCGAATCCCGCGAGCAGAATTCAAATCCGATCCTCCGTTCGTCTCGAAATCGCTCCTATACCCAAAACCTATCTTCCGGGATTCTGGCTTCCAGATTCGTAATCTGGAATGGAACGCATGCATTTCTGACGTAAAATGACGAGAAGAATAGAATGCTGCAAGCAGAATTCAAATCCGATCCTCCGTTCGTCTCGAAATCGCTCCTATACCCAAAACCTATCTTCCGGGATTCTGGCTTCCAGATTCGTAATCTGGAATGGAACGCATGCATTTCTGACGTAAAATGACGAGAAGAATAGAATGCTGCAAGCAGAATTCAAATCCGATCCTCCGTTCGTCTCGAAATCGCTCCTATACCAAAAACCTATCTTCTTGGATTCTCGCTTCCAGAATCGCAATCTGGAATGGAACGCATGCATTTCTGACGTAAAATGACGAGAAGAATAGAATGCTGCAAGCAGAATTCAAATCCGAAAGTCCGTTCGTCTCGAAATCGCTCCTATACCAAAAACCTATCTTCTTGGATTCTCGCTTCCAGAATCGCAATCTGGAATGGAAGGCACGAATTTCCAACGTAAAATGACGAGAGGAATCGAATGCCGCAACCAGAATTCAAATCCGATCCTCCGTTCGTCTCGAAATCGCTACTATACCCAAGACCTGTCTTCCAGGAATCTCGCTTCCAGATTCGTAATCTGGAGTGGAATGCATGCATTTCCGACGTAGAATGACGAGAGGGATCGAATCCCGCGAGCAGAATTCAAATCCGATCCTCCGTTCGTCTCGAAATCGCTCCTATACCCAAAACCTATCTTCCGGGATTCTGGCTTCCAGATTCGTAATCTGGAATGGAACGCATGCATTTCTGACGTAAAATGACGAGAAGAATAGAATGCTGCTGCAAAAACCTATCTTCTTGGATTCTCGCTTCCAGATTCGTAATCTGGAATGGAAGGCACGCATTTCCAACGGAAAATGACGAGAGGGATCGAATCCCGCGAGCAGAATTCAAATCCGATCCTCCGTTCGTCTCGAAATCGCTCCTATACCCAAAACCTATCTTCTTGGATTCTCGCTTCCAGAATCGAAATCTGGAATGGAAGGCATGCATTTCCGACGTAAAATGACGAGTGGGATCGAATGCCGCATCCAGAATTCAAATCCGATGCTCCGTCCGTCTCGAAATCGCTCCTATACCCAAAACCTATCTTCTTGGATTCTCGCTTCCAGAATCGAAATCTGGAATGGAAGGCATGCATTTCCGACGTAAAATGACGAGTGGGATCGAATGCCGCATCCAGAATTCAAATCCGATGCTCCGTCCGTCTCGAAATCGCTCCTATACCCAAAACCTATCTTCCAGGATTCTGGCTTCCAGATTCGTAATCTGGAGTGGAACGCATGCATTTCCAACGGAAAATGACGAGAGTGATCGAATCCCGCGAGCAGAATTCAAATCCGATCCTCCGTTCGTCTCGAAATCGCTCCTATACAAAAACCTATCTTCTTGGATTCTCGCTTCCAGATTCGTAATCTGGAGTGGAACGCATGCATTTCCAACGTAAAATGACGAGAAGAATAGAATGCTGCAAGCAGAATTAAAATCCAATCCTCCGTTCGTCTCGAAATCGCTCCTATACCAAAAACCTATCTTCTTGGATTCTCGCTTCCAGATTCGTAATCTGGAGTGGAACGCATGCATTTCCAACGTAAAATGACGAGAAGAATAGAATGCTGCAAGCGGAATTCAAATCCGATCCTCCGTTCGTCACGAAATCGCTCTTATATCCAAGTCTTATGTTCCAGGATTCTGGCTTCCAGATTCGTAATCTGGAATGGAAGGCACGCATTTCCAACGGAAAATGACGAGAGTGATCGAATCCCGCGAGCAGAATTCAAATCCGATCCTCCGTTCGTCTCGAAATCGCTCCTATACCAAAAACCTATCTTCTTGGATTCTCGCTTCCAGATTCGTAATCTGGAGTGGAACGCATGCATTTCCAACGTAAAATGACGAGAAGAATAGAATGCTGCAAGCAGAATTAAAATCCAATCCTCCGTTCGTCTCGAAATCGCTCCTATACCAAAAACCTATCTTCTTGAATTCTCGCTTCCAGAATCGCAATCTGGAATGGAACGCATGCATTTCTGACGTAAAATGACGAGAAGAATAGAATGCTGCAAGCAGAATTCAAATCCGATCCTCCGTTCGTCTCGAAATCGCTACTATACCCAAGACCTGTCTTCCAGGAATCTCGCTTCCAGATTCGTAATCTGGAGTGGAATGCATGCATTTCCGACGTAGAATGACGAGAGGGATCGAATCCCGCGAGCAGAATTCAAATCCGATCCTCCGTTCGTCTCGAAATCGCTCCTATACCCAAAACCTATCTTCCGGGATTCTGGCTTCCAGATTCGTAATCTGGAATGGAACGCATGCATTTCTGACGTAAAATGACGAGAAGAATAGAATGCTGCTGCAAAAACCTATCTTCTTGGATTCTCGCTTCCAGATTCGTAATCTGGAAAGGAAGGCACGCATTTCCAACGGAAAATGACGAGAGGGATCGAATCCCGCGAGCAGAATTCAAATCCGATCCTCCGTTCGTCTCGAAATCGCTCTTATACCCAAAACCTATCTTCTTGGATTCTCGCTTCCAGAATCGAAATCTGGAATGGAAGGCATGCATTTCCGACGTAAAATGACGAGTGGGATCGAATGCCGCATCCAGAATTCAAATCCGATGCTCCGTCCGTCTCGAAATCGCTCCTATACCCAAAACCTATCTTCCAGGATTCTCGCTTCCAGAATCGTAATCTGGAATGGAAGGCATGCATTTCCGACGTAAAATGGCGAGAGGAATAGAATGCTGCAAGCGGAATTCAAATCCGATCCTCCGTTCGTCTCGAAATCGCTCCTATACCCAAAACCTATCTTCCAGGATTCTGGCTTCCAGATTCGTAATCTGGAATGGAACGCATGCATTTCCGACGTAAAATGACGAGAGGAATAGAATGCTGCAAGTGGAATTCAAATCCGATCCTCCGTTCGTCTCGAAATTGCTCTTATATCCAAGACTTATCTTCCAGGATTCTGGCTTCCAGATTCGTAATCTGGAATGGAAGGCACGCATTTCCAACGTAAAATGACGAGAGGGATCGAATCCCGCGAGCAGAATTGAAATCCGATCCTCCGTTCGTCTCGAAATCGCTCCTATACCCAAAACCTATCTTCCGGGATTCTGGCTTCCAGATTCGTAATCTGGAATGGAACGCATGCATTTCTGACGTAAAATGACGAGAAGAATAGAATGCTGCAAGCAGAATTCAAATCCGATCCTCCGTTCGTCTCGAAATCGCTCCTATACCAAAAACCTATCTTCTTGGATTCTCGCTTCCAGAATCGCAATCTGGAATGGAACGCATGCATTTCTGACGTAAAATGACGAGAAGAATAGAATGCTGCTGCAAAAACCTATCTTCTTGGATTCTCGCTTCCAGATTCGTAATCTGGAATGGAAGGCACGCATTTCCAACGGAAAATGACGACAGGGATCGAATCCCGCGAGCAGAATTCAAATCCGATGCTCCGTCCGTCTCGAAATCGCTCCTATACCCAAAACCTATCTTCCAGGATTCTCGCTTCCAGAATCGTAATCTGGAATGGAAGGCATGCATTTCCGACGTAAAATGGCGAGAGGAATAGAATGCTGCAAGCGGAATTCAAATCCGATCCTCCGTTCGTCACGAAATCGCTCTTATATCCAAGTCTTATGTTCCAGGATTCTGGCTTCCAGATTCGTAATCTGGAATGGAAGGCACGCATTTCCAACGGAAAATGACGAGAGTGATCGAATCCCGCGAGCAGAATTCAAATCCGATCCTCCGTTCGTCTCGAAATCGCTCCTATACCAAAAACCTATCTTCTTGGATTCTCGCTTCCAGATTCGTAATCTGGAGTGGAACGCATGCATTTCCAACGTAAAATGACGAGAAGAATAGAATGCTGCAAGCGGAATTCAAATCCGATCCTCCGTTCGTCTCGAAATCGCTCCTATACCCAAAACCTATCTTCCAGGATTCTGGCTTCTAGATTCGTAATCTGGAATGGAACGCATGCATTTCCGACGTAAAATGACGAGAGGAATAGAATGCTGCAAGTGGAATTCAAATCCGATCCTCCGTTCGTCTCGAAATTGCTCTTATATCCAAGACTTATCTTCCAGGATTCTGGTTCCCAGATTCGTAATCTGGAATGGAAGGCACGCATTTCCAACGTAAAATGACGAGAGGGATCGAATCCCGCGAGCAGAATTCAAATCCGATCCTCCGTTCGTCTCGAAATCGCTCCTATACCCAAAACCTATCTTCCGGGATTCTGGCTTCCAGATTCGTAATCTGGAATGGAACGCATGCATTTCTGACGTAAAATGACGAGAAGAATAGAATGCTGCAAGCAGAATTCAAATCCGATCCTCCGTTCGTCTCGAAATCGCTCCTATACCAAAAACCTATCTTCTTGGATTCTCGCTTCCAGAATCGCAATCTGGAATGGAACGCATGCATTTCTGACGTAAAATGACGAGAAGAATAGAATGCTGCAAGCAGAATTCAAATCCGAAAGTCCGTTCGTCTCGAAATCGCTCCTATACCAAAAACCTATCTTCTTGGATTCTCGCTTCCAGAATCGCAATCTGGAATGGAAGGCACGAATTTCCAACGTAAAATGACGAGAGGAATCGAATGCCGCAACCAGAATTCAAATCCGATCCTCCGTTCGTCTCGAAATCGCTACTATACCCAAGACCTGTCTTCCAGGAATCTCGCTTCCAGATTCGTAATCTGGAGTGGAATGCATGCATTTCCGACGTAGAATGACGAGAGGAATCGAATGCCGCAACCAGAATTCAAATCCGATCCTCCGTTCGTCTCGAAATCGCTACTATACCCAAGACCTGTCTTCCAGGAATCTCGCTTCCAGATTCGTAATCTGGAGTGGAATGCATGCATTTCCGACGTAGAATGACGAGAGGGATCGAATTCCGCGAGCAGAATTCAAATCCGATCCTCCGTTCGTCTCGAAATCGCTCCTATACCCAAAACCTATCTTCCGGGATTCTGGCTTCCAGATTCGTAATCTGGAATGGAACGCATGCATTTCTGACGTAAAATGACGAGAAGAATAGAATGCTGCTGCAAAAACCTATCTTCTTGGATTCTCGCTTCCAGATTCGTAATCTGGAATGGAAGGCACGCATTTCCAACGGAAAATGACGAGAGGGATCGAACCCCGCGAGCAGAATTCAAATCCGATCCTCCGTTCGTCTCGAAATCGCTCCTATACCAAAAACCTATCTTCTTGGATTCTCGCTTCCAGAATCGCAATCAGGAATGGAAGGCATGCATTTCCGACGTAAAATGGGGAGAGGAATAGAATGCTGCAAGCGGAATTCAAATCCGATCCTCCGTTCGTCTCGAAATCGCTCCTATACCCAAAACCTATCTTCCAGGATTCTGGCTTCCAGATTCGTAATCTGGAATGGAACGCATGCATTTCCGACGTAAAATGACGAGAGGGATCGAATCCCGCAAGCAGAATTCAAATCCGATCCTCCGTTCGTCTCGAAATCGCTCCTATACCAAAAACCTATCTTCTTGGATTCTCGCTTCCAGAATCGCAATCAGGAATGGAACGCATGCATTTCCGACGGAAAATGACGAGAGGGATCGAATCCCGCGAGCAGAATTCAAATCCGATCCTCCGTTCGTCTCGAAATCGCTACTATACCCAAGACCTATCTTCCAGGATTCTCGCTTCCAGATTCGTAATCTGGAGTGGAACGTATGCATTTCCGCCGTAAAATGACGAGAGGAATAGAATGCTGGAAGCGGAATTCAAATCCGATCCTCCGTTTGTATCGAAATGGATCCTATACCCAAAACCTATCTTCTTGGATTCTCGCTTCCAGAATCGCAATCTGGAATGGAAGGCACGAATTTCCAACGTAAAATGACGAGAGGAATCGAATGCCGCAACCAGAATTAAAATCCGATCCTCCGTTCGTCTCGAAATCGCTCCTATACCCAAAACCTATCTTCCAGGATTCTGGCTTCCAGATTCGTAATCTGGAATGGAACGCATGCATTTCCGACGTAAAATGACGAGAGGGATCGAATCCCGCAAGCAGAATTCAAATCCGATCCTCCGTTCGTCTCGAAATCGCTCCTATACCAAAAACCTATCTTCTTGGATTCTCGCTTCCAGAATCGCAATCAGGAATGGAACGCATGCATTTCCGACGTAAAATGGGGAGAGGAATAGAATGCTGCAAGCGGAATTCAAATCCGATCCTCCGTTCGTCTCGAAATCGCTCTTATATCCAAGACTTATCTTCCAGGATTCTGGCTTCCAGATTCGTAATCTGGAATGGAAGGCACGCATTTCCAACGGAAAATGACGAGAGGGATCGAATCCCGCGAGCAGAATTCAAATCCGATCCTCCGTTCGTCTCGAAATCGCTACTATACCCAAGACCTATCTTCCAGGATTCTCGCTTCCAGATTCGTAATCTGGAGTGGAACGTATGCATTTCCGCCGTAAAATGACGAGAGGAATAGAATGCTGGAAGCGGAATTCAAATCCGATCCTCCGTTTGTATCGAAATGGATCCTATACCCAAAACCTATCTTCTTGGATTCTCGCTTCCAGAATCGCAATCTGGAATGGAAGGCACGAATTTCCAACGTAAAATGACGAGAGGAATCGAATGCCGCAACCAGAATTAAAATCCGATCCTCCGTTCGTCTCGAAATCGCTACTATACCCAAGACCTATCTTCCAGGATTCTCGCTTCCAGATTCGTAATCTGGAGTGGAACGTATGCATTTCCGCCGTAAAATGACGAGAGGAATAGAATGCTGGAAGCGGAATGCAAATCCGATCCTCCGATCGTCACGAAATCGCTCTTATATCCAAGTCTTATGTTCCAGGATTCTGGCTTCCAGATTCGTAATCTGGAATGGAAGGCACGCATTTCCAACGGAAAATGACGAGAGGGATTGAATCCCGCGAGCAGAATTCAAATCCGATCCTCCGTTCGTCTCGAAATCGCTCCTATACCCAAAACCTATCTTCTTGGATTCTCGCTTCCAGAATCGCAATCTGGAATGGAAGGCATGCATTTCCGACGTAAAATGGCGAGAGGGATCGAATCCCGCGAGCAGAATTCAAATCCGAACCTCCGTTCGTCTCGAAATCGCTCCTATACCAAAAACCTATCTTCTTGGATTCTCGCTTCCAGAATCGCAATCTGGAATGGAAGGCACGAATTTCCAACGTAAAATGACGAGAGGAATCGAATGCCGCAACCAGAATTCAAATCCGATCCTCCGTTCGTCTCGAAATCGCTACTATACCCAAGACCTATCTTCCAGGTTTCTCGCTTCCAGATTCGTAATCTGGAGTGGAACGTATGCATTTCCGCCGTAAAATGACGAGAGGAATAGAATGCTGGAAGCGGAATTCAAATCCGATCCTCCGTTCGTATCGAAATGGATCCTATACCCAAAACCTATCTTCTTGGATTCTCGCTTCCAGAATCGCAATCTGGAATGGAAGGCACGAATTTCCAACGTAAAATGACGAGAGGAATCGAATGCCGCAACCAGAATTCAAATCCGATCCTCCGTTCGTCTCGAAATCGCTACTATACCCAAGACCTATCTTCCAGGCTTCTCGCTTCCAGATTCGTAATCTGGAGTGGAACGCATGCATTTCCGACGTAGAATGACGAGAGGGATCGAATCCCGCGAGCAGAATTCAAATCCGATCCTCCGTTCGTCTCGAAATCGCTCCTATACCAAAAACCTATCTTCTTGGATTCTCGCTTCCAGATTCGTAATCTGGAATGGAAGGCACGCATTTCCAACGGAAAATGACGAGTGGGATCGAATCCCGCGAGCAGAATTCAAATCCGATCCTCCGTTTGTCTCGAAATCGCTACTATACCCAAGACCTATCTTCCAGGATTCTCGCTTCCAGATTCGTAATCTGGAGTGGAACGCATGCATTTCCGCCGTAAAATGACGAGAGGGATCGAATCCCGCGAGCAGAATTCAAATCCGATCCTCCGTTCGTCTCGAAATCGCTACTATACCCAAGGCCTATCTTCCAGGATTCTCGCTTCCAGATTCGTAATCTGGAGTGGAACGCATGCATTTCCGCCGTAAAATGACGAGAGGAATAGAATGCTGGAAGCGGAATTCAAATCCGATCCTCCGTTCGTCACGAAATCGCTCTTATACCAAAAACCTATCTTCTTGGATTCTCGCTTCCAGATTCGTAATCTGGAGTGGAACGGATGCATTTCCAACGTAAAATGACGAGAAGAATAGAATGCTGCAAGCATAATTCAAATCCAATCCTCCGTTCGTCTCGAAATCGCTACTATACCCAAGACCTATCTTCCAGGATTCTCGCTTCCAGATTCGTAATCTGGAGTGGAACGCATGCATTTCCGACGTAGAATGACGAGAGGGATCGAATCCCGCGAGCAGAATTCAAATCCGATCCTCCGTTCGTCTCGAAATCGCTCCTATACCAAAAACCTATCTTCTTGGATTCTCGCTTCCAGATTCGTAATCTGGAATGGAAGGCACGCATTTCCAACGGAAAATGACGAGTGGGATCGAATCCCGCGAGCAGAATTCAAATCCGATCCTCCGTTCGTCTCGAAATCGCTACTATACCCAAGACCTATCTTCCAGGATTCTGGCTTCCAAATTCGTAATCTGGAATGGAAGGCACGCATTTCCAACGGAAAATGACGAGAGTGATCGAATCCCGCGAGCAGAATTCAAATCCGATCCTCCGTTCGTCTCGAAATCGCTCCTATACCCAAAACCTATCTTCCGGGATTCTGGCTTCCAGATTCGTAATCTGGAATGGAACGCATGCATTTCTGACGTAAAATGACGAGAAGAATAGAATGCTGCTGCAAAAACCTATCTTCTTGGATTCTCGCTTCCAGATTCGTAATCTGGAATGGAAGGCACGCATTTCCAACGGAAAATGACGAGAGGGATCGAATCCCGCGAGCAGAATTCAAATCCGATCCTCCGTTCGTCTCGAAATCGCTCCTATACCCAAAACCTATCTTCTTGGATTCTCGCTTCCAGAATCGAAATCTGGAATGGAAGGCATGCATTTCCGACGTAAAATGACGAGTGGGATCGAATGCCGCATCCAGAATTCAAATCCGATGCTCCGTCCGTCTCGAAATCGCTCCTATACCCAAAACCTATCTTCTTGGATTCTCGCTTCCAGAATCGAAATCTGGAATGGAAGGCATGCATTTCCGACGTAAAATGACGAGTGGGATCGAATGCCGCATCCAGAATTCAAATCCGATGCTCCGTCCGTCTCGAAATCGCTCCTATACCCAAAACCTATCTTCCAGGATTCTCGCTTCCAGAATCGTAATCTGGAATGGAAGGCATGCATTTCCGACGTAAAATGGCGAGAGGAATAGAATGCTGCAAGCGGAATTCAAATCCGATCCTCCGTTCGTCTCGAAATCGCTCCTATACCCAAAACCTATCTTCCAGGATTCTGGCTTCCAGATTCGTAATCTGGAATGGAACGCATGCATTTCCGACGTAAAATGACGAGAGGAATAGAATGCTGCAAGTGGAATTCAAATCCGATCCTCCGTTCGTCTCGAAATTGCTCTTATATCCAAGACTTATCTTCCAGGATTCTGGCTTCCAGATTCGTAATCTGGAATGGAAGGCACGCATTTCCAACGTAAAATGACGAGAGGGATCGAATCCCGCGAGCAGAATTCAAATCCGATCCTCCGTTCGTCTCGAAATCGCTCCTATACCAAAAACCTATCTTCTTGGATTCTCGCTTCCAGAATCGCAATCAGGAATGGAACGCATGCATTTCCGACGTAAAATGACGAGAGGAGTAGAATGCTGCAAGAGGAATTCAAATCCGATCCTCCGTTCGTCTCGAAATCGCTCTTATATCCAAGACTTATCTTCCAGGATTCTCGCTTCCAGAATCGTAATCTGGAATGGAAGGCACGCATTTCCAACGGAAAATGACGAGAGGGATCGAATCCCGCGAGCAGAATTCAAATCCGATCCTCCGTTCGTCTCGAAATCGCTACTATACCCAAGACCTATCTTCCAGGATTCTGGCTTCCAGATTCGTAATTTGGAATGGAAGGCACGCATTTCCAACGGAAAATGACAAGAGGGATCGAACCCCGCGAGCAGAATTCAAATCCGATCCTCCGTTCGTCTCGAAATCGCTCTTATATCCAAGACTTATCTTCCAGGATTCTGGCTTCCAGATTCGTAATCTGGAATGGAAGGCACGCATTTCCAACGGAAAATGACGAGAGGGATCGAACCCCGCGAGCAGAATTCAAATCCGATCCTCCGTTCGTCTCGAAATCGCTCCTATACCAAAAACCTATCTTCTTGGATTCTCGCTTCCAGAATCGCAATCAGGAATGGAAGGCATGCATTTCCGACGTAAAATGGGGAGAGGAATAGAATGCTGCAAGCGGAATTCAAATCCGATCCTCCGTTCGTCTCGAAATCGCTCCTATACCCAAAACCTATCTTCCAGGATTCTGGCTTCCAGATTCGTAATCTGGAATGGAACGCATGCATTTCCGACGTAAAATGACGAGAGGGATCGAATCCCGCAAGCAGAATTCAAATCCGATCCTCCGTTCGTCTCGAAATCGCTCTTATATCCAAGACTTATCTTCCAGGATTCTGGCTTCCAGATTCGTAATCTGGAATGGAAGGCACGCATTTCCAACGGAAAATGACGAGAGGGATCGAATCCCGCGAGCAGAATTCAAATCCGATCCTCCGTTCGTCTCGAAATCGCTACTATACCCAAGACCTATCTTCCAGGATTCTCGCTTCCAGATTCGTAATCTGGAGTGGAACGTATGCATTTCCGCCGTAAAATGACGAGAGGGATCGAATCCCGCGACCAGAATTAAAATCCGATCCTCCGTTCGTCTCGAAATCGCTACTATACCCAAGACCTATCTTCCAGGATTCTCGCTTCCAGATTCGTAATCTGGAGTGGAACGTATGCATTTCCGCCGTAAAATGACGAGAAGAATAGAATGCTGCAAGCAGAATTAAAATCCAATCCTCCGTTCGTCTCGAAATCGCTCCTATACCAAAAACATATCTTCTTGGATTCTCGCTTCCAGATTCGTAATCTGGAGTGGAACGCATGCATTTCCAACGTAAAATGACGAGAAGAATAGAATGCTGCAAGCGGAATTCAAATCCGATCCTCCGATCGTCACGAAATCGCTCTTATATCCAAGTCTTATGTTCCAGGATTCTGGCTTCCAGATTCGTAATCTGGAATGGAAGGCACGCATTTCCAACGGAAAATGACGAGAGGGATTGAATCCCGCGAGCAGAATTCAAATCCGATCCTCCGTTCGTCTCGAAATCGCTCCTATACCCAAAACCTATCTTCTTGGATTCTCGCTTCCAGAATCGCAATCTGGAATGGAAGGCATGCATTTCCGACGTAAAATGGCGAGAGGGATCGAATCCCGCGAGCAGAATTCAAATCCGAACCTCCGTTCGTCTCGAAATCGCTCCTATACCAAAAACCTATCTTCTTGGATTCTCGCTTCCAGAATCGCAATCTGGAATGGAAGGCACGAATTTCCAACGTAAAATGACGAGAGGAATCGAATGCCGCAACCAGAATTCAAATCCGATCCTCCGTTTGTCTCGAAATCGCTACTATACCCAAGACCTATCTTCCAGGATTCTCGCTTCCAGATTCGTAATCTGGAGTGGAATGCATGCATTACCGACGTAGAATGACGAGAGGGATCGAATGCCGCAACCAGAATTCAAATCCGATCCTCCGTTCGTCTCGAAATCGCTCCTATACCCAAAACCTATCTTCTTGGATTCTCGCTTCCAGAATCGCAATCTGGAATGGAAGGCATGCATTTCCGACGTAAAATGGCGAGAGGGATCGAATCCCGCGAGCAGAATTCAAATCCGAACCTCCGTTCGTCTCGAAATCGCTCCTATACCAAAAACCTATCTTCTTGGATTCTCGCTTCCAGAATCGCAATCTGGAATGGAAGGCACGAATTTCCAACGTAAAATGACGAGAGGAATCGAATGCCGCAACCAGAATTCAAATCCGATCCTCCGTTTGTCTCGAAATCGCTACTATACCCAAGACCTATCTTCCAGGTTTCTCGCTTCCAGATTCGTAATCTGGAGTGGAACGTATGCATTTCCGCCGTAAAATGACGAGAGGAATAGAATGCTGGAAGCGGAATTCAAATCCGATCCTCCGTTCGTATCGAAATGGATCCTATACCCAAAACCTATCTTCTTGGATTCTCGCTTCCAGAATCGCAATCTGGAATGGAAGGCACGAATTTCCAACGTAAAATGACGAGAGGAATCGAATCCCGCGAGCAGAATTCAAATCCGATCCTCCGTTCGTCTCGAAATCGCTACTATACCCAAGGCCTATCTTCCAGGATTCTAGCTTCCAGATTCGTAATCTGGAGTGGAACGCATGCATTTCCGCCGTAAAATGACGAGAGGAATAGAATGCTGGAAGCGGAATTCAAATCCGATCCTCCGTTCGTCACGAAATCGCTCTTATATCCAAGTCTTATGTTCCAGGATTCTGGCTTCCAGATTCGTAATCTGGAATGGAAGGCACGCATTTCCAACGGAAAATGAGGAGAGGGATCGAATCCCGCGAGCAGAATTCAAATCCGATCCTCCGTTCGTCTCGAAATCGCTACTATACCCAAGACCTATCTTCTTGGATTCTCGCTTCCAGAATCGCAATCTGGAATGGAACGCATGCATTTCTGACGTAAAATGACGAGAAGAATAGAATGCTGCAAGCAGAATTCAAATCCGATCCTCCGTTCGTCTCGAAATCGCTACTATACCCAAGACCTATCTTCCAGGATTCTCGCTTCCAGATTCGTCATCTGGAGTGGAATGCATGCATTTCCGACGTAGAATGACGAGAGGGATCGAATCCCGCGAGCAGAATTCAAATCCGATTCTCCGTTCGTCTCGAAATCGCTCCTATACCAAAAACCTATCTTCTTGGATTCTCGCTTCCAGATTCGTAATCTGGAATGGAAGGCACGCATTTCCAACGGAAAATGACGAGAGGGATCGAATCCCGCGAGCAGAATTCAAATCCGATCCTCCGTTCGTCTCGAAATCGCTCCTATACCAAAAACCTATCTTCTTGGATTCTCGCTTCCAGAATCGCAATCTGGAATAGAACGCATTCATTTCCGACGTAAAATGACGAGAGGGATCGAATCCCGCGAGCAGAATTCAAATCCGATCCTCCGTTCGTCTCGAACTCGCTCCTATACCCAAAACCTATCTTCCGGGATTCTGGCTTCCAGATTCGTAATCTGGAATGGAACGCATGCATTTCTGACGTAAAATGACGAGAAGAATAGAATGCTGCAAGCAGAATTCAAATCCGATCGTCCGTTCGTCTCGAAATCGCTCCTATACCAAAAACCTATCTTCTTGGATTCTCGCTTCCAGAATCGCAATCTGGAATGGAAGGCACGAATTTCCAACGTAAAATGACGAGAGGAATCGAATGCCGCAACCAGAATTCAAATCCGATCCTCCGTTCGTCTCGAAATCGCTACTATACCCAAGATCTGTCTTCCAGGATTCTCGCTTCCAGATTCGTAATCTGGAGTGGCATGCATGCATTTCCGACGTAGAATGACGAGAGGGATCGAATCCCGCGAGCAGAATTCAAATCCGATCCTCCGTTCGTCTCGAAGTCGCTCCTATACCAAAAACCTATCTTCTTGGATTCTCGCTTCCAGATTCGTAATCTGGAGTGGAACGCATGCATTTCCAACGTAAAATGACGAGAAGAATAGAATGCTGCAAGCAGAATTCAAATCCAATCCTCCGTTCGTCTCGAAATCGCTCCTATACCAAAAACCTATCTTCTTGGATTCTCGCTTCCAGATTCGTAATCTGGAATGGAAGGCACGCATTTCCAACGGAAAATGACGAGAGGGATCGAATCCCGCGAGCAGAATTCAAATCCGATCCTCCGTTCGTCTCGAAATCGCTCCTATACCAAAAAACTATCTTCTTGGATTCTCGCTTCCAGAATCGCAATCTGGAATGGAACGCATTCATTTCCGACGTAAAATGACGAGAAGGATCGAATCCCGCGAGCAGAATTCAAATCCGATCCCCCGTTCGTCTCGAAATCGCTCCTATACCCAAAACCTATGTTCCGGGATTCTGGCTTCCAGATTCGTAATCTGGAATGGAACGCATGCATTTCTGACGTAAAATGACGAGAAGAATAGAATGCTGCAAGCAGAATTCAAATCCGATCGTCCGTTCGTCTCGAAATCGCTCCTATACCAAAAACCTATCTTCTTAGATTCTCGCTTCCAGATTCGTAATCTGGAATGGAAGGCACGCATTTCCAACGGAAAATGACGAGTGGGATCGAATCCCGCGAGCAGAATTCAAATCCGATCCTCCGTTCGTCTCGAAATCGCTACTATACCCAAGACCTATCTTCCAGGATTCTCGCTTCCAGATTCGTAATCTGGAGTGGAACGCATGCATTTCCGCCGTAAAATGACGAGAGGGATCGAATCCCGCGAGCAGAATTCAAATCCGATCCTCCGTTCGTCTCGAAATCGCTACTATACCCAAGGCCTATCTTCCAGGATTCTCGCTTCCAGATTCGTAATCTGGAGTGGAACGCATGCATTTCCGCCGTAAAATGACGAGAGGAATAGAATGCTGGAAGCGGAATTCAAATCCGATCCTCCGTTCGTCACGAAATCGCTCTTATATCCAAGTCTTATGTTCCAGGATTCTGGCTTCCAGGTTCGTAATCTGGAATGGAAGGCACGCATTTCCAACGGAAAATGAGGAGAGGGATCGAATCCCGCGAGCAGAATTCAAATCCGATCCTCCGTTCGTCTCGAAATCGGTACTATACCCAAGACCTATCTTCCAGGATTCTCGCTTCCAGATTCGTAATCTGGAGTGGAATGCATGCATTTCCGACGTAGAATGACGAGAGGGATCGAATCCCGCGAGCAGAATTCAAATCCGATCCTCCGTTCGTCACGAAATCGCTCTTATATCCAAGTCTTATGTTCCAGGATTCTGGCTTCCAGATTCGTAATCTGGAATGGAAGGCACGCATTTCCAACGGAAAATGACGAGAGGGATCGAATCCCGCGAGCAGAATTCAAATCCGATCCTCCGTTCGTCTCGAAATCGCTACTATACCCAAGACCTATCTTCTTGGATTCTCGCTTCCAGAATCGCAATCTGGAATGGAACGCATGCATTTCTGACGTAAAATGACGAGAAGAATAGAATGCTGCAAGCAGAATTCAAATCCGATCCTCCGTTCGTCTCGAAATCGCTACTATACCCAAGACCTATCTTCCAGGATTCTCGCTTCCAGATTCGTCATCTGGAGTGGAATGCATGCATTTCCGACGTAGAATGACGAGAGGGATCGAATCCCGCGAGCAGAATTCAAATCCGATTCTCCGTTCGTCTCGAAATCGCTCCTATACCCAAAACCTATCTTCTTGGATTCTCGCTTCCAGATTCGTAATCTGGAATGGAAGGCACGCATTTCCAACGGAAAATGACGAGAGGGATCGAATCCCGCGAGCAGAATTCAAATCCGATCCTCCGTTCGTCTCGAAATCGCTCCTATACCAAAAACCTATCTTCTTGGATTCTCGCTTCCAGAATCGCAATCTGGAATAGAACGCATTCATTTCCGACGTAAAATGACGAGAGGGATCGAATCCCGCGAGCAGAATTCAAATCCGATCCTCCGTTCGTCTCGAACTCGCTCCTATACCCAAAACCTATCTTCCGGGATTCTGGCTTCCAGATTCGTAATCTGGAATGGAACGCATGCATTTCTGACGTAAAATGACGAGAAGAATAGAATGCTGCAAGCAGAATTCAAATCCGATCGTCCGTTCGTCTCGAAATCGCTCCTATACCAAAAACCTATCTTCTTGGATTCTCGCTTCCAGAATCGCAATCTGGAATGGAAGGCACGAATTTCCAACGTAAAATGACGAGAGGAATCGAATGCCGCAACCAGAATTCAAATCCGATCCTCCGTTCGTCTCGAAATCGCTACTATACCCAAGATCTGTCTTCCAGGATTCTCGCTTCCAGATTCGTAATCTGGAGTGGCATGCATGCATTTCCGACGTAGAATGACGAGAGGGATCGAATCCCGCGAGCAGAATTCAAATCCGATCCTCCGTTCGTCTCGAAGTCGCTCCTATACCAAAAACCTATCTTCTTGGATTCTCGCTTCCAGATTCGTAATCTGGAGTGGAACGCATGCATTTCCAACGTAAAATGACGAGAAGAATAGAATGCTGCAAGCAGAATTCAAATCCAATCCTCCGTTCGTCTCGAAATCGCTCCTATACCAAAAACCTATCTTCTTGGATTCTCGCTTCCAGATTCGTAATCTGGAATGGAAGGCACGCATTTCCAACGGAAAATGACGAGAGGGATCGAATCCCGCGAGCAGAATTCAAATCCGATCCTCCGTTCGTCTCGAAATCGCTCCTATACCAAAAAACTATCTTCTTGGATTCTCGCTTCCAGAATCGCAATCTGGAATGGAACGCATTCATTTCCGACGTAAAATGACGAGAAGGATCGAATCCCGCGAGCAGAATTCAAATCCGATCCCCCGTTCGTCTCGAAATCGCTCCTATACCCAAAACCTATGTTCCGGGATTCTGGCTTCCAGATTCGTAATCTGGAATGGAACGCATGCATTTCTGACGTAAAATGACGAGAAGAATAGAATGCTGCAAGCAGAATTCAAATCCGATCGTCCGTTCGTCTCGAAATCGCTCCTATACCAAAAACCTATCTTCTTGGATTCTCGCTTCCAGAATCGCAATCTGGAATGGAACGCATGCATTTCTGACGTAAAATGACGAGAAGAATAGAATGCTGCAAGCAGAATTCAAATCCGATCGTCCGTTCGTCTCGAAATCGCTCCTATACCAAAAACCTATCTTCTTGGATTCTCGCTTCCAGATTCGTAATCTGGAATGGAAGGCACGCATTTCCAACGGAAAATGACGAGAGGGATCGAATCCCGCGAGCAGAATTCAAATCCGATCCACCGTTCGTCTCGAAATCGCTCCTATACCAAAAACCTATCTTCTTGGATTCTCGCTTCCAGAATCGCAATCTGGAATGGAACGCATTCATTTCCGACGTAAAATGACGAGAGGGGTCGAATCCCGCGAGCAGAATTCAAATCCGATCCTCCGTTCGTCTCGAAATCGCTACTATACCCAAAACCTATCTTCCGGGATTCTGGCTTCCAGATTCGTAATCTGGAATGGAACGCATGCATTTCTGACGTAAAATGACGAGAAGAATAGAATGCTGCAAGCAGAATTCAAATCCGATCGTCCGTTCGTCTCGAAATCGCTCCTATACCAAAAACCTATCTTCTTGGATTCTCGCTTCCAGAATCGCAATCTGGAATGGAAGGCACGAATTTCCAACGTAAAATGACGAGAGGAATCGAATGCCGCAACCAGAATTCAAATCCGATCCTCCGTTCGTCTCGAAATCGCTACTATACCCAAGACCTATCTTCCAGGATTCTCGCTTCCAGATTCGTCATCTGGAGTGGAATGCATGCATTTCCGACGTAGAATGACGAGAGGGATCGAATCCCGCGAGCAGAATTCAAATCCGATTCTCCGTTCGTCTCGAAATCGCTCCTATACCAAAAACCTATCTTCTTGGATTCTCGCTTCCAGATTCGTAATCTGGAATGGAAGGCACGCATTTCCAACGGAAAATGACGAGAGGGATCGAATCCCGCGAGCAGAATTCAAATCCGATCCTCCGTTCGTCTCGAAATCGCTCCTATACCAAAAACCTATCTTCTTGGATTCTCGCTTCCAGAATCGCAATCTGGAATAGAACGCATTCATTTCCGACGTAAAATGACGAGAGGGATCGAATCCCGCGAGCAGAATTCAAATCCGATCCTCCGTTCGTCTCGAACTCGCTCCTATACCCAAAACCTATCTTCCGGGATTCTGGCTTCCAGATTCGTAATCTGGAATGGAACGCATGCATTTCTGACGTAAAATGACGAGAAGAATAGAATGCTGCAAGCAGAATTCAAATCCGATCGTCCGTTCGTCTCGAAATCGCTCCTATACCAAAAACCTATCTTCTTGGATTCTCGCTTCCAGAATCGCAATCTGGAATGGAAGGCACGAATTTCCAACGTAAAATGACGAGAGGAATCGAATGCCGCAACCAGAATTCAAATCCGATCCTCCGTTCGTCTCGAAATCGCTACTATACCCAAGATCTGTCTTCCAGGATTCTCGCTTCCAGATTCGTAATCTGGAGTGGCATGCATGCATTTCCGACGTAGAATGACGAGAGGAATCGAATCCCGCGAGCAGAATTCAAATCCGATCCTCCGTTCGTCTCGAAGTCGCTCCTATACCAAAAACCTATCTTCTTGGATTCTCGCTTCCAGATTCGTAATCTGGAGTGGAACGCATGCATTTCCAACGTAAAATGACGAGAAGAATAGAATGCTGCAAGCAGAATTCAAATCCAATCCTCCGTTCGTCTCGAAATCGCTCCTATACCAAAAACCTATCTTCTTGGATTCTCGCTTCCAGATTCGTAATCTGGAATGGAAGGCACGCATTTCCAACGGAAAATGACGAGAGGGATCGAATCCCGCGAGCAGAATTCAAATCCGATCCTCCGTTCGTCTCGAAATCGCTCCTATACCAAAAAACTATCTTCTTGGATTCTCGCTTCCAGAATCGCAATCTGGAATGGAACGCATTCATTTCCGACGTAAAATGACGAGAAGGATCGAATCCCGCGAGCAGAATTCAAATCCGATCCCCCGTTCGTCTCGAAATCGCTCCTATACCCAAAACCTATGTTCCGGGATT